>JANAVB010006396.1:2616462-3278962 GCA_029216955.1 Iris pallida | reverse complement strand
AAAATGTAAAAGATCAATGCGGCTTGGTGTTCTCTTCCTTCGAGGGAGAGTACAATAATCAGGCTAAGAGAAGTCGATATAATTGGCCTACAAGTACTCCCGTATCTCCCCATGGCTAAGAGAACACAAAAAATACACGATGAGAGAACACAAAAAAATACAACTTATCTATCTAGCCAATCTCTAGGTTTTGGCCTCTAATTACACCTATCTCTCCCCATGGCTAAGAGAAGTTGTGATTAACCTAAAAATGTTGGTTTTCAGTCAGGAATGGAACGAGTTCAATTTTTTGAGTGCAGGTCCAATATATGTTGACGACAACGATGAGAGAAACTACTATAACATAGTAATACAAGGAACTGGAGACAGGAAAATGTATGAAACATATAAAAAAGTGAAACGAGGAATAGAGCTAATCAAAGTTGAAGTACTCCTTTCGATATGTGATAAGGCTGGTCCACTACACCGTATGGGCTACACTGTCTATATTGCATGAAATAAAATACGGTCTACATTGCATAAAAATAAACACGGTCTGCACGGTCTACATTGTATGAAAATAAACACGGTATATGGAGTTGATCATATATCTACTTGGTATTTCTCCTTCCCGACACGACAGACTAGAAGCATGGCAAGATATAAAAGAGAATACAAGATGTGATATCCGTGTGACGTGCATGTCAAGAATCAAATATTAAATAACTAACATTAAACTTTAGCAAGTAACAATATAAAAAATAAATAACAAATGTACTCGCCTGGGGTCCTTTGCTGGTAAAATCGATAATACTAACCACTCAGTGTGTCACACAAAAGTCCAACTCCCACAACAGTCACCGGATGCTGAAACAGACATCACCAATATGTTTGATGTAAAAAAATGTCTAAGAATGCCTACCCAAAAGTCTAATTCTCGACACGAGCAAAATCATAATTTCGGTCAAAACGATGTCCACCGATGGACCCGCTTTGTACCGAAAAGCATTCCAATATCTATGATCTCTAAAGTTTTCAAACTATATGTTTATGGGTCCGGTTTGACGAAATGAACCCAACCGTACGTCCAAAGTTGAATTTCGGTGGGCCGTACACAAATTTGCCCGTTGGATCGGGCCGTGGGCCCGCCAAAAGGACGTTCCGGTTGACCTCTTCAGAATCAGACCAAACTTGGCATACATGACCAAAAAATAATACAGTCATGTTGGAGCAAGTTTCGTCTTTAGATGACGAACGTGCAAGAAGTTATGGGCTAGTTTGCAAAGGGGCCGATACGAGATATCTTGACGGATATGCATCAATTTCGTCGCACATGCACAACGAAATTGAGTTCCGTCGAATCCCATACGTCCACAACATCTGTATGCATATTTTGATGCTTACGAGTTGTGAACACGTCGCTCGATTTGTTGGAACGCACGTCGTATCGGTAAAATTTCTAAGATTTTTAGTTTTCAAGGACAAGTTTTTCTAGACTTTTGAAATAAAATAGCTTCGTACATACTGATCAAAAACGTGATCTACTAGATGGGTGGGTTTTATATTCGTATATGTTGTCTACAGATTTATTTAGCTAGTTTCCTAAAATTATCGATGGATTGGCAAAGAGTTGCCTTCCAAAACAGGTGTCTCAGATTGTTGTTTTGTCCTTTTTTTCAGTTTTTCATCAATTTTTGAATCAATTTGCGTCGCGTGCATCATGAAATAAAACAATCTAATTAAAGAGGCTTGTAGGGGGTTACATGGGGATCTGACCTATAAAATTGATTCGGAAGATGGTGGATTGATTACGGAGAAAATGGCACACGAAGGGGGCTTCGTCACGATGTTGATATTATTGCAGCGCCTGTACTGCTGCTGGTCTTGTCGCTATTGCGGCCACTGTGTGCGGTGCTGGCCAGCCGATAGACGCATGCTAGCCGTATACGGTTGCCCAGACGGCAGGGCTGGGGTGGCATGCGTCGATCACGGATTAGGGTTTTGCAATTTAGGTTTTCGGTTATCCATCTTTTATCCGTTCATAGTTATATATAGCGGGGTTTGTGCTCGGGCCTGGGGTAGGTTGGCCATCTCGCGAGATCCATTAGGATCTCGCGAGATATTGAAGGATCTCGTGAGATATTGATTTCCTTTTCTTTCTTTCTTTTTCTTTTTATTTTTCTTTTCCTTATATATATATATATATATATATATATATATATATATATATATATTCATAAATACACTTATATAAAATTTAATAAAATCCTTTTAAATTTATAAAATTTAAAAATACTTTCTAGATAATTAACTAATTATTTTTCTACGAGTTTTTTACTTGAAGTAGCAATTGCTTGCTACTTGTACTATTAGAAAAATATCATAAAATAAATACGAACTATTTAATAATGAAATTGAAATACTATTGTTTGCAAAAATAAAAGTTTGATTACAAACTAAGAAAAGAGTACAAAAGTACAATTGATTTATGGGGAGGTACAACTATAGAAATCTGATTAGAAGATGATCACTTTATCCCTTGAATGATGTGATATCGAAGACACGAGCCTCTGGAAGATGCAACAGCACTTTTTCAGTAGATTATTATCATTAGTGATGCTTTAGAACTGATTTGAAACTTTATTTAAAGAGTTTTGAAATAACTTTTTTCTGAGTTGCGCGCACTTCAGGTTGCGCACCTTCTATCCAATTGCACGAATGGCTACTTGAACTGCTGGGGACATATGATATCATTTGAGTAAGATGCACATGGTCGTGGGCAGTGTAGTGCACACGTTGTTTGAGATTAGTGGAATGCGCACCACATCATCATATTTTTGAATAAAAGTTGATCAGGTGGCGCTAACACTCTAGGTGGCGCATGCGCAACTAGACTTTTGGCGCCTTTAACTGGATCTTTTATGTTATGATAATTGATTCTTACACTTCTTGATAACTTGCACAAGCTAGCTGTCAGCATTAATTGCATGCTAACAAAATCTCCTCGAGCGTCGCGTTGTGCGGGATTCGAATGGATTTTCTTCGACTGACGAGCTGTCAGAGCTATCAGTAATAATAGCAGCCATTACAGCTTCTCGAGTATGCTTGCCATGTGGAGCTCGTGCACCCTGGCTTAGGCGCAACCTGAGATGGCATAGGCGCAACCTGAGACTGACGTAACTTAATGATCTGGCGCCACTTGATGATGGAGCTTTGTCGAGAGGGGCGCCCATTGATTTTTAGACTCTTACAAGATCCCCTTCAAAGTTTCGAAAGATTCTAAAATTTGAAATACTATGAACTAGAAAATTTGACACGAGTTACGCCAGTCAATGTTTAACAAATTCTGTTTTTTTAGCGCAAGTTGTGCAATAGTTTCGGAATACCCTTTTGGCTATAAATAGCTGTTCAAAGAGGATTTTTAACTTTTTACTGAAAGTTATTTTCCTCAAACCCTTCATCTTCTTCCTCCAAACTCCCGAAGCTCCTCCGACGATCGTCAAATGGCACCAAGGAAGTCCATCGTCGACAAGGGAAAGGCCAATGCTGGGCCTTCATCGCACGCATCACCACCGAGGGCACCTCGTTACACGCATCCATCATCGAGAGCTTAACAAGCCAACCCACCTCTCGAAGGTTCATAGAACAAATTGACCATCGCTTAGGCGCCAGTGAATAAACAAATCCAGAGTCAATCATCTCTTTTTAGAGTTTTTTTGATTGACTTACACATTCTGTAACGTGCGCCACCTCTTTTTAGAGTCTATGCGCACTCTATTTAATCGCGCCTCCTCTCTTTAGAATGTTGGCTGCGTCAAAATTATACTGTTTGTTTTTACGAACTGTGTTATGCTTGTTTCGAATTTGTGCCTTCTTACTTGCGCAAATGCACCCTTCAAACATGTGCATTTCAAGTTTGCACTAGGCACAACAAGATAACTTGTGCAAAGTAGATCTTAAATTCATATTAATCATGAGCTGAAACCAAGCGCACAATGTAGGCTTGGGCACCATAGAATCATGCGCAACCTAAATTATATTAGATGCTCGCACAACCTGTGACTTCGCGCAACCGGTTTAAAATTTAGATATTGCTTCATAATTAATCTTTTACTCTCTTCTTTTTTGTAGTTGATCTCAGAGAAGACCCTAATGCTGAAAGATATGCTTCGGCCTTCAATATGTCAGAATATCGAGAAGACTTATCCTACGTACAATACCCTCAATATGATCTTCCTGAGTCCCGAAGAGCTATGCTCGCAGCTCAAAAGAATCTTACTTTATTATTCTTGGTGAATGGCGAGCCTTTGGAAAGTCTGGACAATGTTGTTCATAAGAAACCAGCTTTCTTGTTTGGAGAGGTGATCAAGAAGACGTCCCAACCCAAAGCGAAGAGAGAAGACAGATTTTATCAATGTGGAGACAGAATCATGTACCTCACAGAAATATCAAGACACTTATCTTTGTCTTGATATGCATTTTCTAGTTATCCCCGACGTATGGCATAGGATCTGACTCCGATTCAACATGCCAGAGTCGGGAGGATATGCTACAGATTGGGTCCGCATAACAAGAATTTGTTCTACAGTACTTCGGAGAGATACAGCTCCTATCTGAGAGGTTTGTGACCAAGCTGTATACCTCCTGAAGATTCATCAATGCTGCTTCCCGTCAGAGTACCTATTTTTGTGAACATATTTACGAAGGCTGAAGGAAGATACCCAGACCAAACCATGTGCTTGACAGGCTTAGTGAACCCTGACATGAAGTGCTAGAACAGTATAGTGGTTTGGGTTTTAGATCATTTTAAAGATAAACTTCTCGAATTAGAGCTTTATGATCCAATCTGGACCACTGCTCATAGCTTTCGTCCGAATGCTCATATGTTTTTGTCTTTAGTAGAAAGATATAATGAGAGGACCGGTACTTTCATGATGCCTCACGGGAAAATTGGCTTTGCACTTCATGAAATGAAGTATATTTCACATTTGCCAATGGATGAAAACCCTTATGAAGAATATGTGCCAACAAACTAGGAATTGGATACTCTCTCAGCAGAGAACCTAAGATGGTGGCTGTGTTCGAAGAATTATTATGCCACTATATGATATGTTTCCTTTGTTACAAGAGTGCTTCAAAGGGACTTGCTATACTACTAAATGGCTGCCATACTTGTTTCTGGGGCATGCTTATGAAGGAAAGATCGTCGAGAGTCAAGCTTGCGATCCTTGTTTCTTCAAACCGTTCAGCCGCAGCAATGTAGAGAAATTGATAGAAAAAACTAAGCATTATGATAACATCTTGGATGTAGATTGGCACCCACTCACTGCTGGTGCTCCAATCAAAATTTATCTTAGATAAGGTTATAGAACCATGTCTCAAGAAGCCCAGCTGGCAAGTTTTTTCTCTTTATGGCTATGGCAGTTTGTGATACCCGTAGCCAGTGTCGTCGACCAATTCCATCGAGGTGTGCTATTCGCCATAGTGCGTCTAGTATTCGTTTACAAGATTGATCTTCTCTCGACGATGACATGTCGCTTAAACGCAGGCCTGCGTTCTTTCGTTAACACCATGGTGTGCGATAAGAATTCTCGGGACGACTTCCCTCGTACCGAAATGTCGTACACATATCTATTTGGGTGTTTGCTGCTGCATTACCCGACTTGATGGATCCCAATATGGGTGCAATCGGAGGAGATTTTATCAGGCGTTATTCCAATGATCGATGGAATATAAATGTGCTGTCAGAAAGTCGAAGAGCTTTGAACCGAGGGTCTGGATGGAGATTTTAATGTGTTCCTCCTCCTCCAGGGTATGAGAATCTCCCTCCATAACTCATGGATCTAGAAGCAGCACATCTTCGTTTATCTTCGGCTGAGTTCACATGGTTGAAGACAATCCGGCCATCATATTTAATGTACCGGTTTGAAGGCGAGTGTTTTCTGGAACCATACTTACCGAGCCGATTTGCTCGACAGTTTAGCTATGATCAACTACATGTGGGTAATTCTACCACATGTTTACAGGCTAAGGATTACCTAATATATGGTGCCAAGGCTTGAGGATACTACAATGCAAGAGGCACTAAAGCCACATTCTCGATACCCCCAGTCTCTCAGATAGGCCCGCATATGTTATATACTGTAACGCCCCAGTCCCAAAATACGTAGGACTAAGTACGTAGACATGCCAGCGGTATACGTACGAAGTACATGGGCCTTGTACGTATACATAAGCTGTAAAATGCCGTAAACCACAACAAACTAATCTCACCCATAAAATAAGGGAATAAAAGATATCATATAATGAATTGTTCTGATACAATATGTTGGATGGAGACACATCCACTACCAACGAAAATAAAAAGTAAGAAGTACATGATATATAAAAGGACTAAGTGGAAGTAGCAAGGAGGAACCAAGTCACGTCATCTTCGAATAAATGGAGAAGACCACGATCCCGACTAGCATACCTGCAGAAGACATGAACACACACCTGGGGAATAACCAGGTCCTCAGAGGGACGTAGCAAGATACAGAAAGAACAATCTAATATGAACTGTCAAAATAATAATAATATGCAAGACTCTTCTAGAAACCGATATGCAAAAGGAAATGCTAACCATTTATTGTGCAATTTAGAGGACAACTTTCATGCGCATGGGTGGGATTTTAGGCTATAAGTATGTAACTGGCATCCAGTCATCCTATCCGTCCGTAACGTCCAAAACGTCAGAGGGCATCTGCAAATATAAATCACCACAGTTCCATCCGGAGACTGTGGTTTACTTGTTTTGATTCCTATACGCACTAGCGACTGTCCTCCCCTAATATTTTCCATACTGTTCAAGCCATGTCCATAATCTGTCCAGTTTTGTAACTGCTTGAGTCTCTAAAACCCTAGTCATAGCAGTTACGAATATCTACCGTCACACGACTTTAGAGATGGCCAGTCCATAAGTCGTGCCCCTAGAAAAATGTCGCAAACCGTGTAGTGTGAGTGTCATGGCCCAAAGAGATTTAATGATATCCTCCAACGAGAAGGTAGTCCGTTAAAACTAAGTCAACATGCATATAGTAAAGTAAAACGACTAATAGAGTCGCTTGCACCCAAGTGTGGCTTGGACGCGCAGTTTATAAAAAAAAATAACAAATATGAAACAAAGTAAATAATGCAAAAAATAAATAATATGACAGTAAATTAGCAGGGTATACTTGCCTGGTAGGCCGCCGAGTGTGCTGCGATGATCAATGTGGCACAAAGTTTAACTTCATTGTTACAACTATGCAAAGTGACCTCTGATGACGGCATGGACTGTTCCATCGGGTCCAGGACGGTCAGTTTTGCTAGGTTAGCCATAAGGTAGTCCAGTTTTGGAAGAGGGTAGGAAGATACGATTAGTAAGGACGGATGATAGTCGAAGGAATTTAGATTACATATACGATTTTTGAAAATATACTATTATTAGCTTTAAAATAGTTTTTTTTTAGAAAAAATACTTGAAAAGTGAAAAATCAGCTTAGGCAAAAATATCATTGGTTTGTCAAAATAATTTATAACTTTAAGGTAGAATACTATATTAGTTAAAATTATTTAAAAAATGCCCAAAATTATTTTCAAATTTTTAAAACTATATATATATATATATATATATATATATATATATATATATATATATATATATATATATTCTTGGGTCAAAATATTTCAATTTAATATATAAAGATCTCGAAAAAAATTTTAGGGCAAAACTCATTTTCTTTGAAATTACGTAAATAGCTTTAACCCCGGCACTATACATATAGTTTGGAATAATAATATATAATTCTAAAAATAATAGATTTACTAATCATACCATTGAGTATATAAATATCGAAAATATACAAATAGCAATTTTTAAACTAAAATGATGTCCTGGTAGCAGTATTCAACAGAAAACTTCATATTAATAATAATAGTGATCATAATAACTATATATATAGTATCGACTATTGTTGTCTTCTTTTTGATATAAGATCAAAATAATAATAATAATATAATAATGGTCCTATAAAAAAACTACAGTTAACACCAGTTTCAATAATAAAAATAAATACAATATAAAATAACACCAAAACACTAATCAACAAAATAATAAAAAAATTGAATGAACTTAAATAAGCTGGCTCTCTCATTCGAGAGAGCAGCAGCTATAACAGAAATAAGAAAAGGAGAGAGAGCAAATTTAGAGAAATTAAAGGAAGAGGGACAGAGAATGGAAAGGGGATCGGGGAAGAGGAAGGCGGAGAGGGATCGGGCGGCGAGCGGCAAGCTGGAGGCGGCACTACGGAGAGGAGAGAAGGGGAGAAGATGAGGGCTACAAAGGCTCGGAGGCAAGGGGCGGCGTCGGCGGTGCTGTGCCGGAGACGCTTGCGTACGCAGCGGTCAACGAAAGGAAGGGCGGTGGCACACCGGCCGGAGAAGGAGGCGACGGCGCCCGGGGCTTTGGCACCGCACGATCTAGCGCCGGTGGACGGTCTCGCAGAGGCTGCAGAAACGGAACTCATGCGGCAGAGGGTTTAAAGAAGTGGAGAAGTGAGAGACGGGGTCTTGCCAACCACGGCAGCGCCGGGATCCGACAGTGAGGCGTGGCGGAGGGCTCATGTGAGGGCTTCTAATTTCTAATTTGTTGTTGTTGTTGTTGTCGGTGGTGGTGGTGGTGGTGGTGGTGGTGGTGGTGGTGTATTTGGTTGTTTATGGGAAAATTTTTGGGTGGCGGTCGCCTGATGGTGGCAGAGGAAGTCAGGTGGCGGTTGACGGCTATGGGTGGTGGTGTCTGTGGACAGGGGCCGAAGTGGATGGTCGGAGGCGGATAGATGTTTGCTGCTCAGGGAGTGGCCATGGTGGCGGTGATTGGGAAGCCAGTGGTGGTGTTGACGGCCACAGGGGTGGTGTGGAAGTGGCACCGGTGGAGGTGCGGTGGTTGTGGTCGAAGAACAAGGGGTCGGATGTTATGCAGGCTGGTTTCAGTGGGGTTGCGGTGATGACGGGGGTGACGATGGATGAGTTACGAGTTCTCTAGAGTTGGGTTTTAGGTTTAGGGCTTGGTGTCGGGGATGTATCTGACATGGGGACGAGGATGACGATGTGTTCGGGTGTGTCGGACATGACGGCTGGAACATGTAAATGTAATATAAAGCTATATTGGATTGGATGGGAGCACGGACACGATGCACAACACATTTGTGGAGAAACTCGTGGAAGAATTGAGGAGAAAAAATAATAATATGAGGCTCCCCTATTTATAGGGTTGAGGAATTCTTGATAGATAAATATTAGAATTAATTTAAAACTCCCGTAGATAAATTATAATTTATTTCAAATCAATTTAATACCAATCAAATCAAAATCCGATCTGATTTGAATCTAAATATAGATATATCATATCTATAAATCAAATACATTCAATAAGTCAAATCTTAATTTAGATAAATCTTATCTATAAGTTTAAACTATTTTAGAAATAAATCAATAAATCAAATCTGAATTTAAATTGCCATAAATGGTTAAGAATTAAATCCACAAATTTTAAAATATCTTTGTAATAAGTAGTAATCATAATTAATTTTGAAAATCCAAATAATTATTCAATTATTTGAAATACCTTTTAAAAATAAATAAATACAATTAGCTTTCGGAAAATAAAAATATACGCGAATTAAAAATAAATAAATGCAATTAGCTTTCGAAAATAAAAATATACGCGAATTAAATTTCACGTACTTTGCATACGATAGAACATTATTTTACAAAGGAGAATATCATTTCATAAGTTAAAAATAAAAATATAAAAAAATTATAATAATAAAATTAAATAATTTATTTTTGAAATTTCGATGCGACGCTTTTCACAACTTTAAGTAAATAAAAATAATTATTATATATTATTTTGTAACTACAAAATTCATAATCAAAATGTTTTTCTAAAAATATGTACCTCGCACATATTCTCACTCGACGAGCAAATACAAAAAAAAAAAAGATTAGTACCAAACTTTGAAAAAAAATATATATCGTAGTGAAAATTTAGGGGGTTTACATCCTACCCAACTTACAAGAATTTTGTCCTCGAAATTAAGAAATAAATATGATAGGTATGGTTGAGAAATTACAAAGGTATATCGGTAGGATCAATCATTGGCGAGGCAAGGAAACGACGTTTTAACATGACATGCATTAGAAAATCGTGATCTAGATATTTTGGAAATAATTAACAGTTATGGTTTTGGGTAATGAGAGAGGGTCACAAGTTAAGGCAAGAGATAAAAGATTGAGTCAAGAATGAAGATCAACTAATTGGCGATCAAGGATACGGGTTCCTTAGAGAGAAGATAGTTATTTAGGTTGAGGGCACGAGAACGATTTAGATCATTCTTAAACTCGGGTCGAGTGAAGGACGAGTAGCTTAAGACGAGGATATAGTCACCTTGGTTGATCGGTGGCTAACTAATCTTGGAATAGATGGTGGGACAACTAAAGGGATATCAAGTACAAGCGTCTTGTCATTCCAAGATACGTGAAAGACAAAAACTATTAAGAGTTCTAAGAAGCTATTTGACGAATACGGGGTCCAAAGGCGACATGAATAATTCGAAAGAGAATTTCTAAGGCAGTCGTGGATGAGACTCTAGAGGCCAAGTTTAACTATGTCTCCATCCGCGTAGAACGATATATAAAAAGCGAATCCAAAGTGCACTCGGTTGATCTGACCATCATGCACCGGTTCTGACTAGACAATATGTTAGTGAGCGCGCGCTCAATAGCATATTGTCTTGAACAAGTTTGATAACGGTTAAACTTGCAAAACTAGGCTATAGTAGCAACATTTAGTCAAGATGGTAAAATATAGGCACGTGAGATCATTATTGAAAGAGACTAGAATTTGTTCGAAATCCTTAAGAATCTAAGTCTTGTTTGGTGCCTACACCGTCGACCTATTGTCTCCTTGTCTAAAGCTTGGTTAATGTCACAAGGGAGGTTAGGTCGTGAGGCCTTCTACCCAACTTACAAGAGTAAAGCTAAGGGTGTTTTGGGACATCCAACTAGTAGGGGTTATCTTCCTATCTCTAGCATGCACGAAGGGAAGATAAGAATCGTGATAGAAGGAATCAAGCAAGATACAAATCACTGAGTCAAGCGAGAGTTTGATAATAGAATCGAGGAAGGAGGTCAAGTGTGTGGATGAGATCTTAGACTCTAATCCTATACGCAGGCTTGCTTGGTACGGTAAAGTAACCAAATAATTTATCTCGACCTGCATGGGCCACCACAAAAACATGTAACGCCCCTGTCCCAAAATACGTAGGACTAAGTACGAAGACATGCCAGATGTATACATACGAAGTACATGGGCCTTGTATGTATACATAAGCTGTCAAATGCAGTATACCACAACAAACTAATCTCATCCAAAAAATAAAGAAATAAAAGATATCATATAATGAATTGTTTCGATATAATATGTTAGGTGGAGACACATCCACTACCAACCAAAATAAAAAATAAGAAGTATAGGATATATAAAAGGACTAAGTGAAAGTAGCAAGGAGGAACCAAGTCACGTCATCTTCGAATAAATGGAGAAGACCACGATCCTGGCTAGGATACCTGCGGAAGATATGAACACACACCTGGGGAATAACCAGGTCCTCAGAGGGACGTAGCAAGATACAGAAAGAACAAGCTAATATGAACTGTCAAAATAATAATAATATGTAAGACTCTCCTAGACACCGATATGCAAAAGCGAATACTAACCATCTATTGTGCAATTTAGAGGACAACTTTCATGCACATGGATGGGATTTTAGGCTATAAGTACGTAACTGGCATCCAGTCATCTGTATCCGTCCGTAACGTCCAAAATGTCAGAGGGCATATGCAAATATAAATCGCCACAGTTCCATCCGGAGACTGTGGTTTACTTGTTTGGATTCTCATACGCACTAGCAACTGTCCTTCCCCAATATTTCCTACACTGTTCTAGCCATGTCCATAACTTGTCCAGTTTTGTAACTGCTTGAGTCTCTAAAACCCTAGTCATAGCAGTTACGAAGATCTACCGTCACACGACTTTAGAGATGGCCAGTCCATAAGTCGTGTCCCTAGCAAAATGTCTCAAACCGTATAGTGTGAGTGTCATGGTCCAAGAAGATTTAAGGATATCTCCCAACAAGAAGGTAATCCGCTAAAACTAAGTCAACATGCATATTGTAAAGTAAAACGACTAATAGAGTCGCTTGCACCCAAGTGTGGCTTGGATGCGCAGTTTATAACAAAAAAAGAACAAATATGAAAAAAGTAAATAATGCAGAAAATAAATAATATGACAGTAAATTAGCAAGGTATACTTGCCTGGTAGGCCGCCTGGTGTGCTGCGATGATCAGTGTGGCACAAAGTTTGACTTCAGTGTTACAACTACACAAAGTGACCTCTGATGATGGCATGGATTATTCCATCGGGTCCAGGACTGTTAATTTAGCTAGGTTAGGCATAAGGTAGTCCAGTTTTGGAAAGAGGGGTAGGAAGATACGATTAGCAGGGACGGATGATAGTCGAAGGAATTTAGATTACATATACGATTTTTGAAAATATACTATTATTAGCTTAAAAATAGTTTTTTTTAGAAAAAAAATACTTGAAATGTGAAAAATTAGCTTTAGGCAAAAATATCATTGGTTTGTCAAAATAATTTATAACTTTAAGGTAGAAAACTATATTAGTTAAAATTATTAAAAAAATGCCCAAAGAAATATATTCAAATTTTTGAAACTATATATATATATATATATATATATATATATATATATATATATATATATATATATATATATATATTTCTTGGGTCAAAATATATATATATATATATTCCTTGGGTCAAAATATTTCAATTTAATATATAAAAATCTTGAAAAATATTTTAGGGCAAAACTCATTTTCTTTGAAATTATGTAAATAGCTTTAACCCCTGCACTATACATATAGTTTGGAATAATAATTTATAATTCTAAAAATAATAGATTTACTAATCATACCATTGAGTATATAAATACTGAAAATATACAAATAGCAATTTTTAAACTAAAATGATGTCCTGATAGCAGTATTCAATAGAAAACTTAATATTAATAATAATAGTAACAATAATAACTATATATATATAGTATAGAATACTGTTGTCTTCTTCTTCTTTTTATAAGATCAAAATAATAATAATAATATAATAATGGTCCTACATAAAGACTACAGTTAACACCAGTTTCAATAATAAAAATAAATATAATATAAAATAACACCAAAACACCAATCAACAAAATAATAAAAAAAAATTGAAAGAACTTAAATGAGCCGGCTCTCTCATTCGAGAGAGCAGCAGCTATAACAGAAATAAGAAAAGAAGAGAGAGGGAATTTAGAGAAATTAGAGGAAGAGGGAAAGAGAACGGAAAGGGGATCGGGGAAGAGGAAGGCAGAGAGGGATCAGGCGACGAGCGGCAAGCTGGAGGCTCAGTGGCAAGGGTCGGCGCCGGCGGTGCTGCGCCGGAGACGCTTACGTACGTAGTGTTCAGCGGGAGGAGGGGCGGTGGTGCGCCGGCCGGGGAAGGGGGCGACGGCGCCCGGGGCTGTAGCACCGCGCGATGTAGCGCCGGTGGACGGTCTCGCAGAGGATGCAAAAAACGAGACTCATGCGGCGGAGGGTTTAGATAAGTGGAGAAGTGAGAGACGGGGTCTTGCCAACCACGGCGGTACCGGGATCCGGCAGCGAGGCGTGGCAGAGGGCTCAGGTGAGGGCTTCCGATTTCTAATTTGTTGTTGTTGTTGGTGGTGGTGGTGGTGGTGTATTTGGTTCTTTATAGGAAAATTTTTGGGTGGCAGTCGCTTGATGGTGGCGGAGGAAGTCAGGTGGCGGTTGATGGCTATGGGTGGTGGTGTCTGTGGACAGGGGCCGGGGTGGATGGTCGGAGGCGGCTAGATGTTTGCTACTCAGGGAGTGGCTGTGGTGGCGGTGATTGGGAAGCCAGTGGTGGTGCTGACGGCCACAAGGGTGGTGTGGAAGTGGCACCGGTGGAGGTGCGGTGGTTGTGGTCGGAGAACAAGGGGTCGGTTGGCATGCAGGCTGGTTTCGGTGGGGTTGCAGTGAGGACGGGGGTGACGGTGGAGGAGTTGCGGGTTCTCTAGAGTTGGGTTTTAGGTTTAGGGCTTGGTGTCGGGAATGTATCCGACATGGGGACGAGGATGATGATGTGTCCGGGTGTGTCGGACATGATGGCTGGAACATGTAATCGTAATATAAGGCTATAGTGGATTGGATGGGAGCACGGACATGATGCACAACACATTTGTGGAGAAGCTCGTTGAAGAATTGAGGAGAAAAACAAATATGGGGCACCCCTATTTATAGGGTTGAGGAATTCTTGATAGATAAGTATTAGGATTAATTTAAAACTCCCATAGATAAATTATAATTTATTTCAAATCAATTTTGTACCAATCAAATCAAAATTCGATCTGATTTGAATCTATATATAGATATATCATATCTATAAATCAAATACATTCAATAAATCAAATCTTAATTTAGATAAATCTTATCTATAAGTTTAAACTATTTTTCAAATAAATCAATAAATCAAATCTGAATTTAAATTACCATAAATGGTTAAGCATTAAATCCACAAATTTTAAAATATCTTTGTAATAAGTAATAATCATAATTAATTTCAAAAATCCAAATAATTATTCAATTATTTGAAATACCTTTTAAAAATAAATAAATACAATTAGCTTTCGAAAAATAAAAATATACGCGAATTAAAAATAAATAAATGCAATTAGCTTTCGAAAAATAAAAATATACGCGAATTAAATTTCACGTACTTTGCATACGATAGAACATTATTTTACAAAGGAGAATATTATTTCTGAAGTTAAAAATAAAAATATAAAAAAAATTATAATAATAAAATTAAATAATTTATTTTTGAAATTTTGATGCAACGCTTTTCACAACTTTAAGTAAATAAAAATAATTATTATATATTATTTTGTAACTACAAAATCCATAATCAAAACGTTTTTCTAAAAATATGTACCTCGCACATATTCGCACTCGACGAGCAAATACAAAAAAAAAGATTAGTACCAAACTTTAAAAAAAATATATATCATAGTGAAAATTTAGGGGGTTTACATATACATACGCAAATTTTTATACTTCAGCCAACACCTTTACCGAAAGCTTCCATCTGGCTAGCAGTTTTGTCAGTGATAGACGTTCAATAGCTGGAGTTCGTACTACACAATCCTTCAGAGATGAAGAGAGTCACGAACCCGCTGACGAACCTCTGGAAGCCTCTCTCGTAGGCTTCTGTGATGAAGTTAACGATCCACTAGATGTATCACTGAAGATATGGAAGGAGAAGTCCCCAGCAAAAGGACTTAGAAAGAAAAGAAAGACTGGAGAGTCATCAGTTCCTTCACATCCTAGTGATCTCCCTTCTTCTCCTAAGGCTGCAGGAAAGATAAAGAAGACTACATTGGTCATTACAGAGCAGCCCACTACCAGGACCGTGCCGTCCCAGACAAAACAGATACAGACTGGAGCATCCTCTGGAGGAGGAGATGCAACTCCTTCTTCAATTCCAAGAAGTAACCAAGTTGTCCAAGAAGAGGTTACTAGAGAACTCAATATGCAAGGTGACCTCGATGAGGTTGAAGAAGAACCTGAGTCGCCTCTTGTACGCAAGGCCAAGGCCAAAAGAAGATTAATAGTGACTTCAAAAGACCATCAACAAACATTGCTTTCACAATATGTGCCACCTCCAAAAGGTAAATTTTAATACTCTTTTAATATGATCTTGATTGAGTAACATATTGTCATTGTTCTTTTTCATCTGCGGAGGTTAGCATTCCTGTTCCGATCATTACAGAAGGAATTTCAGAGCCCATAATCACAAAAATGACTATTCCCGTAACTGTGCTAGCTGCCACAGAAATTATGATGTCATCTCCAACTCCAGGAGTTCCAAAGACTACACTTCCTGAGGAGAAATTTCTTTTTACAGAATCTAATCTTGATGTCACTGTTCCTTCTGTAGCCCAAACTCCAAATCATTTTAAGAGGATCGAGAAATGATGGCGGCTCTCGAAGGCTATGGCTACGGCGATGTATTTGAAGATGATTCTACAAGCGCCGTTGAAGTAGACCAAGCTTTAGTAGAAGTCACACTAAATCGAGAGTTACAATCGAAGAAGACCACACTACTGCTGAGGGTAAGGAGCACCCTGTTGTTGAGGAGGGGCATCCAAGTCCAAAAACTGATGAGCCTGAAAATAACGAAGATCATACTACGGCTCTTGAAGATGCTAGGAATGATGAAAATCCCAACACTGTTGTTGTAGAGACTCAGACCCCTACTGATCAAGCTTTTGAATTCAGGGATGCAAAAGAGATTGCCCCAGCTGAACAAGTAAAATCAGGGGCCGGAAGCAGCCGTTTCTTATCAGGCAGTTCCGAAGCTGAAAGTAGTCAGGCAGCTGTGTCTGAAACTACCATGGCCAGGCTCCGCTCTGATCTGGACATGCCCAGTGAAACCCCATATGTATTACCAGGATCAGGTAAAATTTAGATTTTTATTTATCTTAATTCCAGTAATGATGTATAATGACTGTATATCTTGATTACAGTGGGTCCGGTGGGGACACTTGTAAAAGCTGCGTCAATCACATTCAGTTTTAGCTCGACCATGGCTCCCCTAGATATGGGGAACCAAACTGGAGAGGAAAGTTCTTCTATGATGCCAGTACTCGGGTCTCCTGGTGTACAATCTGTAGTTCCTCCAGCTACTACAGAAATAAGAATTCCAACAGAAATGGCTACCCCAGGGATCTCAGCGATGAACAGAGCTGTTGTCGAAGCTTATACTAATATTTTCTTCACTTATCTGAAGCCTCTAATTCGAATGGTCATAGAAAAGGACCAACCTTATGAGTCAGTAAGGTGCGCTTCCTCCTTCATCATTGGAGCCATCCGCAAGATTGGTGATCTGGATAGAGTCAACTATTTAGATCATATTTTGAATGAGCTTAAAGAATCAATCTAATCTTATAAAGATCTAACAAAAGGAAACATCCAAAAACTCATAGATGTTGAATGCGAGGGGATGGCTCGCGAGACTGCAATACGAAAAGCAGAGTTCGAAGCTTCTGTGGTAGCTTTTTTACAGCGCTCTGCAGAGTTGGAATCTCGCATTGTCGAGACAACTTCTTCTGTTGAGTGCTATAAGACTGAAGCTGCAGAGAAAGAAAAGAAGTTGCTGTCACGACCCGCTCCTGAATAATCGAACACGTGTCGGACACGCCCAGCCTTCATCGTTGGACACGATGAAGCAAGCTGTACCAATCTAGGAAAATCTAACCAGATAAACAGGAATAAGTACAAATCACAGCATCTATAAATGTATCCCAGAATCAAAGTACATGTCTCAAAATTTATTACAGTCCAGCAAATGAAGTAAGTCTACTAGTCTCAAAATAACAGAAAATGTAAACTGCTAAGGTAAAGCTCTAGGCTTCTGCAGCCTCTAAGTCAAGAGCAACTCCAGCTGGCTCTACTGCATCTACTGGCTCTCGGCCATAATATGTATCGCACAGAGCCTCCAACTCACCTGCAACATATCCTAGTCAGGAGCGGAGCAAAGTACAGGAAATGAACAGAAAAGTACAAGTTAATATGGAAATGAGTACAAGAGACATAAAAATAAAATACAGGAAATGAACAGAAAAGTACTGAAATGTAAATACAGAAAATAAAGTACAGGAATATAAATTACAGAAAATGTAAAGTACATAAAATGTAATGTACATGTATGAAATTATAATCATGAAGTACAAAACATGATAAGTGCACCATGTTTGAAATACAACTAGCCTATGTGACCGGCTGGGGTGAGTACAGGTGCATGTACAGGAGTACATGAATATGGTACGGCTTAGGGCCCACGTGTACGGTGCGGGGATTAAGCTATCTACATGAGTATAGTAACCGGGGTTTGGTCACATAGCTAGTGTATTTCCCCACCCGACACAGGTAAGTACAAGAACAGGAAATACAGGAGTACAGGATATCGTGTTATGACGTGTCACGAGAAAGGTACAAGATATGTAAATGTACAAGACCGTGGAAAAGTACTTGCCTTGCTCCGGGATATCAAGGAATGGTAGAAGATCTGGATATCCTCCTGTTTTATTTAAACAAGTTGGTTATGATCACTTATCAATTTGTTTATAAACTTACTAGTTTAAAATTTTGGTTAAGTTCTACATTAACTGTTGATTAAAACCATCTAGCCAACTATCTATCCATAAATTTGTCATTTAGGAAAATATATGCATCTATCCACAAGGCATTTTATACCAATTCTAAACTAAGATTACATTGGATACTATATAACACAACAACCGCCAAATTCATTTAAGAACTACCTACAAACTTGGTATCAAAATAAAATTAAATATTGCATACTGTATAGACATATGTTCCTTAGTTCATAGCCACTCTATAGTTTATAATGCCTCAACAAAGTAACCCAGCATGATTTCCAAAATTGCAACTGAACATTATTACACACATTACTATCTGCAGCTTCTTATTCAATTTAATGGTCTAAAGAGAAAAGCACAGCATACTATTAAGAAGGTTACAACCCAAACTGAAATAATTCATACTTATAAAACCCATACCATACTCTACTTCCTGCCAAACTAACAACACATTAGGAAAAATAGAGTGATTCAAACCAACTGCTGTCTAATAACCTATTTACACTCAACCCTTAAATTTGAATTTAAGGCTCCTAACGGCTACTAGGCTTTACTGCCACCAACTGAACAAGCCTGAACAGCATGACTTCCACCCTTGAATCTGGACCCATCCCGGACACTCCTCGTTGGACACGATCCGCAACTTGGACACTTTGAAGCTCTCCCCTCAACCCAACACGTTCAACTGATCTACATAGCAGCCAAGAAAATACCCTGCACTAAGCAAGGTTCGATAGAGCTTAGCAATGCGCTGCAACAGCTCTAGAACTCCCAGGATCACCCGCAGAGATATGATTTTCGACTCAAGCTCACGAACTTGCAACCTACACTAGTTACACCAAGACGACACAAAACAACACCATAGCTCCTTCTACAAGATTCAGACACGGAACTGCAAACAAGAACAACCTCTAAGTTCCTACACAGAGTAAATCTTCCTAAACAAAAGATTAGAGAATCAAACCTGAAGTAAACGAATCGAATGGAGATCCCCAAATGCTGGACACAACTCCTTCGTATCCGATTTCCTGGAGTAAGCATTAGATCAAATAGTTGGCGTTTAGACGCAGTAAAACTAAATCGTAGTTTCCTCTGCTCCACGAATCCAAATTATATATAGAAAAATCCAAGAACTCATATAAACCATCGATTGACAACAAAATCCTCAAAGAATACAATAAATTATCAATCTAATCACAAATCAAACACAACTGAGATACTCACTATTCGGTCCTGAAGAATGAGCTGGTCATCGATTTTAATTGATCAGTCTGATCGATCACTGAGGATGAAAATAAGTTCTGACTGAAATGATTTAATTCAAAATGCCAACAAAATACTAGAATCAAAGTTCAGATAAACTTACCAATACTCCAGCAGTAAACGAAAGTTTTCGATCGATCGATCAAAATCGAATCCAGAGTTCTATCGATTTATCACAAACTGAAGGAGAAATCATTCAAGAGAAGGAATCAAAGGACAATTCCTTACAACAAAAGCCAGGGATCGGAAGACCTAGCTACAGAGTTTCAAATTAAATCACTTACGATTGAGTAGAACCGATCCTTGTTGATTGCTTCGCCGGCAAAATTCCTCCATCGTCGGTCTGGATAGATGTCATCGAAATTGAGTAGGAGCTCCTAGGAAGTGACGCTTGCTATCGTCGGAGATCAGAGCACGAACGCCGATCTCGGTGGTCATCATCCCGCCATGGTTGACTGATGAGCCGCTCGAGAAGGAGAACTTCTGATCCCGTCGATCTCCCTGTTTCGATGATGCGCCGTCGTCGTCGTCGTCGTCTCTGGAAGAAAGGATCGAGCCTCAGAAAGGAATTTCTAGATCTGGAGAGAAGGAATGAGATTTTGATCTCCATTCACTTATTTATAACTAAAAATGCATTTTTGCACTTTACCCCCCCCTCCCCCCCCCCCCCCCCCCGCTCATAGCAAATTACAAATAACTCAGAAAACATTCCTGAAGCCCCCTTTCCTTTTCATAATTGCAGGAAATGCAAATAAAACAGTTGTAAAGGAATATTAATTAGTTAGGAAGAGTGGAAAGAGTGGGCCCCAAGTTTGTTACAACAAATATTCAAAATTTAAAAATATTCCTACTCCTAATTAATTTCCTCCAAAAGTATAAATCACAATATTTATTATTTAAATCCAAACTTATTATTATTATTATTATTTTATTAGAAAACTTTTAATTCATTAAAATAGGAAAGCGGAGTTACAAATCTCTTCTCTTGAAAAATTTTGTCCTCGAAATTCAAAACTACAAAATAAGTCTCAGAAATCACACAAGTCATTTATTGAAATCAGATTTTTCAAATACTAGAATACAATCAAGCAAACAAGTTAGGATAGCGCTCTCGCATCTCGTCCTCACGCTCTCATATGGACTCTTCCGGAGAGTGATGTCTCCACATGACGCGGACAAGTGGAATAGTCTGGTTCCGCAGGCGCTTCTCCGTCCAATCGAGGATCTCCACTGGCTGCTCCTCGTAGGTCAAGCTCGGACCCACCTCTAGCTCTGAATAGTCCACCACATGGCTCGGATCTGGAATATAGCGTCGAAGCTGGGACACGTGGAAGACATCATGCACTCCCTCTAAGCTAACTGAAAGCGCTAGTCGATACGCCACATCGCCAATCTACGCCGTCACGTCGAAAGACCCGATGTACCTCGGACTGAGTTTAATTTTTGCCTCTGCCGAAACAAATGACGCCTTTGGTCAGCAAGATCTTCAGGAATACTCTATCTCCAACGGTGAACTCCAGTGGTCGTCTGCTGCTGTCCGTCTAGTGCTTCTACCGATCCCATGACGCTTTGAGCCTTGAGACCAAGTACACACAAGAAGTTTGAGATATCACGCTTTGACAAGGATCGAGGATCAAACAGTCATGAAGTGGAATGAATTTCAACTACAACTTAGAGGATAAGTCGTGAGGGCACTATCTTCCAGGCATAATTGAAAGTTTAGCACGATAGGAGAATCACTGTTAGATAGGTATGATCATATCAAGTTTAGACAAAACATGATTAAAATATAAATTTGGTAATATCTGATGGAATGGAATCTAAGTCTAGGAAGTCAAATGATCCGACAATAAAATGTAGGAAGAGAATTTGCAACGGTCAATTTGAGAAATCAGATAGAACTACCCAAGAAGTATTAGTATCAAATCAAGGAAAACGTACAAGGATTTGCGACTTTCGAAATATCAATAATCATACGAAAAGATATAGTCTCCTGGTGTCCGAAAACATATAGCCATTTGAAATCACTATACTTAGAATCCTGCCTTGCCAGTGTACATCTGGCTGCAACCATTCAGTTCCATGACTCAAACAACGATATGTTACCGAATACTCTATCAACTTTATCAATTCAAACAAGTGTTAACGAAACAACTCAAGAGATCAAATATGAAAGTTTTTGGACAAAGTCTCGATAATACTCGAAAACTGACAAATACCTAAAATTATTTCAACTTAAAGTTCCTGGCTTGCCAGTGCGCTGCTGGCTACAATGAACCCTTAGTCTCTATAATCCAGATAATGGTTGCAGTGTGCAACTGCCATGCCCTAGTAGGTCATTGAGTAGTCTCTCGATCTTATCCATAGGAATTTCAAAAAGAATTCAAGGAATTCAAAATGGGTTCTTATAGTCCAAGTCACAAAAATGGTATTATCTGTCGGTTAGAATACAAGGGTTTATTAGGTACTAAGAAACAGCAACGGACCCAATCAAGGAATAGTAAGCACAAAAGCAACAAGGAAATTTTCAAACCTCAACAATGAATAAAGTTTCAAATGGTAACCAAAATCTCAAATAAAACCTAGAATGGAAACAAGATTCCATATGTGGGACGTTATCCCGAAGGAATAACAGAGTCTAAAAGGATAAACAGAAGCAAAGTATCAGATAGGAGAAAATTTTAAAATAAGGAAAAAAATCTCATATCGGAAACAAGTTTTAATAAAATTTCGAATAACAATAAAATCTTGAGCAAATCCCGAATAGAAAACGAAATCTCCAGTAGGGTACACAGTCAAAAAATAGAAAATCAAGTATCAACAAAGTCGTAAATAAGAAACAAAATCTCGAATAGAAATTTCAACGAGGAAACAAGGTATTGTATAGTGACTAGAAAACAGGTTCCAATAGGAAACAAGATTTTGGATCGTAAATATGAAACAAGCGAATCTCAATAGTAGACAAAGTCATAAATAGAGGGCGAGTCCCGAATAAAGTCAAAATAGGAAATAGAATCTCAAACAAGCATCAAAAGAAGCGAAGGTTCAAATATGGTTTCAGAATGATATTTCAAGTAGGAATAAATCTCGAATAGTACAAATTTGATTAGCGAACAGAATATCAATAACAAGTAGGAACAAGTATCTCGAAAAACAACAAAATCTTGGATAGGAGACAAGGTCGAAACAAGTAGTGAACAACAACTCTCGAATAGAAAATCGAAATCATCAAAGGAAATAGGCAAACAGTACCGAGTAGTGGATTTCAAACAATATCGAATTGTGGATATGAAACATGTTTACTGAATAGGAATAATATCTCAAAATAAGTTTCGAATATTATCCCAAGTTTCAAAAATAGAAAACGAGATGTTGTAAGAAATGATCTAAGTGCTAAGAGAAATTTTAAGGAAAGACTGGATTGCGAATCAAGATACATGGTTTTTCCAACCATGCAAAAGAAATATTCTGTCTTCAGTCTATCTTCAGTATTCCTCTGGAATTGAAATCTCTCCAACCTTCTTCAACTATCCTGGCGTAGAATGGTCCTTACGGTAATGCTCCATGTGATTACGAAATCTAGAAAGGTGGGTCCCCTTGCTGTAGTCCTGATGCTCCTCGTGCTTGTCCTTGGGCAGTGTGATCAACAGTCTCCGATAATCCTTGACTTGATGGGCAGGCGATTCGTAGTACAAGCATAGCCTCCATCTTTTGTGGCACTCTTCATAGTGGTGTCCTGAGAGGTGGCAGAACTGTAAATGATAATTGACTGGATCTGAATCTGAATCTCCGCTAGGCTGAAGAAGCGCTGTCTGAGTGTGGCGACGCTTTGCGGATTCACAGTAGTTGCCATTTTCGTCATAAGTCTTCATGTCTATATAGAATTTCAGCTCCCCATCTCGTTCTACTGTCCATGCTACGTTCAAGATCTGCTGACTGGTGGCTCTAATCTTCAGAGGAGTCACGTCCTCAAGGACTTTAATGATCTTCAGAAGAGGCGGCTTCAGGTTCTCTATCTGCTTCTTGGTGCGAAGAATGTGCTCGGCGTCGGGGAAATCCAAAGATCCGAGAGTCTAAAAATCAATAGTCCTTCTTGGCTTAGAGAGTGCATCCACAAGTCTGGCTTGAAAAAGGATGGCATGCTTCCTCTGGGTGTCAAGGAACTCTTCGAACATCTCCATCAACTGCGTACTACCCATGGGGATAGTAGGGTGGTAGAAGGTAGTGGAAGCCCGGAAGCATCAAGTGCAGGTGAATCAACGGTTCCTATATTTGTGTGTCTGAATCATCTGAAAAACAGAAAACTGCTAAATGTCCTAAACCTAGAAACAACAAGTGTTTATATAATATCTATATACCCGATGTACCCGACTTCTTATGCTGTGATCAAGTTTTCCTAGTTTAATCAAGTCCTCCAATAGTACTCAAATACCTAGGTACTATTAGGATAGACCTGTATGGGCTACCACTAAAAATATGTTATGACTCGCTCCCGAATAATCGGACACGAGTCGGACACGCCCAGCCTTCATCGTTGGACACGATGAAGTAAGCTGTACCAATCTAGGAAAATCTAACCCGATAAACATGAATAAGTACAAATCACAGCATCTATAAACGTATCCCAAAATCAAAGTACATGTCTCAGAATTTATTACTTTCCAGCAAATAAAAGTAAGTCTACTAGTCTCAAAATACAAGAAATGTAAAATGCTAAGGTAAAGCTCTAGGCTTCTGCAGCCTCTAAGTCAAGAGCAACTCCAGCTGGCTCTACTGCATCTACTGGCTCTCATCCATAATATGTATCGCACAGAGCCTCCAACTCACCTGCAATATATCCTAGTCAAGAGCGGAGCAAAGTATAGTTCTAGGTAATGAATAAGAACATGATATAGAAATGAGTACAAGAGAACATGAAAATGAAAAACAGGAAATGAACAGAAAAGTACAGGAATGTAAGTACAGGAAATAAAGTACAGGAATATAAAGTACAAGAAATATAAAGTACAGAAAATATAATGTACAAGAATGAAACTATAATCCTGAAGTACAAGACATGATAAGTGTACCATGTTTAAAATACAACTAGCCTATGTGACCGGCTGGGGTGAGTACAGGAGCATGTACAGGAGTACATGAATATGGTACGGCTTAGGGCCCGCGTGCACGGTGCGGGGCCTAAGCTATCCACATGAGTATAATAATCGGGGTTTGGTCACATAGCTAGTGTATTTTCCCACCCGACACGGGTAAGTACAAGAACATAAAATATAGGAGTACAGGGGTACAGGAAATCGTGTCATGACGTGTCACAAGAAAAATATAAGATATGTAAATGTACAAGACCGTAGAAAAGTACTTGCTTTGCTTCCGAAAATCAAGGAAAGGTAGAAGATATGGATATCCTCCTGTTTTATTTATACAAGTTGGTTATGATCACTTATCAATTTGTTTATAAACTTACTAGTTTAAAATTTTGGTTAAGTTCTACATTAACTGTTGATTAAAGCCATCTAGCCAACTATCTATCCATAAATTAGTCATTTAGAAAAATATATGCATCTATACATAAGGCATTTGATACCAATTCTAAACTAAGATTACATTGGATACTATATTACACATCAACTGACAAATTTATTTAAGAACTATCTACAAACTTGGTATCAAAATAAAATCAAATATTACATACTGTATAGACATCTGTTACTTAGTTCATAGCCACTCTATAGTGTATAATGCCACAACAAAGTAACCCAACATGATTTCCAAACTTGCAACTGAACATTATTACACACATTACTATCTGCAGCTTCTTATTCAATTTAATGGTCTAAAGATAAAAGCACAGCATACTATTAAGAAGGTTACAACCCAAACTGAAATAATTCATACTTATAAAACCCATACCATACTCTACTTCCTGCCAAACTAACAACACATTAGAAAAAATAGAGTGATCCAAACCAACTGCTGTCTAAAAACCTATTTACACTCAACCCTTAAATTTGAATTTAAGGCTCCTAACGGCTACTAGGCTTTACTGCCACCAACTGAACAAGCCTGAACAACATGACTTCCACCCTTGAATCTGGACCCATCCCGGACACGCCTCGTTAGACACGATCCGCAACTTAGACACTTTGAAGCTCTCCCCTCAAACCCGACACGTTCAACTGATCTACATAGCAGCCAATAAAATATCCTGCACTAAGCAAGGCTCGACAGAGCTTGGCAATGCACTGCAACAGCTCTAGAACTCCCAGGATCACCCTCAGAGATATAATTCTCGACTCAAGCTCACGAACTTGCAACCCACACTAGTTACACCAAGACTACACCAAACAATACTATTGCTACTGCTACAAGATTCAGACACGGAACTGCAAACAAGAACAACCTCTAAGTTCCTCCACAGAGTAAATCTTCCTAAACAAAAGATTAGAGAATCAAACTTGAAGTAAACGAATCGAAAGAAGATCCCCAAATGCTGGACACAACTCCTTCGTATCCGATTTCCTGGAGTAAGCATTAGATCAAATAGTTGGCATTCAGACACAGTAAAACTAAATCGTAGTTTCCTCTGCTCTACGAATCAAAATTATATATATAGAAAAATCCCAGGAACTCAAAGAAACCATCGATTGACAACGAAATCCTCAAACAATACAATGAATTGTCAATCTAACCACAAATCAAACACAACTGAGATACTCACTATTCGGTCCTGAAGAACGAGCTGGTCATCGATTTTAATTGATCAGTCCGATCGAACACTGAGGAACAAAACAAGTTCTGACTGAAATGATTTAATTCAAAATTCTAACAAAACACTAGAATCGAAGTTCAGATAAACTTACCAATACTCTAGCAATAAACGAAAGTTTTCGATCGATCGATCCAAATCGAATCCAGAGTTCTATCGAATCGTCACAAACTGAAGGAGAAATCAATCAAGAGAAGGAATCAAAGAACAATTCCTTACAACAAAAGCCAGGGATCAGAAGACCTAGCCACAGAGTTTCAAATTAAATCACTTACGATTGAGTAGAAACGATCCTTGTTGATTGCTTCGTCGGCTAAATTCCTCCGTCGTCAATCTGGATGGACGTCGCCAAAATTATGTAGGAGCTCCGTAGGAAGTGACGCTTGCTGTCGTCGGAGATCAGAGCACGAACGTCGATCTCAGTGGTCATCATCTCGCCATGGTCGACTGATGAGCTGCTCGAGAAGGAGAACTTCTGATCCCATCGATCTTGCTGTTTCGGTGATGCACCGCCGTCGTCGTCGTCGTCGTCGTCTCTGGGAGAAAGGATCGAGCCACAGAAAGGAATTTCTAGATCTGGAGAGAAGGAATGAGACTCTGATCTCCATTCACTGATTTATAACTAAAAGTGCATTTTTGCACTTTACCCCCCCCCCCCCCCCCTCTCATAGCAAATTACAAATAACTCAGGAAAAATTCCAGAAGCCCCCCTTTCCTTTTCATAATTGCATGAAATGCAAATAAAACAGTTGTAAAAGAATATTAATTAGTTAGAAAGAGTGGAAAGAGTGGGCCCCAAGTTTGTTACAACAAACATTCAAAATTTAAAAATATTCCTGCTCATAATTAATTCCCTCCAAAAGTATAAATCATAATATTTATTATTTAAAACCAAACTTATTATTATTATTTTATTAGAAAACTTTTAATTCCTCAAAATAGGAAAGTGGAGTTACAGCTGCTAAATATCAAGTTCGTCTCCGGGAACTAGAAATTGAAATAGCTCGGCTCCAAGAAGCAGTTAAAGCAGCCCCACGTCGCTAAGAAGATGTATTGGAGATGCATCAAATTGTTGCAAGTCAATAAGATGACTTGAGGAGGCAACGGGATGTACTTATTCAAATCGAAGGTGCAGAACTGGAATACCGAGCAGAGTCGCTGCAACCTTTGGATCCAGAGTCTGGGAGAGCTCTTGTTAAACAAAGGATACTCAACTCCAGAGTAGAGAGGGCTGAGAATTGGAAAAGATTGATCATTGATCTCAGCACTCAGCCTCCCCAATGAAGCAATCTATAAGAGCTTTTGTCTTCTTGTCTTTCAAATGATGTACCTTTTTAACATTTTGAACATTATTAAAATAAGAATTAATTCTCTTTTTGCGGTTCCATTACCTATTATATACCTATAGTAGATATAAGTAATAGATAAGAATAGAAAAATATGTTCAGAGGTACCGGACATGACATATCTTCTAAAAGAAAATAACAATACTAATTATATCTATTCAGAGGTAATGTGGACGTGATAGAATATAATTCTCAAAATATTGTCACCTCAAAAGACGTCTTTATCAGAGGTAATATGGACGTAATAAGTCGCTGATGTATATGATAGAATTCAGAGGCAGTACAAACATGAATTTATATATTTGTTGATTATCTTTGAATCAGCTGGGATTCAAAAATGAGATATCTTATAAAACGATTGGGTTCTAAAAGATTGGGTTTATGATCAGGTGATATGATGTGGATATATTCCGCTGGGGATTTTAGGAGAGTATTAGAAGGGTGAACAACTCAACTCTTTTGGTATATACAACATTCAAAGAATATTTTATATTTCCTTCAGACATAGTACTTTTTTTAAGAATTTATCATTGATAGGCACATAGCAACTCGGTCATCCATTTCGGTTAGTTGATAAGATCCGTTTGAGAAAACCTTGCTTACAATATAGGGACCTTCCCATTTCGCTCTGAATTTGCCCTTGCTCATGTGTGTCATAGTCATAGGACGTCTGACAGTATGGACAAGTTCGTCTTTTTGGAATGCTCATACTTTGACCTTTCGGTTGAAAGCTTTGGAGATACGGGCTTGATATAGCTCAATATGTTGTTAAGCTAGTAACTGTTTCTCATCCAACGCTTCAAGTTCCTGAAGCCAAAGACGATCATTGTTTTCTGTTGTGAGTTCATTGGCAATTGCAATCCTTAAGGAAGGGATTTGAATTTTCAATGGTAGGATAGCTTCGCATCCACACACCAAAGAAAAAGGCGTACAACCGGTTGGAGTATGTATAGTAGTGCGATAAGCCCATAGACATTCTCCAAGATTTTTACTCCAGTTTCTTTTATTGGTAGAAATAAATTTCTTGAGAAGCTTAATAATAGTTTTGTTGAATGCTTCAACCAAACTGTTAGCTACAGGATTATAAGTTGTGGAAGCAACATTATTGATTCTGTTATCATCATAGAACCGAGTAAACTTTTGACTGATGAATTATGGTCCATTATCATGAATGATTCGTCGCGGAATACCGAATCTATATATCACATGATGTCTAATGAAGTTGATGATAATGCTGGTCTTGACTTTAGATAAAGGTATAGCTTTGGCCCATTTCAAAAAGTAATCGATTATAACCACTATAAACCGATGTCCTCTAAACGGTGGTGGATTGATAGGACCAATAACATCCATATCCCAAGCTTCAAAGGGCCATAATACAGAATTCGGATGAAGGAACACCGACGGTTGGTAGATGAAATCTGCATGAATTTGACAGGCTCGACATTTTCTTGCATATTCAATGGCATTTGATACCATAGTAGGCCAATAGTAGCCCATACGTCGGATACGATCTTATAATTTAGGAACAGGCTGATGTGCACCATATACACCATTGTGAGCTTCCGTAGTATTTGTTTTGCTTCATCTACAATAAGACAACGTAAGAGTAGACCATCAAATGTTCGTCGATAAAGGGTCTTAGAAGTATGATTGTAATAAAATTGGAGTGATCGCCTACGAATTTTTGTAGCTTGTTTAGAATCTTCAGGTAAAATATCATGTACCACGAAGTCAATGAAAGAAGATCTCTAGTCTTCACTATTGATATTTATTTCAGTTGAATTGTTGAAATCGATATTTGAGTCATTCTCAATGCAAAATAACTTTCTGTTAGTGATAACAATCATTTGCTACATTTTTACTGGGATTGCTAATATGGCTGCCAGATTAGCCAACGCATCGGCCTCCATATTGCATGCCTGATGTACATGTTCAATGAAGAAACCCTTGAACGATATAGTCAGCCTAACTGTCGCTTTATGGTATAGGACAAGATCCTGGTGTCAAACTTCATACGTGCCTCTAACCTGATTGACAATCAGTTTAGAGTCTCCATATACTTCAAGAAATTCAATATCTAATTGTTTAGCCAATTGGAGACCAATTAGCAGAGCGATGTATTCAACCACGTTATTGGAACATGACTCGTCTAAAGAATAAGCTCTTTGAATAGCAAATCCTTCTAGTGATACGAGGATGATTCCAACTCCAACGACAATGGAACCTTTTGGTCCTATTCTGGATGCACCGTCAAAGAATAGACGCCAGGCTAGAATTTCTTCTGAAATCATCTTGGATTCTAAAGTTTCATCTGGAGTCTTGTCATAGAGTTTAGATATTTCGGGAATTGGATGAGTTGCCAGGAAGTCGGCAAGAGCTTGACCCTTAACAGACTTTTGAGGAATATAAACCATATCATATTGTCCTAATAATATAGCCCATGTAGCAAGCCTGGAATTGAGTGTATTGGGCTTCTTCATCAAGACCCGGAGAGGGTTAACTCTAGAAATAACATGAATAGTTTGGTCGGTGATATAATGTCTCATCTTTTGAACAGCAAACATCAAAGCTAGAAATTCTTTTTCTACTGGGCTGTATCAGTGTTCAACTCTGATCATTTTATGGCTTAGATAATAGATAGCTTTTTATGACCTTCTTTATTCTTCTGAGCTAATAAAGCACCTAATGAATGATTCATTGCTCAAACATACATCAAGAAGGGTATTCCTGAGACTGGAGGCACTATAACTGGAGGGTTCATCAAGTACCGCTTTATGTCTTCAAATACTTATTGGCATTCTTTAGTCTAAATAAAAGACACACCTTTTATCATGAGTTGAGTGAACGGTCAACAGCGTCCAGAGAGATTTGAGATGAATCTCCTGATGTACGCAAGCCGTCCCTGGAATCCTCGTAGCTCTTTCAGGTTGCGTGGAGGACGCAGCTCTTGAATGGCTTTGATTTTCTCAGGGTCAATGTGTATACCTTTATAGGTAATAGCGAATCCAAAAAATTTGCCATTAGAGATTTCCAGAAATGACTTTGTGGGATTCATCTTGAGTTGATGTTGTCACATTAGATCGAATATAGTTCTCAAGTCTTGGATGTGGTTTTCTTTTAGATGATTTTGACAGCAATATCATCTACATAGCATTCAACTGTCTTCCGTAAATGATCACGGAAGATAGTACTCATAGCCCGCTGATAAGTTGTACCAGCATTTTTAAGACCAAATGGCATGACAGTGTAGCAATAGACTCTGAGAGGAGTACGAAATGATGTATATTTCTCATCTTTTGGGGGCATCTTGATTTGTTTATAGCCTGAGAATCCATCCAAAAAAGACATTCGTTCAAATCCGCAAGTATTGCCGATCATGACATCAGTAATTGGAATAGAAAATTTGTCTTTGGGACAAGCTTCATTAAGGTCTCTGAAGTCAATACAGACTCGGACCTTCCATGTTTTCTTCAAAACTGGGACAATATTAGCTACCCAGTCCGAATATTGTTCTTCTCTGACGAAGCCACAGGCATCTTGACTTCGGCTTCTATGGCATCCATCATGTCAGATCGAAATTGTTGCGGTTGTTTCTTGATTAGCCTTGCATTCGGTAGAATATAGAGTTTGTGGGTAACGATCTGGAGATCCAATCCTGACATGTCTTCATAGCTCCAAGCGAATACATCAATGTATTCCCTAGTACGTTGGATCATTTCTTGTTTATCCGCTTCAAGGAGGCTTTTGCTGACAAATATTAGCCTTGGAGAGGCTTCATCTCCAACATCGACTTGAACCAACTTATCTTCGGTAGGCGGCTCACGTTGCTCGAAGCAAAGCTCCTATTGAGTATCCATCCTTTGCAACCAAGGATCAGATTCAGAGGCTTCGGCAAAGTCTTTGTCGTCTTCCGAGAACTCGACAGTTACCATATTAGAAGATAGAGTCACTCGATAGACGTGTCCTATACTAGTGTCTGAATCCCATAAAAACAGAGTTAGAAGAGTTGGATCGTTCTTCTTTATCGAATTTAAAGGCTTCTGGAGTCGGAATTGGAGAGGTATAGCCCAATCCCCACTTCGTTTTGCTGTAATATTTGTTGTGACTTTTCTTTTGGAGAAGGAATACAAATAGGAGTTTGCCTTCCCTTGCCACCATTGAGACCACCTTTAAAATTATAGCCCATCTTTTGGATGATATCTTTTGATTGTTGACTATAACGACGTAGTTAAAATCATCCGTTATCTTGATTTTCTTCTTCATTATCAAGCGTGATCTTATGTTATGTTCCTTTAATATAAAGTATAGGAAGTTCATCTTTCTTCTTGGAAGGAACTAAGAAGAAGGAGTCTTGCATTGGTTCGAGCAATACTTCGTCTTGGAGAGGTTGAACTGCTCCTATTGTAAGTGGTTCGAAGTTATCTAACATTTTTAAATAACATCGAGTATAATAAAAAACATCAGTATACTATAAAAGAATGCTACTTTATTGATTTGTTCATCATCATTTACAACAGGATTCTTAGCCTTAACAGAAGGCTTAATAAGGTTGATAACCAGAGGAGAAGAAGGAGAAAGAGAAGGTTTGTTACAACGAAGATCGATAACAAGAGGCTTAGAAGAGGTGAGCTTCCTCTCTTCCATTTTTAGAGTAGGAGGCTGTTTGTTATGAGAGAAAAAATAGATAGTCAATGTCTGAGAAGAAGATGGACGAGTAGTACATCATTTGACTGGGATTATGACAACATCTTTTGAGGTGTCTTTCTGATCTTCCTCAATATCCATCGCCAATACAACATTCATGAACTCTTTCTTGTACATCTGAGAATCAGTATAATATGCTTTAATGCCCCTGAAAGGATTTAGGTTAGCTACTTCCTTCTGGACCTCTCATTGACGTCTACATATTTAAAATATTGGTGTAGAGTGGATGGTACAATGTTATGCTCATGCAGAAAGGGTCTTCCCATCTAGGCATTATAAGACCCATGATTATCGATTAGGTAGAAAGTAATCTTTGTACGAAGATTGCCTATTTGAACTTTCAGGCGAATCTTCCCCAAAGGTTCACTTCTTCCAGAATTAAATTCCAAGATTGTCGTGATAGTTGTTGAAAGATTATATACGAAAATATTTCATGCATCTAGTAAAGTCTTTGGCATGATGCCAAGCGCAGACCCAGGGTCGATCAAGATGCGATCAACCTTCATGGTGTCGACCTATCCCGTGAAGTAGAGGGATCGGTCATGACGATCATCTTCCAGCAGCATATCATCTTGTATAAAGGTGATGTTAGGCATTAGCTCCATCACACTATGACAATGAAAGCAAGTTACAGGCTCCTCCTCTGGCTTCTTGAAGAGTGTTAGACAAGTATCAGCTTGCATCAAAGCTTCACTCAATGTCTCTCGAGTTTTTTGAGAGATACAGTAGCTCAAAAATTGATAACCTTGCCGGGGTATTAGCCAGCTGAGGCAGTATATCAAAGTTATACGACTTCTCTAGTTCCAGAGCTGGAGTCTTCTTTAATACTTTATCAAAGCGGATAGGCTACTTTTTTTTGTCGGCTGTCGTTGGTTTGGGAGGAGTTGGGTTCCATTGTAGGTGATAAAACTGATGGAACATTGACAACAGGAGAAGATGATGCTGGAGGAGCCTCCGGAGCTAGAGCAGGGTTCTCTTGACCTTCTGAATAGTCTCTCAGGTAAATCCTTCCAGACCTGGTACCAGTTAAGGCTTCTTCTTCAGATACAGGTTCGAAAGACACCATATTGCAACTCTTTGCCTGGATCTTGCTTATGGAAGGTTTCTTTTGGCAAGATGAAGAGTTTGTCCAGTAACCCAAACCAATACAAGATTGGTTGTGCGAAAGACATAGAGAAAGAGGTACAGGAGATCCTTTTCCATGATTCAGGCCGGGAGCCTTTTGTAGATCATATCTCATCTTTGTCATTAGTTCACGAGACTGTGGACTATATAGATGGAAAGCTGGTTGATATTTGGCTTCTAGCTTTGACAGTGTTATCTCGGAAGGGGAGGGAGAAGAAGGAGGATCTATCGTCGAAGTGAAAGTAGCAGTTAAAGGTGGAGGATAATGTTCACCCAACGAAGTCATATGACATAACTTGTATTTGGTTGCTTTCTTGGACTTTAAAGAAGGTGCTTCAAAGTCAGCCACTAAATCAGGATGAATCCATATAATCTTTCCTCTATCAGTGGAGAGAGGAATAAGTCCATCAGTTCGTGCAGGTGGGAGATTAACAATCTCCAAAGTAGTTCTCGGGATGGGAATAACGCCATCCTGCACAAGTTGAGCAGAAAAATTGCCAAATTGTAGAGAGACGACGTTAGCCGTTGCAGTTTTTTCGTCTAGTTGGAGAGTAATTGCACCAGAATTAACCATCTCCTGGATCTTGACTTTAAGTACATAGCATGCTCGAGTCGGATGTCCGATAAATCTGTGGTAAACATAATATTTAGGGTGGTCACATTTGCCTACTTTATATGGTTATTTTGCTTCTGGAAGTTGAAGTTTATTGCTCTTGATCAGAAAATCAAAGATACTCATGACATCATCTTCATCAAAAGAGTATTCTTCTTTCAGACGTAGTGCTCTCTGTGGTGGTGCCGTTGGAGTAGGTGTCGATTGACCTATTGACGGCTAGAGTTTCTTTGCCTTTGACATTGATAGCCAAAGTTTCTTTACCCTTGCGGTTGTTCTGACGGCCACCATTATTTGGTGTAGCATGTTCATCTTTGTCAAGATTAGGCATATGAATACCTAATTGCTTGAACTTGTCAGCACTTTCTTCTGCCGCTTTAGCATTCACTATGAATAAAGGCCAATCATGGAACTGTGTCGATCCAGTCCACTGCTGATTATAGGTAACAGGTTTGACTTGCAAGTGTCTATAGTCAAAGCATCATGAGTTCCGAGAGGCATTTTAAGTGCCTCACGGTAAAATCATTCAATAAACCGTTCAGTTGTTTCATTGTGTTGCTGTTTAATTTTAATAAGAGCAGACATAGTCATGTCGTTTGTTCCCTCATAAAATCATTCCAGGAACATTTGTTTGAATCCAAAGAAAGAGGTTATACAACCATCTGGCAAACGACGATACCAGTCATAAGCTGTACCTGCTAAACATCCGACACACACCCTAGGGAGTAGAGCATCATTTGGCTTTAGTTGACCAGTTATTACCTCAAAGTGATTGAGGTAGTGACTTGGAGATGTGCTGCCATCAAACAGCATAATAGTAGAGGATTTATATTTGGGAGGAAATTGGACTTCCTTCCACTATATAGGATAAGGCTGCTTGATCCCAAGCTTCTGCAAGCCGTCTTTCTGTTTGAAAGCCTCAAATTGAGTACGTTAAAATTTTATGGCCTCATTGGTATATCCCGATGATTGTGGAGTCATGGATTGATTTGATATGTTAGGAGGAGGTACTACATGATAAGTACCACCCCCAGTACCAGATTGACTTGGAATAGCCTGCACAGGTATAAAAGCGGTGTGAGAAGACTGTACCCCCAGACCAATGTCGACGGGAGCTGATGTCGTTAAAGGTTCTTGGGTCAGAATTAGATTCGTGACCGGTGGGACCGTATGCTGTGTCATAGTTACAACATACAAGCTTGTCATCATCTCAACTATGCTCTTCAAACTAGCCTCCAAAGCAGCAATTCTATGCGCTTGATTGTTAGAACTGAAAGCATCTTGATCTTCTGTGATGACATAAGTAGTCACTTCTCTAGCTATTGAAGACGAGCTAGCAAAAAAGATTGTCCGTTCAGAACTTTTACTATCAGCATCAAAGTCATATAAGAAACTACCCCCAAAATAAGTGATAGGGATGTCCTTTTGACTGAAAAAATCTTGGTTGAAATCAGGAAGATTCCTTTAACCGATTGTTTCTTGGTCGGAAGGAAGATTCCTTTGACCGATTATCTCTTGGTCGGAAGAAAGATTCCTTTGACCGATTGTTTCTCGGCTTCTTGATCTGGTATACTGGTATACTCCTTCGTTGGATTCATGAATCCGATCTAAGTATTATAGACTGGGATTGCGGGATGCATTGCGTCTCGGGTGCTTTCTACCCCCAATGCCTCGAGACGTCATGTTGACATCGGTATACAACAATTTATCTTTATCCAGTAACATTGGTTGAGGAACCTGAGAGTAATTCAGACGGTCGAAGATAGACCGTTTAGCTGATTGACAACAACATTTGATAACTACCTCATGGTAATGGTTACAGTGATATTCTTGGGGCTGCATTGGATGTAAAACCACTTAATTTTGGGAATATTTTTTTTGACTTAAAAACAAATTATGCCATTTATGATTTTTATTAGAAATGACGCCATTGTTGAATTTTGGAGCACAAGACTACCATAATTTTTGGCACGAAAGATGTAGCAGTGTGCCTTGACTAGTGTACTAGCCATGCCGGGGAAAGCCTAGCCATAGTAATATCCAAACTAGGAAAAACCAGACCAAGTTGTAAATTGACTCATTTAAATTATTTTTAATATGATATTATTTATATATTAATTTTTAGATGACCCGGTTGGACCAAACTAGTCCGAACGGGGACCAGACCAAATTTAAGCCCATGTAGGCATACAGTGTGATCAAAGATGGCCATGTAGGCCTATTTTATGTGTGTGCAAATATTTCTTTGATTATTGATATATATTTTCTAAATATGTAATTAATTGTACAAAATTTGTATTTTATTATTTAATAGTGAATTATAATAATTGTATAATTTTTCTGGACCCACACAAAGGTGTGTGGCATAAGTTCACCCAAGAACCACCAATTAATTATTTATTAAATTAATATTATTTTATTGAGATTAATAAGCATTATGACTATTGAATAATATTATAAATTGTTGCTCCTTTATGGTAATTTGAAATTATCTATATATATGTAAATATATTTGATAGATTAAATATAAATAGATTAAGATTAAGATTTTATTTTGGGGAGTTGTTGAGATTTTAGTAGTAGTAGTAGTATATATATATATATATATATATATATATATATATATATATATATATATATATATATATATAATATATATAGGTATATTTAAGAAGTTTTGTTGGAAAAAAAAAGAAAACAAAAACAAACACAGTGTACTGTTCCCCAAAGGGAACAGTACTATGTAAATCCTGTACTCACCCCATGCCTGCGCGAACAACAAAACCCCCCACCCCTGCTCTCGAACGACCAAATCAAATCACCCAAAGATTCTTCTCTGCAAACCCGAACTTAATTCCTCTGTGGATTGAATCAAATCTTTCAACAAAGATTAAAAATTTGATTCAAATCAAAATCTATTCTCACGCGATCCCTAAAACTCGTGGACACCCCAATTTAATTCGAGAGTTGTCATAGCCGCTGCAAACTCCCTCGACAACATCCTTAACCCTGGGCGACCTTCCCTCACCACCGGCGTCGCCTGTACGACTGTCGGACTACGGTGAAACCGCCTACACAGCCGCTGGCCAATCACCAACAGCAGATACGTAACTCTGTTTTCTGAATAGAGGTACCCCCTTCCCTGTCACTTTTCTTCGCACATACTCAATAATTTTTGCTGCCGCAAGTTATGGCATAGAGCCTACTTGACCCTTACCAAACCCTAGTATATAGTTTCGAATGTATTGAAACCACCTGACCATGAAGTCGACACCAAGTCGATGAAAAACAGTCCCAGAACGGGACATAAAACTAAGCCCAAACCCCATACTGGAAGGCAACCAATTGCCAAGCCATGAACTTTCTCAGAAATTTGGTTGAACAGACCTGCAGTTAACCTATAGGAGATGGAAACCTAGCTGTTAGTTTTAATTTTCATTGACTATATTGTGAACAATTTAGTCTCAAAGTTTAGAAAAAAATTCGGTTTTAAATAGTGAATTTCAACAATTCTCATCGATACGGCGTGCGCCCCAACAAACCGGGCGACGTGGTCGCGCACTATGCACATCGAAAGGTGCGTATGGATGTTGTTGACGTGTGGGAACTGACGGAACTCAATTTCGTTGCGTGTGTGCGACGAAATCAGTGCGTATCCGTCGAGATACCCCCGTATCGACCTTTTGCAAACTTGGCCATAACTTCGTGTACGTTCGTCGTATCGAGACGAAACTTATGCCAACATGACTGTATCATTTTTTTGGTCCTGTATGCCAAGTTTGGTCCGATTCTGAGAAGGTCGATTGGAACGCCTATTTGGCGGGCCCGCGACCCGCTCTAACGGACGAATTTGTGCACGACTCATCAGAATCCAAAACTGGACATACCATTGAGTTCCACTCCTCAAACTGAATTTGTAGACATGTAATTTGACGAGTTTAGAGACCATAGACTTTGGTACGCGTTTCGGTGTAAAGCGGGTCCAACGGCGGACATCGTTTTGACCCGAAATTATAATTTTGCCCCTGTTCCAGAATTAGACTTTTGGACAGGCATTTCCTATGTATATTTTTTACACCAAGTACGTTTTTGATGTTTGTTTCAGCATTCGGGGTTGTTTGGAGATTGTGACGTTTCTTTGCTGACATTGTCATTACCTAGACTTGCCACTTTGCACCATCAAGCAAGATACCTTGCCACCTTACTCTGTGATTATTTTACTTTATTTTTCTGTTATTTATTTTCAGTTTCATATATATTGCTTTGTGTGTTACGTCACTGTGCGTCCAAGTCACACTTGGGTACAAGCGACCATATTGGTCGTTTTATTTGCTTTTACATTTTTTTTTTGTATTGACTTAGCCTAGTGACTACCCATTGATGGTGAGTCATTGGTATATCTCATACGGCCTTGATACATACTTTACCACGTATTGTGAGTCTCATGTAGGACACGTACTCGCGTAGTCGGCCGGCCACCGATACATATGAGGCGTACGACAGATAGGAGTAACTGCCAATAGATTGCATGCTAGTAGACTTGGCAGTTACTAGAGGTACATATGAGTCATGGATGTGACTCTAATAGGCATTGGGTAGGAAAAATAGTTCCTTAACGTATGGGTCATATATGCACTGTCCTGATTGCCGTTTATCTCTAATGCGAGGTACGGTCCTGATAGCCGGTTATCTCCAGTAGAAGATACGGTCCTGATTCCTGATATTCCTGATCCTGTCCATGCGTCAAAGGTTTGTTCTTATTGCATTATCACTGTAGACTGGTTAGGCACCTGATTGCATACATATTTCTTTCTTTATATTATATATCACAGTTATTATGGCATGGTATTTTCTTGTATCTTGTTACATCCCTCTGAGGACCTAGTTATCTCTCCAGGTGTGTGCTATTGTCTTTCGCAGGTATTCTCGCTCTAGCCGTAATCCTTTTTATTTCTTCGAGGATGATTGTACTTGGATCGTCTTCGCTTCGCTCGCCAAACTCATTTCATTTTCCATGTATTTTTCTTTATTTTGTTGGTAGTGGATTTGTCTCCGCCCAACATATTGTATCAAGACAATTCATTCTCATTAGATGATATTTTTATTCATTTATTTTTATGTGGATGAGATTAGCTATGGTTCTACTGCATTTTACAACTTACGTATATTTTTATACGGCTGGCATGTCTACGTTCCTAGTTCTACGTATTTTGGGACTAGGGCGTTACATTGGATGAGATAGATTTGTGATCTTTCGCTTCTATTTAAAAATTTTACGAAGACCGGTTACAACATCAGGATAAAAAAAGTCGAAGGAACATATTCTTTAATGACGTTAGGAACATGATTTCTATTCCTGGGATATCTGATTCCTTGAGTATACAAGGAGGTGCTGAGTTGATTAGCATAGGTAAATGGGTTCTTGACTTCAAAAGTCTATTTCTGGCGCAAGTTAGCCACTAGCGCAGGTTGTTTGCATTTTGCTGGAGTAGGTGTTGACTGGCGCCTGTTGAGATAGGTGCGTAGGTCAGACAGATCTGCTACTTGTGTATCTGTCTGAGATACTAGCAACTTACCCTGCTTGGATCTTGAGATGTGCAGGTTTGGAAGATCCGTAGCTACATTTTTAGGATTTGGTAGAATTCTTTTTTGTGTTGCGCAATCGGTTCTCATGTGTTTGCCCTGGCGCAACTGAGCAACAGAAAGTTCAGTTTGAACAGAACTCATTTTTTAGCAGAGATTTGATTATCTCTGTTCAGGAGTAGAGTTCCTACCCAAAAGAGATTTTAAACTGACTGGCGCATAGGTGCCACCAGAGATACTTTCTACCGAGGCAAGAACTGGAGAAGATAAGGGATAGGAAAATGACGCTTTCCTTTGTTATATGAAGAGGCTGGAATAGGTGTATTCCTTACCAAGTTCAAATTTGAAAAAGGAATAGATAAAGAGCGTTTCCCTTTATTTTGTAGTTGAAAGGCCACAGGCGTAGGTTGCACAGGTTGAAGAAAGGCCAAAGGGCACTTCCCTTTGTTCTGTTTAGCACTCTCGCTAGATAGATTCTTCCCCAAGTTCAGAACTAGAGAAGATGAGGGAGTAGCCAAAAGGTGACTTCCTTTATTCAGAGCCGAAGAAGCAGTAGACGCAGGTTACGCAGAAGTTCTGGTCGAAAGAGACGCAATCTGTACAAGTTATGCAGGAGTTCTGGTTGGAAGAGAAGTAATCTGTACAAGTTTCACAGGACTTCTGGTTGGAAGAGAAGCAATCTGCGCAAGTTGCGCAGGAGTTCTGGTTGGAAGAGAAGTAGTCTGCGCAAGTTGCACAAGAGTTATGGTGGGAAGAGAAGCAGTATACGCAAGTTGCGCTGGAGCCTTGGATGGCAGAGAGACAGTCTATGCAAGTTTCCAGAAGTCTTGGATGGCAGAAAAGACTTAGGAGTCCACAAAGTATGCACATTGCTCTTAGCAGCAACGACAGTGCGCCTGGTACCCCCAACACTGATCATTACCTCGTAAGAGGTTTGGTCGACTTGAACGACCGAAATCTTCTGCGTCTTGCTGATCGACGCGACATCACATTGAGTTGTCACTTTCTCGTCAGAGGAGAAAGTCGTCCCCAGCAGAGTCGTTATTTTGTTTGCAAAAACAAAAGTTTGATTATAAATTAAGAAAATAGTATAAGAGTACAATTAATTTCTGGGGAAGTACAACTATGGAAATATGATCAGAAGACGATCACTTTATTCCTTGGACGATGTGATATCGAAGACACGAGCCTCTGGAAGATGCAACAGTACTTTGTCAGTAGATTATGATCATTAGTGATGCTTTAGAACTGATTTGAAACTCTATTTATAGAGTTTTGAAATAACTATTTTTGAGTTGTACGTACTTCAGGTTGCGCGCCTTCTATCCAGTTGCGCGAACGGTTACTTGAACTGCTGGGGACACGTGGCATCATTTGAGTGAGATGCACATGGTCGTGGGCAGTGTAGTGGATACGTTCTTCGAGATTAGTGGCATGCGTCCCACATCATCCTGTTTCTGAATAAAAGTTGATCAGGTGGCGCCAACACTCTAGGTGGCCCGCGCGCGCAACTAGACTTCCGGCGCCTTTGACTGGGTCTTTTATGTTTTGATAATTGATTCTCTTGCTTCTTGATAACTTGCGCAAGCTAGCTGTCAACATTAATTGCATGCTGACAAAATATCCTCGAGCGTCGCGTTGTGCAGGATTCGAATGGATTTTCTTCGACTAACGAGCTGTCAGTAATAATGGCAGCCGTTACAGCTTCTCGAGGATGCTTGCCACGTGGAGCTCATGCACCCTGGCTTAGGCGCAACCTGAGATGGCATAGGCGTAACCTGAGACTAGCGCAACTTAATGATCTGGCACCACTTGATGCTGGAACTTTGTCGAGAGGGGCGCCCATTGATTTTTAGCAACGACAAATATAATATAATAAAATTTTCTAAAGTGCTAATAAGTCAAGTAATGCTCAGAAGTATTTTTTAGTAAAAATAACTTGCAAGCATATACTAAGAATTAATATTTCACTTCCTTGTTTTTATATAAAAAACAAATTATATAATAATTTACTAACTATTTAATGAATATAAAAATAACATAAAGTGTTAATAAAATATATTAAAAAATTATAAAAATGTAGGGGGTTTACATCCTACGCAACTTATAAAAAATTTATCCTCGAAATTAAAAATGATCTTAATGTCAAGAATACGAAATTTAAAACAAAGCGAGAGCAGGTACGTTGTAAAACCCCTAAATTTCTACTTTTTTTGTTTTATTAAATTTGGTACTGATTTAAAATTTTATATTGTACGTCGCGTAGTCGTATTGTACATCACGTACGAAATTTTATTTTCGTGATTGCTCGACGAGTGCGAATATATGCGAGCGTACATATTTTTAAAAAAATATCTTTCCTATTTTTATAGTTTCAAGATAATATATATAATAATTATTTTTGGCTATCAAAATTTCTAAATATATGAGTTATTTATGAAAAGCCTTTTATTTAGACAGTTATAATAAATAATATTCTTATAAAATAGTATACTAGAAAAGTATATATTTGAAAATATTATTTATGCATACATATATTTCGTAATTATTTATTAGTTTATTTTTAAATAATAAGGTAATTTTTGAAACTATTATTATTAGTATTTTTGGAAAACATATTTTGAATTTATTGTGGCAATTAAAATCTTGATTTGATTTTTTGGATTTATTTAAATAGATATCCATATTTGGAATTTGATTTATCTTATTTGATTTTAAACTAAATGATGTAATTTAATTAGATTTAAATTGGATTGTATTTGGATTTGGATTTGATTGATTTTAAATTAAGTTGCAAACTATCTATTTTTGGGTTTAAACTACTCCTAATCCTTATCCAACTGGGGATTTCCACATCCTATAAAAGGCAGGTACTCATCCATAAAATTCTATTCTCCACAAATTTCCACCACATATGTGTGCATGTGTCCGTGTTCCCCGTCTAATTTTTATTCTATCTTTTACAAATGCATTATTTTACCTTCTCCGTGTCCACATTTCGGACACATCTCCTCACCACCATCCCCGTGTCGGATACACACGACATGGCACAATTCCTAGAAAAAACTAATCCTAACTCTAACCGAATTCCTACACCTCGTCGGCGGCCTACACCGCCACCACTGACCCGAATCCTCGACTAGCCAAAGCATCTCTACGCTATAACCCCCATCTCTACGGCCAACTACCACCGCTGTCAGCCTATAAAGACACCCCACGCCATTGAAGCCCTTCCCGACCTCACCATCCTCCTCTATTCCTGGCCAACTCCGGCACCCTCACCCCATTTCGACCACCCGCTGCCCTTTGTCCGACCACCCTGCCCCTCGGCCATCACCAGAACCACCAGTCCCGGCCACCCGCCACTAGCACAGATCCACCAGCCACCATCCTGACCACAAACCACCACCATCAACGGCGTTCGACGCTGGCGACCCCGAAAACCCTCGACCAACACCAGACCAACACCGCCTCAGCCACCACGGCCAGCGCCGCGGCAGTCCACGCAGCCACCACCAAAGAACCCCAAGAAAACCCAAATAAAATTAAACCCCATCACCAACCGGCTTACCTTTGCCGGAGTTGTGCCGCCACCGTCCGTAGCCCTAACCTCCATCCGCTCGCCGCCAAACCCCCTTCCCGCATTGGCTGCCTCCCCGCGCGCGGCTGCTTCTCCTGTCGACGCCCGGCCGAGATCCGCCTGTGACTGCCGAACGCCGCCCCGCGGCGGCAAGCACGCCGCCCGGTGCTTCTCCCCATCACCGCCCCCTTCTTCCCTCTTCTTCATCGATCGCCTTATCGTACCTAGCCGCCGCACAGCCATCGCCGGCCACCCCCCTCCGCCGAGCCTCCACACCGATCCCCTCTCCTTCGCTCACTCTTTTCCTCTCTTCCCTCTCAGTAATAAGTCTAATTCCCATCTCTTTCCACCCCTTTTGTTTCTTCTTTCAACGAACAGCTTTATTATTATAATTATAATTTTTATTTTCATTAATATTATTATTTTTATCATTATCATTATTATTATTATTATTATTATTAGTAGTAGTAGTATTATTATTATCATTATTATTATTATTATTATTATTGTTATTTTTATAATGTGATTCTTATTACTTTGTTATTGTTTTTAGAAAACTAGTTATATATATGTATTTCACATGGTGTATAATAATAATAATGATTAATATCATTTTTGTGATTTTATTATGAGTAATTTGGTCTTAATATTATTAGTGTGATTGTTAACACTATTATTATTTTTGAAGAGACATATATATATATATATATATATATATATATATATATTTATATATATATATATATATAGTTTTAAAATGTTTTTAAATATTTCTTGATAGCCAATAAAAAGCATAGCTTTATTTTTACAAAATATGGGTCTTAGCCTTAACTAATTTTATTATTTTGTTTTCTTATAATATTTTTTTGATTTATAGGGATATAGGTTTCAAACTAAAATACTACTTTGACAAAACTTAGAGTTCGTCCTAAAATGACTTTCGATTTTTTTTAGTATTTGTTTGAGAGCATATTTTGGCTAATAATTTATATTTCAAATATTATCAAATATTTTCTAAAATTATAAATAATATTTGAATCCCTTCGATTTTCTCTATCTCGTGATTTAGCCCATTTATTCCTATTCCATGCCAATACCATACCCCTCCCTTATCGACCCTAGCTAACTTGACTGTCCTGGACCCGATGGAACTGTCCGTGCCACCATCAGAGGTCACTTGCATAGTTGTCGCACCAAAGTCACAGTTCGTGCCACCGTAATTATCGTAGCACACCAGGCGTACTACCAGGCAAGACACCTTGCCATTTGCTGTTATTTATTTTAGCTCATATTTCATGCATTATTTATTTTTTATGCAAATAAACTGTGATACACGGCATAACCTGTTAGAACTTATTGTTCACTTATATTTTTTGCTATGTATTAGTTTTCTTACACATTGAACCTAGATTTAAGGGACCACATTTGTGTGTTGCATTCATTGGCCTTGACATGTTGTACCACGAAGTTGTGTGTCGCATGTAGAACACGGACATGCATGACTGGTTGGCCACCGGTGCGTATAAGCCGTACGATAGGAATAACCGCTAATAGAGGTTGCATGCTTAGTTTGACTTAGCGGTTATAGAGGTTTACTGCTGTAGATACAACAGAGTAGGCATTGGGCGGGAAGGACAATTCCTTAGCGTATGGGCTTCGATGCACTTTCCCTTTTGTAACTCGTGAGCTCCGCCGGAGACGCGGGTCAGATTACCCATGATTACTGATGGCCACTGACGTTCTGCGGAACGTTATGCTCTTACTGATTGGGCCTCTGGTGCCCCAAGGGGAGACGACGCCGATCCTATTTAGCCAGGGTCCATGTGTAGGAAGGATTGTTCTTAACTACATTTCACTTAGAATTGTTAGGCACCTTTATCCGTTAGATACGAGTACCTTTGGTTTGGGTACTTGTATCTGACCGTGGCTTGGAATAATAGCTTGTCGCGGATTAGTTTGCCACATCTTGTCATTGTTTGGATGTAGGTGTGGCGTAATACTTCAATGAGAAGGTATTGAACCTTGTTGGGGTCCGGATACCATATTGGATTCATAGCATGGAAAGATACGTCACTGTGAATTAGTTTACCATCTCATGTCCTTGTTTGGTTGGGGGGATGGTAAGCTAGTTCAATAGGTGTGTATTGGACCATGTTATAATTCAATTAACTTATTTATTTGTCACGACCCGCAACCGCTTTTCGGACGCGAGTCTGTGAGCAAGCCCATCTACGTATCGAGCGGACTCCAGCCCGACTCGAATACGTAAACGCTGTCAAGGCTATGGTATACCGCCAAATTATGGCAAACAAATCTATATCTCAATCTACAATAAGAATATGAAACATGAATGAACACTATGGGTCGTGGTCTGCAGCCCACTAGCATAAATGCCCGATAAGACTCTAAAGGAAGTAATAAGAGTCTAAAACTGAATCAAGAAACATGATAACTCATGATAAGGTATGAAAGCACGAGCGGATAATAAACACAATAATGGTACCTGAATCCCGCAAGAACCGCAAATCCTCCGCCATCCAGAACTACTAGCTAACTCCATACAATCACTAAACCTGAGGAGATCATCAGGTCCTCAGAGGACATAGCAAGATACATAATATACATGCCTATCTAACAGTTTTATCATGCGCAAGAAAATAAGCAAGAAAGAACAAGAACAAGATAAATGACTATGAACACGAACACGAATACGAACACACGAACACAAGAACAACTACGTATAAATGAACTGCCGGATAAACGATAATTACGAGAACAATGGAAGAAACCAAACCCTCATCCCGAGTGTGGACTCACGGGTTTGAACTAAACCTAACCCTCGTCCCGAGTGTGGACTCTCTGGTTAGTACTAACCCTCGTTCCGAGTGTGGACTCTCTGGTTAGTTCACGGCAAGGCACCCTCGTCCCGAGTGTGGACTCTCTGGTGCGAATACTACATCCTCGTCCCGTGTGTGGACTCTCTGATATAAACACCCTCGTCCCGAGCGTGGACTCTCTGGTGCAAGTCAAGTCAAGTCATCACCCTCGTCCCGTGTGTGGACTCTCTGGTGCAAGTAATCGATATCCTAGTCCCTAGTGTGGACTCACGGATGTAAACAGATCAAAAAAAACACACTCGTCCCGAGTGTGGACTCTCTGGTGCCAAGAAAACAATATTAAGGATTTAGCAGTTCAATTACACGTACTCGTTTTATGACACGACTCAAGCAAGGTACTGACGAGAACAACTCCAAACACAAGGCCAAACATGGACACGGCTATATGCAACAAGAACAACTCCACAAAAATTAACACAAAAAGCACATGTCCATAAATAATCCAAAGAATGTAAAATAAAAGAAAATGCATGTAAATAAAACTGTAGAGGAAAGCAAGGTATACTTGCCTGGAGGTTACACGCAGATCGAATAACAATCTTGTCCACTACTAAGCCATAAGGTCCAAATCATCACAACTGTCTCTGAAAGCTGAAACAGACAATGCCAACAGTCTCAAAATAGTCAAATTAGCTAAGATTGCCTGTCCTTAAGTCCAATTCTGGATACAGGGGCAAAACGGTAATTTTAGACAAAAACGGTGTCCGTCGTTGGACCCGCTTTGCACCGAAAATTGTGTCAGAGTCAAAGGTCTCTAAAGTCCTCAAACTACATGTCTACGGATCTAGTTTTTTGATACGAACCCAATGGTATGTCCAATTTTGGATTCCGGCAGGACGTGCACAAAATTACCCGTTGAGTCGGACCGGGGGGCCCGCGATACGGCAATTTTATCAACTGTCTCAGAATCGGACCATACTTGGCATACAGTACCAAAAAAATGATACGGTCCTGATGGCGCAAGTTTCGTCTCGATCTGAAGAGCGTGCATAAAGTAATTGAGAAATCTACAAAGTGCACGATACGGTGAATTTCGACGGATATGCATCAAATTCGTTGCACACACGCAACCAATTTGAATTCCGTCAAAGCCCACACGACCACGAAGCCGATATGAAGCTTTCGATGCTTTCGGTTCGCGACCACGTTGCCCGGTTTGGTGGGACGCACGTCGTGTGGATGAGTTTTTTCTAAAATTATGTCTTCAAAAAACTGTTTTTCCTGATTTTTAACAATAAATATTTCTTGTACAATAACACAAAAATAATCCTATCAGTGGCGTTTCGATCCTGTATATGTTGTCTATGAATCTCTTCAAATAGAATCTCGAAATCGTGTATGGGTTGGGAGAAAACTGTCCGTGAACTAGGGTCGTTGGACTGGTTCTTCTGTCCTATTTGGGATAGATTTTCATCAAACTTTGGTTCGATTTATCGGACAACGTAGAGTGTCTAAATTCAAAATAATTGAAGGCGTTTGGAGTCCTATATGTTGCAAACATACCAGCGAAAGAAAATCGTGAAACGGTTCGGCGAGTGCTGCCCACGGTTGCGACGAAGTAGGGTTGTCGGCTGCCTTCGCTGCTGCTGATAATCTCTGTGCGCGCGCGGCCGAGTCTAGGCCGCGCTCCCGCGTATCATGGCGGTGCGCACGGCGGCGCGCGCGGCGACGCACGCGGCGGCCGAGCGCGCACAAGTGGCCTGGGATTGCTGCGTCGAGGGTGGTTAGGGTTTCGTTCTCTCTCGATTTTAATCTCTCTATACGTATATATATATACACGGTCTCGGCTGAGTTGTTTGGGTCTTCTGTTACAGCAGAGATGCCCGCTCGGCTGTGGAGGGAAAAGTCGGGCCGGGCCTGACTTGTTCGCCTGGCCTTTGGCCTGGGCTGAGCTGGGATTTTGTTTTCTTTTCTTTTTTTATGGTTTTTTTTCTTGTTTATATGTAACTAATTTACATATAGATATTTATATATATATACAGGTATGTATATACATACTAATATACTTATTTTATATATATACACATACACTCATAAACCTATATATTTATATATATACACATATACGAATACGAATATTCATATATAGAAATATACATATATACAAATATTTATATATAGACACATACCTATATACGAATATTTATATATACACATATATATATATATATATTCACACCCATTCAACCAAATAATATCCATATACACACTTATAATATATATTTTTATATATACATATACGTAGACACATATATAATATATATTTATATATACGTATACGTATACGTACAACCATATATGATAACAAATAATATACATGTATACCAATAAATAGATATTCAGAAAATTCTAAGTACAACTCTTAGCAATAATCTTCTAGGATAGTGCTATACATATATACATGAGTATATAATTCAATATATATATGTATATTCTAAGAATACAGAAATAACCAATTAATATATTTGATAATAAGTATAATATCGATAATAATAATAATAGTAATAAAATACAATAAGCCAATAACAGAGCGTTGAGTGACATAATATACTCCCACGTTACTGGGACCATACAAATCGTGCAAGTACTCTAAAATATCATATAAATATTTATAATACTTATATTATACGTAATACAATTAAGAAATTATTTATAAAATCCTAAAATAGAGTAATATATAAAATGATGCATATGCTTAAAATGTCTATATTGACGTCTTTGGATGCACTACATCACTGCATGGGCTTATGCTAGGTTTGGGTCCAGTCCAGACTAGTTGAATACAATCGGGTCTTCTACAAATCAATAATTCCTAATAATAAATAATTAAACCATTTATAATGGTCATGTCACAACTTGGCCTGATTTTCCTAGTTAGGTCACCCTTATGGCTGGGTCTTCCTTGTCATGATTAATACACTAGTCAAGGCACGTCACTGTACTATCCGTGCCAAGATTCCTAGTCGTCTTGTACTCCAAAACTCCCCATGATTAAAGTCATCTACCGTAATAATTAACTTAAATAATTATTTATAAAAATCATAAAATCTCCATTTAAATTAAATAAATAAAATAAAATAATATTTCAAAATTTTCCGGGAAGGGAAGCTACAAATCTACCCACCTTAAAAATAATTTCGTCCTCGAAATTCTAATTCGTAACTATTCTTAAAAATTCAAAGTCCTTAATCTCCTCAAATTTAATTCCTCGAAATATTTCATGACTTTCTTTAGTCATTTTATAACTCCGAGTACTTGACGACTTCTACCCACCTTTGGTCATACTACTCCTCAAAACACGGTCACTAAAGTCTTATGGTCTTCTGACTAGTTGCTAACAATTTTACTGGGCAGATATCTAGGCATATGGCATATATAATCCCTTATATCTATAAACAACCAAACACTCAATAGTCAAGCAATATGTACTATAATTTAAGGATTTCTAATGAATTCTAGACAGCACGATTGTTCGTCACTCCGAATTATGAAGGAATGAGAATCAACGGTACGGAAAGCAAGGAAGTACAATCGAGAGCAAATATGGAGTTTTCAAGGACGTAGAAATTTTCTAGGAGAATTTTCAAGGCAGAGTGGATTGAGATTTCTAAGGGTTTAGTCACGGTCGCAGGCTCGTATCAGTATAGTTACGTAATCGATACGATATGCTCTGACCTGCATGGGCCACCAAAAAAACTTATCACAACCCGCACCCGCTTTTCGGACGCGAGTCCGTGAGCAAGCCCAGCTATGTATCGAGCGGACTCCAGCCCGACTCGAATACATAAACGCTGTCAAGGCTATGGTATATTGCCAAATCATAGCAAAAAAATCTATATCTCAATCCACAATAAGAATATGAAACATGAATGAACACTATGGGTCGTGGTCTGCAGCCCACTAGCATAAATGCCCGATAAGACTCTAAAGGAATTAATAAGAGTCTAAAACTGAATCAAAAAACATGATAACTCATGATAAGGTATGAAAGCACGAGCGGATAATAAGCATAATAACGGTGCCTGAATCCTGCAAGAACCGCAAATCCTCCGTCATCCAGAACTACTAGCTAACTCCATGCAATCACTAAACCTGAGGAGATTATCAGGTCCTCAGAGGACATAGCAAGATACATAATATACATGCCTATCTAACAGTTTTATCATGCGCAAGAAAATAAGCAAGAAAGAACAAGAACAAGACAAATGACTATGAACACGAACACAAATACGAACATGGACACGAACACGAACAAGAATACGAACACACGAACACTATAACAACTACGTATAAATGAACTGTCGGATGAACGATAATCACGAGATCAATGGAAGAAACCAAACCCTCATCCCGAGTGTGGACTCACGGGTTTGAACTAAACACTAACCCTCGTTCCGAGTGTGGACTCTCTGGTTAGTACTAACCCTCGTCCCGAGTGTGGACTCTCTGGTTAGTTCACGGCAAGGCACCCTCGTCCCGAGTGTGGACTCTCTGGTGCAAATACTACATCCTCGTCCCGTGTGTGGAATCTCTGATGTAAATACCCTCGTCTCGAGCGTGGACTCTCTGGTGCAAGTCAAGTCAAGTCATCACCCTCGTCCCGTGTGTGGACTCTCTGGTGCAAGTAATCGACATCCTAGTCCCTAGTGTGGACTCGCGGATGTAAACAGATCAAGAAAAATACCCTCGTCCCGAGTGTGGACTCTCTGGTGCCAAGGAAATAATATTAAGGATTTAGCAGTTCAATTACACGTACTTATTCTATGACACGACTCAAGCAAGGTACTGACGAGAACAACTCCAAACACAAGACCAAACATGGACACGGCTATATGCAACAAGAACAACTCCACCAAAAATAACATGAAAAGCACATGTCCATAAATAATCCAAAGACTGTAAAATGAAAGAAAATGCATGTAAATAAAACTGTAGAGGAAGGCAATGTATACTTGCCTGGAGGTTGCACGCAGATCCAATAACAATCTAGTCCACTGCTAAGCCATAAGGTCCAAATCATCACAACTGTCTCCGAAAGCTGAAACAGACAATGCCAACAGTCTCAGAATTGTCAAATTAGCTAAGATTGCCTGTTCTTAAGTCCAATTCTGAACACAGGGGCTAAACGGTAATTTTGGACAAAAACGGTATCCGCCGTTGGACCCGCTTTGCACCGAAAATTGTGTCAGAGTCAAAGGTCCCTAAAGTCGTCAAACTACATGTCTACGGACCCAGTTTTTCGATACGAACCCAACGGTATGTCCAATTTTGGATTTTGACGGGCCGTACACAAAATCACCCGATGAGTCGGACCGGGGGGCCCGCGATACAGCAATTTTATCAACTGTCTCAGAATCGGACCAAACTTGGCATACAAGACCAAAAAAATGATACGGTCCTGATGGCATAAGTTTTATCTCGATCTGAAGAGCGTGCACAAAGTAATTGAGAAATCAGCAAAGTGCACGATACGATGAATTTCGACGGATACGCATCAAATTCGTCACGCACTTGCAACCAATTTGAATTCCGTCAAAGCCCATACGACCACGAAGCCGATACGCAGCTTTCGATGCTTTCGGTTCGCGACCACGTCGCCCGATTTGGCAGAACGTACGTCGTGTGAATGAGTTTTTTCTAAAATTATGTCTTTCTAAAAACTGTTTTTCCTAATTTTTAACAATAAATAATTTCTTGTACAATAACACAAAAATAATTCTATCAGTGGCGTTTCGATCCTGTATATGTTTCTATGAATCTATTCAAATAGAATCTTAAAATCGTGTATGGGTTGGGAGAAAACTGTCCGTGAACTAGGGTCGTTGGACTGGTTCTTCTGTCCTGTTTGGGTCAGATTTTCGTCAAACTTTGGTTCGATTTATCGGACAACCTAGAGCATCTAAATTCAAAATAATTGAAGGCGTTTGGAGTCCTATATGTTGCGAACATACCAGCAAAAGAAAATTGCGAAACAGTTCGGCGAGCGCTGCACACGGTTGCGACGAAGTAGGGTCGTCGGCTGCCTTCGCTGCTGCTAATAATCTCTGTGCGCGCGCGGCCGAGTCTAGGCTGCGCTCCCGAGTGTCACGGTAGAGCGCGCACAAGTGGCCTGGGATGGCTGCGTCGAGGGTGGTTAGGGTTTCGTTCTCTCTCGATTTCAATCTCTCTCTACGTATATATATATACAGGGTCTCGGCTGAGTTGTTTGGGTCTGCTGTTACAGCAGAGATGCCCGCTCGGCTGTGGAGGGCAAAGTCGGGCCGGGCCTGACTTGTTCGTCTGGCCTTTGGCCTGGACTGAGCTGGGATTTTATCTTCTTTTCTTTTTTTTGTTTCTTTTTCTTGTTTATATGTAACTAATTTACATATAGATATTTATATATATACAGGTATGTATATACATACTAATATACTTATTTTATATATATACACATACACTCATAAACCTATATATTTATAGATATACACATATATGAATACGAATATTCATATATAGAAATATACATATATAAAAATATTTATATATAGTCACATACCTATATACGAATATTTATATATACATATATATATATATATTCACACCCATACAACCAAATAATATCCATATACACACTTATAATATATATATTTATATATACATATATGTAGACACATATATAATATATATTTATATATACGTATACGTACAACCATATATGATAACAAATAATATACATGTATACCCATAAATAGATATTCAGAAAATTCTAAATACAACTCTTAGCAATAATCTTCTAGGATAGTGCTATACATATATACATGAGTATATAATTCAATATATATATGTATATTCTAAGAATACAGAAATAACCAATTAATATATTTGATAATAAGTATAATATCGATAATAATAATAATAGTAATAAAATACAATAAGCCAATACCAGAGTGTTGAGTGACATAATATACTCCCACGTTACTGGGATGATACAAATCGTGCAAGTACTCTAAAATATCATATAAATATTTATAATACTTATATTATACGTAATACAATTAAGAAAGTATTTGTAAAATCCTAAAATATAGTAATATATAAAATGATGCATATGCTTAAAATGTCTACATTGACGTCTTTGGATGCACTACATCACTCCATGGCTTGTGCTAGGTTTGGGATCCAGTCCAGACTAGTTGAATACAATCGGGTCTTCTACAAATCAATTATTCCTAATAATAAATAATTAAACCATTTATAATGGTCATGTCACAACTTGGCCTAGTTTTCCTAGTTAGGTCACCCTTATGGCTGGGTCTTCCTTGTCATGACTAATACACTAGTCAAGGCAAGTCACTGCACTATCCGTGCCATGATTCCTAGTCGTCTTGTCTCCAAAACTTCCCATGATTAAAGTCACCTACCATAATAATTAACTTAAATAATTATTTATAAAAATCGTAAAATCTCCATTTAAATCAAATAAAAAAAATAAAATAATATTTCAAAATTTTTCGGGAAGGGAAGCTACATTATTTGAGCAATATTTATTCAGTTTATATGGCATGATACTATGTGTCTTGTTACGTCCCTCTGAGGACCTGGTTATCTCTCTAGGTGTGTGCTCTTGTCTTTCGCAGGTGTTCTAGTTCTAGCCGTGACCGTCCCCATTTCTTCGAAGATGATTGCGCTTGAATCGTCTTCGCTTCGCTCGCCAAATTCATTTATTTTCTCATGTATTTTTTCTTTACTTATTGGTAGTAGATTTGTCTCCGCCCAACATATCGTATCAAGACAATTTATTATATGATATCTTTTATTCATTTATTTTGTGTGGATAAGATTAGTTATGGTTCTACTATATTTTATAGCTTATATATTCATACGAGGTTTTCATATATTGGAGTATAATTCGTATGTATACAGCTGGCATGTCTACGTTCCTAGTCCTACGTATTTTGGGACTGGGGCGTTACATATTTTTGTGGTGGCCCATGCAGGTCAAGATAAATTGTTTGGTTACTTTACCGTACCAAGCAAGCCTGCGAATAGGATTAGAGGTCTAGGATCTCATCCACATACTTGACCTCTTTCCTCGATTCTATATTCGAACTACCATTCGTCTCATCGATTGCATCTTACTTGATTCCTTCTATCATTATTCTTATCTTTCCATCGTGTTTGCTAGAGATTGACCCTACTAGTTAGCTGTCCTAAAACATTATTAGTTTTATTTTTTTAAGTTGGGTAGAATGCCTTATGACCTAGCAACCCCTTTGACCTAGTGACCTATATTAGCAAGTTTATTTAGATTCTATAATCTAGAGGAACCTAACCCGTCTAGCCAACCAAAGACTTGGACAGAAGACTATAGGACGATTGTATAAAGACCATCACATGACATGACTTAGAGTTCAACTAAACTCCCTCTCAATTTTAAACTCTCGTGCCTATAATTTTACTCTCTTGACAAATATTGCTACTATAACCTAGATTTGCAAGTTCATTGATTTATCGAGCTTGTTCACGACATATGTTATTGGAAGAGCTCCCACTAACGTATCGTCTAATCAGAACCGGTGCATAATGGTCTGATCAACCAAGTGCACTATGGTTCACTTTTATCTATCGTTCTACGTGGATGGAGACATAGCTAAACTTGTCCTCTAGAATCCCATCCACGATTGCCTTGACAATTCCTTTAAAATTTTCGGTCGTCTTTGAATCACGTACTCGTATTCGATAATATCGTCTTGAACTCCTTATTGCGTTCGCCTTCACCTATTTAAAAAGGACGAAGGCGTTGTACGAGAATTTTCTCTAGCCTTCATATCGATTATGATTATTATCACTCGATATTACTATATCTTCATCCTAAACTACTCGTCTTTTTCTCGGCCCTATATTTACTATCATGACATTCTAATCACTTAAATATAGGAGTGAAATCTAATTCGTTCTCTAAATCGTGTCCTCAACCTACTCTCAAGAGACCATAACTTTAAGGTCTCTAATTTATTTTATTTTACTTGAACCCATACTATTCTTTATTGCGCGTCATCTTAAACATTTTCCTTCTTGCGTTAATCCATAATTATCTTCGCCTTTATTGAAATCACGACTCTAATGCATATTTTCATTAAACGTCGTTTCCTTGTCTCGTCCAAAGATTTGACTGTGCTTTCTTATCGATATACCCTTGTACCTTCTCACTCTCTACAAATTCTTAATTTCGAGCACGAAATTCTTTTAAGTTGGGTAGGATGTAAAACCCCTAAATTTCTACTATTTTTTGTTTTTATTAAATTTGGTATTGATTTAAAATTTTGTATTGTACGTCGTGTAGTCGTATTATACGTCGCGCACAAAATTTTATTTTCATGATTACTCGACGAGTGCGACTATGTGCGAGCGTACATATTTTTAGAAAAACATCTTTCCTATTTTTATAGTTTCAAGATAATATATATAATAATTATTTTTAGCTATCAAAATTTCTAAAACATATTCTTATAAAATAGTATGCTAGAAAAGTATATATTTGTAAATATTATTTGTGCATACATATATTTCGTAATTATTTATTAGTTTATTTTTAAATAATAAGGTAATTTTTGAAATTATTATTATTAGTATTTTTGAAAAACATATTTTGAATTTATTGTGGCAATTTAAATCTTGATTTGATTTTTTGGATTTATTTAATTAGATATCCATATTTGGAATTTGATTTATCTTATTTGATTTTAAACTAAATGATGTAATTTAATTAGATTTAAATTGGATTGTATTTGGATTTGGATTTGATTGATTTTAAATTAAGCTGCAAACTATCTATTTTTGGGTTTAAACTACTCCTAATCCATATCCAACTTAGGATTCCCACATCCTATAAAAGGCAAGTACTCATCCATAAAATTCTATTCTCCACAAATTTCCACCACACGTGTGTGCATCGTGTCCGTATTTTTCGTCCAATTTTTATTCCATCTTTTACAAATGCATTATTTCACCTTCTCCATGTCCACATTTCGGACACATCTCCTCACCACCATCTCCGTGTCGGACACACCCGACATGGCACAATTCCTAGCAAAACCTAATCCTAACTCTAACCGAATTCCTACCCCTCGTCGGCTGCCCACACCGCCACCACTAACCTGAATCCTCGACTAGCCAAACCATCTCTACGCCATAACCCCCGTCTCCACGGCCAACTACCACCGCAGTCGGCCTATAAAGACACCCCACAAAATTTGAAGCCCTTCCCGACCTCACCATCCTCCACCATTCCTGGCCAACTCCGGCAACCTCACCCCGTTCCGACCTTCCGTTGCCCTTTGTCCGACCACCCTGTCCCTCGGCCATCACCAGAACCACCAGTCCCGGCCACCCGCTACCAGCACAGATCCACCAGCCACCATCCTGACCACAAAACACCACCATTACCGGCGTTCGACGTCGACGACCCCGAAAACCCTCGACCAACACCAGACCAACACCGCCTCAGCCACCACGGCCAGCGCCGCGGCAGCCCACGCAGCCACCACTAAAGAACCCCAAGAAAACCCAAATAAAATTAAACCCCATCACCAACCGGCTTACCTTCGTCGGAGTCGCGCCGTCACCGTCCGTAGCCCTGGCCTCCAGCCGCTTGTCGCCAAACCCCCTTCCCGGGCGCGGCTGCTCCTCCTGTCGACGCCCGGCCGAGATTCGCCTGCGACCGTCGAACGTCGCCCCACATCGGCGAGCGCACCGCCCGGCGCTTCTCCCCATCACCGCCCCCTTCTTTCCTCTTCTTCATCGATCGCCTGCCCGTACCTAGCCGCCGCACAGCCATCGCCGGCCACCCTCCTTCGCCGTGCCACCACACCGATCCCCTCTCCTTCGCTCACTCTTTTCCTCTCTTCCCTCTCACTAATAAGTCTAATTCCCATCTCTCTCCACCCCTTTTGTTTCTTCTTTCAACGAACAGCTTTATTATTATAATTATTATTTTTATTATTATCAATATTATTATTATTATTATTATTATTATCATTATTATTATTATTATTATTATTATCATTATTATTATTATTATTATTATTGTTATTTTTATAATGTGATTCTTATTACTTTATTGTTATTTTTAGAAAATTAGTTATATATATATATATGTGTTTTACATGGTGTATAATAATAATGATTATTATTATCATTTTTGTGATATTATTATGAGTAATTTGGTCTTAATATTATTAGTGTGATTGTTAACACTATTATTATTTTTGAAGAGTCATATATATATATATATATATATATATATATATATATATATATATATATATATATATATATATATATATATATATAGTATAATATAGTTTTAAAATGTTATCAAATATTTCTTAATAGTCAATAAAAAGTATAGCTTTATTTTTACAAAATATGGGTCCTAGCCTTAACTAATTTTATTATTTTGTTTACTTATAATATTTTTTTGATTTATAGGGATATAGGTTTCAAACTAAAATACTACTTTGACAAAACTTAGAGTTCGTCCTAAAATGACTTTCGATTTTTTTTAGTATTTGTTTGAGAGCATATTTTGGCTAATAATTTATATTTCAAATATTATCAAATATTTTCTAAAATTAGAAAATATATATAATATTTGACTCCCTTCGATTTTCTCCATCTCGTGATTTAGCCCATTTATTCCTATTCCATGCCAATACCATACCCCTCCCTTATCGACCCTAGCTAACTTGACCGTCCTGGATCCGATGGAACTGTCCGTACAACCATCAGAGGTCACTTGCAAAGTTGTCGCACCAAAGTCGAAGTTCATGCCACCGTGATTATCGCAGCACACCAGGCATACTACCAGGCAAGACACCTTGACATTTGCTGTTATTTATTTTAGCTCATATTTCATACATTATTCATTATTTTCTTTATACAAATAAACTGTGATACATGGCATAACCAGTTAGAACTTATTGTTCACTTATATTTCTTGCTATGTATTAGTTTTCTTACACATTGAACCTAGATTTAAGGGACCACCTTTGTGTGTTGCATTCATTGGCCTTGACACGTTGTACCACGAAGTTGTGTGTCGCATGTAGAACACGGACATGCATGACTGGCTGGCCACCGGTGCGTATAAGCCGTACGATAAGAATAACCGCTAATAGAGGTTGCATGCTTAGTTTGACTTAGCGGTTATAGAGGTTTACTGTTGTGGATACAACAGAGTAGGCATTGGACGGGGAGGACAATTTCTTAGCGTATGGGCTTCGATGCACTTTCCCTTTTGTAACTCGTGACCTCCGTCGGAGACGCGGGTCAGATGACCCATGATTACTGACGGCCACTTACGTTCTGTAGAACGTTATGCTCTTACTGATTGGACCTCTGGTGCCCCAAGAGGGGACTACGTCGATCCTATTTAGCCAGGGCCTATGCGTAGGAAGGATTGTTCTTAACTACATTTCACTTAGAACGGTTAGGCACCTTTATCCGTTAGATACGAGTACTTTTGGTTTGGGTACTTGTATCTGACCGTGGCTTGGAACAATAGCTTGTCGCGGATTAGTTTGCCACATTTTATCCTTGTTTGGTTGTAGGTATGGCTTACTACTTCGATGAGAAGGTATTGAACCTTGTTGGGGTTCGGATACCATATTGGATTCATAGCATGGAAAGATACATCACCGTGAATTAGTTTACCATCTCCTGTCCTTGTTTGGTTGGGGGGGTGGTAAGCAAGTTCAATAGGTGTGTATTGGACCATGTAATAATTCAATTGACTTATTTATTTGAGCAATATTTATTCAGTTTATATGGCATGATATTATGTGTCTTGTTACGTCCCTCTAAGGACCTGGTTATCTCTCCAGGTGTGTGCTCTTGTCTTTCCCAGGTGTTTTAGTTCTAGCCGTGACCGTCTCCATTTCTTCGAGGATGATTGCGCTTGAATCGTCTTCGCTTCGCCCGCCAAATTCATTTTTTTTCTCATGTATTTTTTCATTACTTGTTGGTAGTGGATTTGTCTCCGCCCAACATATTATATCAAGACAATTCATTATATGATATCTTTTATTCATTTATTTTGTGTGGATGTAATTAGTTATGGTTCTACTGTATTTTATAGCTTATGTATTCATACGAGGTTTTCATATATTGGAGTATACTTCGTATGTATACATCTGGCATGTCTTATTACCTAGTCCTACGTATTATGAGACTGGGGCGTTACATACATAAAGTCATAATACGGTTTCTGAAACGATGGAGGATGCGGTTATCAAAAGAATCCAAGTTGATGTCGTATCTTATAAGATGGGATATTTTTGGTTCAAGACCCTACCCAAATTGGCTAACCCTAAAAATCATTGTTAAAAGGTTTATGAGAAGGACAATTCTAAGGGAAGAGGCACGAGAATATGGGACACTTCTGCCCGCACTCACGGATTCTAAGTGAGCCTAGATATTTCCATAGCATTCTTGGTCAATAACTTCTATATGAGGATTGTTACCGTTAAAATTATTTTTATCGACCATGCTCTCAACAAGAGGGTAGGGTGCTCTTGTTCGAATATAACCAGAATGTGTTGGTTCAACAGAATTTTAATCTTCATCTAACAAGGGTTACTAAGATATGAGATTGAAAAAAATTTAGGGAACGAAAGATTTCATGGGTCAAGAGTTAAGGTCCTTAGTAACTGTATAAAACCTTTCCACATAATTATATTAGTTAAGTGTTTAAAAACTTTGAGCCATAATGACTAGAATATGTGGGTTGGTGTTTGGAGTTGTATAGGAGGCATGTGCTTACTTGGGTGGAATACATACATCGTAGGTGTGATGTGTCTTGCATGGATAATGGGTATTCAGTTTATTTGAGAAAATGGATCGATATTGTATTGTTAAAATTAATAGGGACAGAAATAGGCATATATAGTTTGTTCTAAGGGAATTATGTCATACCTTTGGTGTAATTGAAATACAGCATAGAAAAGTATACTTTTGTGGACCGTGTATGTCATGTTTGTAAAGTGGCTCGTCTAGTTCATGAGTGTGCAATTTGTTGGACGGTAAAGGAAAATGTTGCGCTCTAATTATCTAAGTCACGGTATGGTTATCAAACGATACTGATAGAAGTGGAATCCGTAAATTATTGTTTTATTATATCAATTGGGAACCAATCTACCCCAAACATTTACAAATTCATAGAGATAAAATGCAATACGAAGGTCGTATCGCAACTTTTCAAATAGATAGAAGAATGGTTATGAATGGAATCCAAGTTTGGCATCCTACTCTATAAGAAAGAGTATAGTAAGTTCAAAGTTCTACTCAACTTACATAAGTTGGTTATCATGGAAAGCACAGTAATAGAACTCCTAAGAAGATCAACTTTCAAGGAGATGTATGAGGATATGATGTTCTTCTAATTATAGTCACGGACTCTATAGGAAGCGAAGGTATTACTTGCTTGACATTGTCCATATATTGACTATGTTTCATCAAGGCAGTAGGAGAGGTCTTGGTCAAGCATAACCAGAAATAAGTTGGTACGACAGCATTACATTCATCGCATAACATATGCTACAAAGGGATACGGGTAAGGGATCTATGGAAGGAGGATTAGTGGACCATGTGATGGAGACTACATAATAGGTGTAGGGGCCTATTTCATAACGTTTAGATTTTATAGTCCAAATATGGCGGTATGCATGGATGGGTTTAACAGGGTCTCAATGGATTTCCTGGGCATCAATCTTTGATTGCATGAACCTTGGATTTTAATCTATATCGGCTGGACAAGATCCCATAAAATCGATCTATACCATTCCATTAGTTTAGTAACCTATAATAGGTTCCAACTCAAGTGGTTGGGATAATTACCAGTCGGGTTGATTAACTAGGTTCCTAAAGCCCAAAAATGTGCCTTCTGTGACTTTTGTGTTTAAGTAGCACAAGAAGACTCAATTGAGTGGCAAACTAGTGTCATGTGCATTGTGGGCTTCGAGTAGATTACAACCATATATTGGGTCAAAAGGTTTGAGTCGAGGTCGAGTCTCTAATTATAGTCGGAATGTATATTGGTATTATGGTAAGGGTTTAGCATTTTTGACTTGAAAGTAGCATCATGAAAATAGACTACAAGGGGACATGTTTGAATGGGACATGATATGCCTATATGAAGGTGGACTCGTCTAGGTCTTGCAAATGAAATTTGTTCGAAGGTAACAACTGGTCTCGTGCTCCGAATATTAATGTCACGGTCGGGGACACTAAATGATCTAAATAGAAAGTGGGTGTTCATGAGGCACCAATTTATCATCCTAACCAAACCTAATTTATCCTAATCAATCGAAAACCCTAGTAAACCCTAAAATTTATAAGGCTTACAATCTATTCACTCTAGAGACTAAGACACGGTTTTGGGATTAATGAGGTTAGAAGTTCTTAAGGTCATGATATTGTACCCCGACTCGTGATTATAAAAGAATAATACATGAAGTAGTAGGTAATGTAATATAGTAGATATGAATCAAGTTTAAAGATCGTTCTCCGATTTCAAATAGATGGAAAACGATTGCGTAATAGCTTTAATGGCCATAGGTGATATGGTGAACTAAGGGACGCATTCTGTGTCTATCCTCGCTCAAATACAAGCATTTGTTTTTCTGAATTATATAAGACAAAAACACTAAAGAGTTCAAGGGAGAGGGAAATCGAATGTGAATACGAGTTTCCAAGGTCGATTGAATAATTCAAAGGGAGTTGTCAAGGCAGTTGCGGATGAGATCCTAGAGGCATCTATATCTCAATCTACGTAGGTTAATCATATAAAGAGCGAACCGATGCACTAAGGTTGATCAGACCATAATATACCGATTTTAATTAGATAATATGCTAGTAGGCATCCCCAATAAATATATGTCTTGAATCAAGCTCGATAAAAGAGTAAGCTTGCAAAAACTAGGCTATAATAACGACGTTAGTCAAGATAGTCCAAAATATAAGTACACGAGTTATGATTGAAAGAAGGCAAAAGTAGTTCAAGTTCTTTAAGAATGTAAGCCTTATCCGGTGTTTGTGCCTCTATAGTTGTCCTGTTAGTCTTTTTATCTAAGGTCTTGGTCAACCAATGGATTAGGGCCCTCTAAAATCTATATTCTAGGTAACTTATTAGTGTCAGTCAATTACCTTATTAATAGGTCATAAGGGCAACGAGATGCTAGGTTGGGAGGCATGCTACCCAACTTATAATATTTCCACTAGTATTGGTTTTGAATCAATGGGACATACAAGTCATTTTTCTAACCTCTATAGTATTTGAAAACTGTAATCATGTCTGAAGTCATTTTATCGAGAGTTTATGCCTCGCCAATGTACACCTGGCTGTAGTAAACCCTTGGTTTGGTGACTCAAATATAATATAATATCGAATATTTTATTAACTCTATCCAATATTAACATAAAAATAACTAAGATCGAAAGTGGACAATTAAAATATAGTTTTAACCATATTCTATAACCTACATTTACTTGAAATAATATCAACTTTAGGGGCGTGCCTCGCCAATGCGCTGCTGGCTGCAGTGAACCCCGCAGTTTCCATAAATAATTGGTGACAGTGTGCTGTTGCCTTGCCATTGTAAGTCATCCTTATTATTCCAACTATATTCCTAAGAATTTCAAAGGAGTTTTTAGAAGTTCAAACAAGCTGATTATGATAGAAAACATAAGTATCTGTCCTTGAATAAAAAAGTCAGTTTTGAAAATCAAACGATTGATTAGAAAGAAAAGATTGAAGGCAAGAGGAATAGAAACATTGATTTTCTATTCCTCTAATATTCAAGATCGAGGGGAAAACATCTATATCTTGAATTTCAACCAAGCTAACTTGGAGTAGATATATGGATAATGGATCATGTTAGGCTCAACCCAATGGGTAAAAATAAAATATGGACTCATAGGGAAAAATAGTTACTTATGGCTAATGGTAAATACTAATTGGTACGGGTAACGGTGATAATATCTAGAGAGGGCAGAAAAGATAATTTGAATAATTATCAAGGTTAAGGGTTGAATTCTAGTAAAGCCTAAGTTATAGAATGAGTAGTCTACCCACATTGAAACCTATCGTCATGTCAGAATAAAGTAAGGTACCCTCATAGGAGAATTCTTCAATTATCCAATAGGATTTAGAATTCAATAAGTCATTAGCTAAATCAAACGACCTACGTAGTAACCTTAACTACCCAACAGTCAATTTGAATAGGATTTTACTAGTCCTAGCCATTCTCCTAAAATCAAATTAACCCTAACTTGTGAATGAGAATTTCCTAGTCGTAGGCTCGCAATAGTACGACTAACTTAAGTACTATCACGAGTTCGTACAACTTGAAAAACAAGAAACTCCCAATGTCCATATCTAGATCTGAAAGCTGTCTTCGGGATGTCCTGTTCTCTGACTCTGATATGGTGGTATCCTGATCGCAAATCAATCTTCGAGAATACTGCCGCTCCTCTGAGTTGATCAAAAAAGTCATCTATCCTTGGTAGAGGATATCTGTTCTTTATTGTTACCGAGTTCAAGGTACAATAGTCAACACATAATCTGGATGTACCATCCTTCTTTTTTACAAGAAGCATTGGGACTCCCCAAGGCGATCCACTAGCACGAATGAATCCCTTGGTTCTGAGTTCTTCAATCATCTTGTACAATATCTCCAATTCTGACGACGCCATCCTGTAGACTCTCTCTGACACTGGTGCTGTCCCAAGAATCAAGTCGATAGTAAACTCGATCTCTCGTTCTGACGGCATTCCTCGAAGATCTTTCGGGAAAACATCTGGAAATTCCTTGAATATCCGGGGTAACTGTACTGCTGCTACGGCCATTCGCAATAATGGAGGAGAAGGTTCAACTTCGCCTCAAGAAAAGAAAAACTCCGGCTCGCCTGGAATCCTAAAAACAACTCTGCCAATATGGAAGAATATCCTAGCATACTGGTCTCTCAACCAATCCATCCCTAAGACCACATCATAATCGGCCATCGGGAATTCTATCAGCCTAGCGGGAAACTCTCTACCGCTAACCACGATCCGACATGAGGAAAACATTGTATCTACTCCCACAAGACCAATACCAGTAAGTATATTGAGCCTTACTGATAATGACTCGGGCTCCAGTCCTACCCGTGTCGCGAATCGTGCAGACATAAATGAATACGATGCACTAGAGTCAAATAACACTGAAGCCGGAAAGGTGTTGACGAGAATAGTACCTGCCACTACCTCACCTGGCGCCACTCCTTCTTCTCTCATGGTTAAAGCCAACACTTGACCATGCCTCCTGGGTGTCGGCCCTCTCTGCTGGAATCCTCTCTTCCTATTCTGAAATTGCGCCTGGGCATACTGCTGAGGCCTTTGCTGATGAAAAGCCTGGGTCTGTGTCGATAACGACCTCGGGGATGGAAACTGCTGCTGGACCGGTACTGGGGCTGGTCTCCTAACTGATGAACTGGTCATGGCTGGTGATGAGTCAGTCCTGAACGGGCAGGACCCTACCTTGTGGTCCGGTGCTCCACAAAGCAAACACAATCCTCGAGCCTTGCGACATTCTGAAATAATATGTCTGGGCTTCCCACAATAAGAGCAGCCCATGGGGAAAGACTGCTTCTGCTTCTGAGGATACGTCGGGGTTGATTGTTGAACTGGCGTAACTGAAGCTGTCCTTCTCGGAGCTCCAATGGTCAAAGCTCTAGCTACCAGGGCTGGGGCTGAACTGGTTCATCTGGCCGTGAGATCGCTTTCGACCTCCGGTCCTATCCACAATCCTCTGGGAGGTATACTCATGTCTTCTAGCTGCCCTTAATACCGCATCAAAAGTCTGATGCTCAAACTGCTCCACCGCTGGGTTCTATCGAACTCGGTCGCCACCAAGGTGGGAGCAAACTGACTAAGCCTGGAAAACTCGGCCGCATACCCATCGACCGTCCTGCCCACCTACTTCAAATTGGTGAACTTGGTCTGTAGATTGTACTGAGCTACAACATCAAAGTACTTGGTCTGGAATCTCTCATGGAATACTATCCAGGCAATAGGCGTTACTAGTCCAACGGCCTGCGCCGCCCACCAGTTGCGGGCTAGATCCAATAGCTGCAGGCGCACCATGGCCACCTTCTCATCTTTTAGGCTCTTCGCTGCCTCCAATATCACCTATGTGTCCTGAAGCCACGCGTTAGTAGCGATAGCATATTCGCTGCCATCGAAGAATGGAGGGTTCAGGCGCTTGAAACTGTTCGCTGTACTGTTCCCATGATGTCCACCTCTGTCCAGAGCATCGGCTACTGCCTGATACAAGGCATCTCCACGACGGTCCTGTGATGCAAGCAACTCCCTGATAAGTCCAACCAAGGCTCCATCATCCTGTCTTACGGGCTGGGCTGGCTGTACCGGGGGTTCTGGATCTCCGGGAGGCATGACCCGGGAGGCTGCTCCTGAGTGCTGGACCTGATCTTCTTGTTGCTGCTGGTCCACGGGAGGTGCTTCGCCTTCCTGGTCGGCAGGACCAGGAACAATGCCGCTGAAGAAGATGACATAGGAAACAATAAGGAAGGACCAAGACAAATCAACGATACAAGCATGTGATCAGGTCGAAAATCTTAGGGATTAGAAGATACGGGTAGAGATCAAGGACTAGTACTTATTGAGACATCTATTCAGTAAATCCTCACATATCTTGATTTACAAGACCTGTATGGGCCACCACTTAAACCATGTAACACCCCAGAACCAGAATACTGGAGAGCCGGGGCATGCATAGCCAGCTACATATAATGAAATGGAATCTACCTCACTATACGGTCACGGCTGTCTAGATATATGAGGGTTTGACTACAATCCATCAGTCTCCTATGGTCAATAACAAGCCTAAATGTCTCAATCTCAAGCAAGCAAGTAAAGTTACAAGATGTAAGATCACCAAATATTCAATAGTAAGGCGTCCCAAACATTACATATTCAGCTGATCATGAAGCTAGTCGTTACAAAATGTGAGGACTAGAAAGAGTTTAGTCATACATGATCAACCCTAGGATCTGTCAATCATGTTATAGCCCGTAGGCAGACAGTAATAAGGTATGCAATACGAGCTAACAGGTGCCTGTCGGCTAAATGCCTCAAAATAAGAATTTTTACAATAGAGTGGAAGAGCCAAAAATAAACCCACTCGTTGCCCTGGTTATGCCTGGTGGTCACCATCGGGCTGGAAAGTCGGTAGATCCTTTGAAGCTGTTCTGAAATCTGGCCACACAAAACCAGCTGGGTCAGATCCCAGAAAGAGCAAGTGCCACAAAGGAGGCTTCACATAAGAACTAAAACCAACATATCAGAAATAAATATTAAAGTGGTTACAAAAGAACTTGATAAGAAAAGAATAATCAACAGTCATAATTAGAGTACGAGGGAACCATTCAAGTAGCCAGGTCACAACCCTTAAACCAAACAAGGATCGGGGTTGTAACCCTTCACCTGAATAGAACTTCGTCTCCAAATCCTGTTGGTAAGGTAAAACATAACAATCATGACATGGGGTTCAATAAGACAATAAACGAAAAGAGGACTCAGAACTGCTCCGGGAGCTAGGTTATAACCCTTAAACCAAATAAGGACCGGGGTTGTAACCCTTCACCTGAACAGAACTTAGCCTCTGATCTTTATTGTCGCATAGTGACAATCATGCGATCAAGCCTGCAATAATCGAGCACTGAAACTACACCATATAATCGGTCCCGACCAATCAGTGACTACGGCTTGCTACATTAGCTAACTAGGGTTATCACAAGTCTTAGTTACTAGCAATATGCAGTGAGATATTCCTCTAGCCACAAGCCCTGCAGCTAATCCAGGTTATCCAGGCGACTTGGGTTCATTAAGCCGTGCCTCGTTATTTTCCATATATCAGTGAATCTAGACTTGTGCCCTACTCGTCGGCAGGCTGCAAGTCCAATCAATGGTGGCCGGGATAATGGGATCGCCTGTAACTGGAAAAATCTCTCATGACTACTGAATTATTCTAGTTATTAGCCTTAGCCATTTACCGTAGGTACCCCTGACCGTAGTACTCAGGGATTCCTGTCCTAGACATGATGCAAACATTACCGGTTCAATTATACAAACACAATCATCCACAGTGTCCAGGCCATTCAATCTTGTCATGTCATATTCACTGTCAGGAGTGCGCCACGTCGGGCCACTACCATGTCACGTCATTTGTCAAAAGTACACCCCAATGGGTCACCATAGTGTCCGAAAACATACTTAAAATAAATATGGCACAAGCACACATTTAGTAATTAAATATTAGAAGGGCCAAGGGCTGTGGGAGACTCATGTGGCTCGGGAAAATTTTCATGCGGCCAGCAGTCACTTGGCCATATGCGGCTCAGGCAAGTTGCATGCAAGCAGCTTAATTTAAAGGGCCACGCGGCCAGCTAAATAATTAAGGCCATACAAGCATTTGCTAAGGCCACGTGGCCAAGCAAATAAATGCTGCACGGCCGAGCATATAAATGCTTGCATGCAGCCAACAAACATTTGCTTATGCGGCTAAGCAATTAAATGCTTGCATGCGGCTAGCAAAATGGCCAAGCAAATATGCTTAAGCTAATGCATTAAATAATGCATTCAATCTTATGCGGCTCACTGACTAATAGAATAATTCATGCGGCTCATTAGGATTCCCATGCATTATTTAATGCCATGCATTATTTAAATATTAGTGCATGCAAATGCCAACCTATATGCGGCTAAGTACTGTTACTAGTGCATGCGGCCAAGTATTTGGCCTATGCATGCGGTCAACTGCTTTATTGCTTATGCGGCCAACTGTTTTATGCAAGCAAGCAAAAGCTTACTAAAAGGCCATATGCGGCTCAGTACCACTTATATAAGCATGCGGCAACAACTTAATATGTATGCATGCTAACTAAAGCATGCTAGCTAAAGCATACTAGCATAAGGCAATATGCACTAAGCATAACGCACTAGAATCCATGCGGCTGAATGCATTAGAAAAATAATGCATGTATTAGTATATGTATTAAAATAATGCATGCATTAGAATATGCATTAAATTAAAGCATGCATTAGAATATGCATTAAATTAATGCATGCATTAGAATATGCATGCGGCTGAATGCATTAGAATATGCATGCGGCTGAATGCATTAGAATATGCATTAAATATGCATGCGACTGAATGTATTAGAATATGTATTAAAATTAAATATGCATGCGGCTGAATGCTTGCTAATGCATATTTGCTAAAGTATTAAAATATGCATGCAACACATGCTTGCTAATGCATTAAAAACATGCAAAGGCCATGCGGCTAACATTGTGTTGGCCATATACGGCTGACTTGTCTTGGCCATGCAATAATTAGTGCTCATGCGGCTCAGAAATGAAAGCTTATGCGGCTCAGAGTGCAATTAATGGCTCCCACAGAGAACATGTCCATGAAAATACCATAGCCTCCATGCTCCTCCAAACAATAATAGGAACCCAAATCCAGACTCCCATAGGTCAAATTTGGATAAAATAGAATTCTCCACAACATGGAACCATCAACTAGCAAAAATATACAAGTTTGATAGATCAAAACTCCTGGAAAACGAAAATACCACAAAGCTATATTTACAAGAATTTAACCACGGAAATAAAAAATGCTAAGTACTAAAGTTGGTTAGAAACACATGAGGAAGACAATGGAACAATAAAAATGGACTTCCTCCATGAAGCAAGGTGAACTTGCCTAAACCTTCCACTCTCAGGTTGGTGGAGAAGTAATGGTGGGGAAGAAGAAAGTTAATGTGGAGAGAGAAATGTTTGGTGGGATATTTAATGAAGAGGGTGGTGGTAGGTGGGTTCTCTACAAAACCGAACCAAGCCAAATAAACTGAACCGAACCAAGATAAACCAATCAATGAAATGCCAAAATAAGTCAAGCAGGGAGACATACAATACGGGTCTAAATATGTACACGTATACCAAAATACGTAATACGAACAATGGTCATTACAACTCTACCCACCTTAAAAGAATTTCGTCCTCAAAATTTAATCACGGGACTAGAGATGCAAGGACAAGCTATACTAGCCAAGCAATCAAGCAATTATTCATGCAAGCGAGGAATCGAAGACATGAGGCATAAGAAAAATATTATACCTCACGAGTCAAACAGGTCGGGATATCGTGATCGGATATCATCCTCAGGCTTCCACGTTGACTCACCCAAGGAGTGATGACCCCAAGCAACAAGGACTAACTTGATAGTCTTTTTCTTGAGTATCTTCTCTCTTTGGTTCAATATAGATACGGGCCTCTCCTCATACGAAAGGTTGGTGCCGACAACCAATTCTGAATGATCCAGGATATGACTCGGGTTCGGAATATACCGTCGTAGTTGGGATACATGAAATACGTCATGTACCTCACTCAGGGATGACAGAAGAGCGAGACGATATGACACATCTCCTACTCGCTCCAGAATATCGAACGGGCCTATATACATAGGACTAAGCTTTCTCCGTACGCCGAAACGAATAACGCTACGGTTAGGCGAGATCCTCAGGAATACATGGTCGTCGACAGAAAATTTGAGGGGACGCCGATGAGAATCGGCCCAATGGCGCTGATGATCTTGTGCAATGCGAAGATGATCTCTGACTCTCCTGACCACCTCGACTGTCTGAGTGATCATCTCTAGACCAAGCATCTGCCTCTCTCCCACACTGTCCCAGGCTAGTGGGGATCTACACTTCCTTCCATACAGTGCCTCGAACGGTACCATCTGGATACTAGCTTGAAAACTGTTATTGTACGAGAACTCCACCAGGTGCAGGTGATCTTCCCATGAACCACCGAAGTCAAGTGTACAAGATCTCAATATATCCTCAAGAGTCTGGATCATGCGTTCCGACTGACCGTCTGTCTGCGGGTGATAAGCTGAGCTGAACTGGAGGTGAGTTCCCAAACTCTCTTGCAAGCTACGCCAAAAGTACGACGTAAATCTTGAATCCCTGTCCGAGGTGATACTGACTGGTACATCATAGAATCTGACAATCTGTCAGAGATACATCTCTGCTAGCTGAGCTGTCGACTGACCCACTCTGAACGGAAGAAAGTGAGCCACCTTCGTGAGCCTGTCAACTATAACCCAAGTAGCATCTCTACTGGTCGGGGTCGAGATAATTCAGTCACGAAATCCATGGTTATATGCTCCCACTTCCATTCTGGAATTGGCAAGGGCTGAAGAAGTCCAGCTGGCCTCTGATGTTCAGCCTTGACTTGTTGGCAAACCATACACCGAGAGACAAACCGAGCTATCTCCCTCTTCATGCCATTCTACCAAAAGTGCTGACGGATATCACGGTACATCTTCGTGCCACTGGAATGAATCGAATACTGAGAACTGTGAGCTTCCGCCGTGACCTCCTGTCTGATATCTCCACTGGGTACACAAAGAAGCTTACCATGACAAAGTATACCATCTTCATGAATACATAATTTTGGTCGCCGTCCTGCTTCACATTCTGCTCTAAGCCGCTAAAGCTTAGAATCGGAGAACTGAGCTATCTTGATCCTCTTAACTATACTGGACTGAACTTGCATGCTGGCCATCAATGCCACATTGGTAGGAAGGACAACTTCTATACCCATCTTCTGAAGATCTGCCAGCAACTCTGGCTGCGCTGAAAGAAAATAAACTTCGGCTCTCCTGCTCAATGCATCTGCAACAACGTTGGCCTTTCCAGGGTGATACTGCAGGTTGACATCATAATCCTCAAGTAGCTCTAGCCACCTTCTCTGACGCATATTAAGGTCATTCTGGGTGAAAACATACTTCAGGCTCTTGTGGTCGGTAAAAATCTCCACCCTATCTCCATACAGGTAGTCTCCACAACTGAAGTGCAAATACTTCTGCTGCCAGCTCAAAGTCATGGGTCGGGTAATTTTTCTCATGACCACGAAGTTTTCGTGACACATAAGCTATTAACTTCCCATGCTGCATCAAAACACATCCTAAACCTCTGCCTGAAGCATCACATTACACTAAAAATCCTTCGGTCCCATCTGAAAGTGTGAGAATGGGTGCCGTCATCAAGCCTCGCTTCAGCTTCTCAAAAGAATCCTGACATTCTGTTGTCCAAGCGAACTGCACATCCTTGCGGGTCAACTGTGTCAATGGCGCTGAAATCCGAGCAAAGTCCGAAACAAATCCCCGATAATAGCCGGCCAATCCAAGAAAACTACGAACTTCTATAACTGTGCTGGTCACTGGCCATGTTTCGATAGGCACGATCTTTTGGGGATCCACTTCTACTCCCCCTCTGGTGATGATATGATCCAAGTATGAAATGCGATCGAGCCAGAACTCGTATTTACTGAACTTGGCATACAACTGGTGCTCTCGGAGAATCGGGAGGACAATTCTGAGATGCTGCTCATGCTCAGCTTCACTCTTGCTGTAGACCAGGATATAGTCTATGAACACGATCATGAACTGATCCAAATAAGGCATGAAGATACGATTCATGAGGTCCATGAATACGGTCGGCACATTGGTCGCTCCAAAGGGCATAACAAGGAACTCCCAATGTCCATATCTAGATCTGAAAGCTGTCTTCGGGATGTCCTGCTCTCTGACTCTGATCTGGTGGTATCCTTACCGCAAATCAATCTTCGAGAATACTGCCGCTCCTCTGAGTTGATCAAACAAGTCATCTATCCTTGGGAGAGGATATCTGTTCTTGATTGTCACTGAGTTCAAGGTACGATAGTTAACACATAATCTGGACGTACCATCCTTCTTTTTCACAGGAAGTATCGGGGCTCCCCAAGGCGATCCACTAGCACGAATGAATTCCTAGGTTCTGAGTTCTTCAATCATCTTGTACAATATCTCCAATTCTGACGGTGCCACCATCCTGTAGACTCTCTCTGACACTGGTGCTGTCCCGGGAATCAAGTCGATAGTAAACTCGATCTCTTCCTCTAGCAGTATTCCTGGAGGCTCTTCCAGGAAAACATCTAGAAATTCTTTGACTAACCGGGGTAACTGCACTGCTGCTACAGCCATCTGCAATAATAGAGGAGAAGGTTCAACTTCGCCTCGAGAAAAGAAAAACTTCGACTCACCTGGAATACTAAAAACAACTCTGCCAATATGGCTGTCTATCCTAGCATACTGGTCTCTCGACCAATCCATCCCTATGACCACATCATAATCGGCCATCAGGAATTCTATTAGCCTAGCAGAAAACTCTCTACCGCTAACCACAATCTGATACGAGGAAAACATTCTATCTACTCCCACAAGATCATTATCAGTAAGTATATTGAACCTTACTGATAAAGACTCGGGCTCCAGTCCTACCCGTATCGTAAATCGTACAGACATAAATGAATATGATGCACCAGAGTCAAATAACACTGAAGCCGAAAAGGTGTTGACGAGAATAGTACCTGCCACTACCTCACCTGGCGCCACTCCTTATTCTCCCATGGTTAAAGCCAACACTTGACCATGCCCTCTGGGTGCCGGCCCTTTCTGCTGGAATCCTCTCAGCCTATTCTGAACTTGCTCCTGGGTATATTGCTGAGGCCTTTGCTGATAAAAAGCCTGGGTCTGCGTCGGTATTGGCCTCGGGGATGGAAACTGCTGCTGGACCGGTACTGGGGCTGGTCCCCTAACTGATGAACTGGTCATGGCTGGTCATGAGTCAGTCCTGAACGGGCAGGTCCCTACCTTATGGTCCGGCGCTCCACAAAGCAAACACAATCCTCAAGCCTTGAGACATTCTGAAACAACATGTCCGGGCTTCCCACGATAGGAGCAGCCCGTGGGGGAAGACTGCTTCTGCTTCTGAGGATACGTCGGGGTTGATTGTTGAACCGACGTAACTGAAACTGTCCTTCTCGGAGCTCCAATGGTCAAAGATCTAGCTGCCGGGACTGGGGCTGACGACTGGTTCATCTGGCCATGAGATCGCTTTCGACCTCCGATCCTGTCCACAATCCTCTGGGAGGTATACTCATGCCGCCTAGCTGCCCTTAATACCGCATCAAAAGTCTGATACTCAAACTGCTCCACCGCTAGCAAAATCTCTAGGTGGAGTCCCTGCTGAAACTGCAGGGCTCTATCGAACTCGGTCGCCACCAAGTTGGGAGCAAACCGACTAAGCCTGGAAAACTCGGTCGCATACCCATCGACCGTCCTGTCCATCTGCTTCAAATTGGTGAACTTGGTCTGTAGATCGTACCGAGCTACAGCATCGAAGTACTTGGTCCAGAATCTCTCATGGAATATTGTCCAGGCAATAGACGCTAATAGTCCAACGGCCTGCGCCACCCACCAGCTGCGGGCTAGATCCAATAGCTGCAGGCACACCACGGCTACCTTCTCATCTTCTGGGGTCTTTGCTGCCTCCAATATCACCTCTGTGTCCTGAAGTCACGCATCAGCAGCGATAGCATCTTAGCTGCCATCGAAGAATGAAGGGTTCAGGCGCTTGAAACTGTTCGATGCACTGTTCCCATGATGTCCACCTCTGGCCAGAGCATCGACTACTGCCTGATGCAAGGCATCCCCTCGACGATCCTGCGATGCAAGCAACTCCTTGATAAGCCCAACCAAGGCTCCATCATCCTGCCTTGCGGGCTGGGCTGGCTGCACCGGAGGTTCTGGATCTCCGGGGGGCATGACCCGGAAAGGTGCTCCTGAGTGCTCGACCTGATCTTCTTGTTGCTGCTGGTCCACGGGAGGTGCTTCGCCTTGCTGATCGGCAGGACCAGAAACAATGTCGCTGAAGAAGACGACATAGGAAACAATAAGGAAGGACCAAAATGTTGACACAAAATCACAGTCAACCAAATATTGATAAAATTGACTATATGATACTTATTATAATTCAATACGACACATGAAGACTAAAGTCAGTACAAGCCAGACGCCAGCTCGCACCTGCAATGCAACATATTTTTGAGTCTGTATTTTACAATTTTATTGAGTCTAGACTAATGTAAACTGAGTTGTGCTGAGCATCTGATACTTAACCTATACCCATCCCCCAAATTAAAAGCTCAACAAAAATCCAAACAAGCATATTTACAAATTGGACCCATTCTGTGCTCTGGAGACAGAGTTCGGGCCGAACTCTACCTCCACACAGAGTTCGGGCCGAACTCTGCCTCCTAAAATCCAGGACCCTAATTTTTAGGGTTGGCTGGATGTAAGTTGTCCAACGGCCAAATTTTTGAATATTTGTCCCAGAATTCTGGCCGAATTTTGCCTACCTGGTATCCTATAAATAGGTCATGAATTCTCTCATTTTCATTCATCCAATCTTCTCTTCTCTTCTCTCTAAAGCTCTATACAAGCCATACCCTTCTTCATCTACTAGCCACAAGCTCCCTAAGCCTCAAGTGCTCAGTACTTTTCAGTTAGGAGTTTGTGCAAGAGTTCAAGAAGTCGCTTGGAAAATTCCAAGCATCGCCGCTGCGATCTTTGTAAGAAGTTGACGTGCTCTTCTGAAGAAAAGGCACGGGGTATAACTATTATTTCACAAATAGTGGATTTAATCCTAAGCTAGAGTTCTCAGGCCTGGACTAGTCCTCCATGAGGAAAACCAGGTTAAAAATTAGCTGTGTTTGTGTATGCTTTCTTGTTCCTTATTTATTTCCGCATTTACTCTGATTACTTTCAGCTTGTGAAAGAGTTTAATTTTTAATTGGCTATTATTGTTATAAACTCTATTCACCCTCCTCTAGAGTTGCCATCTGTTCTTCAATTGGTATCAGAGCTCTGTTCTCTCAACAAGGACTAACATCCTAGAGCTGATCCATGGCAACCACACAATCCATGATTTCCAATCACGGTGAAGGGCAGTCTACTCATAGGCCTCCCCTATTTGATGGAACTAACTACACCTATTAGAAAACAAGAATGAGTTTTTATCTCAAGTCGCTAGACTTCGACCTGTGGACCATCGTCATCGATGGTTACAAAAAGCCCGCCAGGATAGTTGTCAATGGTGATCTCGTTGAGAAATCACATGACAAATATTCTGACGAAGAGAAGAAACAGGCAAGTCTAGACGCGAGAGCTATTAATGCCTTATTTTGTGCTATAGACAGGAATGAGTTTAACAGGGTCTCAACATGCACCACCTCGCACGAAGTATGGAGACTTCTAGAAGTGACGCATGAAGGAACCACCCAAGTCAAGGAATCAAAGATAAGTCGTCTCACTCAAGAATATGAGGCTTTCAAGATGAAGCCAAATGAGACGATCACGCAAATGTTCACAAGATTCCTCGACATCATCAATCCTCTATCCTCGCTCGGCAAACAATATACAAATCACGAGAAGATTCGCAAGCTTCTTAGGGGGCTACCAAAGATTTGGAACCCTAAGGTGACAGGCATCATAGAAGAAAATGATCTCACAACTATATCCATGGAGACTTTGATGAGAAAGCTGACGACTCATGAGCTTGACCTCAAAGACTTCGAAGAGCCTGCTCCTAAGGCTAAGAAGATCGTCCTCAAAGCTCACTGACGAAGGACTGACCCCGAAGAGACAAATGACGACAACTCGGAAGGTGATGATCAAGCTATCCTTGTCCGCAACTTCAAGAAATTCCTTCGCTTCAATCGAAGAAAGAATGAACCACAAGAAGATGACGAAGAAGAGCCAACATGCTACGGTTGCAAGAAGACTAGCCACGTCCGAAAAGACTGTCCATTCTTAAAGAAGAGCAACCGTTATGAGAAACCATACAAGAAGGCTTCCTCAAAGAAATATGCCAACACAAGCATTTGGCATGAAAGCGAAGCTAGTGACTCCGAGGAAGAAAAGGACTCTCCTCAAGACACTGCAAACGTGTGCCTAATGGCAACATCCGACAAGGTATCAAACAAAACTCTTGATGATTTCACTTTTGATGAACTTGGCGATGCTTTCACCGATTTACTTGATGACCACAAGAAAGTCATTGGTAAATATAAACATGCCAAGGAAAAGATCAAAAGTCATGAAGTCAAAATTCAAAGACTCTCATTATTGCTTGATAATATTAGAGATACTCCACCCACGGAAGCCACAAATGAGGTGTCTAAGCTTAAATTAAGCCTACATAATGCCGAAGCACGTATTGAAAAATAAACACAAGAAATCACAGCACTCAATACGGAGATTGCTGATGAAAAGAGTAGACACAAGATTTCTATTACTAAAATATATGGTTTGAATGCTAAGGTTAATGAACTGCAGGCTATCTCTAAGAAATTAGAGACTAAATTAGGAAAACAGGTTGCTCAACATCAAATCCAATCACATGAGACACACACAAAGCATGACACTACTCATACTAGTCAACCATGCCATCCACCTGCAGCACGTAATCATGCTTATATGTACACTCACTTTCATAAAGCACACAAACCACATGAACGTAGAAATAATTCTCATATGACACATAATCACCATGCTACACATAGATATAATCATCACTATGTTGCACATAAACAAAATCACCATCATACTGCTAATAGATATAAACATCATCCTGCAGCCACATATAGTCATCATCATGCTCCATACCACTCTTACCATGCTAATTATAGACATTATCACTATGCTACTCCACACCACTCTACATATAGATATCATCACCATGCTACTCCACACCATTCTTGTCACGTCCCAGAACCAGAATACTGGAGAGCGGGGACAGACATAGCCAGCTACGTATATTGAAATGGAAAGCACCTCGATATACGGTGTCACGCCCCAGAACCAGAATACTGGAGAGCGGGGGCAGACATAGCCAGCTACGTATATTGAAATGGATTCCATCTCGTTATACGGTCACGGCTGTCTAGATACATGAGGGTTTACTACAAGCCAACAGTCTCCTATGGTCATGAACAAGCCTATTGTCTCAATCACAAGCAAGTAAATAGATGTTACAAGATGTATGATCATTAAATATACAATAATAAGGCGTCCCAAATATTACATATTCAGCTGATAATGAAGCTAGTCGTTACAAAATGTTAGGACTAGCAAGAGTTTAGTCATACATGATCAACCCTAGGATCTGTCAATCATGTTACAGCCCGTAGACAGACAGTAAGTAAAGTGCAATCGAGCTAAACAGGTGCTCGTCGGCTAAACGCCTCAAAAGAATATTTTTACAATAAAGCGGGAGATCAAAAATAAACCCACTCGTTGCCAGGGTTCCGTATAGTGGCCACCATCTGGCTGGAAGGTCGGTAGATCCTCTGGAGCTGCTCCGAAATCTGGCCATACAAAACCAGCTGGGTCAGATCCCAGAAAGAGCAAGTGCCACAAAGGAAGCTTCACTTAGGAACTAAAACCAGCAATCAGCACAAGATATAAATAAAAGTAAGAACTGGAAATAAAGAAAACACATCAGGATGGTATACGACGAGATAACCATGGGACTATTCAGATAGCCAGGTTACAACCCATAACCAAACAAGGACCGGGGTTGTAACCCTTCGTCTGAACAGAACTTGGAATTCTCACCATTTATCGATAAAATAATACAAGCATTCTGGTCATGCAGTAGTCTGGAACAGGATCAGGACAAGGCTAGACAGGTTAGACTCCATTCAATCATTTCACGGCCAAGCAAGAATTACGGTTTGATACTTTAACTAACTAGGGTTATCACAGGCCTAATTACTAGCAAGATGCAGTGAGATTATTCCACAGCCACAAGCCCTGCAGACCATCCAGGTTACCCAGGACGAAAGATTAGGGTTGAATTCAGGTGGGTACATCGTCCAGGAAATGCATGTACCCTTAAGTAGCTTGAAGGGTGCAACACATGACAGTGTGCTGGAAATGTGCCCTACTCGACGGCAGGCTACAGATCCCAGGCGCGTCCAGGTAACGGGATTGCCTGTAGCTGGGAAATCTCTTCATGACTAATGTGTTAATCTAGTTATTAACCTTAGTCCATTTCAATAGGTACTCCTGACCGTGGTACTCAGGAGGCCCTCCCTAGACATGATGCAAGACAGGACTGGTTTATTTGTACAAGCACAATCGCCCACGGTATCCATGTAATTTATACAAGTCATGTCATGTCAGGTAGCCGTCGCAACAGCTTCTCAAGATATATCATGTCAGGTTATCATGTCAAGTGTACTTGTCAGGAGTGCGCCACGGCGGGCCACTATCATGTCATGTCAGATTTTCTTGTCAAGAGTGCACCACTACGGGTCACTATCGTGTCATGCTCGGGTATCACTTCCAAACGTATTAAACAAATCCATGATTATCAAGTTCATGACAAAAGGCGTAAGGATATAAAATGGACGTAAAATATCTAATAAAATATCAATATTCAGGGCTATAGAAGAGTCATGCAGCTAAGTCATATGCGGTCAGAAAAGGGTAGACTCATGCGGCCCAATTAGGAGAGCGCATGCGGCCAGGGTCACTGGATCCCATGCGGCTAAGACAAGGGGGCGCATGCGGTCAGGAAGATAGGAAACTCATGCGGCTGGGGGAATGGGTCTTATGCGGCTAGCTGGCCAATCAGGTACATGCGGCCGGGGGGAGGGGGAAGTGTGGTTCCATACGGCTCGAGAAGAAGCAACCCATGCGGCTACGGGGGAAGAGAACCATATGCGGCTCAGAAGGGAAGAGTACTCATGCGGCTGCAGGGAGTAATGCCTATGCGGCTGGGAGCAAGTGTGCATATGCGGCTCGTGAGTGTTGAGTTCATGCGGCTCAGGGTGAAGTCCTCATGCGGCTGGGTCAAGCAAGTCTTATGCGGCCAGCGGGAATGGCGCATGCGGCTGCAGAGTTCAGAACTTATGCGGCTGAGAATTGAGTGAGTTATGCGGCCAGATGAGTTCGGCCCTCATGCGGCTCAAGTACTTCCAGCCATGCAGCTGAAGAGAACACTTGCCGCATGAATATTCATACGGTCAAGTCAAGCACTGTTCATCTTCTCCAAAATTTCAGAGAAGAAGAACACCATGAGAGCCAAGTCCTCAAGCTCCATAACTCCATCATCCGGAGCCTAAATCCGAACTTCCATAGGTCAAAATGGGGTAGAACGAAATTCTCTACAACATGGAACCATCAAAACTCCAAAATAACAAGATTTAGTAGATCAAAACCCCAGAAATCTGAAAATAAAGTAAACTTAGATCTACAAGAATCTAGCCAAGAAAAATGGAAATGCCAAGAACTAAAGTGAGTTAAAATGCTGTAAGAAAGAGAATGAAGTAATAAAATCAGAGTTCCTCCATGAAGCAAGTTGCACTTGCCTAGACCTCTCTCTTCTCTCTCTGGTAGGTAAGAAGTAATGAGGAAGATGAAGATGAGATTAATGAAGAGAGAGAAAAGAATGGGCTAATAAATACAAATGGTGGTGGTAGGTAGGGGGTTCATCATGAACCCAAGCAAAACCAAGCCAGGCCGAACCAACCAACCCGAACCAGGAATAGACCAAGCCAAGAAGGAAATGCCAAGCCAGGAAATCATGCAATAAAATACGTACACGTATTCCAAGAATACGTGATACGAACCACAGGCATTATAACTCTACCCACCTTAAAAGAATTCCGTCCTCGAAATTTAATCAAGAGGCTAGAGGAGCAATGACAAGCTACATTAATCACATGCAAGCTATAACTAGGCAGACAATCACTCATTCAAGCAAGGAATCGAAGGCATGAGGTATAAGAAAGACATTATACCTCACGAGTCAAACAAGTCGAGATATCACGATCGGATATCATCCTCACGCTCCCATGTTGACTCCCCCAAAGAGTGATGACCCCAAGCAACTCGGACTAACTTGATAGTCTTGTTCTTGAGGATCTTCTCTCTCCGGTCCAATATAGATACGGGCCTCTCCTCATACGAAAGGTTGGTACCAACAACCAATTCTGAATGATATAGGATGTGGCTCGGGTCCGGGATATACCGTCGTAATTGGGATACATGGAACACGTCATGCACCTCGCTTAGCGACGGCGGAAGAGCGAGACGATAGGATACATCTCCTACTCGCTCCAGAATGTCGAACGGTCCTATATACCTAGGACTAAGCTTTCCCCGGACGTCGAAACGAATGACGCCACGGTTAGGCGAAATCCTCAGGAATACATGATCGCCGACCGAAAACTCGAGAGGACGTCGATGAGAATCGGCCCAATGGCGCTGGCGATCTTGAGCAACTCGAAGGTGATCTCTGACTCGTCTGACCACTTCAACTGTCTGGGCAATCATTTCCGGACCGAGCATCTGTCTCTCTCCAACATCATCCCATGCTAACGGGGATCTGCACTTCCTACCATACAGTGCCTCGAACGGTGCCATCTGGATACTGGCCTGGAAACTGTTGTTGTACGAGAATTCTACCAGGTGCAAGTGATCTTCCCATGAACCACCGAAGTCAAGTGTACAGGACCGCAACATGTCTTCAAGAGTTGTATCGTGCGCTCCGACTGGCCATCTGTCTGCGGGTGATATGCTGAACTGAACTGGAGACGAGTCCCCAAACTCTCTTGCAAACTATGCCAAAAGTGTGACGTAAATCTGGAATCTCGGTCCGAGGTGATACTGACTGGCACACCGTACAACCTGACAATCTGCCTGAGGTACATCTTCGCTAGCTGAGCCGTCGACTGACCAACTCTGAACGGGAGAAAGTGAGCTACCTTCGTGAGCCGATCAACTATAACCCAAATAGCATCTCGACCAGCTGGGGATCTAGGTAATCCAGTCACAAAATCCATGGTCACATGCTCCCACTTCCATTCTGGAATCGACAAGGGCTGAAGAAGTCCTGCTGTTCTCTGATGTTCAGCCTTGACTTGTTGGCAAACCAAACACCGAGAGACAAACCGAGCTATCTCCCGCTTTATGCCATTCCACCAGAAGTGCTGACGGATATCTCGGTACATCTTCGTACTGCCAGGATGGATGGAATACTGAGAACTGTGCGCTTCTGCCATGATCTTCCGTCTGATTTCTCCACTGGGCACACAAAGACGCTTCTCATGCCTAAGTGTACCGTCCTCATGAATGCATAACTCTGGTCTTCGTCCTGTCTCACACTCTGCCCTGAGTCGCTGAAGCTTGGAATCTGTTGACTGCGCCATCCGGATCCTGTCGACTATAGTGGACTGAACTTGCATACTGGCCATCAATGCCACACTGGAAGGGAGAACAACTTCTATACCCATCTTCTGAAGATCTGCTAACAGCTCTGGCTGCGCTGTTAGGAAATAAACTTCGGCTCTCCTGCTCAAAGCATCTGCAACAACGTTGGCCTTCCCAGGATGATACTGCAAGTTGACATCATAATCCACAAGAAGCTCCAGCCATCTCCTCTGACGCATGTTAAGATCCTTCTGAGTGAAAACATACTTCAGACTCTTGTGGTCGGTGAAAATCTCTACCCTATCTCCATACAAATAGTGCCTCCACAACTTAAGTGCAAACACTACTGCTGCCAGCTCCAAGTCAAGGGTTGGGTAATTCCTCTCATGGTCACGAAGTTGTCGTGACGCATAAGCTATTACCTTCCCATGCTGCATCAGAACACATCCTAAACCTCTACCTGAAGCATCACAATACACTGAAAATCCTCCGGTTCTATCTGGAAGCGTGAGAATAGGAGCTGTTATCAATCCTCGCTTCAACTGCTCAAAAGAACTCTGGCACTCTGCTGTCCAAGCAAATTGCGCATCCTTGCGAGTCAACTGGGTCAATGGCGCTGATATCCGAGCAAAATCTGATACAAACTGCCGGTAATAGCCGGCCAATCCAAGGAAACTGCGAACCTCTGCAACTGTGTTGGGCACTGGCCATGACTCAATGGCCATAATCTTCTGGGGATCCACTTCTACTCCTCCTCTGGTGATGATATGACCCAAGTACGAAATGCGATCGAGCCAGAACTCGCATTTACTGAACTTGGCATATAACTGGTGCTCCCTGAGAATCTGAAGAACCACACGGAGATGCTGCTCATGCTCCGCCTCACTCTTGCTGTAGACCAGGATGTCATCCAAGAACATAATCACAAACTGATCCAAGTAAGGCATGAAGATGCGATTCATGAGGTCCATGAATACTGCCGGTGCATTGGTCACTCCAAAAGGCATAACAAGGAACTCCCAATGCCCATATCTCGATCTAAAAGCTGTCTTCGGGATGTCCTGCTCTCTGACTCTGATCTGATGATATCCTGAGCGCAAATCAATCTTCGAGAATACTGAAGCCCACTTGAGTTGATCAAACAAGTCATCTATCCTCGGAAGAGGATATCTGTTCTTGATTGTCACCGAATTCAAGGTACGATAATCAACACATAACCTGGACGTACCATCCTTCTTTTTTATAAGAAGTATCGGGGCTCCCCAAGGCCATCCACTAGCACGAATGAATCCCTTGGTTCTGAGTTCTTCAATCATCTTGTACAAGATCTTCAATTCTGACGGCGCCATCCTGTAGACTTTCTCTGACACTGGAGCTGTTTCGGGAATCAAGTCTATGGTGAACTCGATCTCCCGCTCTGGCGGTATACCTGGAAGCTCTTCTGGAAAAACATCTGGGAACTCATCCACTATCCTGGGCAACTGTACTGCTGCTACTGCCATCCGCAATACTGGAGGAGAAGGCTCAACTGCGCCTCGGGAAAAGGAAAACTCTGGCTCGCCTGGAATGCTAAAAACAACCCTGCCGATATGGCAGTCTATTCTAGCATACTGGTTCCTCAACCAATCCATCCCTAAGACCACATCATAATCGGCCATCGGGAACTCTATCAATCTAACGGGAAATTCTCTACCGCTAACTACGATCCGACATGAGGAAAACACTCTATCGACTCCCACAAGTCCGTTACCAGTAAGTATATTGAGCCTTACTGATAATGACTCGGGCTCCAATCCTACCCGTGTCGCGAATCGTGCAGACATAAAAGAATGCGATGCACCAGAATCAAATAAAGCTGAAGCTGGAAATGAGTTTACGAGAATAGTACCTGCCACTACCTCTCCTGGTGCCAATCCTTCCTCTGCGATCATCACCATAGCATGACCATGCCCTCGGGGCGCTGGTCCCCTCTGCTGAAATCCTCGCTGCCTGCTCTGACTCAAGGCTTGGGCTTGTGCATGCTGCTAGGGGTTCTGCTGCTGGAACATCTGGGACTGAGGCGGCAAGGGCCTCGACAATGGGTACTGCTACTGCTGCTGGACCGGAGCTGGTCCTCTCACCGAAGAGCTAGAAAGGTTGGACGATGATGAACCACCCCTATTCGGACAGGATCCAACCCTATGGTCTGGTGCTCCACAGGCCAGACACAATCCTTGCGCCCTACGACATTCTGCCACTACATGGCCTGGCTTCCCACAATGAGAACATCCCACTGCGGAAGACAGCTTCTGCTTCTGCTGCTGCTGAGGGTGCGTCAGAGTTGAATGCTGAACCGACGTCACGGAGGCCGCTCGCCTCGGAGCTCCAATAGTCAAAGCCCTGGCTGCCGGGGCTGGGGCTGAAGACTGATTCATCTGGCCGTGAGATCTCTTCCGACCTCCGGCCCTATCCACAATCCTCTGGGAGGTATACTCATGCCTCCGGGCTGCTCTCAAGACTGCATCAAAAGTCTGATGCTCAAACTGCTCAACTGCCAACAAGATCTCCAGGTGAAGCCCCTGCTGGAATTGCTGGGCTCTATCATACTCGGTTGCCACCAAGATGGGAGCAAACCGACTGAGTTTCGAAAATTCGGCCGCATATCCATCGACCGTTCTGCCTCCTTGCTTCAGATTGGTGAACCTCGTCTGTAGATCATACCGAGCCACGGCATCGAAATACTTGGTCTGGAATCTCTCTCTGAATACCGCCCAAGCAATAGGTGCTGCTAATCCAACAGCCTGAGCTGCCCACCAGCTGCGGGCAAGATCTAACAACTGCAGGCGCACAACTGCCACCTTCTCGTTCTCTGGAGTCTGGGCTGCTTCTAGAACCACCTCTGTGTCCTGAAGCCATGCATCTGCCGCAATAGCATCTTCACTACCGTCGAAGAATGGAGGGTTCAAGCGCTTCAAGCTGTTGGCCGCGCTGTTACCCTGATGACCTCCTCGGGTCAAAGCATCCGTCACGGCCTGGTACAAGGCATCTCCTCGACGATCTTGAGAAGCTATCAAGGTCCTGATGAGTCCTACCAAAGTGCCATCATCAGGCTCGGCAGGCTGAACTGGCTGGACTGGTGGCTCTCCGCCAGAAGGCACGACTCTGGAGGCTACTCCGGAATGCTGGGCTTGATCTCCGGGTTGTTGCTGGTCCGCGGGAGGTGCTCCGTCTTGCTGGCCGGCAGGTCCAGGAACAATGCCGCTGAAGAAGACGACATAGAGAACAATAAGGAAGGACCAGGACAGATCAACGATACATGCACATGATCAGGACAAGAATCCAGGGATTCAGAAGATACGAGCAGAGATCAAGGACGAATACTGATTGAGACATCTATTCGGTAAACCCTCACATATCTTGATTTACAAGACCTGCATAGGCCACCACTTAAACCATGTCACGCCCCAGAACCAGAATACTGGAGAGCGGGGGCAGACATAGCCAGCTACGTATATTGAAATGGATTCCATCTCGCTATACGGTCACGGCTGTCTAGATACATGGGGGTTTACTACAAGCCAACAGTCTCCTATGGTCATGAACAAGCCTATTGTCTCAATCACAAGCAAGTAAATAGATGTTACAAGATGTATGATCATTAAATATACAATAATAAGGCGTCCCAAATATTACATATTCAGCTGATCATGAAGCTAGTCGTTACAAAATGTTAGGACTAGCAAGAGTTTAGTCATACATGATCAACCCTAGGATCAGTCAATCATGTTACAGCCCGTAGGCAGACAGTAAGTAAAGTGCAATCGAGCTAAACAGGTGCTCGTCGGCTAAACGCCTCAAAAGAATATTTTTACAATAAAGCGGGAGATCAAAAATAAACCCACTCGTTGCCAGGGTTCCGTCTAGTGGCCACCATCTGGCTGGAAGGTCGGTAGATCCTCTAGAGCTGCTCCGAAATTTGGCCATACAAAACCAGCTGGGTCAGATCCCAGAAAGAGCAAGTGCCACAAAGGAAGCTTCACTTAGGAACTAAAACCAGCAATCAGCACAAGATATAAATAAAAGTAAGAACTAGAAATAAAGAAAACACATCAGGATGGTATACGACGAGATAACCATGGGACTATTCAGATAGCCAGGTTACAACCCGTAACCAAACAAGGACCGGGGTTGTAACCCTTTGTCTGAACAGAACTTGGAATTCTCACCATTTATCGGTAAAATAATACAAGCATTCTGGTCATGCAGTAGTCTGGAACAGGATCAGGACAAGGCTAGACAGGTTAGACTCTATTCAATCATTTCACGGCCAAGCAAGAATTACGGCTTGATACTTTAACTAACTAGGGTTATCACAGGCCTAATTACTAGCAAGATGCAGTGAGATTACTCCACAGCCACAAGCCCTGCAGACCATCTAGGTTACCCAGGACGAAAGATTAGGGTTGAATTCAGGTGGGTACATCGTCCAGGAAATGCATGTACCCTTAAGTAGCTTGAGGGGTGCAATACATGACAGTGTGCTGGAAATGTGCCCTACTCGACGGCAGGCTACAGATCCCAGGCGCGCCCAGGTAACGGGATTGCCTGTAGCTGGGAAATCTCTTCATGACTAATGTGTTAATCTAGTTATTAACCTTAGTCCATTTCAATAGGTACTCCTGACCGTGGTACTCAGGAGTCCCTCCCTAGACATGATGCAAGACAGGACTGGTTTATTTGTACAAGCACAATCGCCCACGGTGTCCATGTAATTTATACAGGTCATGTCATGTCAGGTAGCCGTCGCAACAGCTTCTCAAGATATATCATGTCAGGTTATCATGTCAAGTGTACTTGTCAGGAGTGTGCCACGGCGGGCCACTATCATGTCATGTCAGGTTTTTTTGTCAAGAGTGTACCACTACGGGTCACTATCGTGTCATGCTCGGGTATCACTTCCAAACGTATTAAACAAATCCATGATTATCAAGTTCATGACAAAAGACGTAAGGATATAAAATGGACGTAAAATATCTAATAAAATATCAATATTCAGGGCAATAGAAGAGTCATGAAGCTAAGTCATATGCGGTCAGGAAAGGGTAGACTCATGCGGCCCAATTAGGAGAGCGCATGCGGCCAGGGTCACTGGATCCCATGCGGCTAAGACAAGGGGGCGCATGCGGTCAGGAAGATAGGAAACTCATGCGGCTGGGGGAATGGGTCTTATGCGGCTAGCTGGCCAATCAGGTACATGCGGCCGGGGGGAGGGGGAAGTGTGGTTCCATACGGCTCGAGAAGAAGCAACCCATGCGGCTGCGGGGGAAGGGAACCATATGCGGCTCAGAAGGGAAGAGTACTCATGCGGCTGCAGGGAGTAATGCCTATGCGGCTGGGAGCAAGTGTGCATATGCGGCTCGCAAGTGTTGAGTTCATGCGGCTCAGGGTGAAGTCCTCATGCGGCTGGGTCAAGCAAGTCTCATGCGGCCAGCGGGAATGGCGCATGCGGCTGCAGAGTTCAGAACTTATGCGGCTGAGAATTGAGTGAGTTATGCGGCCAGATGAGTTCGGCCCTTATGCGGCTCAAGTACTTCCAGCCATGCGGCTGAAGAGAACACTTGCCACATTAATATTCATGCGGTCAAGTCAAGCACTGTTCATCTTCTCCAAAATTTCAGAAAAGAAGAACACCATGAGAGCCAAGTCCTCAAGCTCCATAACTCCATCATCCGGAGCCTAAATCCGAACTTCTATAGGTCAAAATGGGGTAGAACGAAATTCTCTACAACATGGAACCATCAAAACTTGAAAATAACAAGATTTAGTAGATCAAAACCCCAGAAATCCGAAAATAAAGTAAACTTAGATCTACAAGAATCTAGCCAAGAAAAATGGAAATGCCAAGAACTAAAGTGAGTTAAAATGCTGTAAGAAAGAGAATGAAGTAATAAAATCAGAGTTCCTCCATGAAGCAAGTTGCACTTGCCTAGACCTCTCTCTTCTCTCTCTGGTAGGTAAGAAGTAATAAGGAAGAAGAAGATGAGATTAATGAAGAGAGAGAAAAGAATGGGCTAATAAATACAAATGGTGGTGGTAGGTAGGGGGTTCATCCAAGGGTTCATCATGAACCCAAGCAAAACCAAGCCAGGCCGAACCAACCAACCCGAACCAGGAATAGACCATGCCAAGAAGGAAATGCCAAGCCAGGAAATCATGCAATAAAATACGTACACGTATTCCAAGAATACGTGATACGAACCACAGGCATTACATACGGTCACGGCTGTCTAGATATGTGAGGGTTTTCTACAAGCCAACAGTCTCCTATGGTCATTAACAAGCCTAGTGTCTCAATCACCACAAGTAAGTAAAGTCGCAAGATGTACGATCATTAAATATACAATAATAAGGCATCCCAAATATTACATATTCAGCTGATCATGAAGCTAGTCGTTACAAAATGTTAGGACTAGCAAGAGTTTAGTCATACATGATCAACCCTATGATTTGTCAATCATGTTTACAGCCCGTAGGCAGACAGTAAGTAAAAGTACATCGAGCTAACAGGTGCTCGTCGGCTAAACGCCTCAAAAGAATAATTTTACAATAAAGTGGGCAAAACAAAAAGGAAAACCCACTCTTGGCCCGGGTTCCGTCTAGTTGTCACCATTGGGCTGGAAGCCTGGTAGATCCTCGGGAGCTGCTCCGAAATCTGGCCACACAAACCAGCTGGGTCAACCCCAGAAAGAACAAGTGCTACAAGGGGGCCACGAAATAAGAACAAAAGCCAGCAATCAGCACAGAAAATCTAATATTAAAACTAAAATTACGAAAACATGCCAGGATGATATACGACGAGATAACCATGGAACTATTCCGATAGCCAGGTTACAACCCGTAAACCAAACAAGGACCGGGGTTGTAACCCTTCGTCTGAAAAGAACTTGATTTCCCACCATTTATCGACAAGATAATAATGTAAGAAATCAAGACAGGAAACAATCATGTACTGGATCAAGACATGACTAGACTGGTTATACCTCATTCAATCAATCACGGCCAAGCAGATCCTACGGCTTACTAACTTTAACTAACTAGGGTTATCACAGGCCTAATTACTAACAAGATGCAGTGAGATTGTTCCACAGCCACAAGCCCTGCAGACCATCCAGGCTACCCAGGTCGAAAGTTAGGGGTTGAATTCAGGTGTGTACATCGTCCAGAAGATAAATGTACCCTTAGATGACTTAGAGGGTGCAACACTCAACGGTGCGCTGGAAATGTGCCCTACTCGACGGCAGGCTACAGATCCCAAGAGCGCCCTGGTAACGGGATTGCCTGTAGCTGTGTCATCTCTTCATGACTACTGTGTTATTCTAATTATTAACCTTAATCCATTTTAATAGGTACTCCTGACCGTGGTACTCAGGAGTCCCATCCTAGACATAATGCGAGACTGGATAAGTGGATTTAACAAGCAAGCAAGAAAGAACCACCCACGGTGTCAAGGCAGGTCAAGTTAAGTTTTCAAGATAAATCATGTCAGGGTACTTGTCAGGAGTGCGCCACGATGGGCCACTATCATGTCAGGTTGGTCATGTCAGGAGTGTACCACCACGGGTCACTGTCGTGTTATGCTAGTTTCTTGTCATATCATGCCATGTACAATAGTCATTCCAAACATATTAAGTAAAATCAAGTTCATGACAAAATACATAAGGATATAAAATGGGCGTAAAATATCTAATAAAATATCAATATACAGGAAAATAGAAAAGCCAAGCTTAAAGAAATAAGACCAAAACTCCAAAAGCCAATGGTTAAGCAAGGGGGGGTCAGGGGAGCAGCGTACGAAAAGTCACGCACGCTGAGAGCAGCGTAGGTGAAAAGTCACGCACGCTGAAGGGAGCAGTGTACGTAAAAGTCACGCACGCTACAGGGAGCAGGGTACGTGAAAGTCACGTACGCTGAGTGAAGCAGCATATATGAAAGTCACGCACGCTACAGGGAGCAGGATACGTGAAAGTCACGCATGCTGAGGGAAGCAGTATACGTGAAAGTCACGCACGCTACAGGGAGCAGGGTACGTAAAAGTCACGTATGCTGAGGGAAGCAGCATACGTGAAAGTCACGCATGCTACAGGGAAGCAGCATACATGAAAGTCACGCACGCTACAGGGAGCAGCTGCGTGAAAAGTCACGCACGCTCAAGGAAGCAGCTGCGTGAAAAGTCACGCACGCTACAGGGAGCAGCTACGTGAAAAGTCACGCACGCTACAGGGAAGCAGCTGCGTGAAAAGTCATGCACGCTACAGGAAGCAGCTGCGTGAAAAGTCACGCATGCTACAGGGAAGCAGCTGCGTGAAAAGTCACGCACGCTACAGGGAGCAGCTGCGTGAAAAGTCACGCACGCTCAAGGAAGCAACTTACGTGCAAAAGCACGCAAGCAGAGAGCTGCGTACGCGTAAAAACACGCACGCAGGGTCTGGGTCTTCTTGTCCATGGCTGAGAAGAAGCTCCAATGGCTCCAAAACTTTAAAACCTCATAACTTGGCTATCCGAACTCCAAATCCAGATTTCCAAAGTTCTAACCAGGGTGGAATTGAACTCTCTTCCACAAGAAAACATCAAAATTCCATAAAATCCAACTTAAGTAGCTCAAACCATACAAAATCCGAAAATAGAAATAACTTAAATCTATAACAATGGAGGCTCCAAATCACAAAAACCCAAGTTCTAATATTGATCACCATGTCCTAATCTATCAAATGGACAAAGAAAAGAGGGTTCTCATGTAGTGGCAAGATGCACTTGTCTAGGGTTAGGAGAGTTGTATAGAGGAAGGAGAAGAAGAAGAAGAAGAAGAAGGAAATTAATGGTGGTGGTAATGAAGAGAGAGAGTGGTAGGTGGGGATATAAAGAGGGAGAGTTGTGGTGGGGATGAGGGGTAGCATAGGTTAAGGTGCTCCATGCAAAAACCGAACCAGACCAACCCAATAAAACCGAGCCATAAGAAAACCCAAAATACGAGAAATACCGAAATTCCACAAGTCGAGAAAATAAAATACATGCCAAAATCCAGATACGAGTAAAAATACGAAATACGGGAAATACGGAAAATGAGGGTGACAACTCTACCCACCTTAAAAGAATTCCATCCTCGGAATTTAATCAAGGAGCTAGAGATTGTCACGACAAGCTACACTAAGCACAGGCAAGCCACACTAAGCAGTTCAATCATACAATCATACAATGCAAGCAAGGAAGGGAAAACGTAAGGCATAAGAAAGACATTATACCTCACGAGTCAAACAGGTAGGGATATCGCGATCGGATGTCGTCCTCACGCTCCCACGTTGACTCACCTAGAGAGTGATGACCCCAAGCAACACGGACTAATTTAATAGTCTTGTTCTTGAGTATCTTTTTCCTCCGGTCCAATATAGACACGGGCCTCTCCTCATACGAAAGGTTGGTACCAACAACTAATTCCGAATGGTCTAGGATGTGGCTCGGGTCCGGAATATACCGTCGTAATTGGGACACATGGAATACATCATGCACCTCACTTAGCGACGACGGAAGAGCAAGACGATAGGATACATCTCCTACTCGCTCTAGAATATCGAACGGCCCTATATACCTAGGACTAAGCTTTTTCCGCACGCTGAAGCGAATGACACCGCGGTTAGGCGAGATTCTAAGGAATACATGGTCGCCGACAGCAAATTCTAAGGGACGCCGATGAGCATCGGCCCAATGGCACTGGCGGTCCTGGGCAACTCGGAGGTGATCTCTGACCTTCCTGACCACTTCAACCGTCTGGGAAATTAATTCGGGTCCGAGCATCTGCCTCTCCCCGACATCGTCCCACGCTAGCGGGGATCTGCACTTCTTGCCATAGAGAGCCTCGAAGGGTGCCATCTGGATACTGGCCTGATAACTGTTGTTGTACGAGAATTCCACCAGGTGCAGATGATTCTTCCATGAACCACCGAAGTCAAGGGTGCAAGATCTCAACATATCTTCAAGAGTCTGGATTGTGCGCTCTGACTGACCATCCGTCTGCGGGTGATAAGCTGAGCTGAACTGAAGGCGAGTCCCCAAACTCTTCTGCAAGCTGCGCCAAAAGTGTGATGTGAATCTTGAATCCCTGTCCGAGGTGATGCTGACTGGCACACCGTGAAGCCTGACGATCTGCCTGAGGTACATTTCTGCTAGCTGTGCCGTCGACTGTCCAACTCTGAATGGGAGAAAGTGTGCCATCTTGGTAAACCTGTCCACAATTACCCAAATAGCATCTCTGCCGGCCGGAGATCTGGGCAATCCGGTCATGAAATCCATGGTTATATGTTCCCATTTCCATTCTGGAATCGGTAAGGGTTGAAGAAGTCCAGCGGGCCTCTGATGTTCAGCTTTAACCTGTTGGCAAACCAAACACCGAGAGACAAACCGGGCTATCTCCCTCTTCATGCCATTCTACCAAAAATGCTGACGAATATCACGGTACATCTTCGTACCACCCGGATGAATGGAATATTAAGAACTGTAGGCTTCTGCCATGACTTCCTGTCTGATATCTCCACTGGGTACACAAAGATGCTTACCATGTCGAAGTGTACCGTCTTCATGGATACATAACTTTGGCCTTCTTCTTGCTTCACACTCTGCTCTGAGTCGCTGGATCTTGGAATCTGCTGACTGCACCATCCGGATCCTCTCAACTATGCTGGACTGAACCTGTAGACTGGCCATCAATGCCACACTGGTAGGAAGAACCACTTCAATTCCCATCTTCTGAAGATCTGCCAATAATTCTGGTTGTGCTGTCAGAAAATAAACTCCGGCTCTCCTGTTCAATGCATCTGCTACAACGTTAGCCTTCCCGGGATGATACTGCAAATCCACATCATAATCCACCAATAGCTCGAGCCACTCTTCTCTGCCACATATTAAGGTACTTCTGGATGAAAACATACTTCAGGCTCTTATGATCAGTAAAGATCTCCACTCTATCTCCGTACAAGTAGTGTCTCTACAACTTCAAAGCAAATACTATTGCCGCCAATTCCAAGTCGTGGGTCGGGTAATTCTTCTCATGATCACGTAGTTGACGTGACGCATAAGATATTACCTTCCCATGCTGTATCAAGACACACCCCAATCCTCTGCCTGAAGCGTCGCAATAAACTGTGAATCCTCCGGTCCCATCTGGAAGGGTGAGAATGGGAGCCGTTATCAAACCTCGCTTCAACTTCTCAAATGATTCCTGACACTCTGCTGTCCAAACAAACGGCACATACTTGCGGGTAAACTGGGTCATCGGTGCTGAAATCCTTGCGAAATCTGAAACAAACCGCCGGTAGTAGCCGGCCAATCCAAGAAAGCTGCGAACCTCTGCCACTGAGCTGGGTACCGGCCATGACTCGATAGCCACAATCTTCTGGGGATCCACTTCCACTCCTCCTCGGGTAATGATGTGACCCAAGTACGAAATGCGATCGAGCCAGAACTCGTATTTTCTGAACTTGGCGTACAACTGATGCTCCCTAAATGTCTGAAGGACGACTCTGAGATGCTGCTCATGCTCTGCTTCACTCTTACTGTAGACCAAGATATCATCTAGGAACACGATCACAAATTGATCCAAGTAAGGCATGAAAATGCGATTCATGAGGTCCATGAATACGGCCGACGCATTGGTCGCTCCAAAGGGCATAACAAGGAACTTCCAATGTCCATACCTCGATCTGAATGCTGTCTTCGGGATGTCCTGCTCTCTGACTCTGATCTGGTGGTATCCCGACCGCAAATCGATCTTCGAGAACACTGAAGCCCCTCTGAGCTGATCAAACAAGTCATCTATCCTCGGAAGAGGGTATCTGTTCTTCATTGTCACCGAATTCAAGGTACGATAATCAACACATAGCCTGGACGTACCATCCTTCTTTTTCACAAGAAGCATCGGGGCTCCCCAAGGCGATCCACTTGCACGGATGAATCCCTTGGTCCTCAGTTCTTCAATCATCTTGTATAAAATTTCCAACTCTGAAGGCGCCATCCTGTAGACTCACTCTGATACTGGTGCTGTCCCGGGAATCAAGTCTATAGTGAACTCAATCTCCCGCTCTGGCGGCATCCCTGGAAGCTCCTCTGGAAAGACATCTGGAAACTCTTCAACTATCCGGGGTAACTGCACTGCTGCTACTGCCATCCGTAATGCTGGGGAAGACGGCTCCACTGTGCCTCTAGAAAATGAAAACTCTGGCTCGCCGGGGATACTAAAGACAACTCTGCCAATATGGCAGTCTATCCTAGCATACTGGTTCCTCAACCAATCCATGCCTAGGACTACTTCATAGTCTGCCATAGGAAACTCTATAAATCTAGCGGGAAACTCCCTACCGCTAACTATGATCCGACACAAGGAAAACACTCGATCTACTCCCATAAGACCATTACCAGTAAGAATATTGAGCCTCACTGATAATGACTCGGGCTCCAATCCTATCCGTATCGCGAATCGTGCAGACATAAATGAATGCGATGCACCCGAGTCAAATAATACCGAAGCTGGAAAGGAGTTGACGAGAATAGTACCTGCTACAACCTCACTTGGTACAACTTCTTCTTCCATAGCCATCATCATGGCCTGACCTTGTCCTCTGGCTGCTGGTCCCCTCTGCTGGAAACCTCTCTACCTATTCTGGGTCTGAGCTTGGGCTTGTGCATACTGCTGGGGGTATTGTAGCTGGAATACCTGAGACTGAGGCGGCAAGGGCCTCGAAGACTGATACTGCTGCTGCTAAACTGGTACTGGAGCTGGTCCTCTCACCGAAGAGCTAGAAGGGTTGGATGCTGATGAACCACCCCTATTCGGGCAAGCCCCAACCCTATGATCTGCTGTTCCACAAGCCAGGCACAATCCCTGCGCCCTACGACAATCCTCGACTACATGGCCTGGCTTACCGCAATGAGAACATCCTATAGCGGAAGTCTGCTTCTGCTTCTGCTGCTGCGGGTACATCGGGGTCGAATACTGAACCGACGTCACTGAGGCTGCCCGCCTCGGAGTTCCAATGGTCAATCCCCTAGCTGCCGGGGCTGGAGCTGATGATTGGTGCATCTGGCTGTGGGACCGCTTCCTACCTCCGGTCCTATCCACGATCCTCTGGGAGGTATACTCATGCCTCCTAGCTGCTCTCAAGACTGCATCGAACGTCTGGTGCTCGAACTGCTCAACCGCCAACAAGATCTCCAAATGTAGTCCCTGCTGGAACTGCTGGGCCCTATCAAACTCGGTCGCCACCAAGGTGGGGGCAAACCTACTGAGTCTAGAAAACTCCAATGCATAACTGTCGACTGTTCTGCCTCCTTGCTTCAAGTTGGTAAATCTGGTCTGCAGGTCGTACCGAGCCACAGCATCAAAGTACTTCGTCTGGAATCTCTCTCTAAACATTGCCCAAGCAATGGGTGCCACTAATCCCATGGCTTGCGCCGCCCACCAACTGCGAGCCAAGTCCAATAACTGCAAGCGTACCACCGCCACCTTCTCATTCTCAGGTGTCCTAGCTGCTTCCAGAATCACCTCGGTATCCTGAAGCCATGCATCCGCGGCAATCGCATCCTCGGTGCCGTCGAAGAAAGGAGGGTTCAATCGCTTGAAACTGTTAGCCGCCTGGTTCCCTGGATGACCGCCTCTGGTCAAAGCATCTTGAACTGTCTGGTACAGGGCATCACTTCGACGATCCTGGGAAGCTATCAAGGTTCTGATAAGGCCTACTAAGGTACCATCATCTGGCTCTGCGGGCTGGACGGGCCGAACTGGTGACTCTCCTCCAGTAGGCACAACTCTGGAGGCTACTCCGGAATGCTGGGCTTGATCTCCAGGTTGTTGCTGATCCGCGAGAAATGCTCCACCTCGTCGATCGGTAGGACCAGGTACAGTGCCGCTGAAGAAAACGACACAGGAAATCAATAAGGAAAGGACCAGGACAGATCAATGATATAAGCACAGGATCAGGGCAAGAATCCAGGGATTCAGAAGATACGAACAGAGATCAAGAACGAGTACTGATTGAGACATCTATTTGGTAACCCCCCACACATCTTGATTGACACAAACTGCATGGGCCACCACTTAAACCATATCACGCCCCAGAACCAGAATACTGGAGAGCGGGGGCAGACATAGCCAGCTACGTATATTAAAATAGAAACCACCTCGATATACGGTCACGGCTGTCTAGATATGTGAGGGTTTTCTAAAAGCCAACAGTCTCCTATGGTCATGAAAAAGCCTAGTATCTCAATCACCACAAGTAAGTAAAGTCGCAAGATGTACGATCATTAAATATACAATAATAAGGCGTCCCAAATATTACATATTCAGCTGATCATGAAGCTAGTCGTTACAAAATGTTAGGACTAGCAAGAGTTTAGTCATACATGATCAACCCTAGGATTTGTCAATCATGTTTACAGCCCGTCGGCAGACAGTAAGTAAAAGTACATCGAGCTAACAGGTGCTCGTCGGCTAAACGCCTCAAAAGAATAATTTTACAATAAAGTGGGCAAAACAAAAAGAAAAACCCACTCTTGGCCCGGGTTCCGTCTAGTTGTCACCATTGGGCTGGAAGCTTGGTAGATCCTCGGGAGCTGCTCCGAAATCTGGCCACACAAACCAGCTGGGTCAACCCCAGAAAGAGCAAGTGCCACAAGGGGGCCACGAAATAAGAACAAAAGCCAGCAATCAGCACAGAAAATCTAATATTAAAACTAAAATTACGAAAACATGCCAGGATGATATACGACGAGATAACCATAGAACTATTCCGATAGCCAGGTTACAACCCGTAAACCAAACAAGGACCGGGGTTGTAACCCTTCGTCTGAACAGAACTTGGTTTTCCACCATTTATCGGCAATATAATAATGTAAGAAATCAAGACAGAAAACAATCTTGTACTGGATCAAGACATGACTAGACTGGTTATACCTCATTCAATCAACCATGGCCAAGCAGATCCTACGGCTTACTAACTTTAACTAACTAGGGTTATCACAGACCTAATTACGAACAAGATGCAGTGAGATTGTTCTACAGCCACAAGCCCTGCAGACCATCCAGGCTACCCAGGTCGAAAGTTAGGGGTTGAATTCAGGTGGGTACATCGTCCAAAAGATAAATGTACCCTTAGGTGACTTAGAGGGTGCAACACCGACGGTGCGCTGGAAATTTGTCCTACTCGACGGCAGGCTACAGATCCCAAGAGCGCCCAGGTAACGGGATTGCCTGTAGCTGTGTCATCTCTTCATGACAGCTATGTTATTCTAGTTATTAACCTTAATCCATTTTAGTAGGTACTCCTGACCGTGGTACTCAGGAGTCCCATCCTAGACATGATGCGAGACTGGACAAGTGGATTTAACAAGCAAGCAAGAAAGAACCACCCACGGTGTCAAGGCAGGTCAAGTTAAGTTATCAAGATAAATCATGTCAGGGTACTTGTCAGGAGTACGCCACGACGGGCCACTATCATGTCAGATTGGTCATGTCAGGAGTGTACCACCACGGGTCACTGTCGTGTTATGCTAGTTCTTTGTCATATCATGCCATGTACAATAGTCATTCCAAACATATTAAGTAAAATCAAGTTCATAACAAAAGGCGTAAGGATATAAAATTGGCATAAAATATCTAATAAAATATCAATATACAGGAAAATAGAAAAGCCAAGCTTAAAGAAATAAGACCAAAACTCCAAAAGCTAATAGTTAAGCAAGGGGGGGTCAGGGGAGCAGCGTACGAAAAGTTACGCACGCTGAGAGCAGCGTAGGTGAAAAGTCACGCACGCTGAAGGGAGCAGTGTACGTGAAAGTCACGCACGCTACAGGGAGCAGGGTACGTGAACTGAGTGAAGCAGCATACGTGAAAGTCACGCACGCTACAGGGAGCAGGGTACGTGAAAGTTACGCATCCTGAGGGAAGCAGCATACGTGAAAGTCACGCACGCTACAGGGAGCAGGGTACGTGAAAGTCACGCATGCTGAGGGAAGCAGCATACGTAAAAGTCACGCACGCTACAGGGAAGCAGCATACGTGAAAGTCACGCACGCTACAAGGAGCAGCTGCGTGAAAAGTCACGCACGCTCAAGGAAGCAGGTGCGTGAAAAGTCACGCACGCTCAAGGAAGCAGCTGCGTGAAAAGTCACACACGCTACAGGGAAGCAGCTGCATGAAAAGTCACGCACGCTACAGGGAGCAGCTGCGTGAAAAGTCACGCACGCTCAAGGAAGCAGCTGAAAGAAAAGTCATGCACGCTACAGGAAAGCAGCTGCGTAAAAAGTCACGCACGCTACAGGGAGCAGCTGCTTGAAAAGTCACGCACGCTACAGAGAAGCAGCTGCATGAAAAGTCACGCACGCTAGAGGGAGCAGCTGCGTGAAAAGTCACGCACGCTCAAGGAAGCAGCTTACGTGCAAAAGCACGCAAGCAGAGAGCTGCGTACGCGTAAAAACACGCACACAGGGTTTGGGTCTTCTTCTCCATGGCTGAGAAGAAGCTCCAATGGCTCCAAAACTTCAAAACCTCATAACTTGGCTATCCGAACTCCAAATCCAGATTTCCAAAGTTCTAACTTGGGTGGAATTGAACTCTCTTCCACAAGGAAACATCAAAATTCCATAAAATCCAACTTAAGTAGCTCAAACCATACAAAATCCAAAAATAGAAATAACTTAGATCTATAACAATGGAGGCTCCAAATCACAAAAACCCAAGTTCTAATGTTGATCACCATGTCCTAATCTATCAAATGGACAAAGAAAAGTGGGTTCTCATGTAGTGGCAAGATGCACTTGCCTAGGGTTAGGAGAGTTGTGTAGAGGAAGGAGAAGAAGAAGAAGAAGAAGGAAATTAATGGTGGTGGTAATGAAGAGAGAGGGTGGTAGGTGGGGATATAAAGAGGGGGAGTTGTGGTGGGGATGAGGGGTAGCATAGGTTAAGGTGCTCCATGCAAAAACCGAACCAGACCAACCCAATAAAACCGAGCCATGAGAAAACCCAAAATATGAGAAATACCGAAATTCCACAAGTCGAGAAAATAAAATATATGCCAAAATCCAGATACGAGTAAAAATACGAAATACGAGAAATACGAGAAATGAGGGTGACAATTCTACATATAGACATCATCAACATGCTCCTAACATAAATAGGAATGCTATTTGTACTTATTATGGATTACATGGACATATTTCACCACAATGTAGAGTTAGAAGATTAGTAGATAGAAATATATATGCATGGTTTCTAAAAACTTACTTTTCAGGACCCTCAAGAACTTGGGTACCAAAGGTCACATCTACTCTTGATGTAGGTGGACCTTCCCTCCTCAACTAAGAGTAAGTGGATTCTCGATAGTGGATGCTTGCGGCATATGACGGGAGACGCAAATCTTTTCACATCACTATCGATGAAGAGAGAAGGATATGTATCCTTCGGGAACAACCTAAAAGGGTATATTATAGGTAATGGTATTATTGGACATCCTCCTTCTTCCGTAATAAAGGATGTCTGCCTAGTGACCGAGTTAAAGCATAACCTGCTCAGCATTAGTCATCTTGCTGACCATGGATATGACATTAACTTTGGACAAGATAAATACTTTATTTATGATAGGTCAACGGGAGACATCGCTTTTGAAGGGATAAGAGAGGATAATATTTATATTTTCTATCTACCAAGAGATACTAACAGTGCAGGTAGATGTCTATATGCTCACAAGGATGAAAGATTACTGTGGCACCAGCGTCTTGGTCATGCCAATATGGATACTATATCCAGGCTATCGACTAAGAAGCTAGTTAGAGGCTTGTCCGATATCACATTCAAAAAGGACACTGTATGTGCTGAATGTGAATTGAATAAGGCAACCAAGTCCTCATTTCATTCCATAAACTCTGTAAGTACTACTAGACCCTTGCAATTACTTCATATTGATTTATTTGGCCCTAGTGGAGTAGCCAGTCTTGGTGGAAAACTTTATGCCTTTGTTATTGTTGATGACTTTTCTAGATTTACTTGGGTTTTCTTTCTTACAAATAAAAGTGATGCTATTTCAGTTTTCATGATTTTTGTTAAGAAAGTTCAAAACGAAAAAGGCTACATGATTACTCGAATCCGAAATGATCATGGAGGCAAATTCAAAAATACTGATTTTAAAAAGTTTTATGATTCCAATGGTTTTGATCACGAGTTTTCTTGTCCAAGAACTCCTCAATAAAATAGTGTTGTGGAGCGGAAGAATAGGACTCTTGGCGATATGGCTAGAGTCATGTTGAATAAGTTTTCACTTTCGAAATATTTTTGGGCTGAAGCTGTCAGCACAGCGTGCCATATTTTGAATAGGGTGCTTATTCGTCCTATTACGAAGAAAATACCCTATGAGCTTTGGTTTGGAAGAACCCCAAATGTTTCTTATTTTAGAGTTTTTGGTTGTAGATGTTTTATCCTTAACACCAACGACAACTTAGGCAAATTTAATGCCAAAGCTGACGATGGTATATTCCTTGGCTATGCTGCCAAGAGCAAGGGATATAGAGTATATAACAAACGCTCATTAATTGTGGAAGAGTCTACCAATGTGACTTTTGATGAAGATAACAGTGCAGCCGCTACTCTTGATGATGATGTTGAGCCATCAACTTCTACTCCAATGAATACCACTACCGAAACCAATTCTCTAGAGGGCTTGCCAAAGAAATTCTCTTTCAAGCCGTCACATCCAGAAAATTTGGTAATAGGTGAGGTTTCACGCGGAGTAACTACTAGATCATCATTAAAAGACTCCATTGCTAGTACTGCCTTCATTTCACAAATTTAGCCGAAAAATATTTTAGAAGCTTTTAATGATGAATTTTGGATTTTTGCCATGCAAGAGGAACGCAACCAATTTGAGAGGAGCCAAGTATGGGAACTCGTTCCTAGACCGGCAAATCACTCGATTATTGGTTCTAAATGGGTTTTTAGAAACAAAGTAAATGAAGATGGTTCAGTTACACGCAACAAAGCTCGTCTAGTAGCTCAAGGATACAACCAAGAGGAAGGTATCGACTACGATGAGACATATGCTCCTGTTACGATATTGGAATCCATTCGGATGCTTTGCGTATTTGCTAATTTTCAAATTTTCAAATTATTTCAAATGGATGTTAAAAGTGCTTTCTTGAATGGATTTATTAAGGAGAAAGTTTATGTAAAATAACCCCCTAGTTTTGAAAATCAAAAATTTCTCGACCATGTTTTCAAGCTGAAGAAAGTGCTATATGGCCTCAAACAAGCCCCTAGAGCTAGGTATGAACGACTAAGCAATTTCTTGCTTGAAAAAAGTTTTTCAAAAGGGAAAATTGATACCACACTTTTATAAAATCCTTCATAGACACTATTCTCCTAGTACAAATATACGTTGATGATATTATATTTGGTTCTACTGATGAAACTCTCTATCAAGATTTTGCCAAGTGTATGCAGACCGAGTTTGAGATGAGCATGATGGGGGAGCTCAACTACTTTCTTGGACTGCAAGTCAAACAAATATTAAATGGAACTTTCATCTGTCAGTCAAAGTATACAAAGGACATGCTGAAGAAATTCGACCTTGACAACGTCAAACCTATCAGCACTCCAATGGCTACTATAACTAAACTAGAACCAGATGAAAGCGACAAACCTGTGGATCAACGTAAGTATCGAGGTATGATAGGCAGTCTACTTTATTTAACTTCTAGTCGCCCTGATATTATGTTTAGCGTTTGCCTGTGTGCTAGATATCAAGCTAATCCTAAGGAATCAGACATGACCGCTGTTAAGCGTATCTTTCGATACCTTAAGGGTACGGTTACTGTAGGCCTATGGTATCCCAAATCAACATCATTTGACCACATTGGTTACTCTGATGTCGATTTTGTCGGATGCAAGGTCGACCGTAAAAGTACAAGTGGCACGTGTCATTTATTAGGAAAGGTTCTAGTCTCTTGGTTTAGCAAGAAGCAGAATTCTGTCGCACTATCCACAACAGAAGCTGAATACATCGCAGCCGGGCGTTGTTGTGCACAAATTCTGTAGATAAAGTAAACCCTTGAAGACTACAACTTATCTTTTATGCACATTCCAATCTTTTGTGACAACACTAGTGCTATAAATCACACTAAGAACCCCATATGTCACTCACGCACGAAACACATTGTACGTCACCACTTTTTGCGTGATCATCAGCAAAATGGCACTATTAATTTAGAATTTATTGACACTGATCATCAGCTAGCAGATTTCTTTATAAAACTATTATCTGAAAAGCGTTTCAATTTTCTCTGTCGTGAACTTAGAATTTTGGATGAAGCTGTTATTTATTAAAATAATCTGCATAAATATCGAGTATGACTTGATCCTTTATGATAAAATTGCTATGGGTACAAGCCGAAAGGGTCCTTCTGACAACAAGGCGTAAAAGCCTAAGCGATACGGTGCACTAGTCCTCAGGACTACCGCTAGCTGGGATCCGGCCCCTGCAGCTAACCCATGGTAGCTTCAAAATATTGAATTATGACATAATTCCTTGTTTATTACATGGTTTATTTTTATTTATCACATGCTAAACTACAGATTTTCCAACTTTACTTTCATTCAGGGTTGAATTTTTTTGTTTTTCTCAATTTTGTACATGTATCATATTCTTTTGGTCTCTCTCACTTAATCAATTTTTTTTTGCCTGATTTTTGTTCTGGTTCCAGAAACCGAAATCTACGGGGGAGCTATTGCTAGCTTGGTACTGATTACGGAGGAGCTACGCCATTGCTCTTAAATGTGTCCAGGTATGAACATTGAATATACAAATATCATTTTGTCAATTATCAATATGGGGGAGATTATTGACACAAAATCACAGTCAACCAAATATTGATAAAATTGACTATATAATACTTGAGATAATTCAATACGACACATGAAGACTAAAGTCAGTACAAGCCAGACGACAGCTCGCACCTGCAATACAACATATTTTTGAGTCTGTATTTTATAATTTTATTGAGTCTAGACTTATGTAAACTAAGCTGTGCTGAGCATCTGAGACTTAACCTATACCTATACCCCAAATCAAAAGCTCCACAAAAATCCAAATAAGTCCATTTACAAATTGGACCCATTCTGTGCTCAGGAGACAGAGTTCGGGCCGAACTCTGCCTCCACACAGAGTTCGGGCCGAACTCTACCTCCTAAAATCTAGGACCCTAATTTTTAGGGTTGGCTGGATGCAGGTTGTCCAACGGCCAAATTTTTGAATATTTGACCCTGAATTCTGGCCGAATTCTGCCTACCTGGTATCTTATAAATAGGCCATGAATTCTCTTATTTTTATTCATCCAATCTTCTCTTCTCTTCTCTCTAAAGCTCTATACAAGCCATACCCTTCTTCATCTACTAGCCACAAGCTCCCTAAGCCTTAAGTGCTCAGTACTTTTCAGTTAGGAGTTTGTGCAAGAGTTCAAGAAGTCGCTTGGAAAATTTCAAGCATCGCCACTGCGATCTTTGTAAGAAGTTGACGTGCTCTTCTGAAGAAAAGGTACAGGGTGTAACTACTATTTCATAAATAGTGGATTTAATCCTGAGCTAGAGTTCTTAGGCCTGGACTAGTCCTCCACGAGGGAAACCAGGTTAAAAATCGGTTGTGTTTGCGTATGCTTTCTTGCTCCTTATTTATTTCCGCATTTACTCTGATTACTTTCAGCTTACGAAAGAGTTTAATTTTTAATTGGCTAATATTGTTATAAACTCTATTCGCCCCCTCTAGAGTTGCCATCTGTTCTTCATAAGACAGATCAACGATACAAGCATGTGATCAGGTCGAGAATCTCAGGGATTAGAAGATACGTACAGAGATCAAGAACGAGTGCTGATTGAGACATCTATTCGGTAAACCCACATATATCTTGATTTACAAGACCTGCATGGGCCACCACTTAAATCATGTAATGCCCCAGAACCAGAATACTGGAGAGCGGGGGCATACATAGCCAACTACGTATAATAAAATGGAATCCAGCTCACTATACGGTCACGGCTGTCTAGATATATGAGGGTTTGACTACAATCCATCAGTCTCCTACGGTCAATAACAAGCCTAAATGTCTCAATCTCAAGCAAGCAAGTAAAGTTACAAGATGTAAGATCAAAAAATATTCAATAGTAAGGCGTCCCAAACATTACATATTCAGCTGATCATGAAGCTAGTCGCTATAAAATATGAGGACTAGCAAGAGTTTAGTCATACATGATCAACCTTAAGATCTGCCAATCATGTTACAGCCCATAGGCAGACAGTAATAAGGTATACAATACGAGCTAACAGGTGCCCGCCTGCTAAACGCCTCAAAATAAGAATTTTTACAATGGAGTGGGAGAGCCAAAAATAAACCCACTCGTTGCCCTGGTTACGCCTAGTGGTCACCATCGGGCTGGAAGGTCGGTAGATCCTCTGAAGCTGCTCCAAAATCTGGACACACAAAACCAGCTGGGTCAGATCCCAGAAAGTGCAAGTACCACAAAGGAGGTTTCACTTTAGAACTAAAACCAGCATATCAGAAATAAATATTAAAGTGGTTACAAAAGAGCTTGATAAGAAAAGAATAATCAACAGTCATAATTAGAGTACGAGGGAACCATTCAAGTAGCCAGGTCACAACCCTTAAACCAAACAAGGACCGGACTTGTAACCCTTCACCTGAATAAAACTTCGTCTCCAAATCCTGTTGGTAAGGTAAACCATAACAATCATGACATGGGGTGCAATAAGACAATAAACAAAGAGAGGACTCAGAACTGCTCCGGAAGCCAGGTTATAACCCTTAAACCAAACAAGGACCGGGGTTGTAACCCTTCACCTGAACAGAACTTAGCCTCTGATCTTTATTGTCGAAAAGTGACAAACATGCGATCAAGCCTGCAATAATCGAGCACTGAAACTACACCATATAATCGCTCCCAGCCAATCAGTGACTACGGCTTGCTACATTAGCTAACTAGGGTTATCACAAGCCTTAGTTACTAGCAATATGCAGTAAGATATTCCTCCAGCCACAAGCCCTGCAGCTAATCCAGGTTCTCCAGGCAACTTGGGTTCATTAAGCAGTGCCTCATTATTTTCCACATATCAGTGAATCTAGACTTGTGCCCTACTCGTCGGCAGGCTGCAAGTCCAATCAATGGTGGCCGGGATAATGGGATCGCCTGCAACTGGGAAAATCTCTCATGACTACTGAGTTATTCTAGTTATTAGCCTTAGCCATTTACCGTAGGTACCACTAACCGTGGTACTCAGGGATCCCTGTCCTAGACATAATGCAAACATTACTGGTTCAATTGTACAAACACAATCATCCACGGTATCCAGGCTATTCAATCTTGTCATGTCATATTCACTGTCAGGAGTATGCCACGTCGGGCCACTATCATGTCACGTCATTTGTCAAAAGTGTACCCCAACGGGTCACCATCGTGTCCGAGAACATACTTAAAATAAATATGGCACAAGCACACATTTAGTAATTAAATATTAGAAGGGGCAAGGGCTGCGGAAGACTCATGCGGCTCGGAAAAATTTTCATACGGCTAGCAGTCACTGGGCCATATGCGGCTCAGGCAAGTTGCATACAAGCAGCTTAATTTAAAGGGCCATGCGGCCAGCTAAATAATTAAGGACATACAAGCATTTGCTAAGGCCATGTGGCCAAGCAAATAAATACTGCACGGCCGAGCATATAAATGCTTGCATGCGGCCAGCAAACATTTGCTTATGCGGCTAAGCAATTAAATGCTTACATGCGGCTGGAAAAATGGCCAAGCAAATATGCTTAAGATAATGCATTAAATAATGCATTCAATCTTATGCGACTCACTGACTAATGGAATAATTCATGCGGCTCATTAGGATTCCCATGCATTATTTAATGTCACGCATTATTTAAATATTAGTGCATGCAAATGCCAACCTATATGCGGCTGAGTACTGTTACTAGTGCATGCGGCCAAGTATTTGGCCTATGCATGCGACCAACTGCTTTATTGCTTATGCGGCCAACTGTTTTATGCAAGCATGCAAAAGCTTGCTAAAAGGCCATATGCGGCTCAGTACCACTTGTATAAGCATGCGGCTACAACTCAATATGTATGCATGCTAATTAAAGCATGTGAGCTAAAGCATACTAGCATAAAGCAATATGCACTAAGCATAATGCACTAGAATGCATGCGGCTGAATGCATTAGAAAAATAATGTATGCATTAGTATATGCATTAAAATAATACATGCATTAGAATATGCATTAAATTAAAGCATGCATTAGAATATACATTAAATTAATGTATGCATTAGAATATGCATGCGGATGAATGCATTAGAATATGTATTAAATATGCATGCGGCTGAATGTATTTGAATATACATTAAATATGCATGCGGCTGAATGCATTAGAATATGCATTAAAATTAAATACGCATGCGGCTGAATGCTTGCTAATGTATATTTGCTAATACATTAAAATATGCATGCAACACATGCTTGCTAATGCATTAAAAATATGCAAAGGCTATGCGGCTAACATTGTGTTGGCCATATGTGGCTGATTTGTCTTGGCCATGCAATAATTAGTGCTCATGCGGCTCAGAGATAAAAGCTCATGCGGCTCAGAGTGCAATTAATGGCTCTCACAGAGAACATGTCCATGAAAATACCACGACCTCCATGCTCCTCTAAACAAAAATAGGAACCCAAATCCAGACTCCCATAGGTCAAATTTGGGTAAAATAGAATTCTCCACAACATGGAACCATCAACTAGCAAAAATATGCAAGTTTGATAGATCAAAATAAATATGGTCTAGGGGGTTGATCACATATCTACTTGGTACTTTCTCTTTCCGATATGACAAACAAGAAGCATGGCAAGATATGAAAGGGAATACATGATGTGATATCCGTGTGATGAGCGTGTCAAGAATCAAATATTAAATAACTAATACTAAACTATAGTAAAAACAAAATCGAAAACAAATAATAAATATACTCATCTGGAGTCCTTTACTGGTGAAACCGATAATACCAACCACTCAGTGTGCCACACAAAAGTCCAACTCCCACAATAGTCTCCGGATGCTGAAACAGACATCACAAATACGTTTGGTATAAAAAATGTCTAAGAATTCCTACCCAAAAGTCCAATTATGGACACATGGACAAAATCATAATTTTAGATCAAAACGATGTCCGTCATTGGATCCACTTTGCACCGAAAAGCATGCCAGTATCTACGGTCTCTAAAGTTATCAAACTATATGTCTACAGATCCGGTTTGACGAGATGAATCCAACCGTATGTCCAAAGTTGGATTCCAGCGGGCCGTGCATAAATTTGTCCATTGGATCCCGTCAAAAGGGCGTTCCGGTTGACCTTCTCATAATCGAACTAAACTTGTTATACAGGACCAGAAAAATGATGCGGGCCTATTGGTGCAAGTTTCGTCCCGAGATGGCAAACGTGCATAAAGTTATGGGCTAATTGGCAAAGGACCGATACGGGGTATCTCGACGGATGCGTCTCGATTTTGTCGTGCAAGCACAAAGAAACTGAGTTCCATCGAATCCTCCACGTCCACAACATTTGTACGCATCTTTCGCTCCTCATGATTGCGACCACATCACCCGATTTGTCGGGGCACACGTCGTATCGGTGAAATTTCCAAGATTTTCAGTTTTAAAGGACAAGTTTTTCTAGATTTTTGAAATAAAATAACTTCGTACCTACTGATTGAAAATATGATCTGCCAGATGGGTTTTATTCTCGTATATATTTTCTACAGAGTTGTTCAGATAGTTTCCTAAAATTATCGATGGATTTGCAAAGAGTTGCCTTCCAAAACAGGTGTCTGGGATTGTTGTTATGTCCTGTTCTCGACAGTTTTTCATCTATTTATGAATCAATTTTTGTTGCGTGCATCATGAAATAAAATAGTCTAATTTAAGAGGCCTGTTGGGGGTTACATGGGGATCTTGTAATGCCCCACTCCGTACAGTATATTATGCTGAGTCGTTGACTCGAAGAATTGTATTGACCCAAAATATGTATCGATGTGAATCGATACAAAGAGTTACATTGACCTGAGGAATGCATCAGGTAAGTTCGATGCAATTGTTATGTTGGCCCGAGAGAAGGCATTGAATCAGTTCAAAAAACTAATAAATTGAATTAACGTAAGGCATTAGTCCGATTCGGACAAGTATTGATTTTTGTTGGTTTCTGTGCAGGCTATATGTTTATGCTGAAATATAAGAAGTCGATATTTTGCCTTACTTACAACGGGGTCTGTAAAACCAAATCGTTGCCTTGCCACATACTGAAGCATAGACACGGTAGGCCAAATCGGTCGGATAATTCAATGAAGCACGAAGTGCTCGAATGGCCAAGTCAGAAGAGTTGATCGTACAACAAAGTTATAAAATTGAGCCACATCGGCTTGGCAAAATGATAAGGCGTATCGGCTTAAGGTGGAGAGGACTTTGACTATTTTTTCCTAGTTTGTCACGCTTAAATAAAATGTACCATTGTATGCTAAGTTAACCTATCGAGCCCACGGGCGTGCCTCGATCGAGAGATGAACGTAGTACGTATCGAACACTAGATAGAATAGTCAAAATGAAACGTGCATCAAATGCACGAGTCGTTATTGAACATCAAAACACTGCAACGGCGAGCGCCTCGGAGCACAAGCCATAAGAACATAGGATAACTGTATCGACGAGTGCCTCAGCGCATAAGTCATTTGTGCCCACGTGCACGAGTTAGTATGCTAGAACATTGAAAGACTATATCAGTATGAGTGCCTCAGTGCACGAACTATAGAATATTGAATACCCTATCGAGGCGTGCCTCTGTTGTGAAGTAATGTATAGGCAACTCTAGAGGGGGGTGAATAGAGTTTGTGTCACCAATTAAAAAAATAACTCTTTTGCTAAGTCCAGAAAGTAACTACCAGGCGAATATATAATTAGAGCAATAATGCAGAAACTAAAAGAGTTTAGAAGAACAAACTCAAACACAGTGATATATCCTGGTTTTTCTCGTGGAGGACTAGTCCAGGCCAGAGAACTCTTGCTCGGAGTTGAAATCCACTATTTGTGAAATAGGACACATACGTGCCTTTATTCCGATGAGCACGTCAACTTCTTACAGACACGAACCTTTAAAGCGCTCGACTACTTTAACTTCGTAGATGCGAAACTTGGAATTTTCCTAGTGATTTCTTTTTAACTCTTCTATAAAACTTTTAGCTGAATCGTACTGGGGCTTAGGAAGTTTTGTGACTAGAGGATTTGGAAGATTAAGGCTTAGAGCATATAAGGCTTAGAAGATTTGAAAGCTTGAGAGTGAGAGATGGTTTGAAATGAGAGGAATCAAGCTCTATTTATACTAGGCAGGGGAGGCAGAGTTCGGCTAGAGTTCTGCCCCAAATATTCAAAAATTTAAACGTTGGACAGCGATTAGCAATGTGTTCCTAAAAATTAGGTTGTTGATTTTAAGGAGGTCGAGTTTGGCCCGAGTTCTGCCTTAGGCAGAGTTCGGCCTGAATTTGGTCTGCCTCAGACCAGAAGCCTTGTATGGGTGAGGGTAGTTTGGTTTTGTTTAGGAATTAGTCTATTTGTATGGTGGAGTTTGGAGAGATATGTCTAGGGATTGAGATGATACAGTATGACTCAATGTACACATTTTCCTAGACTCAGTAAATTAAAAAATTACAGACTGAGAATAAATACATTTGTAATGCAATGCAACAGCTTGTAGATGATGTCATTCTTGAACTTGATGCGTTGTATTGGATCATAGATGATGTTCTGTCTTGGACTTGATGTATCGTATTGGATCATATCAGATATATGTTGTTAATTATCTAAATCAGGTTGACTGTGATCCAGTTTGGGTCAACAATCTCCCCCATTTTGATAATTGATAAAATAATATTTGTATGTCTCAATATTTATACCTGGAAATATGTTGAAGGAGATAAGAGCTTTCGTACGTATGAAGTAGCTCCCCCGCAAATGAATATTTCCATCCTAAAGGATTTATCCAAGCACAACAGCCAGACAGATAAAATACATATACAATATCACATCAAATATCACATAGTATGCTATTTTTCTTTTCCTTTGTCATTTAACAAAATAGTACATATCTCCCCCGTAACAGGATAAAAAATTAAAAAATAGACAAAGTGAGGAGAGCCAACACACAATATAACCATAACCAAATAGAGCAAATTAGCTATTTTGATAATCCAGCATGAGAAAACTTGCAGTCATACATATAAAATGAAACTAAAAAGAATATAACTAAAGTACATGAAATAAAACTACATAGTGCATCAACAGCATCAGAAAGCAGTAGACCATAGCCATCATGGTGCACGAGGATAGGATGGACTGGCAGAATCCGACGACTCGCTGGCAGAGCGACGAGGATCGACAGAAGTAGCATCAGGATCCAGATAACTCATGGCCCATGGGTCATCAATCTGGTAGCCTTCGCAAGAAGCGTTCCGACCCATAGGAAAAGGCATAGCGGATGCCTTGCCATGTTGTATTGGATGTCATGAAGAGTATTGCTAATGGCGATTATCTGAAGAGTGGTCCGATAATCCATCTGAGTATAGCGATCGTCTTCCAACTGGAAGCGGTCGTACAATATGTCTCTGATGGAATCCAGGATGGCAGGTGGTTCAGGTTGAGGGGCATCAGAATCAGATAATACTTTCTCAACATGAGCAGGAGGTAAAGGTACAAGAATAATCCTACGAGCCTTAGAGAGATATGCATGAGCTCCTAAAAACTGACATTCGTCTAATGGAATGTTGAAGGTAGAAAAGACCATAGGAAGGTTGTAACGCTCCAGTCCCAAAATACAAGGACTAAGTACGTAGACTTGCCAGCTATATACATACGAAGTATATGGAACCCTCGCATGTATACATAAGCTGTAAAATGTAGAAAGCCATGAAACTAATCTCATCCACAAATAAATATATCATAGAATCAACTTATAGGTATCATTTGTACAAAACGTTGGACGAAGACAAATCAACTACCAACAAAATGAGAAAAATACATAGCAACGATGGAAGAGTCGAGCGAAGCGAAAGACGAGCTAAGAGCTAGCATCGCGAAGGTAGATTATAAACTATGTCCTTGGCTAGAGCAACTGGGAAAATAACGAACACACCTGGAGAAATCACCTGGTCCTCAGAGGGACGTAATAAGATACATGAAGAACATGCTAATATGAACTGTCAGAATAATAAAAGAATATGCAAAAGACTATCCTAGACACAAATATGTAAAGGGAGTTCTAACCGTCTATTGTGCAATTTAGAGGACAACTTTCATGCATATGGGTAGGATTTAGGCTATAAGACGTAACTGGCATCTAGTCATACGTATCCGACTGTAACGCCCAAAATGTCAGAGGGTATCTGCAAATATATCATGCCATAGTTCCTTTCGAAAAACAATGGTGTTTGGCTTCCCATACGCACTAGTGACTTTTCTCCCCCAATATTTTCCATACTGACCAAGTCATGTCCATGACCTGCCCAGTTTTGTAACTGTTCGAGTCTCTATATCTTAATCGTAGCAGTTACGATCATCTATCCGACATACGACTATAGAGATGGCCAATTAATATACAAGTCATGCCCCTATCAAAATATCTTAAACCGTGTAGTAAGAGTATCATAGTCGAAGGAGATATAAGGATATCCCACAACAAGAAGGTAGTCCACTAAAACTAAGTCAACATGCATCAAATAAAATAATTCAACGACAAACGAATAATAGAGTCGCTTGCACCCAAGTATGACTTGGACACGCATTTTGTAACAAATAAAACTAACAAATATAAAATAAAGTAAATAAATGCTAAAAATAAATAATATGACAGTAATTATAGCAAGGTATACTTGTCTGGTGGTTGGAAGGTGTTTTGCCTACTTCTAGTAGATGAAATCGACAAGTGAGAAGAAGCTACAGGGATGGAACCTCCGCAAACGTTCTCGAATGCTGAAACAAACATCAAAAATATTTTTGGTATAAAAGATATATCTAGGAAACGTCTATCCGAAAGTCTAATTCCGAAACAGGGCCAAAGTTGTAATTTTGGGTTAAAATGGTGTCCGCCATTGGACATGTTTTGCACCAAAAAATGTGCCAGAGTCTATGGTCTCCAAAGTCGTCAAACTATATTTCTACGGATTCGTTTTGACGAGACGAACCCAACGGTATGTCCAATTTTGGATTTCGATTAGCCGTGCACAAATTCGCCCGTTAAAGCGGGTCGTGGGCCCGCCGAAAAGGTATTTCGATCGACCTTCTCAGATTTGGACCAAACTTGGCGTACAGGACCAGATAACGATACAGTCCTGATGGCACAAGTTTCTTCTCGATACGACGAACGTGCACAAAATAATTAAAAATTTTGCAAAGGGGCCGATGTAGTAAATTTCGACGGATACGTATCAAATTCGTCGTGCACACGCAACCAATTTGAATTCCGTCAAAGCCTATATGTTCGCAAAGTCGGTACGCACCTTTTGATGCTTTTAGTTCGTGATCACGTCGCTCGGTTTTGACGGGACGTATGGCATGTCGGTTAATTTTATGATTTTTAAAACTGTTTTTACATAGTTTTTCTTAATTTTTGAATCAACATTTCTTGTTGTCTAAACAATTAAAAATAAAAGTAACAGTAGGGTTTCAATTCTGGTTATGTAGTCTATAAATCTCTTCAAACAGATTTTGAAAATCTACCTTGGATTGGTATAAAATTGCCTTCCAAATTGGGTCACTGGGATCGAATTTCTGTCTCATTCGAGACAGTTTTTTGTCTATTTCGGGTCGATATTTAATGTGATTTTGATTCGATTTAATTCGATATTATCATACAGGGATGAAGGGGTATAGGTCAGGTTTGTACCTGTGAAAACGGTTCGATGATTGGTCGAGCGGTGTTGGAGAATTGCAGCCACGAAGTCATCCTCAACTAGTGAGGCTGTTGCTGCTTACTGCGAGCGTCGCACATGCGCGTGCTGTTCTGCTGGTTGCCCGACGGCCGTGCTATGTCGGGTTGATGCGCGCAGACATGAGGGGTCGCCAAAAAGTTAGGGTTGGGATTTCGTGGCGACTTTATGTCGTTGTGTATATATATACATACTTGCTCGACCGATTTGGGAACAGGGGATTGGTCGCGGGTTATACTGGGTTTGCTCTCGCAAGATTTTGGGATTCAAAATCTCGCGAGAAGCTAGAATTAGTTTTTTTTTCCTTTCCTTTTTCTAGATAAAATAAGTTTAAAAACTTTCAATAATTACCAAAACCTTGCAAATAAAATTTTGAAAAAATACTAACAAATACTAAAATATTTTGTAACTCTTTTTGGCTACGGTAGAAGTAACTATATATATTTTTTCATTTACAAGTATTTATATATTAAAAATAACAACAGTAATTAAATAACCATGATAATGATAAAAAAGAATGATAATAATAATTATAATAAAAAATGATAATAATAATAGTAACAGTAATAGTAATAATAACCAGGTAATATAGATACCATAAGTTTGGGATGAGTACACTTATATTATAATTACATAAATATTAAATTTCAAAACTTATTTAAAAGATAAATAAATATTGAAATTTGAAAGATAACCAAAATGTGATTTACTAGAATTTAAATCCTCAGATTGCTAAAATAAATAATCTATGAACGGCTACAGCTGATGTGCTAGTCAAAGCACTTGACTGCACCAACCATGCCATTTATAAAATATTTACTTCTTAGAAAATAATATCTTTTTCTTTATATATAATAATTATTTACTTATAGAAAATAATATTTATAGGCCATTAAAGTAATATAGAAAATATACACAATATATCTACATGGGCCTTTTTGGAAGCACTACCTGGGCTTATGTTGGGTTCGGGTCAGGTCCAGGCTAGAATGGTACAACCGGGTCTCCTAAAAACCAATATTCTAATTAATAAATAAATAAATCATCGATGGGGGTTAAGTCGTAACTTGGCCTGGTTTTTTTAGTTAGGACTCACTTATGGTTGGGCCTTCCCTACCATGGCTAAAACACTAGTCAAGGCACACGAGTATACCATCCTGTCACCCCCGTTTCCCGTATTTCGTATTAATACTCGTAATTGGATTTTGGCCTATATTTTTATTTTCTGGACTTGTGGAATTTTGGGTTTCGGCTCGGCTCAGTTTTAATTGGTTTGGTTTGATTTGGTTTTTAACCCAAGAGGAACACCTTAGCCTATTATCCACCCTCAACACAACACAACCACCCTCATTAAAACCCTACCAACCTTTTCTCTCTCCTCATAACTCTTTCATTTATTTTCTCTATCTCCTTATTCTTCCTTCATCCACACAACTCTCCATCCATAGGCAAGTGCACCTTGCCACCACATGAGAACCACTTTTTATTTGTCCATTAGCTAGATTAGGCCATGGAGATCAACATTAGAACTTGATATTTTGTGATTTGGAGTCTCTTTTATTCTAGATCTAAGTTTTCTCTATTTTTGGATTTATATGGTTTTGATCTATTTTAGTTGGGTTTTGTGGGTTTTGATGCTCCCATGTGGAAGAGAACTCAATTTTACTCAAGTTAGACCTTTGAAAATCTAGATTTGGCTTTGATTTGACCAAGATATGAAGAATGGAGTTTTTGATGTTCTTGAGCTTCCTCTCATCCTGGAGAAGAAGACTGCAGCCTGCGCTCTTTAGCGCAGTACTGGACTGTGCATCCCCCCTCGGCCTGCGCTCTTTAGCGCAGCGCCGACCGCGCTGCTTGCCCCTTGGCGAACTGCGCTCAACCCCAGCGCGCATCCATCCATGCGCAGTCTGTCCATGCGCAGTCTGCTCATGCGCAGTCTGCTCATGCGCCATCCATCCATGCGCAGTCTACTCATGCGCCACCTATACCCCTGCACAGCTCACCCCTGCGCAGTTGGCTCCCCGCGCACTTGGACTCATGCGCACTTGACCCCTGCGCAGCTCACCCCTGCGCAGTTGGCTCCCCATGCACTTGGACTCATGCGCACTTGACCCCTGTGTGCTTGGCCCTATGCGCCACCCAACCCTGCACCCTGTTCCCCTGTGCACTTGGCACCCTGCGCAGCTGACACCCTGCTCAATCCAACCCCCTGACCCCTTGCGCAATCCATTGGCTCTTGGAGTTTTGGTTTTATTTCTTTAAGCTTGGCTTCTCTTTTTGTGGATTGGTTTTGAGATCTTGTCCCACACAGCACGACTATCTTGACCCAACACGACTTGACACGATTTTCAGTATTTGCTATGACTAGTACGGTTTTCGTGGTTTTCTGTGATTTACGATCCTGGTACTTTCTGATCTTCTTGATAATGACCCGATAGGATGCATTCTTGACTTGTAACCTGATAACATGATAGTGGCCCGTGGCGGCGCACTCTTGACTTGACTTGACTTGACTTGATACTGTTGTGACGGCTAACTTGACTTGCATAACCAACTCTGACCATCGTGGGTGTTCCTGCTTGCTTGCTTGTGTAATCCACCTATCTTGTCTTGCATCATGTCTAGGACGTGACTCCCTGGTTCCCACGGTCAGGGATTCACACTGAATATGGATTAGGATAATGACTAGATCAAACTATAGTTCATGGAGAATTTCCAGTCACAGGCAGTCTCGTTATCTGGGCGCTTTAATTGGACTTGTAGCTTGCCGACGAGTAGAGCACATTTCCAGCATACTGTCATGTGTTGCACCTCTAAGTCACCTAAGGGTATATCGCCTCCTGGGCGATGTACCCAACCATACTCTCAACCCGCGGAAGGATAACTAGATAGTCTGTAGGGCTTGGGACTAGAAAATTTTCATTGCATCTTATTTGTAATTAGGCTTGTGATAACCCTAGTTAGTTAAAGTAGTAAGCCGTAATAATTGCTTGGCCGCTTGTGAATGGATGTTGTCTATCCCTGTTTAAGTCTTGTCTAGTTCCAGCACCTGGTTCCTCCTGAGCATGTTTGTTTTACTTATTTTTAACAATAAATGGATAGAGACAAGTGCTATTCAGGCGAAGGATTACAACCCCGGTCCTTGTTTGGTTTACGGGTTGTAACCTAGCTTCTGGAATGGTTCTACGTCCCTAATCGTTTATTGCCCTGATGAGCTCCTTATTACTTATACTTTTCTTCTATTTTTTTATGTTCTGATTTGTTGGCTTTTGTTCTTATTTCGTGGCCTCCTTTGTGGCACTTGCTCTTTCTGGGATTTGACCCAGCTGGTTTTGTGTGGCCAGATTTCGGAGCAGCACCCGAGGATCTACCGAACTTCCAGCACGATGGTGGCGACTAGAAGGAATCCAGGCTACGAGTGGGTTTTCTATTTTGTTTCGCTCACTCTACTGTAAATTTATTCTTTTGAGGCGTTTAGCCGACGAGCACCTGTTAGTTCGATGTCCCTTTACTTACTGTCTGCCTACGGGCTGTAAACATGGTTAACGAATCCTAGGGTTGATCATGTATGACTTAACTCTTGCTAGTCCTTGCATTTTGTACGACTAGCTTCATGATCAGCTGATATGTAATATTTAGGACGCCTTTTATTGTATATTTGGTGATCAAACATCTTTTAATTGTATTACTTGCTTGAGATTGAGACAGTAGGCTTGACCTTAAGAGACTGTTGGCTTGTAGTAAACCCTCATATCTAGACAGCCGTGACCGTATAGCGAGATGGACTTCATTTCAATATACGTAGCTGGCTATGTTCGCCCCCGCTCTCCAGTATTCTGGTTCTGGGGCGTGACATGGTTTAAGTGGTGGCCCATACAGGTCTTGTCAATCAAGATATGTGAGGGTTTACCGATAGATGTCTCAATCAGTACTCGTCCTTGATCTCCGATTCATATCCTCTGAATCTCTGGAATCTTGACCTGATCATATGCTTGTATCGTTGATCTGTCCTGGTCCTTTCTTATTATTTTTCTCTGTGTCGTTTTCTTCAGCGGCACTGCACCTGACCCCGCCGATCAGCAAGGTGGAGCACTTTCCGGAGATCAGCAGCCCGGCGATCAAGCCCAGCACTCCGGAGTTGCCTCCAGAGTTGTACCTCTTGGAGGAGAACCCCCAGTTCGGCCCGTCCAGCCTGCAGAGCCTGACGATGGCACCTTGGTAGGTCTCATCAGGACCTTGATAGCTTCCCAAGATCATTGAGGAGACGCCCTGCACCAGGTAGTGGCGGATGCTTTGACTAGAGGCGGTCATCCAGGGAACAGTGCGGCCAACAGCTTCAAGCGCTTGAACCCTCCATTCTTCGACGGCAGCGAAGATGCGATTGCCGCGGACGCTTGGCTTCAGGATACCGAGGTGATTCTGGAAGCAGCCAGGACACCTGAGAATGAGAAGGTGGCGGTGGTACGCCAGCAGTTGCTGGATTTAGCTCACAATTGGTGGACAGCGCAAGCCATGGGATTAGTGGTACCCGTTGCTTAGGCAGTGTTTAGAGAGAGATTCCAGACGAAGTATTTTGATGCTGTAGCTCGGTACGACCTACAGATGAGATTTACCAACTTGAAGCAAGGAGGCAGATCGGTCGACAGTTATGCATCTGAGTTTTCTAGACTCAGCAGGTTTGCCCACACCTTGGTGGCAACCGAGTTTGATAGGGCCCAGCGGTTCTAGCAGGGACTGTATTTGGAGATCTTATTGGCAGTCGAACAGTTCGAGCACCAGACGTTCGATGCGGTTTTGAGAGCAACTAGGAGGCATGAGTACACCTCCCAGATGATCGTGGACAGGACCGGAGGTAGGAAGCGGTCCCACAGTCAGATGCACCAATCATCAGCTCCAGCCCCGGCAGCTAGGAGTTTGACTATTGGGACTCCAAGGCGGGCGGCCTCAGTAACATCGGTTCCGTATTCGACCCCGACGTACCCGCAGCAGCAGAAGCAGAAGCAGACTTCCGCAATGGGATGTTCTCATTGTGGGAAGCCCGGCCATATAGTGGCGGATTGTCGTCGAACGCAAGGATTGTGCTTAGCTTGTGGAGCGGCAGATCATAAGATTGGAGCCTGCCCGAATAGGGGTAGTTCATCCTCCTCTAACCTAACCAGTCCATCGGTCAGGGGACCAGCACCTATGCAGCAGCAGCAGTACCCGAGGCCTTTATTGCCTCAGGCCCAGGTATTTCATTAGCAGAACCAGCAGCAGTACACCCAAGCTCAAGTGCAGAGCAGGCAGAGAGGTTTCCAGCAGAGGGGACCCGCAGCTAGAGGACAAGGTCAGGCCATGATGATGGCTATGGAAGAAGAAGTTGCACCAGGTGAGGTGGGGGCAGGTACTATTCTTGTCAACTCCTCTCCAGCATTGGTATTATTTAATTCTGGTGCATCGCATTCATTCATGTCTGTACGATTCGTAACACGGATAGGATTGGAGCCCGAGTCATTATCAGTGAGGCTCAATATACTTACTGGTAATGGTCTTGTGAGAGTAGATCGAGTGTTTTCCTCGTGTTGGATCGTAGTTAGCGGTAGAGAGTTCCCCGCTAGATTCATAAAATTCCCTATGGCAGACTATGATGTAGTCCTAGGGATGGATTGGTTGAGGAACCGGTATGCTAGGATAGACTGCCATATTGGCAGGGTTGTTTTCAGCATTCCAGGAGAGCCAGAGTTTTTATTTTCCAGAGGCGCAGTGGAACCATCTTCCCCAGTATTGCGGATGGCAGTAGCAGCAGTACAATTGCCCAGGATAGTCAAAGAGTTTCTAGATGTCTTCCCAGAGGAACTTCCTGGAATACTGCCAGAACAGGAGATCGAGTTCACTATAGACTTGATCCCCGGGGCAGCATAAGTATCAGAGAGAGTCTACAGGATGGCGCCTTCAGAGTTAGAGATTTTGTACAAGATGATTGAAGAACTCAGGACCAAGGGATTCATTCGTGCAAGTGGATCGCCTTGGGGAGCCTCGATGCTTCTTGTGAAAAAGAAGGATGGTACGTCCAGGTTATGTGTAGATTATCGTACCTTGAACTCAGTGACAATCAAGAACAGATACCCTCTCCCGAGGATAGATGACTTGTTTGATCAACTCAGAGGGGCTTCAGTGTTCTCGAAGATAGACTTGCGGTCAGGATACCACCAGATCAGAGTCAGATAGCAGGACATCCCGAAGACAGCATTTAGATCGAGGTATGGGCATTGGGAGTTTCTTGTTATGCCTTTTGGAGCGACCAATGTGTCGGCCGTATTCATGGACCTCATGAATCGTATTTTCATGCCTTACTTGGATCAGTTTGTGATCATATTCCTAGATGATATCCTGGTCTACAGCAAGAGTGAAGCGAAGCATGAGCAGCATCTCAGAATCGTCCTTCAGACGCTTAGAGAGCATCAGTTGTATGCCAAGTTTAGCAAATGCGAGTTCTGGCTCGATCGTATTTCGTACTTGGGTCACATCATTACTCGAGGAGGAGTGGAAGTGGATCCCCAGAAGATTGTGGCTATCGAGACATGGCCAGTACCCAGCTCAGTGGCAGAGGTTCGCAGCTTCCTTGGATTAGCCGGCTACTACCGGTGATTCGTTTCAGATTTTACAAGGATTTCAGCACCGATGACCCAGTTGACCCGCAAGGATGTGCAGTTCGCTTGGACAGCGGAGTGCCAGGAATTATTTGAGAAGTTGAAGCGAGGTTTGATAACGGCTCCCATTCTCACTCTTCCAGATGGGACCGGAGGATTCACAGTTTATTGTGACGCTTCAGGCAGAGGATTGGGGTGTGTCTTGATGCAGCATGGGAAGGTAATATCTTATGCATCACGCCAACTTCGTGATCATGAGAAGAATTACCCGACCCACGACTTGGAACTGGCAGCAGTAGTGTTTGCACTTAAGTTATGGAGGCACTACTTGTACGGAGACAGAGTGGAGATATTTACTGATCACAAGAGCCTGAAGTATGTTTTCACCCAGAAGGACCTTAATATGCGGCAGAGAAGATGGCTTGAGCTATTGGTGGACTACGATGTGGATTTGCAGTATCATCCAGGGAAGGCCAACGTTGTAGCAGATGCATTGAGCAGGAGAGCCGGAGTTTATTTCCAGATGGCACAACCAGAGTTATTGTCAGATCTTCAGAAGATGGGAATTGAAGTGGTTCTTCCTACCAACGTGGCGTTGATGGCCAGTCTACAGGTTCAGTCCAGCATAGTTGAGAGGATCCGGATGGCGCAATCTACAGATTCCAAGATTCAGTGGCTCAGAGCAGAGTGTGAGGCAGGAGGAAGGCCAGAGTTGTGCATTCATGAAGGTGGTACACTTTGGTATGGCACTCATCTTTGTGTACCCAGTGGAGATATCAGACAAGAGGTCATGGCAGAAGCTCACAGTTCACAGTATTCGATTCATCCCGGTAGTACGAAGATGTATAGAGATATTCGTCAGCATTTCTGGTGGAATGGCATGAAGAGGGAGATAGCCCGGTTTGTCTTTCGGTGTTTGGTTTGCCAGCAGGTTAAAGCTGAACATCAGAGGCCCGCCGGACTTCTTCAGCCCTTGCCGATTCCAGAATGGAAGTGGGAGCTTGTGACCATGGATTTTTTGGAAGCACTACCTGACTACCTGGGCTTATGTTGGGTTCAGGTCAGGTCCAGGCTAGAATGGTACAACCGGGTCTCCTAAAAACCAATATTCTAATTAATAAATAAATAAATCATCGATGGGGGTTAAGTCGTAACTTGGCCTGGTTTTCCTAGTTAGGACTCACTTATGGTTTGGCCTTCCCTACCATGGCTAAAATACTAGTCAAGGCACACGAGTATACCATCCTGTCACCCCCGTTTTTCGTATTTCGTATTAATACTCGTAATTGGATTTTGGCCTGTATTTTTATTTTCTGGACTTGTGGAATTTTGGGTTTTGGCTCGGCTCGGTTTTAATTGGTTTGGTTTGATTTGATTTTTAACCCAAGAGGAACACCTTAGCCTATGCTCCACCCTCAACACAACACAACCACCCTCATTAAAACCCTACCAACCTTTTCTCTCTCCTCAAAACTCTTTCATTTATTTTCTCCATCTTCTTATTCTTCCTTCCTCCACACAACTCTCCATCCATAGGCAAGTGCACCTTGCCACCACATGAGAACCACTTTTTATTTGTCCATTAGCTAGATTAGGCCATGGAGATCAACATTAGAACTTGACATTTTGTGATTTGGAGTCTCCTTTATTCTAGATCTAAGTTTTCTCTATTTTCGGATTTACATGGTTTTGATCTATTTTAGTTGGGTTTTGTGGGTTTTGATGCTCCCATGTGGAAGAGAACTCAATTTTACTCAAGTTAGACCTTTGAAAATCTAGATTTGGCTTTAATTTGACCAAGATATGAAGAATGGAGTTTTTGATGTTCTTGAGCTTTCTCCCGTCCTGGAGAAGAAGACTGCAGCCTGTGCTCTTTAGCGCAGTACTGGACTGCGCATTCTCCCCTCGGCCTGCGCTCTTTAGCGCAGCGCCGACCGCGCTGCTTGCCCCTTGGCGAACTGCGCTCAACCCCAGCGCGCATCCATCCATGCGCAGTCTATCCATGCGCAGTCTGCTTATGCGCAGTCTGCTCATGCGCCATCCATCTATGCGCAGTCTACTCATGCGCCACCTATACCCCTGTACAGCTCACCCCTGCGCAGTTGGCTCCCCGCGCACTTGGACTCATGTGCACTTGACCCCTGTGCAGCTCACCCCTGCGCAGTTGGCTCCCCGCGCACTTGGACTCATGCGCACTTGACCCCTGCGTGCTTGGCCCTATGCGCCACCCAACCCTGCGCCCTGTGCCCCTGCGCACTTGGCACCCTGCGCAGCTGACACCCTGCTCAATCTAACCCCCTGACCCCTTGCGCAATCCATTGGCTCTTGGAGTTTTGGTTTTATTTCTTTAAGCTTGGCTTCTCTTTTTGTGGATTGGTTTTGAGATCTTGTCCCACACAGCACGACTATCTTGACCCAACACGACTTGACACGATTTTCAGTATTTGCTATGACTAGTACGGTTTTTGTGGTTTTCTGTGATTTACGATCCTGGTACTTTCTGATCTTCTTGATAATGACCCGATGGGATGCATTCTTGACTTGTAACCTAATAACTTGATAGTGGCCCGTGGCGACGCACTCTTGACTTGACTTGACTTGACTTGATACTGTTGCGACGGCTAACTTGACTTGCATAACCAACTCTGACCACCGTGGTTGTTCCTACTTGCTTGCTTGTGCAATCCACCAGTCTTGTCTTGTATCATGTCTAGGACGTGACTCCCTGGTTCCTATGGTCAGGGATTCACACTGAATATGGATTAGGATAATGACTATATCAAACTATAGTTCATGGAGAATTTCCAGTCACAGGCAGTCTCGTTATCTGGGCGCTTTAATTGGACTTGTAGCTTGCCGACGAGTAGAGCACATTTCCAGCACACTGTCATGTGTTGCACCTCTAAGTCACCTAAGGGTATATCGTCTCCTGGGCGATGTACCCAACCGTACTCTCAACCCGCGGAAGGATAACTAGATAGTCTGTAGGGCTTGGGACTGGGAAATTTTTATTACATCTTGTTAGTAATTAGGCTTGTGATAACCCTAGTTAGTTAAAGTAGTAAGCCGTAATAATTGCTTGGCCGCTTGTGAATGGATGTTGTCTAGCCCTGTCTAAGTCTTGTCTAGTTCCAGCACCTGGTTCCTCCTGAGCGTGTTTGTTTTACTTATTTTTAACAATAAATGGATAGAGACAAGTGCTATTCAGGCGAAGGGTTACAACCCCGGTCCTTGTTTGGTTTACGGGTTGTAACCTGGCTTCCGGAATGGTTCTACGTCCCTAATCGTTTATTGCCCTGATGAGCTCCTTATTACTTGTAATTTTTTTCCATTTTCTTATGTTCTGATATGCTGGCTTTTGTTCTTATTTCGTGGCCTCCTTTGTGGCACTTGCTCTTTCTGGGGTTTGACCCAGCTGGTTTTGTGTGGCTAGATTTCGGAGCAGCACCCGAGGATCTACCGAACTTCCAGCCCGATGGTGGCGACTAGAAGGAATCCGGGCTACGAGTGGATTTTCTATTTTGTTTCGCTCACTCTACTGTAAATTTATTCTTTTGAGGCATTTAGCCGACGAGCACCTGTTAGCTCGATGTACCTTTACTTACTGTCTATCTACGGGCTGTAAATATGATTAACAAATCCTAGAGTTAATCATGTATGACTTAACTCTTGCTAGTCCTTGCATTTTGTACGACTAGCTTCATGATTAGCTGATATGTAATATTTGGGACGCCTTTTATTGTATATTTGGTGATCAAACATCTTTTAATTGTATTACTTGCTTGAGATTGAGACAGTAGGCTTGACTTTAAGAGACTGTTGGCTTGTAGTAAACCATCATATCTAGACAGCCGTGACCGTATAGCGAGATGGACTTCATTTCAATATACGTAGCTGGCTATGTTCGCCACCGCTCTCCAGTATTCTGGATCTGGGGCGTGACACATCCGTACCACAATTCTTGGTCATCTTGAACTCAAAAACTCAACCATGGCTGAGATCATCTACATTAATTAACAAAAAAGAATATTCATAAAAATCAATAAAGTCCTATTTAAGTCAAATAAAAATAAAATAAGATTTCAAAAATTCAGGGGTTTTACAAAGGTACAAAGCATAGACAAGTGCTTTGGGCTTCTTCCTAGCACGAATCATCTAGTCCATCATCGTGCATGAAAAGTTGAAAGGGTACTACTACAAAAATGGTTAACAATGATGGCCAAAAAAGATAATTGATGACATTTGTATGGATGTTATCTACGTTACCGTCATCTTTCTTATGAGAAAACAAAAACAGCTCGACACACGTCATCTTTATCTATGAAAGATGACTTGTATGCATCATCTTTATTTATAAAAGATGACTTTGATATGTCATCGTTATTTATAAAAGATGAATTCTATCATGAGATAACAATGACAGCTCGATACATATCATCTTTGTTTATGAAAGATGACTTTTATGCATCATCTTCATTTACTAACAATGACTTTACATGCGTCATCGTATTTATAAAACTTTTATCGTAAAAAAATAATGACAGCCCTTTCCCTGGTTGACGTACCTGGAGGAGGTGGAAAAGAAGAAGAAGAAGAAGTTAGGGTTAGGGTTTCTGAAGGGGGAGGGAGAGAGAGAGGGGGGTGGCAGGAGGGACTTGGAGAGGAGAGAGACGAGGTCGTTGCAGTGAGCAGAGAGAGTGTCCTCGACGCGCTCGCGGACGCTGCGGATTCGTGGAGGAAGAAGAAGGGGTTGGGTTGATTGGGAATGGAATTGGATTTGAAAGGACATAATAAATCTTAGCCGTAATATATGTGTGAGGAATTGTGAGAGAGAGAGAGAGAGAGAGTGTGTGTGTGTGTGTGTGTGTGTGTGTGTGTGTGTGTGTGTGTGTGTGTGTGTATTTTTTCCACCCAAGCCAGTATATAAGCAATTAAAAACAAACGATTAAAAACATATCTCAAACATATATTCTACATCTTTTCTTCCATACATAAAATATGACATTCATAAAATTCTTTAAGGACCCTTATTTTTTTAATTGTCATCTTAATGTACTTTTATGACATTTTTTGTAAATGTCATTGATTACATTATTAATGACAATCATTTAATAAACTGACATTAAAAATAACATGAATGACATTTTTTATGAGTGTCATCTATGAAGTGTCATTGTTAACGATTTTTGTAGTAGTGGGGATGGTGAAATGTAGATAATATAGTGCCTTAATCTCTTGGTAAGTGACTTCATCAGCAGATCCGGCTTTTGGCAGGATAGAAAAGAATAGGATACAATGAAGTTCATAAAAGTGTTGGTTGAGATATTTGGCACGAAGTTTACGAGGGCGAAGGTTGAGTTCACACATCATGTCCTTAAAGCCTTCTAGGGTGATATCGCCAATAAATTTGAAGTTACGAGCATCGACAAGGCGTTCCAAACTATTGGGTTTAGGGAGTTGCAAATACTCTGCCAAGTCAAAGTCATTGAACTCAATGTCAATACCGGCTACCCTTGAATAAATTTTATGGTCATCATGAGTGAGATTGCAAAAAAACATTTGGATGGCATTAAGATAAATTCGTGAAGAAGTAGAGACTAGTTCATCAAGACAAAGATCTCTAAAATTAGGTTCAAATTCATAAAAGATGGTAAAATTGATAGGATGATCCGACTCAACACTACGTGCACAAAAATCTGAATACCATTCGTTAGAAGCTTCAAACAAAACAAAGATATGCTCATTGTAGGTGTCAACATTGGAAGGAGGATGTGGATTAAAAAAAGGGTGGGGAGGATTGACATTAGGAGGAGGAGAAGGAGGACTGGATGAAGATGCTTCACTTCTACTCCTTTTTCCTCTAGAAAATAGTTTAGGTGCCATGGAAAAAATAAGGAAAGTAGAGAGGAGAAGCTACAAGAGATATACCTCAAAGAGAATTGATGAAGATGAAAGAGAATCCTCCAAAAGCTTCAAATCTTGAGTTTGGATAGGAGAGAGCACCAAAATTGAGAGATCTAGGGTTAGAGTTTTTGAAAAAAGTGGATGGAGAGAGGTGGAAGATGAAGAGAGAGGTTTAAAAATTCTTGGTTTTATAAAGTAGGGCCGGCTGCAATAGCAAAAGTGTAGGGGTTGATCAAGTAGATCGGACGGCCAAAAATGGCTGAAGGTTCTGGAACCCACCAGACCGAGTTTAGCCTGAGTTCAATCTTAGACAGAGTTCGGCCCGAGTTCGGTCCATATGGATCCAGAACTCCAAAGAGTGTAAAGATGGGCACAAAAAGTAGAAAAAATGGTCTAGAATTAAAAATAGTGGATTTTATTGGACACAAAATAAGTAGAACATGCAATAGACTTTTGAATCATTATTCAGTATATGTGAATCGTCTCAGGTTAGCTGTAGGGGCCAGATCCCATCTAGCGGTAGTCCGAAGACACTTGGCACCGTGTCGATTAGGCTTTTACGCCTTGTTGTCAGAAGGACCCTTTCAGCTTGTACCCAAAACAATGCAACATATACGAATTTGATTTAACAAGTATTTGTGCATGTAAGACTTATCGTATGACATTTTCATCCAAGATTTCCAATTCTCGACGAAGAAAGTTGAAACGCTCTTCGGCAAGTGGTTTAGTGAAAAAGTCTGCTAGCTGATGGTCAGTGTCAATGAATTCTAGATTAATAGTTCCTTGTGACTAATGATCTCTTAAAAAGTGGTGTCGTATTTCTATATGCTTAGTACGTAAGTGACATATTGGATTTTTTGTCAAGTTAATAGCACTAGTATTATCACAGAATATAGGAATGTGCTCAAAAGATAAATTATAGTTTGCTAGGGTTTACTTCATCCATAAAATCTGAGCACAACATTGTCCTGCAGCTATGTATTCAGCTTCTGTTGTAGATAGTGCGACAGAATTTTGTTTCTTGCTAAACCAAGAGACTAAAGCTTTGCCTAATAAATGACACATTCTGCTGGTACTTTTATGGTCGACTTTGCATCCAGCAAAATCAGCATTCGAATAACCGATTAGGTCAAAGGATATGGTTTTAGGATACCATAAGCCTACTGTAACAGTGCCTTTAAGGTATCGAAAGATACGCTTAACTGCGCTCATGTATGATTCCTTAGGTTTGGCTTGATAACGAGCACATAGGCAAACACTAAACATTATATCAGGGCGACTAGCAGTTAAATAGAGTAAACTACCGATCATACCTCGATACTTACGTTAGTCGACTAGTTTGCCGCTTTCATCAGGTTCTAATTTTGTTGTTGTAGCCATCGGAGTACTGATTGGTTTGATGATGTCAAGATTAAATTTCTTCAGCATATCCTTTGATTGAATGATGAAAATCCCTTGTGAGTTTTGTTTGACTTGCAATCCAAGGAAGTAGTTAAGCTCCCCCATTATGCTCATCTCGAACTCATTCTGCATACACTTGGCAAATTTTTGGCATAATACCACATTAATAGCCAAAGATAATGTCATCTACATAAATTTGCACTAATAGAATTGTGTCATCAAAAAATTATATAAAAAGTGTCGTGTCAATCTTCCCTTTTGAAAAGTCTTTTTTTAAGTAAGAAGGTGCTTAGGCGTTCATACCAAGCGCGAGGGGCTTGATTGAGGCATAGAGAGCTTTCTTAAGCCTGAAAACATGATCAAAAAATTTATAGTTTTCAAAACCATGTGGTTGTTTTACGAAAACTTCTTTAATAAAACCATTGAGAAAAGCACTTTTAACATCCATTTGAAAGAGTTTGATGTTTTGGAAATTTGCAAAGGCACAAAGCATATGGATTGATTCAAGTCGTGCAACAGGAGCATACGTCTCATCGTAGTCGATACCTTCCTCTTGGCTGTATCATTGAGCTACGAGAGGTACTTTATTACGTGTGACTGAACCGTCCTCATTAATTTTGTTATGAAAAACCCATCGACTACCAATGATTGAATAGTCATCAGGTTTAGGAACAAGTTCCCAAACCTAATTTCTTTCAAATTGGTTGAGTTTTTCTTACATTGCAGATATCCAAAAATTATCAGAAAAAGCTTCTAAAACATTTTTAGGTTCTATTTGAGATATAAAAGCAGTGCTAGCTATAGAATCTCGAATGGATGAACGAATACTTACTCCTCTTGATACCTTACCTATTGCCAAGTTTTTTGGATGTTCTGGTGTAAAGCGAAACTTCTTTGGTAAGCTTTCCATAGAACTGGTTCCAGATGTTGTATCCTTAGAAGTTATTGATTTGATATGTATGTCATCATCGTCATCAGGAACAGCTGATGTACTATTGTTCTCGTCAAAAGTAATATTAGCAGATTCTTCAACAATTATAGAGCGCTTGTTGAACACTCTGTATCATGTACTCTTGAAAGCATATCCAAGAAAAATACCTTCGTCAGGTTTGGCATCGAACTTGCCTAAGTTGTCTTTGGTATTCAGGAAAAAGCAGCGACAACCGAACACTCTAAAATAAGAAATAGTTGGAGTTCAACCAAACCAAATTTTATAGGGAGTTTTCTTCGAAATAGGTCGAATTAAAACTCTATTCAATACATGGCATGATGTACTTATAGCTTCTGCCCAAAAATATTTCGGAAGGAAAAATTGATTCAACATGACTCCGGCCATATCGCCAAGAGTTCTATTCTTCCGCTCCACAACACCATTTTGTTGAAGAATTCTAGGACAAGAAAATTCATGATTAAAACCATTTAAATCACAAAACTTTTTGAAATCAGAGTTTTCGAATTCGCCGCCATAATCACTTCAGATTTGAGTAATCATGAAGCCTTTTTCGTTTTGTACCTTTTTAGTAAAAATTTTGAAAACAAAAATAATATAACTTTTGTTTGAAAGAAAGAAAATCCAAGAAAATCGAGAAAAGTCATCAACAATCACAAAGGCGTAGAGTTTTCCACCAAGACTAGCTACTCTACTAGGACCAAATAAATCCATATAAAAAAGTTGCAAGGGTCTAATAGTACTTACAGAGTTGACAAATTTAAATGGAGATTTTGTCGGCTTATTTTTCTCACATTCGGCACATACCGTATCCTTTTTGAATATGATATCCGATAGTCCTCCTACTAGCTTCATGGTTGAAAGTCTTGATATGGTATCCATGTTTGCAGGTCCAAGACGCATATGCTATAGTAATCTTTCATCCTTGTGAGCGTAAAGGAATCTTCCTGCATTGTTACTATCTTTCGAGAGATAGAATATATACATGTTATCTTCCCTTATCCTTTCAAAGCGATGTCTCCAGATGATCTATCATATATAGAGTATTTATTTTTCCCAAAGTTAATATCATATCTATTGTCATCAAGTTGACTAATATTGAGCAAGTTATGCTTTAACTCTGTTACTAAATAGACATCTTTAATGACAGAAAATAGAGGATTACCAATAGTACTGTTACCTATAATATAACCTTTTAGATTATTATCGAAGGATACATATCCTTCCCTTTTTATCGATGGTGTTGCAAAAAGATTTGCATTTCTAGTCATATGTCGCGAGCACCCACTATCGAGAATACATTTGCTTCTAGAAGATGAAGGAATGTCCACCTACACCACGAGTAGATGTGACCTTTGGTACCCAAATTCTTGAGGGTCCTAAAATGTTAGTCTTTGGCACCCATACATATATGTTTAAATCAACTAATCTTCTGATTCTACATTGTGGTAAAGTGTGTCCATATTTACCACAGTAGTGACATGTAGCATGCATATTTGTGTTAGGAGCAGGATGATAATGTTGTCTATGTATAGGTGATTATCGTGCTGCATGAGAACATCATATGTACATGAAAGCATCTTTGTGTGCAGCATGTGTATGTGTGTTTTTCTTATGCCGTGTATTCTTGTGATGATTAGTCTTGTGTCTCGTGTAAGTGTTGTGACCGTGAGACTGAGTTTGAGGTTGAATAACCTGTTTGCCCAGCCTGGTCTATAATCTTTTAGAGGCAGTATACATTTCATCGGATTTGGCAATCAAATCACTAATTCTTACAGCTGCAGTATTGTACTTCTTTTTCTTTTCCGTAAGCTCTTTATTGAGTATGGTAAGATCATGTGTTTGTTTCTCAATACGTGATTCAGCATCGTGTAAGCTTAATTTAAGCTTGGATAACTCCTCAGTGTTATATGTGGGTGATGTGTCTCTAACATTATCAAGTAAGCATAATAGTTTATGAATCTCAGCTTCATGAGTCTTTATCTTATCCTTTGCGTGTTTGTATTTACTAAGTAACTTCTTGCGATCTTCAATTAAATCACTAAAAGCATCTCCAAGTTCATCAAAAGTAAAGTCATCAAGTGGATCATTTGTTACCTGGTCGAAAGTTGCCATTAGGCAGACGTTTGCAGTATCTTGGGGAGTGTCCTCTTCTTCTTCTGAGTCACTGGCTTCGCTTTCGTGCCAGATGCTTGTGTTGGCAAACATTCAAGAGGATGCTTGTGCCATATGGCCTCTTGTATGATTTGTCATATCGGCTCCCTTTCTTTGCTGCAGGGCAGTCTTTCTTGACTTGCCATGTCTTCTTACAACCGAAGCAGATAGGCTCTTCATCGTCATCTTTGTGTTGTTCCTTCTTACTTTGGTTGAAGCGTAGGAACTTCTTGAAGTTGCGAACCATGAGCGCTTGATCATACCTTCGGAGTCATCATCGTCTGTTTCATCTGGAGTAGTTTTTCGATGATGAACTCTTAGAGCGATCTCTTTTTCCTTTGGAGCAGTTTCTTTAAAGTCCTTGAGGTCGAGCTCATGCGTCATTAGTTTGCCCATTAGAGTCTCCAGAGACATGGTAGTGAGATCGTTGCCTTCAATGATTGTCGTAGCTTTGGGGTTCCAGTTCTTCGTTAGACCCTTTATCACCTGGCGTATCTTCCCATGGTTGGAGTAGTTCTTTCCAAGAGAAGATAGAGGGCTGACGATGTCGAAAAATCAGGTGAACATCTGTGTGATCGTCTCGTTGGGCTTTACTTTGAATGCTTTATACTCCTGCGTTAGTCAACTGATTTTTGATTCCTTGACTTGAGTGGTTCCTTCATGAGTCACTTCTAGAAGCTTCTATACTTCGTGTGAAGTAGTACAAGTGGATACCCTATTGAATTCAGTCATTTCTATAGCACAAAAGAGAGCATTAATAGCCCTAGCATCTAGACTAGCACGGGGTTTCTCTATGAGGTTTCCATCAACCACAATTCTAGCAGGCTTCTTGTCATGACCCGCCCCCATTTTTTTTAATCGGATGCGAGCGCGTGTCCAAGCCAGCCTACGCCGCAGTGTCGGCGGTAGAACGCTGTCTAGCCACAATGCTCAATATCACATAAAAGAAATACTTTATTTGCTCATTCGCAAAACTAAATTAATTACAATATTCACAAGTTTATATTTGAATACAAGGTACAATGTCTCACAAAATTATAAAAAGACAACTACATGAATACTAAACTATTTAACTAGCCTCTAGGTTTGGCCTCCACATATACCCATGTCTCCCGAATCCGATGCTAAAGACAGCCGCGACTAATCTGTAAAATTTTGGTTTCCAATCAGGAATGGAACGAGTACAATTCACTGAATACAATTCCAATATATAAAAATGACTACAAAGCAGAGGGTAGCCATTAGTTACATGTTTTGAAAATAAATAAGAAAAGACGCAAGAAAACCAATAGAAAATCTACAGTAAATGAATAAACCAAAAATACCTTCCAATGATTGAAGTACCTTTGAAATGTGATCGGTCTGGGACACTACACCGCGAGATCTACGATGTCTACTTGCATGAAAATAAACAATGTCTACAAGATCTACTTGCAGAAAAAAACAATGTCTACGAGGTCTACTTGCAGAAAATAAACAATGTCTACGAGTTCTACTTGCAGAAAATAAACAATAACTACGAGGTCTACAATGTCTAAGGTCAGATCACGCATCCTTGGTACTTCTCCTTCCCGACTCGACAAAATATGAAAAAATATAAAAAGGAGACAAGAACCACATAAAGAATGACCAACGATGAAATATAGTAATAATCAATATCGAAAAAAACAACAAACTGTACTCGCCTGAGGTCCTTAGCTGGTGAAACAGATGGTACAATTGCGTTCAGAATCGCCCGATTAGCCTAGGCTCGGTATGAAGTAGTTAGAATTACGAGAAATAGATACGATTGATTAGTCGCAATTAAAATTGATCTATGAAGGAAAATTCGTTAAAATATATAACTAACTTTTAGAAAATATTTATTACCATATTAATTTAGACCTTTAGAAAGTATTTATAACTATTAGAAATTATTTTGAATAATAATATTATAAAATTCAAAATACCTTTAAGCCCAAATAGTTAGAATATGAAACAAGATAACTTATTAAAACTCAAGAACTCATTTAACATTATATAAACAAAGGATTTTATTTTAAAATAAGTCAAAATAATTTTATAATTTAAATTCAAGATTCGATCCCAACAGGCCCAAATATTACTCCAGAAATTTAAAGCCCAAATCTTTTCCTCCGGTCCAAAGCCCAAAGTTATATTTTTATTACTCAAATATTTTTATAAATATTACTTACTATATACCCATTAATAAAACAATATTTATATACATAACATTCATACTAATATTGTACTGGTATAATATACAAAAACCTACTGATTACCCACTAGTAGTAAAATATGTTGTCAGCCTATGTTTGTAATAATATAGTGATAATAATGATAAATATTAAATAAAACCCCAAACTAAATTTTATCCAGAAAATACTTTTAACAATGGTAAAGCCCACTAGCAAACCCCAAATGTAAAGCCCAATTCTGATCTCTTCTCCTAGACCCAAACTAAAGGAGTAAAATAACTAAACCAAACATCCCAATTAAAGAACGGAGATAGATATAGAACGAAGCAGGGGGAGAAGAAGAGGAGCACACCGCGAGAGCGGCATCGTACGGTGCTCGCTCGTATATGAGTGGAGGAAGGCACAACTATGGCGGGTTCACCACAGCTCACCGAAGGCGCACGTATTGGGAGGCCGGCTATGAGTGCGACCGACTTTCAGCGGCGTTGAGCGGAGCGCACACCGCTCGCTCGCTCGCAGGCACAGCGGCGCTGTTCGACGACTGCTGGACGGTGATGGCTGTCGACCGAAGACGTCTCTAGGAGGATAAAGGAATGTCCATCTACACCACGAGTAGATGTGACCTTTGGTACCCAAATTCTTGAGGGTCCTAAAATGTTAGTCTTCGGTACCCATGCATATATGTTTAAATCAACTAATCTTCTGATTCTACATTGTGGTAAAGTGTGTCCATATTTACCACAGTAGTGACATGTAGTAAGCATGTTTGTGTTAGGAGCAGGATGATAATGATGTCTATGTATAGGTGATTATCGTGCTGCATGAGAACATCATGTGTACATGAAAGCATCTTTATGTGCAGCATGTGTATGTGTGTTTTTCTTATGCCGTGTATTCTTGTGATGATTAGTCTTGTGTCTCGTGTAAGTGTTGTGACCGTAAGACTGAATTTGAGGTTGAATAACCTGTTTGCCCAGCCTGGTCTATAATCTTTTAGAGGCAGTATACATTTCATCGGATTTGGCAATCAAATCACTAATTCTTACAGCTGTAGTATTATACTTCTTTTTCTTTTCCGTAAGCTCTTTATTGAGTATGGTAAGATCATGTGTTTGTTTCTCAATACGTGATTCAGCATCGTGTAAGCTTAATTTAAGCTTGGATAACTCCTCAGTGTTATATGTGGGTGATGTGTCTCTAACATTATCAAGTAAGCATAATAGTTTATGAATCTCAGCTTCATGAGTCTTTATCTTATCCTTTGCGTGTTTGTATTTACTAAGTAACTTCTTGTGATCTTCAATTAAATCACTAAAAGCATCTCCAAGTTCATCAAAAGTAAAGTCATCAAGTGGATCATTTGTTACCTGGTCGAAAGTTGCCATTAGGCAGACGTTTGCAGTATCTTGGGGAGTGTCCTCTTCTTCTTCTGAGTCACTGGCTTCGCTTTCGTGCCAGATGCTTGTGTTGGCAAACATTCAAGAGGATGCTTGTGCCATATGGCCTCTTGTATGATTTGTCATATCGGCTCCCTTTCTTTGCTGCAGGGCAGTCTTTCTTGACTTGCCCTGTCTTCTTACAACCGAAGCAGATAGGCTCTTCACCGTCCTCTTTGTGTTGTTCCTTCTTACTTTGGTTGAAGCGTAGGAACTTCTTGAAGTTGCGAACCATGAGCGCTTGATCATACCTTCGGAGTCATCATCGTCTGTTTCATCTGGAGTAGTTTTTCGACGATGAACTCTTAGAGCGATCTCTTTTTCCTTTGGAGCAGTTTCTTTAAAGTCCTTGAGGTCGAGCTCATGCGTCATTAGTTTGCCCATTAGAGTCTCCAGAGACATGGTAGTGAGATTGTTGCCTTCAATGATTGTCGTAGCTTTGGGGTTCCAGTTCTTCGTTAGACCCTTTAGCACCTGACGTATCTTCCCATGGTTGGAGTAGTTCTTTCCAAGAGAAGATAGAGGGTTGACGATGTCGAAAAATCAGATGAACATCTGTGTGATCGTCTCGTTGGGCTTTACTTTGAATGCTTCATACTCCTGCGTTAGTCAACTGATTTTTGATTCCTTGACTTGAGTGGTTCCTTCATGAGTCACTTCTAGAAGCTTCTATACTTCGTGTGAAGTAGTACAAGTGGATACCCTGTTGAATTCAGTCATTTCTATAGCACAAAAGAGAGCATTAATAGCCCTAGCATCTAGACTAGCGCGGGGTTTCTCTATGAGGTTTCCATCAACCATAATTCTAGCAGGCTTCTTGTCATGACCCGCCCCCGTTTTTTTTTAATCGGATGCGAGCGCGTGTCCAAACCAGCCTACGCCGCAGTGTCGGCGGTAGAACGCTGTCTAGCCACAATGCTCAATATCACATAAAAGAAATACTTTATTTGCTCATTCACAAAACTAAATTAATTACAATATTCACAAGTTTATATTTGAATACAAGGTACAATGTCTCACAAAATTATAAAAAGACAACTACATGAATACTAAACTATTTAACTAGCCTCTAGGTTTGGCCTCCACATATATCCATGTCTCCCGAATCCGATGCTAAAGACAGCCGCGACTAATCTGTAAAATTTTGGTTTCCAATCAGGAATGGAACGAGTACAATTTACTGAATACAATTCCAATATATAAAAATGACTAAAAAGCAGAGGGTAGCCATTAGTTACATGTTTTGAAAATAAATAGGAAAAGACACTAGAAAACCAATAGAAAATCTACAGTAAATGAATAAACCAAAAATACCTTCCAATGATTGAAGTACCTTTGAAATGTGATCGGTCTGGGACACTACACCGCGAGATCTACGATGTCTACTTGCATGAAAATAAACAATGTCTATGAGGTCTACTTGCAGAAAAAAAACAAGGTCTACGAGGTCTACTTGCAGAAAATAAACAATGTGTACGAGGTCTACTTGCAGAAAATAAACAATGACTACGAGGTCTACAATGTCTAAGGTCAGATCACGCCTCCTTGGTACTTCTCCTTCCCGACTCGACAAAATATGAAAAAATATAAAAAGGAGATAAGAACCACATAAAGAATGACCAACGATGAAATATAGTAATAATCAATATCGAAAAAAAAACAACAAACTGTACTCGCCTGAGGTCTTTAGCTGGTGAAACAGATGGTACAATTGCGTTCAGAATCGCCCGATTAGCCTAGGCTCGGTATGAAGTAGTTAGAATCACGAGAAATAGATACGATTGATTAGTCACAATTAAAATTGATCTATGAAGGAAAATTCGTAAAAATATGTAACTAACTTTTAGAAAATATTCATTACCATATTAATTTAGACCTTTAGAAAGTATTTATAACTATTAGAAATTATTTTGAATAATAATATTATAAAATTCAAAATACCTTTAAGCTCAAATAGTTAGAATATGAAACAAGATAACTTATTAAAACTCAAGAACTCATTTAACATTATATAAACAAAGGATTTTATTTTAAAATAAGTCAAAATAATTTTATAATTTAAATTCAAGATTCGAGCCCAACAGGCCCAAATATTACTCCAGAAATTTAAAGCCCAAATCCTTTCCTCCGGTCCAAAGCCCAAAGTTATATTTTTATTACTCAAATATTTTTATAAATATTACTTACTATATACCCATTAATAAAACAATATTTATATACATAACATTCATACTAATATTGTACTGGTATAATATACAAAAACCTACTGATTACCCACTAGTAGTAAAATATGTTGTCAGCCCATGTTTGTAATAATATAGTGACAATAATGATAAATATTAAATAAAACCCCAAACTAAATTTTATCCAGAAAATACTTTTAACAATGGTAAAGCCCACTAGCAAACCCCAAATATAAAGCCCAATTCTGATCTCTTCTCATAGACCCAAACTAAAGGAGTAAAATAACTAAACCAAACGTCCCAATTAAAGAATAGAGATATATATAGAACGAAGCAGGGGGAGAAGAAGAGGAGCACACCGCGAGAGCGGCATCGTACGGTGCTCGCTCGTATATGAGTGGAGGAAGGCGCAACTATGGCGGGTTCACCACAGCTCGCCGAAGGCGCACGTATTGGGAGGCCGGCTATGAGTGCGACCGACTTTCAGCGGCGTTGAGCGGAGCGCACACCGCTCGCTCTCTGGCCGGCACAGCGGCGCTGTTCGGCGACTGCTGGACGGTGATGGCTGTCGACCGAAGACGTCTCTAGGCCGGCCAGCGCGGGGTGCTACTCGCATGGGGGCTCTCAGCGGGGTGGAGATGATGGACATGAAGTTGGGGTCGGTGGATGGCTGTTTGGTGATGATGATGATAGTGATCGTCGATGGCGGTCGAGGGTGGGACTATACGATGGAGATGCCAACGGCCAGGAAGGACGGGTTTTCCTGATGATGGAAAAAACAAGTACGAGTAAAGGGATGGAAGGCTTTTCGGGAATGGTTCATGTATAGAATTACAAATATATTAAGCCCTAGGCTTAATTAGATATACACACAAAATTTTTGTTTAATCTAAATTATCATACTAACCATATATGGATTTTTGTAAACCCTTAATAATTATTCTATAATAAAGTAAACCTTTAAATCAAAGATTATCTAAATCATAATTCACTAATTTAATTAAAATCAAATATTACTACAAATAACTATAAAGAAATTTTTAAATCGAATATAGATCTATATCAATTAAGTGGTCACTATTTCAAAAATAATACTTCATACTTATCAGAATAAGCTAAATCACATATTTAATATTATCGTATAATTTCAAGCATACAATTTAAATATTTAGTTAAATAACATTCTATCATCAAGATAATTTAAAATACAACTTTATAATTCAAAGTCTCCTTAGAATACTTGTTAACGATTTTCAAATACCTTTTTCGAAATCAATATTTTCTTTTGAAATTCCAAAAAGTAATACCCAAGTCTTTTTTTTTGAAATTTCTATAATAAAAATTCAATAAAAAATGCTTCGATCAACCTTCAGAGAAATACTTAAAGAAAAATACGAAAGAAAATAATATAATAATATACAATACTAGATTTTTAAAGATGAAATGCTTTCTAAGAAATATTTAAATTAAGATAATTAAAATAAAATAATTAACGAAGTAACTTATGAAAATTCGGGAAGAGGGGTTACAAATCTACCCACCTTAGAAGTAAATTCGTCCTCGAATTTAATGACTACTAGGATAGACGGACTTGGAGGACAGGTGGAAAGATGGAAAAAAATTTATGTCAAGAAATATTGATCAAATAGATGAAAAGAAAAAGGAAATGTCTTTATTAAGAACATTGATCAGCTAGGGTGTAAAACATAATAAACAAATGTATACAGCGTGGTCTTGGAATCATAGGTTGTGGTCCTAAAATATTCTCAAAAATTCAACACAAAGATAACAATAACTTTAAGGACAATTCATCAATCGAGGTCTCTACCCACCTTAGAAAATTTTGCCCTCGAAGTTCCAAAGGATGTAGTTACGCACGGTTAAGAACATATTCAAGAAATGATACGATTAATGATCAAAATGAGTTAGATCATGGATAAAATTGAACTCTAAGAAAAGACACTACGTGGCACGATTAAGGTATAGTCAAAGGGTCTAGTCACAATGGTCAAGGATATAATAGGATTAATTAAGAAAGAAGTAGTAGTTAGGCACGATTAACTGAAGTTGGAATTACATAGGCATGGTCAACAATTAAATTTAGTCAATTCTAAACAAGGTTGAAATCACTTAGATATAGCTAAGATGTAGTCACGATCAAGGTTAATCATGCAATTCATCCAACATAAAACTAAAATGGTTAGCACAAGCATGAACGTGGTCAAAGTACTCATGATCATAGTAGAATGAAAATCTAACATTTTTAATAATTTATTTAAAATATTGACACGATTATAGAGTCAAAACCTAGGAAAAGATACGAATTGTCTCGATCGAAATATAATAAACGTAGTCTAGTCGCGATCGAAACTATTTAAGGATGATCAAAACAAAGTCGTTTCGATACGCTTAAATATTTATCAATAATCATTTAGGCTTGAGTTTTAGAAATCAAAATCTAGATACGTTTTAGGAATCTAGTGGAAGGAATCAAAATAGGTTGAAAAGATGACGATTCGAAAAATAGAAGGATAAGGAGGAAGGAAGAACTACCAGTTTATTGAGAAGATGGTAAATAGGAATAAAGCCCAAGCCAATTTGGAAACTTAATAATCATATGCCAATAAAAGACGTAGTCTCTATGGTATTCGAAACTCGTGACCATATCTGAAGTCACTTTACCGAGAATTTATGCCTCGCCAGTGTACATCTAGCTACAATAAACTCTTGGTTCCACAACTCAAGCAATGATACGGTAACAAATACCCTATCAACTCTATCCAATCTTGACATAACAACTCAAGGATGAAATAGGGCAACTGAGACATAGTTTTAATAATGTTTGATCACCCACGCTTATCTGGAATTACTTCAACTTAGGGGTCATGTCTCGTCAGTGCGCTGTTGGCTGCACTGAACCTACAGTCTCCATAATTCAAATAAATGGCAAAAGTGCGCTGTTGTCTTGTCAATGCGAGTTATCGAAACTATTTCAACTATATTCATAGATTTCAAAGGAGCTTCTAGAATTTTGACAAGTTGATCATGATAAAAAAATATAAGTATATGTTCTTTGAGAAAAGTATCTATTTTGAAAACGATTGATGAGATATCATTTTTGAAAATCAAATGATCAAAAATCTAAATAAGACGAGTGGGGATTTAATATATGCATAATTGAAGCAGGTTAGGCTCAAAACTCAATAGATGGAAATATGATATTGACTTTTAGAAAATAATTTATGAAAATTAAGTAATGCAGCCTAGGTATGAAGATAAATCAAACAGATTCCAAGGTGACTAAGATAGGAGAATTGTAATTATCTGTCCTTCAAAATCCATTCTTAAAAAATGAGCAACTAGAAAAGGTAATGATCGATGCCAAACTAAGTAAAAAAAAAATTCAATCCCTATTTCACAGCTATTCAACATTCAATGATTGAGAGGAACAATATTGAGTCAAAACTAACTCGAGATTAACATATAGATATTTTGAATGAGAAATTATTTTAAAAAATAATAATTCTTTAGGTCCAAGGAAAAATATAAGTTATAGAAAATATTTTAAAAATATTTTGAGTGAGAAATTATTCAACAGCATCAGAAAGCAGTAGACCATAGCCATCATGGAGCACGAGGATAGAATGGACTGGCAGAATTCGACGGCTCGCTGGCAGAGCGACGAGGATTGACAGAAGTAGCATCAGGATCCAGATAACTCATGGCCCAAGGGTCATCAATCTGGTAGCCTTCGCGAGAAGCGTCCCGACCCATAGGAAAAGGCATAGCGGATGCCTTGCCATGTTGTATTGGATGTCATGAAGAGTATTGCTAATGGCGGTCATGTGAAGAGTGGTCCGATAATCCATATGAGTATAGCGATCGTCTTCCAACCGGAAGCGGTCTTACAATATGTCTCTGATGGAATCCAGGGTGGCAGGTGGTTCAGGTTGAGGGGCATCAGAATCAGATAATACTTCCTCAACATGAGCAGGAGGTAAAGGTGCAGGAACAATCCTACGAGCCTTAGAGAGATATGCATGAGCTCCTAAAAACTGACATTCGTCTAATGGAATGTTGAAGGTAGAAAAGACCATAGGAAGGTTGTAACGCTCCAGTCCCAAAATACAAGGATTAAGTACGTAGACTTGCCAGCTATATACATACGAGGTATATGGAACCCTCGTATGTATACATAAGCTGTGAAATATAGAAAGCCATGAAACTAATCTCATCCACAAATAAATATATCATAGAATCAACTTATAAGTGTCATTTATACAAAATGTTGGACGGAGACAAATCCACTACCAACAAAAAGACAAAAATACATAACAACGATGGAAGAGTCGAGCGAAGCGAAAGACGAGCTAAGAGCTAGCTTCGCGAAGGTAGATTGTAAACTATGTCCTTGGCTAGAGCACCTGGGAAAATCACGAACACACCTGGAGAAATCACCTGATCCTCAGAGGGACGTAATAAGATACAGGAAGAACATGCTAATATGAACTGTCAGAATAATAAAAGAATATGCAAAAGACTATCCTAGACATAAATATGTAAAGGGAATTCTAACCGTCTATTGTGCAATTTAGAGGACAACTTTCATCCGTATGGGTAGGATTTAGGCTATAAGACATAATTGGCATCCAGTCATACGTATCCGACCGTAACGCCCAAAACGTCAGAGGGTATCTGCAAATATATCATGCCATAGTTCCTTTCGAAAAACTATGGTTTACCTGTTTGGCTTCCCATACGTACTAGTGACTTTCCTCCCCCAATATTTTCCATATTTACCAAGTCATGTCCATGACCTGTCCAGTTTTGTAACTGTTCGAGTCTCTATATCTTAATCGTAGCAGTTACGAACATCTATCCGACATACGACTATAGAGATGGCCAATCAATATGCAAGTCGTGCCCCTATCAAAATATCTTAAACCGTGTAGTAAGAGTATCATAGTCGAAGGAGATATAAGGATATCCCACAACAAGAAGGTAGTCCACTAAAACTAAGTCAACATGCATCAAATAAAATAAAGCAACGACAAACGAATAATAGAGTCGCTTGGAACCAAGTATGGCTTTGACACGCATTTTGTAACAAATAAAACTAACAAATATAAAACAAAGTAAATAAATACTGAAAATAAATAATATGACAGTAAATATAGCAAGGTATACTTGTCTGGTGGTTGGAAGGTGTTTTGACTACTTCCAGTAGATGAAATCGACAAGTGAGAAGAAGCTACAGGGATGGAACCTCCGCAAACGTTACTGAAACAAACATCAAAAATATTTTCAGTATAAAAGATATATCTAGGAAACGTCTATCCGAAAGTCCAATTCCGAAACAGGGCCAAAGTCGTAATTTTGGGTCAAAACGGTGTCCGCCATTGGACATGTTTTGTACCAAAAAATGTGCCAGAGTCTATGGTCTCCAAAGTCGTCAAACTATATTTCTACGAATTCGTTTTGACAAGATGAACCCAACGGTATGTCCAATTTTGGATTTCGATTAGCCGTGCACAAATTCGCCCGTTAAAGCGGGTCGTGGGCCCGCCAAAAAGGCATTCCGATCGACCTTCTCAGATTTGGACCAAACTTGGCGTACATGACCAGACAACGATACAGTCCTGATGGCACAAGTTTCGTCTCGATACGACGAACGTGCACAAAGTAATTGAAAATTTTACAAAGGGGCCGATGTAGTAAATTTTGACGGATACGTATCAAATTCGTCGCGCACACGCAACCAATTCGAATTCCGTCAAAGCCCACATGTCCGCAAAGTCGGTACGCACCTTTTGATGCTTTTAGTTCGTGACCACGTTGCTCAATTTTGACGGGACGTACGGCATGTCGGTTAATTTTATGATTTTCAAAACTATTTTTACATAGTTTTTCTCAATTTTTGAATCAACATTTCTTGCTGTCTAAACAATTAAAAATAAAAGTAACAGTAGGGTTTCAATCCTGGTTATGTAGTCTATAAATCTTTTCAAACAGATTTTGAAAATCTGCCTTGGATTGGTATAAAATCGCCTTCCAAATTGGGTCACTGGGATCGAATTTCTGTCTCATTCGAGGCAGTTTTTTGTCTATTTTGGGTTGATATTTAATGTGATTTTGATTCGATTTAATTCGATATTATCATACAGGGATGAAGGGGTATAGGTTAGGTTTGTACCTATGAAAATGGTTTGATGATTGGTCGAGCGGTGTTGGAGACTTGCAGCCACGAAGTCACCCTCAACTGGTGAGGTTGTTGCTGCTTACTGCGAGCGTCGCACGTGCGTGTGCGGTTCTGCTGTTTGCCCGATAGCCGTGCTATGTCGGGGTGATGCGCGCAGACATGAGGGGTCGTCGGAAAGTTAGGGTTGGGATTTCGTGGCGACTTTATGTCGTTGTGTATATATATACATACTTGCTCGACCAATTTGGGAACAGGGGATTGGTCGCGGGTTATACTGGGTTTGCTCTCGCGAGATTTTGGGATTCAAAATCTCGCGAGAAGCTAGAATTAGTTTTTTTTCCTTTTCTTTTTCTAGATAAAATAAGTTTAAAAACTTTCAATAATTACCAAAACCTTGCAAATAAAATTTTAAAAAAATACTAACAAATACTAAAATATTTTGTAACTCTTTTTGGCTACGGTAGAAGTAATTATATATATATTTTTCATTTACAAGTATTTATATATTAAAAATAATAACAGTAATTAAATAACCATGATAATGATAAAAAAGAATGATAATAATAATTATAATAAAAAATGATAATAATAATAATAGTAATAGTGATAGTAATAATAACCAAGTAATATAGATATCATAAGTTTGGGATGAGTACACTTATATTATAATTACATAAATATTAAATTTCAAAACTTATTTAAAAGATAAATAAATATTGAAATTTGAAAGATCACCAAAATGTGATTTACTAGAATTTAAATCCTCAGATTGCTAAAATAAATAATCTAGGAACGGCTACAGCTGATGTGCTAGTCAAAGCACTTGACTGCACCAACCATGCCATTTCTAAAATATTTACTTCTTGGAAAATAATATCTTTTTCTTTATATATAATAATTATTTACTTATAGAAAATAATATTTATAGGCCATTAAAGTAATATGGAAAATATACACAATATATCTACATGGGCCTTTTTGGAAGCACTACCTGACTACCTGGGCTTATGTTGGGTTCGGGTCAGGTCCAGGCTAGAATGGTACAACCGGGTCTCCTAAAAACCAATATTCTAATTAATAAATAAATAAATCATCGATGGGGGTTAAGTCGTAACTTGGCCTGGTTTTTCTAGTTATGACTCACTTATGGTTGGGCCTTCCCTACCATGGCTAAAACACTAGTCAAGGCACACGAGTATACCATCCGTACCACAATTCTTGGTCATCTTGAACTCAAAAACTCAACCATGGCTAAGATCATCTACATTAATTAACAAAAAAGAATATTCATAAAAATCAATAAAGTCCTATTTAAGTCAAATAAAAATAAAATAAGATTTCAAAAATTCAGGTGTTTTACAAAGGTACATAGCATAGACAAGTGCTTTGGGCTTCTTCCTAGCACGAATCATCTAGTCCATCATCGTGCATGAAAAGTTGAAAGGGTACTACTACAAAATTGGTTAACAATGATGGCCAAAAAAAGCTAATTGATGACATTTGTATGGATGTTATCTACATTACTATCATCTTTATTATGAGAAAACAAAAACAGCTCGACACACGTCATCTTTATCTATGAAAGATGACTTGTACGCGTCATCTTTATTTATAAAAGATGACTTTGATATGTCATCGTTATTTATAAAAGATGAATTCTATCATGAGATAACAATGACAGCTCGATACATGTCATCTTTGTTTATGAAAGATGACTTTTATGCATCATCTTCATTTACTAACAATGACTTTACATGCGTCATCGTATTTATAAAACTTTTATCGTGAAAAAATAATGACAGCCCTTCCCCTGGTTGACGTACCTGGAGGAGGTGGAAAAGAAGAAGAAGAAGAAGAAGAAGTTAGGGTTAGGGTTTCTGAATGGGGAGGGAGAGAGAGGGGGGGTGGCAAGAGAGACTTGGAGAGAAGAGAGACGCGCTCGCGGATGCTGCGGATTCGTGGAGGAAGAAGAAGGGATTGGGTTGATTGGGAATGGAATTGGATTTGAAAGGACATAATAAATCTTAGCCAAAATATATGTGTGAGGAATTGAGAGAGAGAGAGAGAGAGAGAGAGAGAGAGTGTGTGTGTGTGTGTGTGTGTGTGTGTGTGTGTGTGTGTGTGTGTGTGTGCGTGTGTGTGTGTGTGTGTGTTTTCCACCCAAGCCAGTATATATGCAATTAAAAACAAAAGATTAAAAACACATCTCAAACATATATTCTACATCTTTTCTTCCATACATAAAATATGACATTCATAAAATTCTTTAAGGACCCTTATTTTTTTAATTTTCATCTTAATGTACTTTTATGACATTTTTTTAAATGTCATTGATTACATTATTAATGACAATTATCTAATAAACTGACATTAAAAATAACATCAATGACATTTTTTATGAGTGTCATCTATGAAGTGTCATTGTTAACAATTTTTGTAGTAGTAGGGATGGTGAAATATAGATAATATAGTGCCTTAATCTCTTGGTAAGTGACTTCATCAGTAGATCCGACTTTTGGCAAGATAGAAAAGAATATGATACAATGAAGTTCATAAAAGTGTTGGTTGAGATATTTGGCACGAAGTTTACGAGGGCGAAGGTTGAGTTCACACATCATGTCCTTAAAGCCTTCTAGGGTGATATCGCCAACAAATTTGAAGTTACGAGCATCGACAAGGCGTTTCCAACTTTTGGGTTCAGGGAGTTGCAAATACTCCGCCAAGTCAAAGTCATTGAACTCAATATCGATACCGGCTACCCTTGAATAAATTTTATGGTCATCATGAGTGAGATTACAATAAAACATTTGGATGGCATTAAGATAAATTCGTGAAGTAGAGACTAGTTCATCAAGACAAAGATCTCTAAAATTAGGATCAAATTCATGAAAGATGGTAAAATTGATAGGATGATCCGACTCCACACTACGTGCACAAAAATCTGAATACCATTCGTTAGAAGCTTCTAACAAAACAAAGATATGCTCATTGTAGGTGTCAACATTGGAAGGAGGATGTGGATTAAAAAAAGGGTGAAGAGGATTGACATTAGGAGGAGGAGAAGGAGGACTGGATGAAGATGCTTCACTTCTACTCCTTTTTCCCCTAGAAAATAGTTTAGGTCCCATGGAAAAAATAAGGAGAGTAGAGAGGAGAAGCTACAAGAGATATACCTCAAAGAGAATTGATGAAGATGAAAGAGAATCCCCCTAAAGCTTCAAATCTTGAGTTTGGAGAGAAGAGAGCACCAAAATTGAGAGATCTAGGGTTAGAGTTTTTGAAAAAAGTGGATGGAGAGAGGTGGAAGATGAAGAGAGAGGTTTAAAAATTCTTGGTTTTATAAAGTAGGGCCGGCTGCAATAGCAAAAGAGTGGGGGTTGATCAAGTAGATCGGACGGCCAAAAATGGCTGAAGGTTCTGGAACCCACCTGACCGAGTTTAGCCTGAGTTCAATCTTAGACAGAGTTCGGCCCGAGTTTGGTCCATATGGATCCAGAACTCCAAAGAGTGTAAAGATGGGCACAAAAAGTAGAAAAAATGGTCTAGAATTAAAAATAGTGGATTTTATTAGACACAAAATAAGTGAAACTTGCAATAGACTTTTGAATCATTATTCAGTATAAGTGAATCGTCTCAGGTTAGCTGTAGGGGCCAGATCCCATCTAGCGGTAGTCCGAAGACACTAGGCACCGTGTCGATTAGGCTTTTACGCCTTGTTGTCAGAAGGACCCTTTCAGCTTATACCCGAAACAATGCAACATATACGAATTTGTTTTAACAAGTATTTGTGCATGTAAGACTTATCGTATGACATTTTCATCCAAGATTTCCAATTCTCGATGAAGAAAGTTGAAACGCTCTTCGGCAAGTGGTTTAGTGAAAAAGTTTGCTAGCTGATGATCAGTGTCAATGAATTCTAGATTAATAGTTCCTTGTGACTAATGAACTCTTAAAAAGTGGTGTCGTATTTCTATATGCTTAGTGCGTGAGTGACATATTAGATTTTTTGTCAAGTTAATAGCACTAGTATTATCACAGAATATAGGAATGTGCTTAAAAGATAAATTATAGTTTGCTAGGGTTTGCTTCATCCATAAAATCTGAGTACAACATTGTCCTGCAGCTATGTATTCAGCTTCTGTTGTAGATAGTGCGACAGAATTTTGTTTCTTGATAAACTAAGAGACTAAAGCTTTGCCTAATAAATGACACATTCTGCTGGTACTTTTATGGTCAACTTTGTATCCAGCAAAATCAGCATTCGAATAACCGATTAGGTCAAAGGATGTGGTTTTGGGATACCACAAGCCTACTGTAACAGTACCTTTAAGGTATCGAAAGATACGCTTAACTGCGCTCATGTATGATTCCTTAGGTTTGGCTTGATAACAAGCACATAGGCAAACACTAAACATTATATCAGGACGACTAGCAGTTAAATAGAGTAAACTACCGATCATACCTCGATACTTACGTTAGTCGACTAGTTTGCCGCTTTCATCAGGTTCTAATTTTGTTGTTGTAGCCATCGGAGTACTGATTGGTTTGATGATGTCAAGATCAAATTTCTTCAGCATATCCTTTGATTGAATGATGAAAATCCCTTGTGAGTTTTGTTTGACTTACAATCCAAGGAAGTAGTTAAGCTCCCCCATTATGCTCATCTCGAACTCATTCTGCATATACTTGGCAAATTTTTGGCATAATACCTCATTAATAGCCAAAGATAATGTCATCTACATAAATTTACACTAATAGAATTGTGTCATCGAAAAATTATATAAAAAGTGTCGTATCAATCTTGCCTTTTAAAAAGTCTTTTTTCAAGTAAGAAGGTGCTTAGGCGTTCATACCAAGTGCGAGGGGCTTGATTGAGACATAGAGAGCTTTCTTAAGCCTGAAAATATGTTCAGAAAATTTATAGTTTTCAAAACCATGTGGTTGTTTTACGAAAACTTCTTCTTTAATAAAACTATTGAGAAAAGCACTTTTGACATCCATTTGAAAGAGTTTGATGTTTTGGAAATTTGCAAAGGCACAAAGCATACGGATTGATTCAAGTCGTGCAACAGGAGCATACGTCTCATCATAGTCGATACCTTCCTCTTGGCTGTATCATTGAGCTACGAGAGGTACTTTATTACGTGTGACTGAACCGTCCTCATTAATTTTGTTATAAAAAACCCATCGAGTACCAATGATTGAATAGACATCAGGTTTAGGAACAAGTTCCCAAACCTAATTTCTTTCAAATTGGTTGAGTTTTTCTTACATTGCAGATATCCAAAATTCATCAGAAAAAGCTTCTAAAACATTTTTAGGTTTTATTTGAGATAAAAGTAGTGCTAGCTATAGAATCTCGAATGGATGAACGAATACTTACTCCTCTTGATACCTCACCTATTGCCAAGTTTTTTGGATGTTCTGGTGTAAAGCGAAACTTCTTTGGTAAGCTTTCCATAGAACTGGTTCCAGATGTTGTATCCTTAGAAGTTATTGATTTGATATGTATGTCATCATCGTCATCAGGAACAGCTGATGTACTATTGTTCTCATCAAAAGTAATATTAGCAGATTCTTCAACAATTATAGAGCGCTTGTTGAACACTCTGTATCATGTACTCTTGAAAGCATATCCAAAAAAAATACCTTCGTCAGGTTTGGCATCAAACTTGCCTAAGTTGTCTTTGGTATTCAGAAAAAAGCAGCGAAAACCGAACACTCTAAAATAAGAAATAGTTGGAGTTCAACCAAACCAAATTTTATAGGGAGTTTTCTTCGAAATAGGTCAAATTAAAACTCTATTCAATACATGGCATGATGTACTTATAGCTTCTGCCCAAAAATATTACGGAAGTGAAAATTGATTCAACATGACTCCGGCCATATCGCCAAGAGTTCTATTCTTTCGCTCCACAATACCATTTTGTTGAGGAATTCTAGGACAAGAAAATTCATGATTAAAACCATTTAAATCACAAAACTTTTTGAAATCAGAGTTTTTGAATTCGCCGCCATAATCACTTCGGATTTGAGTAATCATGAAACCTTTTTCATTTTGTACTTTTTTAGTAAAAATTTTGAAAACAAAAATAATATAACTTTTGTTTGAAAGAAAGAAAATCCAAGAAAATCGAGAAAATTCATCAACAATCACAAAGGCATAGAGTTTTCCACCAAGACTATCTACTCTACTAGGACCAAACAAATCCATATGAAAAAGTTACAAGGGTCTAATAGTAATTACAGAGTTGACGAATTTAAATGAAGATTTTGTCGACTTATTTTTCTCACATTCGGCACATACCGTATCCTTTTTGAATATGATATCCGATAGTCCTCCTACTAGCTTCTTGGTTGAAAGTCTTGATATGGTATCCATGTTTGCAGGTCCAAGACAGATATGCTATAGTAATCTTTCATCCTTGTGAGCGTAAAGGCATCTTCCTGCATTGTTACTATCTTTCGAGAGATAGAATATATACATGTTATCTTCCCTTATCCCTTCAAAGCGATGTCTCCAGATGATCTATCATATATAGAGTATTTATTTTTCCCAAAGTTAATATCATATCTATTGTCATCAAGTTGACTAATATTGAGCAAGTTATGCTTTAACTCTGTTACTAAATAGACATCTTTAATGACAGAAAATGGAGGATTACCTATAATATAACCTTTTAGATTATTGTCGAAGGATACATATCCTTCCCTTTTTATCGATGGTGTTGCAAAAAGATTTGCATTTCTAGTCATATGTCGCGAGCACCCACTATCGAGAATCCATTTGCTTCTAGAAGATGAAGGAATGTCCATCTACACCACGAGTAGATGTGACCTTTGGTACCCAAATTCTTGAGGGTCCTGAAATGTTAGTCTTCGGTACCCATGCATATATGTTTAAATCAACTAATCTTCTGATTCTACATTGTGGTGAAGTGTGTCCATATTTACCACAGTAGTGACATGTAGCATGCATGTTTGTGTTAAGAGCAGGATGATAATGATGTCTATGTATAGGTGATTGTCATGCTGCATGAGAACATCATGTGTACATGAAAGCATCTTTGCGTGTAGCATGTGTATGTGTGTTTTTCTTATGTCGTGTATTCTTGTGATGATTAGTCTTGTGTCTCGTGTAAGTGTTGTGACCGTAAGACTGAATTTGAGGTTGAATAACCTGTTTGCCCAGCCTGGTCTATAATCTTTTAGAGGCAGTATACATTTCATCGGATTTGGCAATCAAATCACTAATTCTTACAGCTACAGTATTGTACTTCTTTTTCTTTTTCGTAAGCTCTTTATTGAGTATGGTAAGATCATGTGTTTGTTTCTCAATACGTGATTCAGCATCGTGTAAGCTTAATTTAAGCTTGGATAACTCCTCAGTGTTATATGTGGGTGATGTGTCTCTAACATTATCAAGTAAGCATAATAGTTTATGAATCTCAGCTTCATGAGTCTTTATCTTATCCTTTGCGTGTTTGTATTTACTAAGTAACTTCTTGTGATCTTCAATTAAATCACTAAAAGCATCTCCAAGTTCATCAAAAGTAAAGTCATCAAGTGGATCATTTGTTACCTGGTCGAAAGTTGCCATTAGGCAGACGTTTGCAGTATCTTGGGGAGTGTCCTCTTCTTCTTCTGAGTCACTGGCTTCGCTTTCGTGCCAGATGCTTGTGTTGGCAAACATTCAAGAGGATGCTTGTGCCATATGGCCTCTTGTATGATTTGTCTTATCGGCTCCCTTTCTTTGCTTTAGGGCAGTCTTTCTTGACTTGTCCTGTCTTCTTACAACCGAAGCAGATAGGCTCTTCATCGTCATCTTTGTGTTGTTCCTTTTTACTTTGGTTGAAGCGTAGGAACTTCTTGAAGTTGCAAACCATGAGCGCTTGATCATACCTTCGGAGTCATCATCGTCTGTTTCATCTGGAGTAGTTTTTCGACGATGAACTCTTAAAGCGATCTCTTTTTCCTTTGGAGTAGTTTCTTTAAAGTTCTTGAGGTCGATCTCATGCGTCATTAGTTTGCCCATTAGAGTCTCCAGAGACATGGTAGTGAGATCGTTGCCTTCAATAATTGTCGTAGCTTTGGGGTTCCAGTTCTTCGTTAGACCCTTTATCACCTGGCATATCTTTCCATGGTTGGAGTAGTTCTTTCCAAGAGAAGATAGAGGGCTGACGATGTCGAAAAATCAGGTGAACATCTGTGTGATCGTCTCGTTGGGCTTTACTTTGAATGCTTCATACTCCTGCGTTAGTCAACTGATTTTTGATTCCTTGACTTGAGTGGTTCTTTCATGAGTCACTTCTAGAAGCTTCTATACTTCGTGTGAAGTAGTACAAGTAGATACCCTGTTGAATTCAGTCATTTCTATAGCACAAAAGAGAGCATTAATAGCCCTAGCATCTAGACTAGTGCGGGGTTTCTCTATGAGGTTTCCATCAACCACAATTCTAGCAGGCTTCTTGTCATGACCCGCCCCCTTTTTTTTTTAATCGGATGCGAGCGCGTGTCCAAGCCAGCCTACGCCGCAGTGTCGGCGGTAGAACGTTGTCTAGCCACAATGCTCAATATCACATAAAAGAAATACTTTATTTGCTCATTCACAAAACTAAATTAATTACAATATTCACAAGTTTATATTTGAATACAAGGTACAATGTCTCACAAAATTATAAAAAGACAACTACATGAATACTAAACTATTTAACTAGCCTCTAGGTTTGGCCTCCACATATACCCATGTGTCCCGAATTCGATGCTAAAGACAGTCGCGACTAATCTGTAAAATTTTGGTTTCCAATCAGGAATGGAACGAGTACAATTCACTGAATACAATTCCAATATATAAAAATGACTACAAAGCAGAGGGTAGCCATTAGTTACATGTTTTGAAAATAAATAGGAAAAGACGCAAGAAAACCAATAGAAAATCTACAGTAAATGAATAAACCAAAAATACCTTCCAATGATTGATGTACCTTTGAAATGTGATCGGTCTGGGACACTACACCGCGAGATCTACGATGTCTACTTGCATGAAAATAAACTATGTCTACGAGGTCTACTTGCAGAAAAAAACAATGTCTACGAGGTCTACTTGCAGAAAATAAACAATGTCTACGAGGTCTACTTGCAGAAAATAAACAATGACTACGAGGTCTACAATGTCTAAGGTCAGATCACGCATCCTTGGTTCTTCTCCTTCCCGACTCGACAAAATATGAAAAAATATAAAAAGGAGACAAGAACCACATAAAGAATGACCAACGATGAAATATAGTAATAATCAATATCGAAAAAAAACAACAAACTGTACTCGCCTGAGGTCCTTAGCTGGTGAAACAGATGGTACAATTGCGTTCAGAATCGCCCGATTAGCCTAGGCTCGGTATGAAGTAGTTAGAATCACGAGAAATAGATACGATTGATTAGTCGCAATTAAAATTGATCTATGAAGGAAAATTCGTAAAAATATATAACTAACTTTTAGAAAATATTCATTACCATATTAATTTAGACCTTTAGAAAGTATTTATAACTATTAGAAATTATTTTGAATAATAATATTATAAAATTCAAAATACCTTTAAGCCCAAATAGTTAGAATATGAAACAAGATAACTTATTAAAACTCAAGAACTCATTTAACATTATATAAACAAAGGATTTTATTTTAAAATAAGTCAAAATAATTTTATAATTTAAATTCAAGATTCGAGCCCAACAGGCCCAAATATTACTCCAGAAATTAATTTAAAGCCCAAATCCTTTCCTCCGGTCCAAAGCCCAAAGTTATATTTTTATTACTCAAATATTTTTATAAATATTACTTACTATATACCCATTAATGAAACAATATTTATATACATAACATTCATACTAATATTGTACTGGTATAATATACAAAAACCTACTGATTACCCACTAGTAGTAAAATATGTTGTCAGCCCATGTTTGTAATATTATAGTGATAATAATGATAAATATTAAATAAAACCCCAAACTAAATTTTATCTAGAAAATACTTTTAACAATGGTAAAGCCCACTAGCAAACCCCAAATGTAAAGCCCAATTCTGATCTCTTCTCCTAGACCCAAACTAAAGGAATAAAATAACTAAACCAAACATCCCAATTAAAGAACAGAGAGAGCGATATAGAACGAAGCAGGGGGAGAAGAAGAGGAGCACACCGCGAGAGCGGCATCATGCGGTGCTCGCTCGTATATGAGTGGAGGAAGGCGCAACTATGGCAGGTTCACCACAGCTCACCGGAGGCGCGCGTATTGGGCGGCCGGCTATGGGTGCGACCGACTTTCAGCGGCGTTGAGCGGAGTGCACACCGCTCGCTCGCTCGTCGGCACAGCGGAGCTGTTCGGCGACTGCTGGGCGGTGATGGCTGTCGACCGAAGACGTCTCTAGGCCGGCCAGCGCGGGGTGCTACTCGCATGGGGGCTCTCGGCGGGGTGGAGATGATGGACATGAAGTTGGGGTCGGTGGATGGCTGTTTGGTGATGATGATTATAATGATCGTCGATGGCGATCGAGGGTGGGACTATACGATGGAGAGGCCAACGGCCAGGGAGGACGGGTTTTCCTGATGATAGAAAAAAAATAAGTACGAGTAAAGGGATGGGAGGCTTTTCGGGAATGGTTCATGTATAGAATTACAAATATATTAAGCCCTAGGCTTAATTAGATATACACACAAAATTTTTGTTTAATCTAAATTATCATACTAACCATATATGGATTTTTGTAAACCCTTAATAATTATTCTATAAAAAAGTAATCTTTAAATCAAAGATTATCTAAATCATAATTCATTAATTTAATTAAAATCAAATATTAATGCAAATAACTATAAAGAAATTTTTAAATTGAATATCGATCTATATCAATTAAGTGGTCACTATTTCAAAAATAATACTTCATACTTATCAGAATAAGCTAAATCACAGATTTAATATTATCGTATAATTTCAAGCATACAATTTAAATATTTAGTTAAATAACATTCTATCATCAAGATAATTTGAAATACAACTTTATAATTCAAAGTCTCCTTAAAATACTTGTTAACGATTTTCAAATACCTTTTTCGAAATCAATATTTTCTTTTGAAATTCCAAAAAGTAATACCGAAGTCTTTTTTTTTTGAAATTTCTATAATAAGAATTCAATAAAAAATGCTTCGATCAACCTTCAGAGAAATACTTAAAGAAAAATACGAAAGAAAATAATATAATAATATTCAATACAAGATTTTTAAAGATGAAATGCTTTCTAACAACTATTTAAATTAAGATAATTAAAATAAAATAATTAACGAAGTAACTTGTGAAAATTCGGGAAGAGGGGTTACAAATCTACCCCCCATAGAAGTAAATTCGTCCTCGAATTTAATGACTACTTGGATAGACGGACTTGGAGGATAGGTGGAAAGATGGGAAAAAATTTATGTCAAGAAATATTGATCAAATAGATGAAAAGAAAAAGGAAATGTCTTTATTAAGAACATTGATCAGCTAGGGTGTAAAACATAATAAACAAATATATACAGCGTGGTCTTGGAATCATAGGTTGTGGTCCTAAAATATTCTCAAAAATTCAGCACAAAGATAACAATAACTTTAAGGACAATTCATCAATCGAGGTTTCTACCCACCTTAGAAAATTTTGCCCTCGAAGTTCCAAATGATGTGGTTAGGCACGGTTAAGAACATATTCAAGAAATGATACGATTAATGATCAAAATGAGTTAGATCATGGATAAAATCGAACTCTAAGAAAAGGCACTATGTGGCACGATTAAGGTATAGTCAAAGGGTCTAGTCACAATGGTCAAGGATAGAATAGGATTAATTAAGAAAGAAGTAGTAGTTAGGTACGATTAACTGAAGTTGGAATTACATAGGCATGGTCAACGATTAAATTTAGACAATTCTAAACAAGGTTGAAATCACTTAGATATAGCTAAGATGTAGTCACGATCAAGGTTAATCATGCAATTCATCCAACATAAAACTAAAATGGTTAGCACAAGCATGAACGTGGTCAAAGTACTCATGATCATAGTAGAATGAAAATCTAACATTTTCAATAATTGATTTGAAATATTGACACGATTATATAGTCAAAACCTAGGAAAAGATACGAATTGTCTCGTTCGAAATATAATAAACGTAGTCTAGTCGCGATCGAAACTATTTAAGGATGATGAAAACAAAGTCGTTTCGATACGCTTAAATATTTATCCATAATCATTTAGGCATGAGTTTTAGAAATCAAAATCTAGATACGTTTTAGGAATCTAGTGGAAGGAATCAAAATAGGTTGAAAAGATAACGATTCAAAAAATAGAAAGATAAGGAGGAAGGAAGAACTACCAGTTTATTGAGAAGATGGTAACTAGGAATAAAGCACAAGCCAATTTGGAAACTTAATAATCATATGCCAATAAAAGACGTAGTCTCTATGGTATTCGAAACTTGTGACCATATCTGAAGTCACTTTACCGAGAATTTATGCCTCGCCAGGGTACATCTAGCTGCAATAAACTCTTGGTTCCACAACTCAAGCAATGATTCAGTAACAAATACCCTATCAACTCTATCCAATCTTGACATAACAACTTAAGGATGAAATAGGGCAACTGAGACATAGTTTTAATAATGTTCGATCACCCACGCTTATCTGGAATTACTTCAACTTAGGGGTCATGCCTCGCCAGTGCGCTGTTGGCTGCACTGAACCTACAGTCTCCATAATTCAAATAAATGGCAACAGTGCGCTGTTGTCTTGTCAATGCGAGTTATCGAAACTATTCCAACTATATTCATAGATTTCAACGGAGCTTCTAGAATTTTGACAAGTTGATAATGATAAAAAAAAATATAAGTATATGTTCTTTGAGAAAAGTATCTATTTTGAAAACGATTGATGAGATATCATTTTTGAAAATCAAATGATCGTAAATCTAAATAAGACGAGTGGGGATTTAATATATGCATAATTGAAGCAGGTTAGGCTCAAAACTCAATAAATGGAAATATGATATTGACTTTTAGAAAATAATTACTTATGAAAATTAAGTAATGCAGCCTAGGTATGAAGATAATTCAAACAGATTCCAAGGTGACTAAGATAGGAGAATTGTAATTATCTGTCCTTCAAAATCCATTTTTAAAAAATGAGCAACTAGAAAAGGTAATGATCGATGCCAAACTAAGTAAAAAAAAATTCAATCCCTATTTCACGGCTATTCAACATTCAATAATTGAGAGGAACAATATTGAGTCAAAACTAACTCGAGATTAACATATAGATATTTTGAGTAAGAAATTATTTTAAAAACTAATAATTCTTTAGGTCCAAAGAAAAATATAAGTTATACAACTTACGATATGACGATGTTTTAGGAAAGCATAAACGATCAAGATTAGGAAGAAAATGATTGAAGACAATAGAAATAGAAAATTCAATTTCTTTTTCTCTATTATTCAGGGATCGAGAGAAAACTGTACATATCTTGAATTTCAACAAAGGCTAACTCAGAACAAAGTTAGGCTCAAAAGTCAATAGATAAAAATAGAACATCTACTCTCAGAAATAATTACTAGGATGAAAATAGAACATCTACTCTTAGAAAAGAAAATAATTACTAGGACTAATGGAAAGTAAATAAGCAGAACAGATCTTACGATGGGATAATAATGTTTAGCCAGGCAGAAAGGATAATTTGATCAAGGTTTAGGGATTGAGTCCTGTGCAGGCCAAATTTACCAAGCGAAATGGTCTACCCACCTTTGACCCAACCATCATGTCAAAACACAATGGTACATCCTTCTGGTGAAATTCCTGAGCTTCCTAACGGGTTTGAAATTTAATAAATCCTACCTAAATCATATGGCATATATAGCAAAGTTTAACTCCCCAACAGTCAACTGAACAAGGGACTCCTAGTCCTAGTTATTCTCCTAAAATCTAATAAAGACTAGTTGTGAATGAGCATGTCCTAGTCGCAGGCTCGCAATAGTACGACTAACTTAAGTACTATCACGAGTTTGTAAATTTTGCGAAGACGGACCTGCATGGGCCACCAAAAAAACTTGTCACGACTCGCACCTATTTTTTTAATCGGATGCAAGCGCGTGTCCAAGCCAGCCTACGCCGCAGTATTGGCGGTAGAACGCTGTCTAGCCACAATGCTCAATATCACATAAAAAATACTTTATTTGCTCATTCACAAAACTAAATTAATTACAATCTTCACAAGTTTATATTTGAATACAAGGTACAATGTCTCACAAAATTATAAAAAGACAACTACATGAATACTAAACTATTTAACTAGCCTCTAGGTTTGGCCTCCGCATATACCCATGTCTCCCGAATTTGATGCTAAAGGCAGCCGCGACTAATCTGTAAAATTTTAGTTTCCAGTCAGGAATGGAACGAGTACAATTCACTGAATACAGTTCTAATATATGAAAATGACTACAAAGCAGAGGTTAGCCATTAGTTACATATTTTGAAAATAAATAGGAAAAGACGTGAGAAAACCAACAGAAAATCTATAGTAAACGAATAAACCAAAAATATCTTCCAATGTTTGAAGTACCTTTGATATATGATCGGTCTGGGACACTACACCGTGAGATCTACGAGGTCTACTTGCATGAAAATAAATAATGTCTACAAGGTCTACTTGCAGAAAATAAATAATGTCTACGAGGTCTGCTTGCAGAAAATAAATAATGTCTACGAGGTCTACTTGTAGAAAATAAACAATGACTACGAGGTCTATAATGTCTAAGGTCAGATCATACGTCCTTGGTACTTCTCCTTCCCGACTCGACAAAATATGACAAAAGATAAAAAGGAGACAAGAACCACATAAAGTATGACCAATAGTAAAATATAGTAATAATCAATATTGAAAACAAACAACAAACTGTACTCGCATGAGGTCCGTAGCTAGTGAAACAGATGGTACAATTGCATTCAGAATTGCCCGATTAGCCTAGGGTCGGTATGAAGTAGTTAGAACCACGAGAAATATAAACGATTGATTAGTCGCAATTAAAATTGATCTATGAAGGAAAATTTGTAAAAATATATAACTAATTTTTAGAAAATAATCATTACCATATTAATTTAGACCTATATAAAGTATTTATAACTATTAGAAATTATTTTGAATAATAATATTATGAAAGTCAAAATACCATTAACCCCAAATAGTTAGAATATGAACCATGATAACTTATTAAAACTCAAGAACTCATTTAACATTATACAAACAAAGGATTTTATTTTAAAATAAGTCAAAATAATTTTATAATTTAAATTCAAGATTCAAGCCCAATATGCCTAAATATTACTCCAGAAATTTAAAGCCCAAATCCTTTCCTCCGGTCCAAAGCCCAAAGTTATATTTTTACTACTCAAATATTTTTATAAATATTACTTACTATATACCCATTAATAAAACTATATTTATATACATAACATTCATACTAATATTGTACTGGTATAATATATAAAAACCTACTGATTACCCACTAGTAGTAAAATATGTTGTCAGCCCATGTTTTTAATAATATAGTGATAATAATGATAAATATTAAATAAAACCCCAAACTAAATTTTATCCAAAAATATATTTAACTATGGTAAAGCCCACTAGCAAACCCCAAATGTAAAGCCCAATTCTGATCTCTTCTCCTAGACCCAAACTAGAGGAATAAAATAACTAAACCAAACATCCCAATTAAAGAACAGAAAGAGAGATATAAAACGAAACAGGAGGAAAGAAGAAGAGCACACCTCGAGAGCGGCATCGTGCGGCGCTCGCCTCGGATCTGAGTGGAGGAAGGCGCAACTATGGCGGGTTCACCATAGCTCAACGGAGGCGCGCGTATTAGGCGGCCAGCTATGGGTGCGACCGACTTTCAGCAGTGTTGAGCAGAGCGCACACCATGCGTTCACTCGTCGGCACAGCGACGCTGTTCGACGACAGCTGGGCGGTGATGGCTGCCGACCGGAGATGGCTTAAGGCCAGCCAGCATGGGGTGCTACTCGTATGGAGGCTCTTGGCAGGGTAGAGATGATGGACATGAAGTTGGGGTCGGTAGATGGCTGTTTGGTGATGATGATGATAATGATCGTCGATGGCGGTCGAGGGTGGGACTATACGATGGAGAGGCCAACGGCCAGAGAGGAGGGGTTTTTCTGATGATGGAAAAAGATACTTACGAGTAGGGGGATGGGAGGCTTTCCGGGAATGGTTCATGTATAGAATTACAAATATATTAAGCCCTAGGCTTAATTAGATATAGACACAAAATTTTTGTTTAATCTAAATTATCATACTAACCATATATGGATTTATGTAAACCCTTAATAATTATTCTATAATCAAGTAAACCTTTAAATCAAAGATTATCTAAATCATAATTCATTAATTTAATTAAAATCAAATATTAATGCAAATAACTATAAAGAAATTTTTAAATCGAATATAGATCTATATCAATTAAGTGGTCACTATTTCAAAAATAATACTTCATACTTATCAGAATAAGCTAAATCACATATTTAATATTATCGTATAATTTTAAGCATACAATTTAAATATTTAGTTAAATAATATTCTATCATCAAGATAATTTAAAATACAACTTTATAATTCAAAATCTCCTTAAAATACTTGTTAACGATTTTCAAATACCATTTTCGAATTCAATATTTTCTTTTGAAATTCCAAAAAGTAATACCCAAGTCTCTTTTTTTTAAATTTCTGTAATAAAAATTCAAGAACAAATGCTTCGATCAACCTTCAGAGAAATACGAAAGAAAACAATATAATAATATTCAATACAAGATTTTTAAAGATGAAATGCTTTCTAAGAAATATTTAAATTAAGATAATTAAAATAAAATAATTAATGAAATAACTTGTGAAAATTCGGGAAGAGGGGTTACACTTCTTATAACCATCTGTAACTATGGTCCATAAGTCAAAGTCTAGAGATTTCAGATAGAAACTCATTCGTGTCTTCCAATAAGTGTAGTTGGTTCTATCAAATAGGGGTGGCCTATGGCTGGACTGTCCTTCACCTTGGTTAGTGAAAATGGGTTGTGTGGTTGCCATAGATCAACTCTAGGGTGTTAATCCTTTATCAAGAGACCAGAGCACTGATACCAATTGAAGTAACGTGTAGGCAACTCTAGAGGGGGTGAATAGAGCTTGTGTCTATAATGACCAATTAAAAAATAACTCTATTGCTAAGTCCAGAAAGCAACTACCAGGAGAATATATAATCAGAGTAATAATACAGAAATTAGAAGAGTTTAGAAGAGCAAACTCAAATACAGTAATATATCCTGGTTTCCTTCGTGGAGAACTAATCCAGGCCCGAGAACTCTTACTCGGAGTTAAAATCCACTATTTATGAAATAGGGTACATACGTGCATTTAGTCCGAAGAGCACGTTAACTTCTTGCAGACACGAGCCTTTGAAGTGCTCGACTACTTTAACTTCGCAGAAGTAAAACTTGAAATTTTTCAAGTGACTTCTTTTTAACTCTTGTACAGAACTTCTAGCTGAATCGTATTGAGCACCTTGGGGCTTAGGATGTTTTATTGCTATAAGATTTGGAAGAGTAAGGCTTAAAGCATATAAGGCATAGAAGATTTAAAATCTTGAGAGTGAGAGATGATTTAAAATGAGAGGAATCAAGCTCTATTTATACTAGACAGGGGAGGCAGAGTTCTGTCCCAAATATTCAAAAATTCGAACGTTGGATAGATCATAGCAAGGTATTCCTAAAAATTAGGTTACTGATTTTAAGGAGTCCGAGTTCGACCCGAGTTCTGCCTTAGGTAGAGTTCGGACCGAGTTCTGTCTTAGGCAGAGTTCGGCCCGAGTTCGGTCTACCTCAGACCAAAAGCCCTATATAGGTGAGGGTGGTTTGGTTTGGTTCAGAAATTTGTCTGTTTGCATGGCGGAGTTTGGAGAGATATGTCTAGGGGTTGAGATGTTACAGTATGACTCAATATACACATTTTCTAGACACAATAAATTAAAAAATTACAGACTGAGAACAAATACATTTGTAATACAATGCTACAGATTGTAGACGACGTCATTCTTGAACTTGATACGTTGTATTGGATCATTGATGATGTTGTATCTTGGACTTGATGTATCGTATTGGATCATATCAGATATCAGTTGTTAATTTCTAAATTAGGTTGACTGTGATCCAGTTTGGGTCAACAAGTTGCACGAGTCGGAGGGAAGGAACATAAGTCTAACGCATTGAACACTAAGGCGTAGAATATAAAAATACCGAATCGAGGCGTGCATCGAATACACGGCACAAGAAATGAAGAATAACTATATCGAAGCGTGCATAGGTGCACAAGGCTTATGAAAAATGGCTTCATTGTGAAGAAGAGAACAGTTGTGGCACGAATATGGCAAAACTGTTGAATATGGCATGGTGCCTTTGAAATTTTTATGGCCTTTGGGGCGTTCGTTAATGAACATTGAGTTGGGGCATTGTGCCACTTGAAATAGAGATAGCCAAATTGCTTAGTTGTATGAAAGATAAGATGCGTTGCATGGTCAGATAGACTTAAAGATATATAGCCCGTGTACGGGTATGTGTTAACTTCCCTTAAACGTGGTACGCCAGGGTGTTGGGACCGTTCGTCCTAGGAGGGACTGCAAGATAATCAGTATTGTTGGTGCACTTTGTTTGTAAAAATAAAAGTTTGATCTACAAACTAAAAAAGAAAGTATAAAGAGTACAATTAATTTCTGGGAAAGTACAACTGTAGGAATCTGATCAGAAGACGATCACGTTATCCCTTGGATGATGTGATATCGAAGAAACGAGCCTCTGGAGAATGTAGCAGCACATTATCAGGAGTTTATGATCATTAGTGATGCTTTAGAACTGATTTAAAACTCTATTTATAGAGTTCTGAAATAATTATCAAGTAGTTATTCTAGGTGGCATGCACTGCGTTTTGTGCGTCATTCATCCAGTTGTGCGAACGACTACTCGAACTATTAAGGACATATGGCATTATGTGAGAGAGATGTGCATGGTCGTGGAAAGTGTAGTAGACACGTTCTTCGAGATAAGTGGCATGCGTGCCACGTCATTTGACTTCTGGATGAAAATTAATTAGGTGGCGCCAATTTGATAGGTGGCGCCAGGCGTAATTTAATAACTGGCACCTCCTAATTAGTTTGTCACTTCTGTCATTATTAACTACCTTGTGCCACTTGATAGCTTGCACGAGCTAGCCATCAGCATTTATTATAAAGCTGACACAGTCTTCTCGAGTGTCGTGCTTTCCAGGATCCGGATTTTCTTTGACTGACGAGCTGTCAGTCATTATTGCGACTATTACAGCTTCTCGAGGAGGCTTGTCACATGGTGCACGCGCCACCTGACCCTAGTGCCACTTAAGCCTCGTTCCACCCAGTGACCAGCGCTATTCTGAATCCTGATGTCATATTATAAGTAGCGCCTAATTATTTTTTAGCTCCTACAAGACCCCCTCAAAATTTTCAAATTTAAAATCTTTTAAAATTTAAAATACTTTGAATTAGAAGTGATTTGTCTGACTGGCACGAGATATTGTTGTATCTGATCCGAGTTTGCGTGTAGGTTGCACAACGGTCAAAAAAAGTCGCCATAGGCTATAAATAGCTGTTTTAAGAGAGAAAAAATTTACTTTTACTAAAAGTTATTTTCTCTCCAACTCTTTGCCTTCTTCCTCCCAACCTTAGAAGCTCTTTCGACCATCAATGGCGCCATGGAGATCTGCTGCTGATAAGGGCAAGGGGGTCGCCGAGCCTTCATCGCATGCCTCACGACTCGGCGACTTATATTATAAGTCCATGCAAGTCGCCCTGACAAGGTACTGCTGCATAAACAAAATGTCTGCACAAACTCAATCTTAGCGATGAAGCTACCTTGATGTAATAATCTCTTATTTTTTTGAACATTTTGATAAAAATGTAATAAATTTTTTTATATGTTGGTATGAAAGACACTGATATTTTAAGGCTCCATTACTTATTGTACATCTGTTATAGACGTAAGTAATAGATAAGAGTAGGAAGTATATTCAGAGGTACCGGATGTGACATATCTTCTAGAAAACAACAATACTCATTATATCTGTTCAGATGTAATGTGGACATGACAGAATATAATTTTGAGATATTGTCATTTCAAAGACAACATTATCAGAGGTAATATGGACATGACAAGCCGTTGATGTAGATAGTAGAATTCAGAGGTAATATGGACGTGAATTCATATATCTATTGATTATCTTTGAGTAACTGAGACTCAAAAATTAGATATCTTTTAAAACAATTGGGCTCCAAAAGATGATGTTTATGATAATGTGATATGATCTAAATAGACTCCGTTAGGGATTTAAAGAATTGAAACATATACAATATTTGTTAGGAAACATAGTATATATTTTCAAACGTGATATTTCTTCAGGAATTTGCCATTAATAGGCATCATAGCAACTCGGTCGTCCATTCCGGTCAATTAATAAGATCCGTTTGAGAAACTTTTGCTTACAACATAGGAACCTTTCCACTTTGGTTCGAACTTGCCTTTACTTATGTATGTCATAGTCATAGGATGTATGACAGTAAGAACCAATTCTCTTTTTTGAAATGCTCGTACTTTGACTTTACGGTTAAAGGCATTTGAGATACGGGTTTGATATAGCTCGATATGTTGTTGAGCTAGTAGCCGTCTCTCGTCAAGTGCTTCAAGCTTTTGAAGTCAAAGACGATCATTATTTTTCGTTATGAGTTCATTGGCAATTACAATCCTTAGTGAGGGGATTTGGATTTCCAACCGTAGGACAGCTTCATATCCATATACCAAAGAGAATGGTATATAGCATGTCGGAGTGCGTACTGTAGTACGATAAGCCCATAGACACTCTCTAGGATTTTCACTCCAGTTTCGTTTATTAGTAGAAACGAACTTTTTGAGAAGCTTGATGATGGTTTTGTTGAATGCTTCTGCCAAACTATTAGCTGCAGGATTGTAGGCTGTGGAAGCAACATTGTTGATCATGTTGTCATTACAGAATCGAGTTAACTTTTGACTGATAAATTGAAGCCCATGGATAATTCGTCAAGGAACGCCGAATCCATAAATCACATGAAGTTTGATAAAATTAACCACACTACTGGTTTTGACTTCAGCCAAGGGTGTAGCTTCTGTCCACTTTGAAAAATTATCAGTTATAGCTAATATAAATTGATGTCCTCTAGATGATGGCAGATTAATAGGACCAATGACATCCATGCCCCAAGCTTCAAAGGGCCATGATGTTGCGGTTGGATGTAGGAATTCTGATGGTTGGTGAATGAAGTCTACATGGATTTGACATACTCGATATTTTCTTGCATACTCAATGGCATCTGATACCATAGTGGGCCAGTAGTAGCCCATACGTCAGATACGATCTTGTAGCTTAGGACCGGGCTGATGTGCACCACAGACACCATCGTGAGCTTCACGTACTATCTATTTTACTTCATCTCCAGCAAGACAGCATAGAAGCAGACCGTCAAATGTTCGCCGATAGAATGTTTTGGAGGTGTAATTGTAATAAAGCCGGAGCGATCGTCGACGGATTGTTGTAGCTTCCTTGGAATCTTCGGATATGATGTCATGTACCATAAAATCGATAAAAGGAGTCCTCCAGTCTTCACTGATGGTGTCAACTTTGACTGAATTTCTGAATTCAATACTTGAATTATTCTCCATACAAAATAATTCTCTATTAGAGGTGACGATCATCTGTTGTCTTCTTACTAGAATTGCCAATACTGTCACAAGATTAGCAAGTGCACCAGCCTATGTGTTGCATGCTCGATGCACATGTTCAGTGAAGAAACCTTTAAATAATGTAGCCAGTCTGACTACTGCATCATGATATGGAATGAGGTCCTGATGCCAAACTTCATATGTGCCGCTAACCTGATTGACGATCAGCTTAGAGTCTCCGTATACTTCAAGATATTCAACATCCAACTGTCTAGCCAATTGTAGACCAATGAGCATAGGTTATACTCAGCCACGTTGTTGGAGCATGGCTCGTCAAAGTAATAAGCTCTTTTAATAGCTAATCCTTCCAGTGATACGAGGACAATCCCAACTCTAGCGACAATGGTACCTTTGGGTCCAATTCTGGATGCACCGTCAAGTAATAGACGCCAGGAAAGAATTTTCTCTGAAATCATGTTAGATTCCATAGTTCCGTCAAGAATTTCATTATAGAGTTTAGATGTCTCCGGGAATGGACAAGCCACCAGGAAGTCAGCTAGGACTTGACCCTTAATAGGCTTTTGTGGAACATAGAGCATATCATACTGTGCTAGCAATATGGCCCATGTAGCGTGTCTGGAATTGAGTGTACTAGGCTTCTTCATCAGGACTCGAAGAGGTTTGACTCTAGAGATGACATGAATGGTTTGGCCTATGATATAATGTTGCATTTTCTGAACAGCGAATATCAGGGCTAAACATTCTTTTTCCACATAGTTGTATTGATGTTCAGCACCGTTCATTATATGGCTGAAATAATAGATGGCTTGCTCATGACCCTCATTGTTCTTCTGGTCTAGTAAAGTACCCAAAGAATGAACCATTGCTCAGACATACATTAAGAAGGGTATTCCTGTGAGTAGAGGTACCAAGATTGGAGGGTTCATCAAGTACCATTTTATGTCTTCAAATGCTTGTTGGCATTCTTCAGTCCAAATGAAAGAGACACATTTCTTCATCAGTTGAGTGAACGGTCTGCAGCACCCAGATAGATTGGAAATGAATCTCCTGGTGTACGCAAGTCGTCCCTGGAATCCTTGTAGCTCTTTTAGGTTGCATGGAGGATGCATCTCTTAAATGGCTTTGATCTTCTCGGGATCAACGTGTATACCCTTAGAGGTAATAACGAATCGAAAGAATTTGCCACTAGGGACTCCCTTGGTGGGATTCATCTTGAGTTGATGCTGGCACATTAGATAGAAGATAGTTCTCAAGTCTTGAATGTCATCTTCCTTTAGACGACTTTTAACAGCAATATCGTCGACATAGCATTCAACTGTCTTCCATAAATATTCACGGAAGATGGTGCTTATGGCCCGCTGATAGGTTTCACCAGCATTTTTAAGACCAAACGACATGACGGTGTAGCAGTAGACTCCTAGAAAAGTACGGAAAGATGATGTTTTTCATCTTTATGGTTCATCCTGATTTGATTGTATTTGAAGAATCCGTCCATGAAAGACATCCGTTCGAACCTGTAAGTGTTGTCGATCATGACATCAGTGATCAGAAGAGAAAACTCATCCTTGGGACAAGCTTCGTTGAGGTCTCTGAAGTCAATGCAGACTCGAACCTTCCATATTTTCTTTATAACTGGGACGACATTAGCCACCCAGTCAGGATATTGTTCTTCTATGAAAAAATTGTAGGCGAGGAGCTTCTTGACTTCAGTTTTTGTGGCATCCATCATGTCAGGTCGAAATTGAGCTATTGTTGTTTGACCGGCCTTGCATTAGACAGGATGTTAATCCTGTGGGTAGCGATCTAAGGATCTAGTCCTGGCATATCTTCGTAGCTCCAAGCAAAGACATCAATGTATTTCCTAATAAGCTGAATTAATTCTTGCTTATCCGCTTCTGGAAGGTTTTTGCTGATAAAAATTGGTCTTAGCGAAACTCTTTCTCCAACATCGGCCTGAATTAATTGGTCTTCGGTAGGTGGTTCTCATTGCTCAAAGTAAAGTTTCCATTGAGTATTTATTCTTTGTGACCAAGGATCAGATTTGGAAGCATCGGCGAAATCATAGTCGTCTTCAGAGAACTCGACAGTCACCATATTAGAAAATAGAGTCACTCGATGGATGTGCCCTATAATAGTGTTAGAATCCCACGAAACAAAGTCAGAAAAGTTAGATCGCTCCTCTTTGTCAGACTCAAAGGCGTCTGGGGTCATGATCGACGAGGTATAGCCCAACCCGTGCTTTATTTTGCTATAATATTACAGTAACTTTCCTTTTGGAGCAGGAATACGGATAGAAATTCGTCTTCCCCTACCACCATTGAGGCCAGTTTTGAAGTTGTAGCCCATCTTTTGAATGATGTCTTTTGAATGATGTCATTTGATTGTTGACTATTTCGACGTAGTTGAAGCCATCCGTTATCATCGTTTTCAGAGTCACTATCAAATGTAGTCGTCTGCTCTGTTCCTTTGCTGAAAATTATAGGAAGTTCATCTTTCTTATAGGAAGGAACTAGGAAGAAGGAATCTTGAACTGGTTCGAGTGGTACTTCGTCTTGGAGAGGTTGAATTGCTCCTATTGTAAGGGGTTCAAAATTATCTAGCATTTCTAGGTAACATCAAGAATAATAAATAACATCAGTATACTGTAAAGGAGGTGCTACTTTATTGACTTTTACATCATTATTTACAATAGGGCTTTTGACCTTAGTCGATAGCTTGCTAAGGTTGACAACCAGAGGAGGAGAAGAAGAAGAAGGGAAGGAGAAGGCTTGTTACGATGAAAATCGATAACAAGAGGCTCAAAAGATGTGAGTTCCCTCTGTTTCATATTTTTAGCAGAAAGATGCTTAGCATGAGAGGAGAGATGGATAGTTAGCGTCTGAGAAGACGAAGGACGGGAAGAGCATCCTTTAACTGGAATCACAAGAACATCATCTGGGGTATCCCTTTGATCTTCTACGGTATCCATGGCCAGTACAACCTTCATGAATTCTTCTTTGTACATCCTGGAGTCAGTTAAATATATTTCGATACCTCGAAAGGGATTAAGATCAGCTACCTCCTTTTGGACTTCTCCATTGACATACACATACTTGAAGCATTAGAGAAGAGTTGATGACACAATGTTATGCTCATGTAGCCACGGTCTTCCTAGTAAAGCATTATAGGAGCCGTGATTGTAAATCACATAAAAGGTGACTTTGTGCGAAGATTGCCGATTTGTATTTTCAGGCGACTCTTCCCTAATGGTTCATTTCTTCCGGAATTGAATCCTAAGATCGTCATGATGGTTATAGAAAGATTATGAACAGGGATCTTCAGGGCATCCAGTAAAGTTTTCAGCATAATGCTAAGTTCGAATCCGGGATCGATCAGGATGCGGTCAGCCTTTATTGTATCGACATACCCTGTGTAGTAGAGAGGTCGGCCATGTCAATTGTTTTCCATAAGCATGTCATCTTATGTAAAAGTGATGTTAGGAATCAATTCCAACACACTATGACAGTGAAAACATGCCACAGGTTCCTCATCGGGTTTCTTAAGGAGTGCCAGGCAAGTGTCAGCTTGCAACAGAGCTTCGCTTGATGTTTTTTAAGTTTTTTTCGAGAGACGAAGGAGCTCGAAAATTGATATCCTCGTTGGAGTATTGGCTAGTTGAGCCAATATATCAAAGTTGTATGGCTTCTCAAGTCCAAGAGGTAGAGTTTTTTCAATATTTTATCGAAGCGAACTGGCTGTTTTCCTTTGTCGGCCACCATCGGTTTAGGAGGAGTCGGTTCCACTGGAGATAATGAAGCCGATGGAACATAAACAGTATGAGGAGAAGATGCTGGAGGGGCATCTAAAACTGGAGTAGGGATCTCTTGACCTTTTGGATATTCTTTCAGGTAAAGTCTTCCAGCCCTGGTACCAGTCAGTACTTTTTCTTCTGGTACAGGTATAAATGACACCATATTGTAGTTCTTTGTCATAATCTTGCCTTTGGAAATTTTGGTTTAGCAAGATGAAAAGTTCGTCCAGAACCCCAAGCCAACACGAGATTGATTGTGTTGAAGACGTAGGGAAAGAGGTACAGGAGATCATTTTCCATGATTCAAGCCAGGGGCTTTCTACAGATCATATCCCATCTTTGTCATGAGTTCATGGGACTGTTGACTATATAGACAAAATGCTGGTTGGTAACTGGCCTCCGGCTTCTGTAGCATCGTCTCAAAAGAATAAGACGAACTCGCCGCCGGGATGACGGTAGCATTCAAAGGTGGAATATGATGACCAGCCAGTGAAGTCATGTGACATAACTTATATTTGGTTGCCTTCTTAGATTTTATAGATGAAGCAGGTGTCTCAAAGTTAGCCACCAAATTGGAATGAATCCACATAATTTCCCCCTTATCAGTTGACAGAGGAACAAGACCTTCACTTCGTACAGGTAGAAGATTGACAATCTCTATAGTAGCCTTCGAGATGAGAATGACTCCATCTTGCACAAGTTAAGCAAAAAAGTTGCCAAATTGCAAAAAAAGATGTTGGCAGTCACAGCCTTCTCATCCTGTTGAATAGTGATTGTGCCGGCTTTAATCATCTCATGTATCTTTCCTTTGAGGACATAGCATGCTCTAGTCAGGTGTCTAATGAACCTGTGATACATATAGTATTTAGGATGATCAGTCTTACCTACTTCCTCTGGCCGATTTGTATCGGATAGCTGAAGTTTATTGCTCTTGATTAAGCAATCGAAGATACTCATGACATCGTCCTCGTCGAAGGAGTATTCCTCTTTCGGATATTGTGCCTTCTGTGGTGGTACCGTCGGGGTAGGTGTTTATTGACCTATATTGACGGCTAGAGTTTCTTTGTCTTTGACATTGATGGCCAAAGCTTCTTTGTCTTTGCGGTTATTCTGACGGCCACTACTGTTGGATGCAGAATGTTCATCTCTGTTGAGATTAGGCATCTGGATGCCTAATTGCTTGAACTTGTCAGCACTTTCTTCAGCTGACCTGGCATTCACTATAAAGGAAGGCCAGTCCTGGAACTGTATGGATCCGGTCCACATGCTGACTATAGGTAACAGGTTTGATTTATATATATCTATAATCAGAGCATCTGGAGTTCCCAAAGGCATTTTGGGTGCTTCACGGTGGAACCGTTCAATGAAACGTTCAGCAGTTTTATTGGGCCTTTGTTTGATTTTGATGAGGGCTGACATAGTCATGTCATTTGTTCCCTCATAAAATCATTCCAAGAATATTTGTTTAAACCCGAAAAAGAAAGTTATGCAATTGTCTGACAAACTGCGATGCCAGTCGTAGGCTGCACCTGCCAAGCATCCGACGAATACTCTAGTGAGTAGAGCATCGTTCGACTGAAGTTGATCAGTTATTACCTCAAAGTGGTTGAGGTATTGGCTTGGAGATGTACTATCGTCAAACAGCATAATGGTAAGAGGCTTTTACTTGGGTGGAAACCGGACTTCCTTTCACTCTATGGGATAAGGTTGTTTGATCCCAAGCTTCTGTTGGCCGTCCTTCTGCTTGTAGGCTTCAAACTGGTTACGTAAAAGCTTTACCGCCTCGTTGGCGTCCCTTGATGCTTGGGGAGCAGTAGACTTATTTTGCATGTTAGGAGGAGGAACTGCATGATAAGCACCACCCCCAGCACCATAAAGACTTGGAGTTGGCACAGTAGCATTGTGAGGAGACTGTACCCCCTAATCGGTATTAGTAGGAGCAGATGCTGCTATTTGTTCTTAGGTTGGAATTAGATTCGCAACCGGTAGAACAGTATGTTATGCCACGATTACAGCATGCATGCTTGCCATCATCTCGGCCATGTTGTTTAAACTGGCCTCTAAAGAGGCGATTATTTACTCCTAGCTGTCAAAGTTGGATGCGTCTTGTTCTTCGTTGGTGACATAGGCCATCACTTTTCTAGCCACCAAAGAGGAACTGGTGGAAAAGATGGTTCATTCAGAGCTTTCAATGTCTGCATCAAAGTCATACGAGGGACCACCCCTAGGATAAGGGATGGAAAGATCCCTTTGACTGAGAAAATCTTGGTCAGAATTAGGAAGATTCCTTTGACCGATTGTTCTTGGTCGAAAGGAAGATTCCTTTGACCGATTGTTTCTCGGTCGGAAGGAAGATTCCTCTGATCGATTGTCTCTCGGCTTCTTGGTCTGGTATGTTGGTAGACTCTTTTGCCGGAGTCACGGATCATATCCAAGTATTGTTGACTGGGGTTGCGGGATGCATTATGTCTCGAATACTTTCCACCCCAGTGCTTTGAGATATCATGTTGACTAAAGCAAATAGCAACTCGTCTTTATCGACAAGGGTCACTTTAGGAGGGTGACCTTGTATGTCAGAAGAACGATTGTAATCCATACGATCGAAGATGGTTTTTCTAGCTGATTTGCAATAGCATTGTACTTGACCTTCATGAGAAGCAGACTGGAGTTCCTTGCATGTGCTCATCATAGAGGATAAATCTCTGCCTACTACTATGATGAGTTTAGGAGATTGAGAATAGTTCAAATAGTCAAAGACAGACCGTTTTGTTATCTAGCAGCAACACTTAATCAATATCTCGGGATTACAAAGATGCTCCGTAGGTTGAATCACAAATACATGAGACGGACTTGCGATCTTCTATTTTGTACAAGAATCTCGCGAACATAAGTTACATTAATATGGTAAAGAGAAGAAGGAGGTACATATTCATGGATTATATTAGGAACATGGTTTCTGTCCTTGAGATACCCAGTCCCTTGGGTATACAAGGAAGTGCTGAGTTGATTGGCATAGGTGAGGGGGTCTTTAAATTTAGAATTCCTCACTTTGAGTAGATCAACAACTGGCACAAACTGTACTCGGTGCGCCTTATGGCTTGATGAGGTCGGTACTGATTTGCGCCTGTTGAGATGGGTGCATATGTCAAGAAGGTGCGTCTCATGTTTGTCTGTTTGGGACACCATCAATTTTTCTTATTTGGACCTTGATATGCGCAGAGTTGGTAGATCCTGATTTGGATTTAGTTGGTGCTTAGGAATAGGCAAAATACCTTGTTGTACTGTGCATCCTACTCCAGCGCACTTAGTATGGTACAAATGAGCAGAATTTACTTTCTTGCTAGAGACTCGGTCGTCTCTGTCAAGAGAAGTAGAACTTCTGTTCAAAATAATTTAAGCCATAATTGGCGCAGGGGCACAATCAGGAGTGTTTTCCGCCAACTCAATGACTGGAAAAGAATGAAAAAAGGCCAAAGGGCGGTTTCCTTTGTTCTGTATAATAGCAGAAATAGACAGGTTCTTACCCAAATTTAGAACTGGGGAAGAAGACGGATTAGCCAAAGGGTATTTCCTCTTGTTCTGTGCCATGGCAGCCGTGGGCGCAGTCTGCGCAGAAGCATGAAAAAGGGCCAAAGGGTGCTTTCCTTTGTTCTACACAGGAGCAAAAATAGATACGACCTCTCCTAAGTTCAGAATTGGGGAGGAAATGGGAGTAACCAAAGGGCATTTCCCTTTGTTCTGTGCCAGGACAGTAGTAGGCACGATCTGCGCAGAATCTGTGATTGGTGCTTTGAAGGACTTCGGAGTCCAAATTGCGCACGCCTTGTTCTTGGCAACAACAGTAGCACGCTTGGCACCCCCAGCACCAATCATAGCTTTATAGGCTGTTTGGTCGACCTGGACGACCAAGGTCTTCTGCGTCTTGCCGATTGACGCAGTATCACATTGAGTTATCACCTTCTCATCGGAGAAGAAAGTCATTTCCAGCAGAGTTGTTATTTTGTTTGCAAAAACAAAATTTTGATCTACAAACTAAAAAAAAGTACAAAGAGTACAATTAATTTTTGGGGAAGTACAACTGTAGGAATCTGATTAGAAGACGATCACTTTATTCCTTGGATGATGTGATATCGAAGACACGAGCCTCTTGAGAATGCAGCAGCACCTTGTCAGAAGATTATGATCATTAGTGATGCTTTAGAACTGATTTGAAACTCTATTTATAGAGTTCTGAAATAACAGTCAAGTAGTTATTCTGGGTGGCGTGCACTGCATTTTATGCACCATTCATCTAGTTGTGCAAACAGTTACTCGAACTGCTAAGGGCATGTGGCATTCTGTGAGAGACATGTGCATGGTCGAGTACAGTGTAGTAGAAACGTTCTTCGAGATTAGTGTTATGCACGCCACGTCATCTGACTCCCGGATGAAAATTGATTAGGTGGCGCCAGGCGCAAGTTGATAACTGGCACCTCCTAATTAGTTTGTCAGTTCTGTCATCATTAACTACCTCGTGCCACTTGATAGCTGGTGCAAGCTAGCCGTCAGCATTTATTACATAGCTAACATATTTTCGAGTGCCGCGCTTCCCAGGATTCGAAGAGATTTTCTTTGACTGACGAACTGTCAGTCATCATTGCGACTGTTACAGCTTCTCGAGGATGCTTACAACGTGGTGCACGCGCCACCTGACCCTAGCGCCACTTAAGCCTCGTGCAACCCAGTGACTAGTGCCATTCTGAATCCTGGCGTCATCTTATGAGCAGCACCTAATTATTTTTGAGCTCCTACACACTTCATTAAGAAAGTTTCCGACCTGCTACTAATGTGGTAAGCCACTTACTCAAGTAATTCGGGGGTCCTCTGATATTTAGGTTAGCAATCGCACAGAGTGATCACCGTCTTACATATGTGATTTGAGAAATATAAGTCCATTCTGGCTCGAAAAGCTAGTGACCTTCATATAGTTTAAAGAATAGTAGGCTGAAAGTACAGGCACGCAGAGATCCTACACGAAAAACTTATAACATGATAGGGAAGGGTTGAGGCGTATTCACCTTGCGTCAGTACGAGGGAGAGAGTGTCATTATTGGTAAGAAATCGTGTCATTATTGGTAAGAAATCGTGCCACGAAACAACACGAGATTGTATTAGTTGCCTGCTTGCTTATGCGAATCAAATAACATGATTGCCATGATAACCTATTTTACTACGTTCGAATATGCCATAAAACTCACCCTAAGCCAAGGATAGAAAGACCACTAACTTGTATGTTGTATGATTTAATACACTACTTAATGTCGATTAGTAAGGGAGTCTTTGATCAGTGCAGCAAGGACGAAAGTACTAATCTTCTACTAGTTTGCTCGCAGGTTCAGGAAATGATCTACTTGTGGTGGGAGCTTCGCTTGAACACACTGAGGCATGGAATGTCATAGCGTATTAAGGCGTGCGACCGCATTGACGCTCGGACTTGCAACAGGATAATACGGCCGAGATATAGAAGACATGATATATGGAACGATAAAATTCTTTGTGGGTAAGAGAGAACCGGAGTGTTGTAAGCTAATCTAGCAAATTCAGTTGGGCTATTGAAAGCCTTTGTAACCTCAGTTCATTTATCAATAAAGAGAATTGTTACATATACTCTGTTCTTCTTCTGTTGCTAATATCAAATCAAAGATAACCATTTGAAAATTTGTCATCTTGCCTTGTACGAATGTAACTCCAGAATCGTACGGCATCACGCCCCAGTGAGGACGAACGATTCGGATAAATTAAAGCAAGGACGAGCGATTTTTTGAGTCGGGACATGACAAATTGGTATCAGAGCTCTAGGTTTAATTTTTTCAGGACGCTTACTTCGTTTCAATTTCAAAGAGTTGTCAACCACTAATCAAATCACTCTTGACTCTACTTTATGCCGCACTGGATGTTCCATACAATAAGTCTAATACAAATCGTGTAATTTTGTCACATGTGTTTTGAAAATTACATGATGTTTGCTAAGAAAGCCGTGAAATAATTATTGCTACAAGCGCAACAAGTCGCGGGATGTGAATTGAGATGTTTGTTGCTACAAGCGTAATATGTTGAGAAATATGAATCAAAATGTTTGTTGTTTCAATACAACAGTCGATATGAGAAATATTGGTTGAATCAATATAATGGAAGTCATAAAATATTGCTGTATCAAATGCAACGAGTTGTGAATGATGATTTGCAATGAAAATGAAAGTTTATATCGAATTTGTTGAACGGATTCGAGTATTGACTTCGGATGTCAAAAAAGAATCAATGCACAAGGTGCATCGGAAGAGACTAAATCGTAAGTCGATAAGAATGAACCGTTCGGTTGCCTATCAAGCTTGTGTTGGCAAATAAATACATTTGCTGAGTTGTGTCGAAATTTGATTAATCAAAAGTTATGGTTGTGATCGGCATGATCACTGCGGAAATCGTGAGTTGGAATAAATAGTTGGTTCATACCGAATATGATACGAAGGAAATAGCTTAATTTTCGAGTGGTATATGCCATACCATGTATGCGATGAATGACTTAATTCTGAGTGGTATATGCTATACCACTTGTGCAATGAATTGCATCGATGCGTTATGAGAATTAAGGAAGATTTGTCCACAACGGACGGGAGAGTACTGAGACTCGATTGAAAATTTGTATGACGGTATATTGATGCAAGTGTTCTTTGATAATCGGTTAGAACGATAAGGTAGAAACTCATATCAATGAATGATACGTCGGACGAAAATTTATAAGTCGATCGAAAAATCGAGACTAACGAAACGTTTATGCCTTGATTCAATAACCGGATCGACGAGATAGGAAACTTGAACTTATAAATGAGTCACACGACTTGCGATCTCGATTGAAATATTGGGCGAGACAAATCATAATCGAATCGCACGACTTGCTATCTCGATAGAAATATTGGACGAGACGAATCGTAATCGAATCGCACGACTTACGATCTCGATAAAAATATTGGGCGATGCGAATTGTAATCGGATCGCACGATGTGCGACTTTGCTGAAGAGTTGGTTAATACGGGTAAATAGTGACTAAAAGATAGTTGGTTACGTTGCGGCAAAACTCATTTGAGTACGACTGAAACACACGCAAAAACTTAGAGGACATGATCGTATAACTCGAGAGTTCGATGTTGGATAATCGATAACTCGATTGTGCGATCAAAGTATAGCGGGATGCGGCGAATCAAGAAATGAGTTGATGAGTATGGAAAATTTTGTAGTAAACTTGTATGTATGTAATACGAACTAAAGTCGACGTTGATGTAGATTCAAAGTTGACCCTCGTGCTATCAAAATTGATATTAACTATCAAAATCGATACGCAAGGAAACATAAGCACGATGTGACAACACATAACAGAGCAGGCCTGCAATATCGTAACTTTTGGAAATAGTAATACGAGAATTTTGAACTGGTTGATCGTAAACTTTGCGATTGATCAGGCGAGACCATAAAGTCATCGACGATTGTTTTGATGCGTATAGCATCTCGGATGTCGACAGTGGGTAGATAGATTGAACTCAATACGAGTAGATGTTTCATAAATTTCGGAATCATCGATAGTAGTGCATGACTTTAATCGGAGGATAGTTGTGCCTCGGTTGCACAAATAGAAATAGTTTTATCCGAATTTGGATAGTCGCATAAAAATTGTCGGAACGTCATTTGGCTTCGAAATAATATAGCATGGTTCGCAGTAACTATCCTTCATTATTGATCGACTATTATCGAGCGTAGCTTTGGAGCAACTGACCCTAGAAGACTTGACCGCCAAATCAAATTGAATGTTACAGACCCGTAAGATGACCCATGCGATATCGCATATGGAATTGCGTCGGTAACAAATATAATAGGGTTCATATCGATGATAAGTCTAGGCAATTTTGAGAATCGTGCTATGCACTAGAGCGAGCGGTAAGAGAATTACTTACGAGTTATGTCGTTAGATTTGGATTCACCTTGCAATTAAGCTTGCGTAAATCGAACTTCTTTTCGATTTTGCGAAACGGACAAGTTAGAAATTTGGCTAGTAAATTCCTACTCGATAGAAACTGAACGTAAAATACGTCGTAGAGACCTTGTGTCAAAGCAATTGTTGCCTTCGAGCACCGTCGACTCGAGTTAAACTTCGTATCGAAAAGATCGTTGCCTTTGAGCATCGTCAATTTGAGTTGCGTCGAAAAAGAGTTTGAGCACGGTGTCTTGGTAAGTCACCTAGAAGACGTAGCCCTGAATGTTGATGAATTTGTAAGTCAACAAAGAAAATCGTATCAAGATGAGTTGCATAGACAAACTTCAAAAATAGTTGGGCAGCGACTTCGAACGCAAGGCGTTACGGAGGATCGTTACGATCGAATGCGCGACAGTTCAACGCGACGCATAAAATTGATGGTCCATATGAAACGAGAAATACGATTTTAAATCGTGTTGCATGTAGTGACTTTGTTGAATGAATCACGTATGTATCGAATATACAGATGCGACAAAATTTTGAGAACAATCGCTAAAGATAAGTCCGATCGGGAGTACGAGATGGCAAGCATAGGATTAAAATTTACCTGTCAGCTTTATTCCAATTTTCTATCACTGGGCTTGGCTGAAATACACATACTTTGGGATGCCTTGAATAAGTGTACAATCCAAATCAAGTTGTATACCAAATTCAAATTGAGCTACAAGAAAGACTGAAAGTTAATGAAAGCTTGCACGAGTGCTTGAAACGGAACAACAATAGTTGGGCGAGATCGTAAAACGATCTAGAGACACTTGGATTGAGTATTGGTTTTGGTTCAAGGATGAACCTTGTTTTGAGTGGTATATTATGTAATGATCCTCTCCGTACGGTGTATTATGATGAGTCGTTGACTCAAATAGTTACATTAACCCAAAATATGTCTCAATGCGAATCGATACAAAGAGTTACATTGACCCAAGCGATGCATCGAGTAAGTTTGATGCAAGTGTTAAGTTGGCCCGAGAGAAAGCATTGAATTGGTTCGAAGAACCAATAAATCAAATCGAAGCAAGGCATTAGTCCGATTCGGATAAGTATTGATTTAGATGCGTATCCGTCGAAATTCACCGTATCGACATTTTTGCAAAATTCTCCAATTACTTTGTGCACGTTCGTCATATCGAGATAAAACTTACGCCAACAGGATCGTGTCATTTTTTTGGTCCTATGCCAAGTTTGGTCCGATTGTGAGAAGGTCGACCGAAACGCTATTTTGGCGAGCCCACGACCCGATCCAACGGGCAAATTTGTGTACGACCCACTGGAATCTAACTTTGGATATACGGTTGGGTTCGTCTCGTCAAACAGAACCTTTAGACACATAGATTGATGACTTTAGAGACGGTAGATACTGGCATGCTTTTCGATATAAATCGGGTCCAACGACGGACATCGTTTTGCCCGAAATTAATATTTTACTCATGTGTCCAGAATTGGACTTATGGGTAGGCTATTCTAGCTAATTTGACTATTTTGAAAATGTTGGTGATGTCTGTTTCAGCATTAGGAGACTGTTGTGCGAGTTGACCATTCATGGCTCATTTGAGTGATTGGTAGTATCGATTTTCTCAACTTAGGACAGCAGGCGAGTACAGTCTCTAATAGTTTTATTGTCTTGATATCTACTAAATTCGATTCAGTTGTATTGTTTTAATTGATTCCCTGTACGTTGGTGCATGGACTAGTATACGTCGAATCCTGTCATGAGATATCATTCATGGGTTACCATGGTATATTGATACATTGTTCGATCTTATTTTCCTGTACTTGTATAGAAGCCGATTCTTAATGGGATTTGCTACCCTCTTAGCGAATCTCGTGTCATGACGTGATATGTCCAGATCCATATACTATTCGGGGATAGGGAGTTATTAGTGGTTATGTGATCATATCCATCTGTTATTCATGTGCTTGTGCCACCCTCACCACATGTAGGGTGTAGTGAGATCCGTCATTTCTTGTGCTTGCTTTCCATGTTGGCCGGCTTGACCCTTCTTGTGCATTTCTTGTGATAGTCGAGCCAAATGGAATAGCCTGATCATGTGTCCCAAGCCGATCACATAATGCTCTAATATCTCAAGGTACTGTTTATGTTATATTATACATCAGATATATTTTTTTACTATTCTACGTTTCAGTATTTCATACCCTGACATGATATCTAGTTTTACGTATCATGTTTATATGCCAGTGTTGATATTTCATCTTGTATTCCATTATAATTGCCTCTTATAGAATTTGTTAATTCACATGGAACTACTGTTAGCGATTGTACTTGTTCATATCCTGACAGGATAACCCCGTTGATGTTTACACATGATATAGATGCTGACTGCTCGACCTTTTATGATTATGGCACCGACGGTAATTATTACCAGGATCTCCCTCTTATGCCAGTATCCGTAGAGGATGTACCATCTATTTAGACCAGTTTAGTTAGGTTTGATTGGACTGCATTCCAGCTGGTTTGAGACTTGTAGTATTACTTTATATTTTGGTGCTATCATATTTCGTGCTATCTTCCTTAGATGTCTTGTGATTGAGTTTTGAGTTTATACCTCCTTGCGAAGATAACAGATTTATATATTGTCTAGATATTGTATTTTTGTAGTTGACCTATACAGTGTTCTACCGTCGACTCTACGGCGTAGGATGGACGTACCCACATGCACGTTCCCCGAATCAAGGTGCGGATCGTGACAACAATCAAAATGAAACGTGCATCAAATGTACGAGTCACTATTGAACATCAAAATACCGCAACGACGAGGGCCTTGGTGCGTAAGCCATAAGAACATGGGATAACTGTATCGACGAGTGCCTCAGCGCACAAGTCATTCGTGGCCACGTGCACGAGTTAGTAAGCTAAAACATTGAAAGACTATATCGGCGCGAGTGCTTCAGTGCACGAGCTATAGAACGTTGAATTCCCTATCGAGGTGTGCCTCAGTTGCACGAGTTGGAGGAAAGGAACATAAGTCTAACGCATTGAACACTAAGGCGTAAATATGGAAATACCGAATCGAGGCGTGCATCGAATGCATGACGGAAGGAACGGAGAATAACTATATCAAAGCGTGCGTACGTGCACAAACCTTATAAAAGATGGCTTTGTTGTGCAGAAGAGAACAGTTGTGGCACGAATGTGGCGGAACTATCGAATGTGGCATGGTGCCTTCAAAATATTTATGGCCTTTGGGACGTTCGTTGATGAACATTGAGTTGGGGCATTGTGCCAATTAAAATAGAAGGAAAATTGCTTGGTTGTATGAAAGATAAGATGTGTTGCATGGTCAAATAGACTTAAAGATATACAGCCCGTGCATGGGTATGTGTTAACTTCCCTCGAACATGGTAGGCCAAGGCGCTGGGACCGTTCGGCCTATGAGGGATTACGAGATAATCGGTATTGTTGGTACACTTCATTAAGACGGTTTGCGACCTACTATTGATGTGATAAGCCACTTTCTCGAGTAATTCGGGGGTCCTTTGATTTTTAGGTTAGCATCCGCACAGAGTGATCACCGTCTTACATATGTGATTTGAGAAATATAAGTCCATTCTGGCTCGAAAAGCTAGTGACCTTCATATAGTTTAAAGAACGGTGGGCTGAAAGTACAGACACACAGAGATCCTGCACGGAGCACTTATAACATGACAGGGAAGGATTAAGGTGTATTCATCTTGCATCAGTGCAAAGGCTAGTGCGTCGTTGTTGGTAAGAAATTGTGCCATGAAACAACACAAGATTGATATTGGTTGACTGCTTGCTTATGCGAATTAAATAACGTGCTTGACATGATAACATATTTTACTACTTTCCAATATGCCATGAAACTCACCCTAAGGCAAGGATAGAAAGATCACTAACTTGTATGTTGCATGATTCAATACACTACTTAATGTCGGTTAGTAAAGGGGGTCTTTGATCAGTACAGCGAGGACGAAAGTTCTAGTTTCCCACTAGTTTGCTCGCAGGTTCAGGGAATGGTCTGCCCTCGGCGGGACCTTTGCTTGAACGCGCTGAGGCATAAAATTCTATAGCATATTAAGACGTGCGACCGTATTGACGCTCGGACTTGCAACAGATTGATGCGACCAATATAATAGAAGACATGATGTATGGAACGGTAAAATCCTTTGTGGGCAAGAGAGAATCTGAGTGTTGTATGCAAATCTAGTAAATTCAGTTAGGCTGTTGAAAGCCTTTGTAACCTCAGTTCATTTATCAATAAAGAGAATTGTTTTGTATACTCTGTTCTTCTTCTGTTGCTAATTTCAAATCAAAGATAACCATTTGAGAACTTGTCATATTGCCTTCTACGAGTGCAACTCCAGACTCGTACGGCATCACGCCCCAGCGATAATGAATGATTCGGATAAATCGAAGCAAGGACGAGCAATTTTTTTGGTCGGGACGTGACAGATCTGACCTGTAAAATTGGTTCAGAAGATGGTGGAGTGATTGCAGAGAAAATGGTGCACGAAGGGGGCTCCATCACGCTGTTGATGTTGTTACAACACCTTTACTGCTGCTGGTCTTGCTGCTGGTCTTGCTGCTGCTGCGGCAACTGCGCTCGGCGCTGGCGGGCCGGCCGGTAGTCGTACGTTGGGCGTGCACGGTCGTCCAGGAGGCGGGGCTGGGGTGGCGTGTGTCAATCTCGGATTAGGGTTTTACAATTTAGATTTCCAGTTATCCATCTTTTATCCATTCATAGTTATATATAGGGGGGTTTATGCTAGAACCTGGAGTTGGTTGGCCATCTCGCGAGATCCTTCGAGATCACGCGAGATATTGATTTCCTTTTCTTTCTTTCTTTTTCTTTTTTTGTTTTTCTTTTTCTTTTCTTTATATATATATATATATATATATATATATATATATATATATATATATATATATATATATATATATATATATATATATATGTATATTCATAAATAAACTCATATAAAATCCAATAAAATCCCTTTAGATTTATAAAATTCAAAAATACTTTCCAGATAATTAACTAATTATTTATCACGACCCGCTCCCGAATAATCGGATACGAGTCGGACATGCCCAGCCTTCATCGTTAGACATGACAAAGTAAGATGTACCAACAAGGGAATCTAACCAGATAAACATGAACAAGTACAAATCACAGTATCTATAAACGAATCCCAGAATACATTACAAGTCTAAGAGTTATTACATTTCCAGCAAATGAAAAGTAAAGTCTGATAGTCTCAAATACAAAGAAATATAGACTACTAAGGGTAAAGTGCTAGGCTTCCTTAGCCTCTAAGTCCATAGCAACTCCAGCTAGCTCTACTGCATCTACAGGCTCTCGGCCATAATATGTGTCACACAAAGCCTCTATCTCACTTGCAACATATCCTAGTCAGGAGCGGAGCAAAGTACGGTTCTAGGTAATGAACAAAAATATCATGATGTGAAAAATAAGTATAGGAGAACATGAATATGAAATACAGGAAGTGAACATGAAAGTACAGAAATGAAAGTACAGGAAATAAAGTATAGGAATGTAACCATCACTACAACAGATATGGGATACGATAGCGTTCTCAGAACGCTGTAGAATGCCTATTATAGCGTATTCGGTCCACTATAAATGCCCCCGCTATAATTGTCCCATGTACAAGAACGCTATAAAGTTATAGCGTTCATAAACGCTATTGATGGATTATAGCGTTCATGGTGCTATAGACAGGTTATAGCATTTATGAACGCTATACAAGTATTATAGCATATAAGAATGCTATAGGAAAGTAATAGCATTCTTGAACGCTATTTAGTTACTATAGCGTCCATGAACGCTATAGACTTGTTATAGCAGTGGCAAATGCTATAGAGTTTACATAGCATTTATGAGCGCTATAGTTTCATAATAACGTTTGAGTAGCTTTTCAATGCAAATTGGTTTTTATAGTGTTTCTTTTGCGCTATTATATATGCACCAATATCATGTCAGAATGCTATTACATAATGCATTAGTATAAAGAAACAATTCACGTCACAAAAGTATTATAGCACATCAAAATAGCATTACAGATATACAGAATGCCACAGATATCTATTGCATATATACACAGAATACGAGTATTCAAAAATTTAAATGCTTCTCGACGAATCAATCACAGAATGAATACGGGTATTCAAAAATTTAAATGCTTCTCGACGAATCAATCACAGGAAATAAAGTACAAGAATGTAACCATAAACTTGAAGTACAAGACATAACAAGTGTACAATTTTTGAAATACAACTAGCCTATGTGACCGGCTGGGGTGAGTACAGGAACATGTACAGGAGTACATGAATATCGGTACGGCTTAGGACCCGCGTGCACGATGCGAGGCCTAATCTATTTACATGAATATAGTAACCGGGGTTTGGTCACATAGCTAGTGTATTTCCCCACCCGACACAAGTAAGTACAAGAATAAGAAATACATGAGTACAAGATATCGTGGCATGATGTGTCACAAGAAAAGTACAAGATATGTAAATGCACAAAAATCATAGAATAGTACTTGCCTTGCTCCGGATGATCAGGGAAAAAAAGTAGATCTGAATGTCCACCTAGAAATGATTTGATACAAGTTGATTAATTTCTAATCAAGTTCCAGCTAATTATCTTGTAACTTCTAACCATGTTTAACCATGAAGTATCTATAGATATACTAGTTGGTTAAGAATAAAACCATATTACTAGTTTACTAATATTTAGAAATTTAACTATTAAACTGACTATCTGATATTTTATAAAATAATTCATTCCAATGCTTAGGTATAGTTATCTTAAAATTAACTCAATAAAGAAATTAGTGAGGCAACATGACAAGATATATGTAATACTCTAGTATTGCATGATCTCTAGAGTCATATGTTCACTCAAAACTTACTGGACACCATGCTCAATTGGTAGCCTTCCCAACCTACCATTGCATCCACAGTCCAAGGGACTCAAGATTAGCACCTACTTACGAAGCCAAAACCAACAAAGTCATATGCCAATCCAGCATACAAATCACCCGTAACATAATCTCCATCTTATATATAACATTCATTATCTGTTCCTAATCTTCCAACCTTGGTCAACAATTCCAATAGTTATAGATACAATACATGACCTATCATAAATCAGAATGTACATACAGGGACATAACTCACACATAAACTATTGCATTCTAAATGTTCATACGAAAATCGAACTCATTAACTCTAATCCAAGTTCCAGGAAATATACACATTCAATAAAATTCAAAAATCAAGTAACAGAATGTACATTCATATATGAAAACCAAAAATTAGAAATCTAAAGGTAGCTTATAGAACAATCAGCCCCTATCGTCTACGCGAACATGGACACAGGAGGACACGAACTGGATCCATCACTGAACATGCCATGACACCATTGAATACATACACGACCCCAACCCAGGCTGGTTCCGACTCGATCAACACACTCTGCTTCCCGCTACTCCCTGTTCTTGTACCCATCCGAACGACTCATGGTCACAGCAACTAATCATCAACACAAATGTGGATACAAATACTACAGGACACAAAAAGTACTCTGGACACCATGCTACACACACCCTGCATCCCGACCGTAACGAAATGAACTCTAATGTATGAAATAGCAAATTCTGTAAGCAAGGAGATCCTGAGTAATACCTGAAGTGATCGAAATTGGGCTGGCAAAGGCTCAAAAAATCAGACATGCTGTCTTCAATAGATCGAACACGAATCATATCCTGCCCTGACCCGACACCCCATCAAACGAGTATAACTGATAAGAATAACATCTCTCAAAAGAATCCATAAATCTCAATAAATTCTCAGGAACAAAAGATCAGAGCTCACCCATGAAGTGGTTCAAATCGAACCAGAGTCGATTCTTGTGCGGAATCAAGGATTAAATTCTTCAAATACTGATCAATAAACAAGGAAACCCAAATTACTCACCAAAATTCAAATTACCCAAAATTTTGAATAATTAAGATCGTATGCTTACCAGTCGCTGATCTAAACTAGATGAAGGATTCTCTGCAACCACACCTCCCTGTCGTCGTCGTCGGAATGGTCTCCACAGCCTCTATGCTGATAGATGGATGATACCACCGTCAGTCGCCGGAGTACAGCGAGTTGTCTTCGAAAACAAGTTGCAGGAGTAAAATCCCCTCCACGTCGTCGTCATCGAGAGCTCTCTGCGTGTCATCGAAGAGTTGAGCAGCTGGTCACCGTCGTTGTCGTAGAGGAATTGGGCCTCGCAGTTGCTCGAGGAGATGTTCCTAGCAAGCGGAGAAGACGCTCTCGCCAGAGATCGCGAACGCCGCCGTGAGCTAGGGTTAGCTCCCCCCGAACAATTGGGGAAAAGAGAAAAGCTCTGGCTCAAAATGAAGAATGGAGGAGTCTCTCTCCTCAGCTCAGCATAAATAGGAGAAAGGAATTTTGCAATAAAATCCCTCCATAAATTGGCATAATAACAGTTAAGCCCTTGCCCTTTTTATATATTGCATTAAATCTTAAAAATAAGTTAGATAGGGGTGGGAACCACTATTTGTTAGTTATAATAAACTTCTAAATTTGAATGTCATGCTCTTAATTCAATTCCCTCCAAATTAGTCATAAGACTTATTATTCAAAAATTAATTAAACAATAAATCATTAAATAGAAGATAGATTTAGTATTTTGAAAAATACTAAAAAAGTGGAGTGACATTATTTTTCTACGTGTTTTTATCTAAAGTAATTATTGCTTGCCACTTGTACTATTAGAAAATTATCATAAATTAAATACAAACTATTTAATAATAAAATAGATATACTATAATACCATAATAAAATTTTCTAAAGTGCTAATAAATTAAGCAATGCTCAGAAGTTTTTTTTAGTAAAAATAACTTGCAAGCATATACTAAGAATTAATATTTCACTTCCTAGTTTTTATATAAAAATTTTATATAATAATTTTGTCACCTCCATTTTTTGCTGTACGTATTTCCAGTATACGTGTACGGAATCCTGACCCATATTTTTACTTATCTTATCTTGCTAGCTAATTTTGGTTTAATCTTGTTTAGATTCATCATGGCATATCATGGTTTGACTTGGTTCATTATTGGTTTGGCTTGGTCTAATTCCATGGTTCATCATGATAAACCCCTACCTACCACTATCCCCATTTAAAACCCGCCTACTTTTCTCTCTCTTCATTATTCTCCATATCTTCTTCTTCTCCATTAAAAACTTCTCCCCCTCCATAGAAAAGTGCACCTTTCTCTCACTCAAGAACCCATTTTGATGTTCCAATGGCTTCTTAGCATGATTTCAAACCACTTTAGAACTTAAAGATTTTCATTTTGAAGCATGAGTTTTTGTAGATCTAGGAAATTGCTATTTTTGGGTTTTTGTAGTTTTGATGTATTTAACTTCTTTATTTGCATGTTTTGATGGTTCCATGTCGTAGAGAATTTCGTTCTACCCCATTTTGACCGATGGAAGTCCGAATTTGGACTCATGATGAAGATTTGGCGGAGCTCGGAAGCTACGGCTTTCCTTACATTTTTCTTCTCGGATCTGTCGGGAAGAAGAACAGTGCTTGGGCACATGAACTTGTCATGCGCCTAAAGCATTATTTTCCTTCATGTGGGTGCATATGTATTCCCCCTTTGGGCACATAGGTGCATCCCCATGTGGGCGTATAGCCTTGTATTGGCGCATGAACTCACGAAACAAGTCACAGCACCTTGTCCTTTTCCTTGGCACTTGGCCACGAGTCTTGCTCCATCTCTTGGACGCATAACCACCCTTATGTGTGCGCATATAATCTGCCCCAGTGGGCGCATATAGCCCTCCACTTTGGGCGCATAAGTGGTCAGGGCCGTATTTATTTAGGGCTTTTGTGATCTTTTGGGTTTCACTCCTTTTTTCCAAGTTGTTTCATGATTTTTCCCATGGGTTGCTCACACGATCACGACATGACTCATGCGTGCCAAAGCATGGCATGACATGACATGACACGACAAAGCACGTGCGTTCCATGGATAAGCATGACATGACTCGTGCAAGCCGCGATGCGACTTGGCACGACTTAGCACGATTTGCGTAGTCATGGCACAGTTTTCTACGTACAGCTAATATAAGTATGTGACACGATTTGTACTAGCAACGGCAAGACTTGGCATGACTTAGCATATGTTAGCCTTCGCGTAGGCACATAGAACCATGTGGGGGCATAGCCCTTAGATGCACGATGTTTTAGAATTTATCCCTTTTATGCATTCTTTCTTTTACGATGCAAGTTGCCATAACTCTTCGGCTTTATTATAATTTATACTTCATGCTATGATTTCTTTCTAATGGTGGCCCATTAGGGTGCACTCAGGATTATGTCTTTTTCTTACCTACATATTAGCTTGTACAATGATATGCTGCATAGCCATGATATGTGAACACGATGTGATGATCAAAGAGTAGTAAACCATGATGGTGGCCCGTCGTGGCATACTTTTAACAAGTACAAGTAACATGACATGATGGTGACCTGTCATGGTGCACCCTTGACAAGTAATCTTGACATGTGACTCATGAACGTTGTTACGACGGCTAACTTGACATGCTAAGTAAATTTTCATCTTGACACCGTGGGTGATTGTATTGAATGTGCTTGTATAAGCTACCAGTCTTGTCCGTATCATGTCTAGGACTTGTATCCCTGGTTACCACGGGCAGGGATACATACTGAATCTGACTAGGTTAATGACTAGCTTGATTAAGTAGTTCATATAGAGAGATACTCCGGCTACAAGCAATCTCATTATCTGGGCGCCTTTCCTGATGGACTTGTAGCCTGCCGACGAGTAGAGCACATTTCCAGCTCACTGTCATATAGGGCACTTTATGAAATGATTAATATGTACACTGTCATGTGTTGCACTCAAGTCACCTAACAAGTCATGGTAACTCTTAGCTTGAACCTTGCGTCTAGATAACCTGGATAGTCTGCAGGGCTTGTGGCCGTAGGGATATCTTATTGCATCTTGCTAGTAACTAGGCTTGTGATAACACAAGTTAGTTAACTATCAAGCCGTACTATTGCTTGGCCGTGAACGTTGGATGGAGTCTCATCTTGTCTAGTCTTGCTTAGACCCAGTACATGGCTATCTCAGGACTTGCTTGTGTATGCTTTACTTTATCGATAATTAGTTAGAGACTAAGTTCTGTTCAGATGAAGAGTTACAACCCCGGTCCTCGTTTGGTTTACGGGTTGTAACTTGGTTACCGGAACAGTCCTTTAGTTATCTTATCATTTATCACCCTATTTTCTCTAACTCATGTCTTTTGTTATTGTATCTATAAATGTATGTGCTAATATGCTGGTTTTAGTTCTTAAGTGAAGCCTCCTTTGTGGCACTTGCTCTTCCTAGGGTCTGACCTAGCTGGTTTTATATGGCCAAATTTTGGAGCAGCTACCGAGGATCTTCCAGCCTTCCTGCCAGATGGTGACCACTAGAAGGAACCCTGGCAACGAGTGGGTTCTTATTTTGCTCTCCCACTCCCTTGTAAAAATATTCTTTTGAGGCGTTTAGCCGTCGAACAAGTGTTAGCTCGTTTGCAACTTTACTTACTGTCTGCCTACGGGCTGTAACATGATTGACAAATCCTAGGGTTGATCATGTATGACTTAAACTCTTGCTAGTCTTCGTATTTTGTATGACTAGCTTCATGATCATCTGAATATGTAATGTATGGGACGCCTTACTTGTATGTCTGATGATCTGTCATCTTGTTATAATTACTTGCTTGCTTTAGATTGAGACACTAGACTTATTCTTGATCCTAAGAGACTAATGGCGTGTAGTAAACCATCATGCATCTAGACAGCCATGACCGTATTGCGAGATGGGATTCACTTTAATGTACGTAGCTGGCTGTGTCTGTCCCCCACTCTCCAGTATTCTGGTTCTGGGGCGTAACACGGTTTAAGTAGTGGCCCATGCAGGTCTTGTAAATCAAGATGAGTGAGGGTTTCACTGAATAGATGTCTCAATCAGCACTCGTCCTTGATCTCTACTCGTGTCTTTTAAATCTTTCTGAAATCTTGACCTGATCACATGTTTACATCCTTGATCTATCATAGTCCTTCCTTATTGTTCTCCATGTCATTTCTTCAGCGGCATTGTTCCTGGTCCTACCGATCGGCAAGGCGAAGCACCTTCCGTGGACCAGCAGCAACCTGGAGACCAAGCCCAGCACTCAGGGGTAGCCTCTAGAGTCATGACTACTAGGGGTCAAGAGCCATCAGTTCAGCCAGTCCAGCCTGCAAAGCCTGACGATAGAACCCTAGTGGGTCTCATCAGGGAATAGCTTGCATCTTAAGATCGTCGGGACGATGCCCTGCACCTGGCAGTACAGGATGCCATGGGCCGTGTTGGTTATCAAGGGAATAATGTGGCTAGCAGTTTCAAGCGCCTTAACCCTCTCTTCTTCGACGGTAGTGAAGACGCTATTGCAACTGATGCGTGGCTTCCAGGACATCGAAATTATCTTGGATGCAGCCAAGACTCCAGAAGGAGAGAAGGTAGCTGTAGTGCACCTACAGTTATTAGACCTAGCCTGCACCTGGTGGGCAATGATAGCAGTTGGGTTGGCGACGCCTGTTCCATGGGCGATATTCAGTGACAAGTTTTAGATCAATTACTTCGATGCTGTGGCTCGGCACGACCTACAGACGAGTTCACCAATCTCAGGCAGATGAGCAGGACGGTCGATGGATATGCAGCCGAGTTTTCAAGACTGAGTCAGTTTGCTCCTACTTTGGTGGCAACCGAGTTTGACCGAGCACAGCAGTTCCAGCAGAAACTCCACCTAGAGATCATTCTAGCAGTGGAGCAGTTTGAGCATCAGACTTTTGATGCTATTTTGTGAGCAGCTAAGAGGCATGAGTATACCTCCCAGAGAATAGTGGACATAACTGGAGGACGGAAGCAGTCCCATAATCAGATGACCCAGTCCTCAGCCTCAGCCTCGGCAGCTAGGGCCTTGACTATTGGAGCTCTGAGGAGGACAGCATCAGTTATGTCGGTTCAGCACTCGACTCCAACGTACCCTCAGCAGCAGAAGCGGAGGCAGTCTTCCATAATGGGCTGCACTCATTTTGGAAAGCCAGTGCATGTAGTATCAGAATGTCGTAGAGTACAAGGTTTGTGTTTGGCTTATGGCGCATCAGATCACATGATAGAGTCCTTCCCACAGAGAGCCGATTCATCCTTATCGGCCCAGACTAGTCCCTCGGTGAGGGGACCAGCACCAGTACATCAGCAGCAGTACCAGCCTCCGAGGCCATTACCGCCTCAGGCCCAAGCATTCCAGCAGTAGAGGCTACAGCAGTATGCCCAGGTCCAAGCTCAGGTTCAGAACCGGCAAACAGGTTTCCAACAGAGGGGACCAGCACCCAGAGGGCAAGGTCAAACGATGGCTTTGACCGTAGAGGAGGAGTTGGCATCAGGTGAGGTAGTGGCAGGTACCATTCTCGTCAACTCTTTTCTTGCATCAGTATTATTTGATTTGGGTGCATCGCATTCATTTATGTCTGCACAATTCGTAACACGGATAGGACTGGAGGCCGAGTCATTATCAGTAAGGCTCAATATACTTACTGGTAACGGTCTTGTGGGAATAGATAGAGTATTTTTCTCGTGTCGAATCGTAGTTAGCGAAAGAGAGTTTCCTGCTAGGTTGATAGAGTTTTCGATGGCCGATTATGATGTGGTCCTAGGAATGGATTGGTTGACGGACCAGTATACTAGAATAGATTGCCATATCGGCAGGATTATTTTTAGTATTCCTGGTGAGCCAGAGTTTTCATTTCTCCGAGGCGGAGTAGAACCTTCTTCCCCAGTATTGCGGATGGCAGTAGCAGCAGCAGATCAGTTTTCCAGAGTTGTAGAAGAGTTTTCTGACATATTTCTCGAAGAACTTCTAGGCATGCCCCAAGAGAGAGAGATCGAGTTTAACATTGATTTGATTCTCGGATCAGCACCAGCGTCAGAGAGAGTCTATAGGATGGCACCTTCAGAATTGGAGATCTTGTACAAGATGATTGAAGAACTTAGAACCAAGAGTTTTATTCGTGATAGCGGATCACCTTGTGGAGCTTCAGATGCTTTTTATGAAAAAAAAGGATGGTACGTCAAGATTATGTGTTGATTATCGTACCTTGAACTCTGTAACAATCAAGAACAGATACCCTCTACCAAGGATAGATGACTTATTTGATCAGCTCAAGGAAGCGGCTGTATTCTCGAAGATTGACTTGCAGTCAGGATACCATCAGATTAGAGTCAGAGAGCAGGACATCCTGAAGACAGCATTCAGATCGAGATATGGACATTGGGAGTTCCTTGTTATGCCATTTGGAGCGACCAATGCGCCAGCTGTATTCATGGACCTCATGAATCATATCTTCATGCCTTATTTGGACCAGTTCGTGATAGTGTTTATAGACGACATCTTTGTCTATAGTAAGAGTGAGGAGGAGCATGAGCAGCATCTCCGTGTGGTTCTTCAGATTCTCATGGAGCACCAGTTGTACGCAAAGTTTAGTAAGTACGAGTTTTGGTTAGATCGTATCTCGTACTTAGGTCACATCATCACTAGAGGTGGAGTGGAAGTGGACCCCCAGAAGATAGTTGCCATAGAGACATGGCCAGTACCTAGCACTGTCGCGGAAGTTCGGAGTTTCCTTGGATTGGCTGGTTATTACCGACGGTTTGTGTCAGACTTCGCTCGGATTTTAGCACTATTGACGCAGTTGACCCACAAGGAGGTACGGTTTACTTGGACAGCAGAGTGTGAGAGCTCATTCGAGAAGTTGAAGCAGGGGCTGATGACGGCCCCTATTCTCACTCTTTCCGATGGGACTGGAGGATTTTTAGTTTATTGTGATGCTTCAGGCAGAGGATTGGGATGCGTATTGATACAGCATGGTAAGGTAGAAGCTTATGCGTCACGTCAGCTTCGTGACTATGAAAGAAATTATTCTGCCCATGACTTGGAGTTAGCAGTAGTAGTTTTTGCATTGAAGCTTTGGAGGCATTATTTATATGGAGATCGGATGGAGATTTTCACCGATCATAAGAGTCTTAAGTATGTGTTTACCCAGAAGGATCTCAATATGCGTCAGAGAATATGGCTAGAGCTACTTGTGGATTATGACATCAACTTGCAGTATCATCCTGGAAAGGCCAACGTTGTTGCAGATGCATTGAGCAGGAGAGCCGGAGTTTATTTTCTAACAGCACAGCCAGAGTTGTTAAAGATATTCAGAAGATGGGTATTGAAGTTGTCCTTTCTACCAATATGGCATTGATGGCCAGTATGCAAGTTCAGTCCAGTATAGTTGAGAGGATCAAGTTGGCTCAGTCAGCAGATTCTAAGCTTCAGCAACTTATGGCAGAATGTGTAGTAGGGCGAAGACCAGAGTTATGTATTCAAGAAGATGGTACACGCCGATATGGGAGGCATCTCTGTGTACCCCATGGAGATATCAGACAGGAGATCATGGTAGAAGCTCATAGTTCTCAGTATTCGATTCATCCCGGTGGTACGAAGATGTATCGTAATATTCGACAGCATTTTTGGTAAAATGGCACGAAGAGAGAGATAGCCCGGTTTGTCTATCGTTGTTTGGTCTGTCAGCAAGTTAAAGATGAACATCAGAGACCCGCTGGACTTCTTCAACCTTTACCAATCCCTGAATGGAAATGGGAGCACATTACCATAGATTTTGTGACTAGACTACCTAGATCCCCAGCTGGGAGAGATGCTATCTGGGTTATAGTTGACAGACTCATGAAGGTAGCTCATTTTATCCCTTTCAGAATTGGTCAGTTGACGGATCAGCTTACAGAGATGTACCTCCGACAGATAGTTAGATTGCATGTAGTACCAGTCAGTATTGTGTCCGATAGAGATCGAGAATCACTTCGCACTTTTGGCAGAGTCTTCAAGAGAGTTTGGAAACTCGTCTCAAGTTCAGTTCAGCCTACTACCCGCAGACAGATAGTCAGTCAAAACGTATGATCCAGACTCTTGAAGATATGCTGCGGTCATGTACACTCGACTTTGATGGTTCGTGGGAAGATCACCTGCACCTCGTAGAGTTCTCCTATAATAACAGTTTTCAGGCCAGTATCCAGATGGCACCTTTTGAAGCCTTGTACGGCAGAAAGTACAGATCTTTCTTAGCTTGGGATGATATCGGTGAGAGGCAAATGCTTGGACCAGAAATGGTAACGCGGACTATTAAGGTGGTCAGACAAGTCAGAGATCATGTTCGAGTTGCTCAAGATCGCCAGCATCATTGGACCAATTTTCATCGGCGTCCCCTTGAATTCTCTGTCGACGACCATGTATTCCTTAGGATCTCGCCTACCAGTGGCGTCATTCATTTCAGCGCACGGGGAAAGCTTAGTCCTAGGTATATAGGATCGTTCGACATTTTAGAGCGAGTAGGTGACGTGTCATATCGTCTCGCTCTTCCGTCGTCGCTACGTAAGGTACATAATGTGTTCCATATATCCCAATTGTGATGGTATATCCCAAATCCGAGTCATGTCCTCGATCATTCGGAATTGGTTGTTGGTACCAATCTTTTGTATGAGGAGAGACCCGTATCCATATTGGACCGAAGAGAGAAGATACTCAAGAATAAGACTATCAAGTTAGTCCGTGTTGCTTGGGGTCATCACTCTTTGGGAGTGTCAATATGGGAGTGTGAGGATGATATCTGATCGCGATATCCTGACCTATTTGACTCGAAAGGTATAATGTCTTCTTATGCCTTATGCCTTCAACTTTATTGCTTGCATGAATGATTGCTTGATTGATTGTTTAGTTATAACTTGCCTGTGATTAGTATAGCTTGCTCGACATCTATAGCCTCTTGATTAAATTCTGAGGACGGAATTCTTTTAAGGTGGGTAGAGTTGTCACCTCCGTTTTTCGATGTACGTATTTCCAATATACGTGTACGGAATCCTAACCCGTATTTTTACTTATCTTGTCTTGCTAGCTAATTTTGGTTTAATCTTATTTAGATTCATCATGCGATATCATGGTTTGGCTTGGTTCATTATTGGTTTGGCTTGGTCTAATTCCATGGTTCATCATGATAAACCCCTACCTACCACCATCCTCATTTAAAACCCACCTATTTTTCTCTCTCTTCATTATTCTCCATAATATCTTCTTCTCCATTAAAAATCTCTTCCCCTCCATAGGCAAGTGCACCTTGCTCTCACTCAAGAACCCATTTTTATGGTTCCAATGGCTTATTAGCATGATTTCAAACCACTTTAGAACTTGAAGATTTTTATTTTGAAGCATAGATTTTTGTAGATCTAGGAAATTGCCATTTTTAGGTTTTTGTAGTTTTGATCTATTTAACTTCTTTATTTACATATTTTGATGGTTCCATATTGTAGAAAATTTTGTTCTACCCCATTTTGACCTATGAAAGTCCGAATTTGGACTGCGGATGAAGATTTGGCGGAGCTCGGAAGCTACGGCTTTCCTTGCATTTTTCTTCTCGGATCTGTCGGGAAGAAGAACAGTGCTTGGGCACATTAACTTTCTGTGCGCCCAAAGTAGTCTTTTCTTTCATGTGGGCGCATATGTATGCCCCCTTTGGGCGCATAGGTGCATCCCCATGTGGGCGCATAGCCTTGTATTGGCGTATGAACTCACGAAACAAGTCACAGCACCTTGCCCTTTTCCTTGGCACATGGCCACGCCATCACTTGGGCGCATAACCACCCTTATGTGGGTACATAGAATCTGCCCTAGTGGGCGCATATAGCCCCCCACTTTGGGCGCATAAGTGGTCAGGGCTGCATTCATTTAGGGCTTTTGTGATCTTTTGGGTTTTACTCCTTTTTGCCAAGTTGTTTCATGATTTTTCCCATGGGTTGCTCACACGATCACGACATGACTCATACGTGCCACAGCATGACATGACATGACATGACACGACATGGCACGTGCGTGCCACGACTAGGCATGACATGACTCGTGCAAGCCGCGGCGCGACTTGGCACGACTTAGCACGATTTGCGTAGTCATGGCACGGTTTTCTACGTACGGCTAATATAAGTACGTGACACGATTTGTACTAGCTACGGCAAGACTTCTCACGACTTGGCATATGTTAGCCTTCGCGTAGGCACATAGAACCATGTGGGCGCATAGCCCTTGGATGCACGATGTTTTAAAATTTTTCCCTTTTATGCATTCATTTTTTTACGATGCAAGTCGCCATGACTCTTAGGCTTTATTATACTTTATACTTCATGCCATGATTTCTTTCTTACGGTGGCCTATTAGGGTGCACTCAGGATTATGTCTTTTTCTTACCTATATATTAGCTTGTACAATGATATAATGCATAGCCATGATATGTGAACACGATGTGATGATCAAAGAGTAGTAAATCATGATGGTGGCCCGTCGTGGTGCACTTTTAACAAGTAACAAGTACAAGTAACTATTTGCCATTGATTGTAAAAGTACAGAACAGTTTTATGGGAGGACGGAACTTAGACTCACAACACAAACTCGCTCGTACAAAGAAAGCCTAGGGACGAAAACCTAGGTGCAAAAATCTAAGTATAATTGTTTATTTTTATTTTGGAGGGTGACGGTAGAGGCTCGGGAGAGTGACGGCAACTCTGCCTTACTCCTTGGACGATCGGACGTAGTCTTGGCTTTGATGAAGAAATGCTCTCGAGATGCGTGGGGAGACTCTTATGTGCGCCTCCATTTTCTTTAGGCGTGCCTCTGTGTTTCTCTATCTGCTCTCCTCTCTCTCTCTCTCTCTGTACTCCTCTGTGCTCTCTGCGCTCCTCTGTGCTCTCTATGCTCTTCTGTGCTCCCTGCCCTCTGCCCAGCCCAACTTTTGCAAGGGAATGGCACCTTGCTATTTATAGGACTTTGGGATAAGTAGGGTGTGCAGTAATTGCTCCTTGAAAAGTGGGCGATTAAGGATTTGGTGAAGATTAGCCTTGATCTTGTTTGTTGAAAAACAATCTGGACGATTTATGTTGATTGGAACAAATCTGAGCAGTTAATGTTGATTGGAACAAATTGATCTGGACAATTAATGTTGATTGCACCAAATCTGCTTTGTGATGATCTGTTGATGTCATCAAATCCAAGTAAATAAATCTTGGTCAATCTCTTGCCACGTGTCCCAACTGCCTGTTATGTCGATTGCCATAATCTAAGTTGTTGAGATTTGATCAACTCCTGCCACATATCCCAACTGCTGCGAGCCGCATGGAGGACTGTTATAGTTGAGCCGCATGAGTGCGGCCTCGTGTCGTAGCCGCATAAGGATGGCCTTATCTAAACCGTATGAAAGTCCTTTAATCTGAGCCGTATGAGAGTGGCAGCCGCATGGGGGTGGCCTCCAACTGAATCGCATAAGGGTGGCCCCCACAAATCGAGCCGCATGAGAGTGGCAGCCGCATGGGGGTGGCCTCCAACTGAACCGCATAAGGGTGGCCCCCCACAATCCGAGCCGCATGAGAGTGGCAGCCGCATGAGGGTGGCAGCCGCATGAGGGTGGCGACCGCATGAGGGTGAGCGGTCCGCATAGAAAGCTTCTTTGGATTTTGTGGACTGTGCTGACTGTCTCAAAGATTTTCTCGTCTTTTGAAGAGCCAGACGCGTCTCCTTATTATGTCAGAGCCGTCAGAGCTGTCACTTCATGTCAGAGCATTAAATGGCCAGCTGCATGAATTAATTATGGCCAGCTGTCATCGGCATGTTTTGAGCCGCATGAGGCCACGTGGCTCTTCCTGAGCCGCATAAAGCTTTCTGAGGCGCATGAAGCTCTGAGAGATTTTTGAGCCGCATGAGACCCCCCAAGTTCTGAGCGGCATAAAACTCTCCAGTTTTTGAGTCGCATGGAGTTTTATGTTGATTTTGGGCCGCATAAGGCACCCATGCTGCTTTTGGGCCGCATTAAGTTTTCTGAGCCGCATGAAGCATTCTGGATTTTGAGCCGCATAAAATCCTTATTGGCCACATGGAGCTTTCTACTTTTTCAGCCGCATGAGACTCCATGTTGATTTTGAGCCGCATAGAGAATCCCTTTTTTTCCTTGCACTTGTGAAGGATCACATCTCGCAAGTCAAGGACATCTCGATCAACCTTTGCACCCGCTTTGTGGGCCCGAGTGTCCTGAGCACATGAGTGCATAGGTATCCTATTTACTCCCCGATGCGGGACTAGTAAAAGTACTTGCCCTTGATCATTGTTGGGAGACTCTTGAGAACCTCATGTTCGTTTGCTGCCGGGAGCTGGACACGGGCGGTTTTGTACAACTTTCTATTAGAGGCCCACTTAGCGGGACGCTCTGATGGTCAGAGGTTGGGACAGCTGACTAAGCTCGACGAGCCCGTGCTGTCCTAGACTTCTTCGACTTAGCACCCGAAGGTGCGTAGTAGGAAGAGTCCAAGTTGGAAGAAGGGAAGAGAAGTTGGTGTCCTTTTCAAAGGAGGCTAGGGGGCTCTATTTATAGAATGGAGTGAGCCCTTTCTTCTTCTTCTTTCCGATATGGGACTAAAAGTAATATTTTTTATGCTTCTACAAGATCCCCTTCAAAGTTTCCAAATTGTAAATTTGGAATACTTTGAATAAGAAGCATGGAAAGTAGAGTTGCTTAGGTGTGGCAATCCTATCAGAGGTATCATGGATGTGATAGGTTTGGGTATTTCTGTTGGGGATTTTATATGGACTTATCATCCTTGGCGTACCTTGGTTTTAGGTACGAATGATAAGTTGAGAGAGGGAACCACCATAATTACTTAGAGGTGATGAGCACGTGGTAAATATGGGTCTAAAGTAGAGCCTTCCTACTCAGAGGTAATGAGGACGTGGTAGGAGTGAACTCGAATGAGGATACATAGAATAACTCAGAGGTGCTATCAACGTGGAAGTTTTATGTATTGAGTGAAAGAATGCTATGGAACAGCTGGGCTCCAAAAGCATATGATAATGAGGAAAGATGTGGATGTACTAGGGGGCCTAGTACGGCATTTGTGGTCAGCTGCGAACATTTGTGGTCAACAGAGGACATTTGTGGGCCTATTATCCTTGGCATACTCCGGTCTTGGGTATGGATAATAAGTCGAGAGAAAACCAACATACTTACTCAGAAATAATGAAGACGTGGTAAATATGAGGATTTCTTCAATGGAGTCTTCCTACTCAGAGGTAATGAGGACGTGGCAGGAGTGGACTCCATGAAGGGTACACAGAACAACTCAGAGGTAATGAGGACATGGAAGTTCTACGTGAGGGGTGGTTCGTTTTTAATGGAAGTGAAAACAACTCAGAGGTAACATCGACGTGGTTGTTTCGGAAATTTTGTGGATCTGTTACCCTTTTTATGCACTGAAAGTGCGGGTATTGGATCATGAGGGGGGAGTGTCACGACCCGCACTCTAGAGTAAGGGCACGAGAAGTGGGTACGTCCAGCCTACGCCGCAGTGTTGGCGGTAGAACGCTGTCCTAGGTCACAACATCTAACAATATAATGCAAAGCAATTTATACTCCCCGAATGGGGGTGACATAGCAGAATGTAAACTCAATCACAACTAAGGAAGAAGAAGTACGATATGATATAGAACTCAAAATGAAATACAGGTGATCAGAAGAGTCTAAGTATCTAAGATAACAACTCAGCAACATCCAGAATACAAAGTCTCAACTATAGAATATGAAAGAATATATACAATCCAGATCTCAAATGACAGAATAGAGCCTAACTAACTAGTCTGGGCAGTATGAACGACGTCCTCAGCTAGAGCTGGATCCTCCTGTGGGTCCAACTCATAAGTATCGTCTAGATGGGCTCCATAGTAGGTCGGACAGAAGTCTTCGGTATCATCTGTAATATTTTTAACTGGTCCAGTCAATATTTTTAACAGGTCCAGTCAGGACGGGAGCGAGCACAGTACATTTCATGCAGTTCATATCATATCAGAAAATATAAAGCAAGCAATAGAGTAAGATACATGAAACGCTGTAAGAAGATGTACATGAAAATATGAGAGATATTTGATAACTAAAAATATATACATTATAAGTAAGAACTGTAAGTGACTAGTAATTTAGAGTACGAGATGGCATATAATTGGCTTAGGTTGTACATGATAAAACATGGAAAGTAACAGAGTGTACATGACGGGTAATCACATGACCAGGGTAATCACATGACCATTTATACTTACCCCTACCCACAATCAATACACAAGGATCCAGTCAAGTTACGTTACGGACATGATATTTTGGTTACACAAGAAACACATGAGGAAACATGAACGTACATGAGAGCACATGAAAGTACATGAGCGTACATGAAAGAACATGAGAGAACATGAGTGTACATGAATAATACAAGAGCAAGGAATACATGATGTACATGAAACACATGACATAAAGTATTCGATGCGCCCGCTAAGGGGGATAACATCCCAAGAAGAGATCCATATAGTACCAATTCGTGATGATAACGTGACAGTATCAAGTAAAGTAATCTAGAGCCAGAATATAAGTCGTGACAAGTATAAAACGATCAGAGAATGTACTCGCCTGTATCCTGAGTATCTGAAGAATATCTACTGTCCGAGGAGTGGTGTATGTCTCCTATAGAATAGTACAAGGCACTATGAGTCTAAAATGATAATAAGATGCAATTTAATGCATTCTACATGAATCTAGGTCCATCTAGACCAAAGTCAACTCTTGGTCAACTCTGTTCAACCCTAGAAGTCAAACTAGGTCAACTAGGTCAAACCTAAGCCAAACAAGTCTATACTAGTCTAGCTAGTCCATTTTAGGTCTAATCAAGGCTAAACAAGTCTAACTAGACTCTATACTGGCATTCAAGCCACACTCATAGGCTAAGAGCCCTAGTCTAGGCTATTAGGCAATAACATGCCTATAACCAAACCATATCACATATACACATATCCATAAATGTATCTAATATAATATAGTACTCTCATTAACATAGGATACATGAATATGTGAATCTCACATATATATATATATATATATATATATATATATATATATATATATATATATATATATATATATATATATATATATATATATATATATATATAATATATATATATATATATATATATATATATAGAAAACAAGGGGAGGAAATGTGATTGTGTATATGTGTGTGTGTGTGTGTGAAGTGACATGAGAGTGTCACTTAAGGGTGTAATATAACATGTGTGTGTTAGTGAGAGTGCACAAGAGGAAAAACAGTGAAGTAACATTTGTGTGTGTGAGAGAATACAAGAGAGTGTCAAGGAGGCATGTGGGTGTATGAGTGATAAGAGATACCTGTGTGTGTGAGCAAAATAAGAAAATAGAAAACAGTGAGTAACATGGAAAAACCTGAAAATCAGTTAGTGTATATTGGTTCATGTCTCAATAGGAAATACCAGTGTAGTGTTCATGTGTCAAAGGAATATCAGTGAAGTGTTAAAAGGAAAAACAGTGGCATGGCAGTGTATAACCTTGGAATAGGAAACAGTATATGGAAAATTAGTAGCTAACATTGGTTCACATGACAGTTGAACAGAGAATCACATCTCAGGTTCAACCAAGTGACAGTTTATGTGCTTTTGTGTGTGTCTCATGAAGTTAATTCCTGTGTGTGTGTGTTCTGTGATTTGAAACAAGTCCCAGGTTTGTGTGTATACATGCAAGTCATTTCAGAATTTGTGTGGGTGTGTGGCTGGATACAAATCAGTGTGTAACCTACATTCACTGTGTGTGTATAGAAACAAATCATCTCAGGTTTAGAAAGGAACCCAGGATTCCAGTTTTCAGTATGTGTAATAGTGTCCTGTGTGTGTAATGGGTGTACATGAATCTCAGTTTTTAGTGTACCATATACTGTGCATTTGTGTGTAGGCAGGGACCATGTGTGACAGTGATATCATGTGTCAATAGTGATTAGGTAAATATGAAAACAGTGTACCATATCAGGGTGTGAGAGTGTGCATGATACAAGGAATTTGTGAGTGTCAATAGGAGGAAGAAATAATGTATAAATCTGGAAACCAGGGAACTATATCTCAGGAAAAAGAAGATGACAGTTATAACATCAAAACCAAATTCGAATTTCCCATTCCCTTTGAAAACCATTCCTCAACAAAACCTAACTAACATGAATTCAACCTAGTAATGACTAACACCATGTATATGGGTTAACATAGCAAATTGGAACATCACATTCAGTTTTTAAAAGGAAATGAAAATCAAAAGACAGTTATAAACAACCAACAAATTTCGAATTCCCATTACCTATCCCAACACAACCATATGAATCAATCAATAGTAAACTAGTATAACTGCAATGACTGAGCATGGCAATGTAACATCAAATCAGTTTAAGAAAAGGAAATTAAGTTAGAAACCAAATGACAGTTTCTAATAACCAACAGTGAACTAATTTGACAGTTAACAGTCCATTGAATAGCTCAATCCATATTCCAAATTTCATTACCAAGTGCAAAAGCAATCTAACTTGAAAAACCAAACTAACATGAACTAATACACATGTATTAGGATTTAAACATGGAAATTAATCATTAAAATCGGTTTAAACAGGGATTAAAATTCTCAGAATTCAGAAAACTGAACTGAGTATCAGTCCATGCCATTCAACAGTCCAAATCAATATCAAAAATCCAATTTAAACCCTAAAACCTATCACAAATCAGTATCCCTCATTGTAGTAATGTAATTACACATGTACATGGGTTAAATTGGCAATTTAACATCAATTGAAACAAGAATTAAAACTCAAAAATGAAGAACAGTAATTACGTATCAGTCAACATGTATATTCGAAAGCCAACACATGCCAAAATCCCATTCATATCATAAAACTTTAATCTAACAAGTAATCGAATTAATCATGAACAATCAACATGTGGGATCATTTGTCAATTGAAAGCATTAGTTTAAAATAGGATTAAAATGGATTAAATGTTCGGGAAAAACTGAACATAAGTGTATTAGTCGATACATTGAACCCAAACTCAAATCAATATTCCATTTCCAAATCATAAACTAAAATAATAAGTAAACTCAACTAATTAGAGATTATTAACATCTACAAGATCTAATTTATCAATTTAAATCACAATTTAAACATTAAAACTGGAATTAAAATACTGAATCAAACAATCAGAACGTACACGCACAGTGCACGCCCAGTGCACACGCGATTCCGTGTCCGACATGACACGAGGACCCACAAAACTTTGGGAGCCTCGTGTCAGTCTGTGCCCACACCCACGTGTCAAATTATACGCGTCTACGTGGCATGTACAGCACGTAATAGACCCCGAGTAGCAGGGGAGTGGCACTGCGCGCGCACGCATTGCACCCCGCGTGTACCCGTCTCCAATGCGACACGACACGACACCAATACAACCTCAGTACACCAGAAAACCATAAGCGAGCCTAAACCCTAATTTTCTATTCAAACCAAATTGGAAAACCGGGATGAAATGCCCACTGTGGCATTTCATCGAACACCTATGCGTATCTACTGATACGTGTCCGATACGGACACGTAAAGGACACGAAACCTAGCAAAACCTATTCCTACAGTTAGAGGACACCTAGGGCTTCCTATCCATGCCTAGAAATTAAAATTTCATGAAGAGAATAAGAAGTTACCTATTGGTGTTTTTCTCCAAAGAAGCTTCAAAATGGGGGATCCTTCTTGCTAGCCCCAAAGCTCCAAATTGTCCCAAATTTGAGAATGGCCTCCATGAACAGTAGGGGAAAGTAATTTAGATCACTATGGAAGAAGTCTGAATGAAAAAGGAATTATTTTGATTAAAATAGGAGAGGGTTTCTATAGGAACAAACCTTGTTCTTGCCAATGGAGAGAATGAACAAAAGAGGCAATATTTTTTGGGAGGGATTTTATAGGGGTGGATCTCTAGGTGGCTGGCCATAAATGCTAGGGTTAGGGTTTTGGGATTCAATCCAAGGGCTCTCATCACATCTAATCTATTCAATGGCTAGAAATCTAGGTTTTTCCTTCTAGTCAAGTTGCAACCTATTCCTTTCTAACAAGTCATGGCTTAACCCATCTAACAAATGCTAACTAAAACTCACTATGGCTAACTAGACTAGCTATGACTAATCTAGGTTAGGTCCAATCTAGGTTAGGCAAATCTAAACCACATGGCAATCAATTAACTAGTATTTAAATCAAACCATTCAAATAAATCATTTTAAATTCCTAACAAAATATATTAAATTCAAATAATTCAAAAATGACAAAAGTACCCTCAAACTAGAAATGATAAATGAAATACCCTAATCACATGGCTAGGCTCTAGGTCACTATCTCTAGGGTTACACTAGCAAAATACCAAAATTACAAGTCATGGTTTAAATAGTTTAAAAATGATTAAAAATTACCAAAAATCATAATATGAAATAAATATCAATAAATAATGATTATAATTACAAAATTTCAAAATTACCTTTATCTGAAAAACTGGGTGTTATAATCCTACCCACCTTAGAAAAATTTTGTCCTCGAAATTAAAATGATCGCACCCCCTTCTAGGTCAAACACCCCACAATTAAAGTCTCAAACATACCGTCAGATAATCATATGCGTCTGTCCAAAATCATGATACTCAGAATCTTCGTCGTGCTAGTGAGCAAGGCTACGATAATCACAGAGTCCTCGACTAAGGCACATACCTCTAGAATCATGGTATTTAAAGTTTCCGCACTGCCGCATGCGACGGCAAAAATCTTAAATTTCCACACCCGAGAAATATGTCCAAAATCTAACTATATGTCCTCATTATGCTAGCTAATACGACTATCGAAGATTCTAGATCCCATAACTGAGGTGACCTAACCCATATGATTTTTTTCAGAAGAAAAACAAACATAACACATGAACAACAGAACAAAATTGATCAGTCAACAAGGAACAGATGGAATCGAATTTCAAAATAGTTATAAGAGATAATTACGAGAATGAAATCGAAAAGAACGGAACTTGCAGCAAGATCTCCAATGGTCTGTGCATCCACGACTGTCCTGACGATAGCTCGTCCCTGTTGGTTTTTCCTATTCTGCTGCTGATGCTGCATGAACCGTTGCTGCTAAGAGAAATCGAGAATGACGGAAAAATATCTCTGTACAGACGAAGGTGTACCTCCAATGTAGCAAAAATACCAACCTGAATCGACATAACAGGAGCTGCGGTATCGAGACCCTGATGAACAGGACGAGAGGTGGCCAGCCTCTCGATAGTATCCCCCGAACTGGAGTGATGAGATCGTGTCTTCATAACCATCATGAAGACAGATCAAAACAAGAAGCAATTTCTGAGAATGAAGCAAAAATTCAAAAGGGAACAGTTTATATTCAAGGGAAGTCAATAAGCAACAATTAGATAAAAGGAATATGATTAAGAGTTTTCCTAGTGTGATTGAGTACATTCAAAATATTCTAATCCTACTGCAGGCTGTACTGATACTCTAGTTCGAATACTACTACATAAACTCGACCTGCATGGGCTACCACTAAAAATGTGTCACGACCCGCACCCTAGAGTAAGGGCACGAGAAGTAGGTACTTCCAGCCTATGCCGCAGTGTCGACGGTAGAACGCTGTCCTAGGTCACAACATCTAACAATATAATGCTAAGCAGTTTATACTCTCCGAATGGGGGTGACATAGCAGAATGTAAACTCAATCACAACTAAGGAAGAAGAAGTACGATATGATATAGAACTCAAAATAAAATACAGGTGATCAGAAGAGTCTAAGTGTCTAAGATAACAACTCAGCAACATCCAGAATACAAAGTCTCAACTACAGAATATGAAAGAATATATACAATCCAGATCTCAAATGACAGAATAGAGCCTAACTAACTAGTCTAGGCAGTATGGACGACGTCCTCAGCTAGAGCTGGATCCTCCTGTGGGTCCAACTCACAAGTATCGTCTAGATGGGCTCCATAGTAGGTTGGGCAGAAGTCCTCGATATCATCTGTAATATTTTCAACAGGTCCAGTCAGGATGGGAGCGAGCACAGTACATCTCATGCAGTTCATATCATGTCAAGAAATATAAAGCAAGCAATAGAGTAAGATACATAAAACACTGTAAGAAGATGTACATAAAAACAGGAGAGATATTTGATAACTGAAAATATATACATGATAAGTAAGAACTGTAAGTGACTAGTGATTTAGAGTACGAGATGGCATGTAATTGGCTTAGCTTGTACATGATAAAATATGGAAAGTAACAGAGTATACATGATGGGTAATCACATGACCATTTATACTCACCCCTGTCCACAATCAATACACAAGGATCCAGTCAAGTTACGTTACGGACATGATATTTTGGTTACACAAGAAATACATGAGGAAACATGAACGTACATGAGAGCACATAAAAGTACATGAGCGTACATGAAAGAACATGAGTGTACATGAATAACACAAGAGCAAGGAATACATGATGTACATGAAACACATGACATAAAGTATCCGATGCGCCCGCTAAGGGGGATAACATCCCAAGAAGAGATCCATATAGTACCAATCCGTGATGATAACGTGACAGCATCAAGTAAAGTAATCTAGAGCAAGAATATAAGTCGTGACAAGTATGAAACGATCAGAGAATGTACTCGCCTGTATCCGGAGTATCTGAAGAATATATACTATCCGAGGAGTGGTGTCTGTCTCCTATAGAACAGTACAAGGCACTATGAGTCTAAAATGATAATAAGATACAATTCAATACATTCTACATGAATCTAGGTCCATCTAGACCAAAGTCAACTCTTGGTCAACTCTGGTCAACCCTAGAAGTCAAACTAGGTCAACTAGGTCAAACCTAAGTCAAACAAGTCTATACTAGTCTAACTAGTCCATTATAGGTCTAATCAAGGCTAAACAAGTCTAACTAGACTCTATACTGGCATTCAAGCCACACCCATAGGCTAAGAGCCCTAGTCTAGGCTATTAGGCAATAACATGCCTATAACCAAACCACATCACATATACACATATCCATAAATGTTTCTAATATAATATAGTACACTCATTAACTTAAGATACATGAATATGTGAATCTCACATACATATATATATATATATATATATATATATATATATATATATATATATATTATATATATATATATATATATATATATATTATATTATATATATTATATATATTATATATATATATATATATATATATATATATATATATATTTTATATATATATATATATATATATATATAAAATATATATATAAAAAATGTGAATATATAAAAATATATATAAAATATATATATATAATATATATATATATATATATATATATAAATATATATATATATATATATATATATATATATATATACACACATAGAAAACAAGGGAAGAAAATGTGATTGTGTACATGTGTGTGTGTGTGAAGTGACATGAGAGTGTCACTTGAGGGTGTAATATAACATGTGTGTGTTATTGAGAGTGCACAAGAAGAAAAACAGTGAAGTAACATTTGTGTGTGTGTGAGAATACAAGAGAGTGTCAAGGGGGCATGTGGGTGTATGAGTGACAAAAGATACCTGTGTGTGTGAGCAAAATAGAAAAATAGAAAACAGTGAGTAACATGGAAAAACCTGGAAATCGGTTAGTTTATATTGGTTCATGTCTCAATAGGAAATACCAGTGTAGTGTTCATGTGTCAAAGGAATATCAGTGAAGTGTTAAAAGCAAAAATAGTGGCATGGCAGTGTATAACCTTGGAATAGGAAACAGTGTATGGAAAATTAGTAGCTAACATTGGTTCACATGATAGTTGAACAGAGAATCACATCTCAGGTTCAACCAAGTGACAGTTTATGTGCTTTTGTGTGCGTCTCATGAAGTTAATTCCTGTGTGTGTGTGTGTGTGTGTTCTGTGATTTGAAACAAGTCCCAGTTTTGTGTGTATACATGCAAGTTATTTTAAAATTTGTGTGGGTGTGTGGCTGGATACAAATCAGTGTGTAACCTACATTCACTATGTGTGTATAGAAACAAATCATCTCAGGTTTAGAAAGGAACCCAGGATTCCAGTTTTCAGTGTGTGTAACAGTATCCTGTATGTGTAATGGGTGTACATGAATCTCAGTTTTTAGTATAACATACACTGTGCATTTGTGTGTAGGCAAGGACCTTGTGTGACAGTGATATCTTGTGTCAATAGTGATTAGGTAAATATAAAAACAGTGTACCATATAAGGGTGTGAGAGTGTGCATGATACTAGGAATTTGTGAGTGTCAATAGGAGTAAGAAATAATGTATAAATCTGGAAACCAGGAAACAATATCTTAGGAAAAAGAAGATGACAGTTATAACATCAAAACCAAATTGGAATTCCCTATTCCCTTTGAAAACCATTCCTCAACGAAACCTAACTAACATGAATTCAACCTAGTAATGACTAACACCATGTATATGGGTAAACATAGCAAATTGGAACATCACATTCAGTTTTTAAAAGGAAATGAAAATCAAAAGACACTTATAAACAACCAACAAATTTTGAATTCCCATTACCTATCCCAACACAACCATATGAATCAATCAATAGTAAACTAGTATGCCTGCAATGACTTAGCATGGCAATGTAACATCAAATCAGTTTAAGAAAAGAAAATTAAGTTAGAAACCAAATGACAGTTTCTAATAACCAACAGTGAACTAATTTGACAGTTAACAGTCCATTGAATTGTAGCCTCCCTTTCCAGAATTTTAAAATATTTTTTATTTATTTATTCGATTTAAATGTTAATTTTTAGATTTTTATAAATCATTATTTAGTTAATTATTACGATAGGTGACTCTAGCCATAGTTGAGTTTTGAAGTACTAGACGACTAGGATTTGTGGTACGGGAGATGTAGTAGTGTGCCTTGACTAGTGTACTAGCCATGTCCGGGAAAACCTAGCCATATAGATATCCTAACTAGGAAAACCAAGCCAAGTTATGACATGACCATTATAAATAGTTAATTATTAATTATTAATATTATTTGACGTCTAGGTGACCTAGTCGCACCAAACTAGTCAAACTGAACCCGAACTGAGCCCAAGCCCATGTAGTCATGCGGTACGTCCAATGACATTCGTGTTGATGCATTTTTTGTATGATTGTGTCGTACTCCATTTTAGTGATCTAAGGAATATTTCTAAATATTCTTATTTAAATATTATAATATTGCTATTAGTTGATATTCAATAATGTTTGTATAAGATAGGCCTTGTACATTTTCTGGGATTATTAGACGGTGCAATAATGGTATATACTTTATTAAATTTCGTTATTATTCTTATTACTATTATTATTTTATTAGGATTGTTATTTAATATTATATTTTATTGGTTTATATTTAATTGCTATATTAAATTGTTATCATGTGATTTATAAAATATTACGTATTGTGTATGTGTACGTATACATAATAATATATAGCATAGGTGTATGTATAGAACTATGTATATATATGTGTATATAAATAATTTATTGGGAAATATATTTTGTATTAATGTTAAATATCTTAGATTAAATATGGTACTTATGCACAAAGTATTTATGTGTATTCATGTATTATATATATAAATATATATTATATATTACGTATATGTGTGAAAGTGAATTTTTGTATATATATAAATATTATATATGTAATTGTATGTATATATAAATATATAAATATATATATATATATATATATATATATATATATATATATATTATATATATATATATATCTATATATATATATATATATATATATATATATATATATATATATATTTTATATATATATATATATATATTATATATATATATATATATATTTTATATATATATATAAATATATATATATATATATATATATATATATATATATATAAATATATGTATATATATATATATATAAATATATATATATATATATATATATATATATATATATATATATATATGTATATATATATATATATATATATATATATATATATATATATATATATATATATATATATGTATATAAAGGTATATATAACATATACAAATGTATATGTGAATATATCTACGTACGTGTGTGTGTGCGTATACATATATATATATATATATATTATATATATATATATATATATATATATATATATATATATATATAATATATATCTATATATATATATATATATATATATATATATATATATATATATATAGCTTTAATGATAATAAAAAGAATAAAAGAAAAAGAAGTGCAAAAGAAATAAAACAAACGGGCCGAGCCAGGCCAGGCCAGCCCAGGCCAGCCCAGACCCGGCCCAGTGAGACCCCACCCTAGCGGGCTAAAGCCCGAGCAGTAAGCAAATTCTGTTCTGTTTATCAAAACAGAACTACAAGTATATATATAGAAACAGCGCCATGTATATAGAGAAATCGAGGGAGGGGGTCACGAACCCTAGCACCGACATCCTAGCCTTCAGGCCACCACCATGGGCGGCCATCCCGACGGCCGCGTGTCCCCGGAGGACCGCCGACGGTCGGCCGCGCACGTGGAGATAGAGCATGAGCGCGACAGTAATCCCAACTCGATGAGCCCAACTTTGTAAGTAAATTTCTTCTCCTATAGTTCATCGTTTTGCATTTCGTAAATTAGTCCGGAGAGCCTATATAACCCTCTTTAGATCTCAGTAAACAACTTCGATAATCGTAGGATAACCCGTCCGCAATATCGACACGAAGTCGAGTGGAAACGACGCAAAAATATGACATTAGCACAGTCCAGACACTCAACTTTGAAGGCAATTTCTCGCCAATCCATAGACCGAAATTGAAAACCATCCGAACAGACTTTTAGACAACCTAACCGGCATTAAAACCCTATTTTTCTATTATTTTTATAATCAGTAGGTGCTAAGATAAATCGACGCGAAGATCGAGAAAAATATGAAAAACAGTTTTTGAAAAACTTGAAAAACCATCCATACGACGTGAGTCCCGCCATTCCGGGCGACGTGGTCGCGAACCGAAGGCATCAAAATCTGCGTAACAGTTTCGTGGTCGTGTGGGCTTTGACGGAATTCAAATTGGTCGCGTGTGCGCGACAAATTTGATATGTATCCGTCAAAATTCACCGTATCGGCCTCTGTGCAAGTTTCCCAATTACTTCGTGCACGCTCGTCAGATCGAGACAAAACTTACGCCAACATGACCGTATCGTTTTTCTGGTCCTGTATGCCAAGTTTGGTCTGATTCTGAGACAGTTGAATCGTACGTCGTTTTGTGGGCCTCACGGTCCCACTCTACGGGCGATTTTGTGCACGGCCCGCCAAAATCCAACTTTGGACATACTTTTGGGTTCGTATCGGAAAACCGGATCCGTAGACATATAGTTTGATGACTTTAGAGACCTTTGATCCTGGCACGCTTTTCGGTGTAAAGTGGGTCCAACGGCGGACATCGTTTTTGTCTGAAATTACCGTTTTGTTTCTGTGTCCAGAATTGGACTTAAGGACAGGCAATCCTAGCTAATTTGACTATTCTGAGAATGTTGGTAACATTTATTTCAGCTTTCGGAGACAGTTGTGATGACTTGGACTTTCTGACTTGTGATTGGCGATACATTGTTGGTTCTTCGTGCAACCCCCAGGCAAGTATACCTTGCCAACTTGTACAGTATAATTTATATGCATGTTCATCATCTCGCTGTGGTCCTTTTTCTTACATTCGTGATTGCTTTATTCCATGTCTAGTACACTCATCATGTTATAGTTTACGTTACATATTTCTAGGTTCTTGTTCCTTCTCGACTATGATAGTTTTCTATCTGTTACACTGTGTTAGTCTCATATGTATTGCTTGATAGAGTCGTCTAGTCCTATACCATGATTTCCTCGACTTGACTATAGCTTGACTTGACTTGACATGACTTGAGTAGGACTTGACTTTGACATTCTATAGATTGTGAGTACTTACTTGACTACGATCTATAGGATTTTATACTAGGATTGGCTACTGTCTTGGTTGTGAGTACTTGTCTTGACTGCGATTGAGACACTATAGATTGTGAGTACTTGCCTTGACTGCTGTCTATAGCCAGCCATTTCTAGTATGGCATGCCAGTGTCTTAGGATCCTCGTGTTTAGATCTTGTGTCTTGGTTCATTTTGTCTCGTTGGATATCCTTGATTGTTTCTTGCTTCTTTTTACTGTTACATGTTGGCTTGTATATTATGTATCTTGCTAGTCCTCTGAGGACCTGATGATCTCTTCAGGTATAGCGACTAAATAGAGTTAGTTAGCAGAGCATGATGGTAGAGGATTGCGATGTATGATACAGGTATTGCTTGTGATATTTCCTTATTATCATCTCGTGCTTTATATTCCGTTTCATGCTATATTCTGCTTATTTATAGACTCATATCATTCTTAGAGTCTAATCGGACAATATGCTAATGGGCTGCAGACCATGACCTATACTTGTTCATTCTTGTTTTATATGATTTCTATGGATTGAGATATAGTTTAGATTAGACATGATACCCTTGGCCTTGACAGCTTATACGTACCCGAGTCGGGCTGGAGTCCGCTCGATACGTAGCTGGCTTGCTCACGAGCTCGCGTCCGAAAATCGGGTACGGGTCGTGACAAGTTTTTGTGGTGGCCCATGCAGGTCAGAGCATATCGTACCGGTTACGTAACTGTACTGGTACGAGCCTGCGCAACTGGCTAAACCCTTAGAAATCTCAATCCACTCTGCCTTGAAAATCCTCCTAGAAATTCTCTACGTCCTTGAAAACTCCATATTTGCTCTCGATTATACTTTCTTGCTCCCCGTGCAATTGATTCTCGTCCCTTTTATTTCGAGGTGACGAATGATCGGGCTGTCTAGGATTTACCAGAAATTCTTAAATTATAGTATAATATTGCTTGATTATTTTATATTTGGTTGTTTGATATATATGGGAGATTAAAGATACCATGTCCTAGATATTTTTGGTAGAATTATTCGCCACTGGTTAGAGGATTATAAGATTTTAGTGACCTGTGTTCCAAGGAAGTAGTGTGACCTAAGGTGGGCTGGAGTCCGCTCGATACGTAGCTGGCTTGCTCACGAGCTCGCGTCCGAAAACCGGGTGCGGGTCGTGACATGAATAGCTCAAACCATATTCCAAATTTCATTACCAAGTGCAAAACCAATCTAACTTGAAAAATCAAACTAACAGGAACTAATACACATGTGTAAGGATTTAAACATGGAAATTAGTCATTAAAATCGGTTTAAACAGGGATTAAAATTCTCAAAATTCAGAAAACTGAACTGAGTATCAGTCCATGCCATTCAACAGTCCAAATCAATATCAAAAATCCAATTTAAACCCTAAAACCTATCACAAATCAGTATCCCTCATTGTAGTAATGTAATTACACATGTACATGGGTTAAATTGGCAATTTAATATCAATTAAAACAGGAATTAAAACTCAAAAACGAAGAACAGTAATTACGTATCAGTCAACATGTATATTCGAAAGCCAATCTAACAAGTAATCGAATTAATCATGAACAATCAACATGTGGGATCATTTGTCAATTGAAAGCATTAGTTTAAAACAGGAATAAAATGGATTAAATGTTCGAGAAAAACTGAACATAAGTGTATCAGTCGATACATTGAACCCAAACTCAAATCAATATTCCATTTCCAAATTGTAACCTAAACTAATAAGTGAACTCAACTAATCAGAGATTATTAACATCTATAGGATCTAATTTATCAATTTAAATCACAATTTAAACATTAAAACTAGAATTGAAACACTGAATCAAACAATCAGAATGTACACGCACAGTGCACGCCCAGTGTACACGTAATTTCGTGTCCGACACGACACGAGGACACACAAAACTTTGGGAGCCTCGTGTCAGTCTGTGCCTGCACCCACGTGTCAAATTATACGCGTCCATATGGCATATACAGCACGCAATAGACCCCGAGTAGCAGGGGAGTGGCACATCGCACACGCGCGTTGCACCCCGTTGTACCCGTGTCCAATACGACACGACATAACACCAATACAACCTCAGTACACCAGAAAACCATAAGCAAGCCTAAACCCTAATTTTCTATTCAAACCAAATTAGAAAATAGGGATAAAATGCCCACTGTGGCATTTTATCGAACACCTATGCGTATCTACTGATACATGTCCGATACGGACACGTAAAGGACACGAAACCTAGCAAAACCTATTCCTACAGTTAGAGGACACCTAGGGCTTCCTATCCATGCCTAGAAACTGAAATTTCATGGAGAGAATGAGAAGTTACCTATTGGTGTTCTTCTCCAAAGAAGCTTCAAAATGGGGGGATCCTTCTTGCTAGCCCCAAAGCTCCAAATTGTTCCAAATTTGAGAATGGCCTCCATGAACAGAAGGGGAAAGTAATTTAGATCACTATGGAAGAAGTTTGAATGAAAAAGGAATTATTTTGATTAAAATATGAGAGGGTTTCTATAGGAACAAACCTTATTCTTGCCAATGGAGAGAATGAACAAAAAAGGCAATATTTTTTGGGAGGGATTTTATAGGGGTGGATCCCTAGGTGGCTGGCCATAAATGCTAGGGTTAGGGTTTTGGGATTCAATCCAAGGGCTCTCATCACATCTAATCTATTCAATGGCTAGAAATCTAGGTTTCCCCTTCTAGTCAAGTTGCAACCTATTCCTTTCTAACAAGTCATGACTTAACCCATCTAACAAATGCTAACTAAAACTCACTATGGCTAACTAGACTAGCTATGACTAATCTAGGTTAGGTCCAATCTAGGTTAGGCTAATCTAAACCATATGGCAATCAATTAACTAGTATTTAAATCACACCATTCAAATAAATTATTTTAAATTCCTAACAAAATATAATAAATTCAAATAATTCAAAAATGGCAAAAATACCCTCAAACTGGAAATGATAAATAAAATACCCTAATCACATGGCTAGGCTCTAGGTCACTATCTCTAAGGTTACACTAGCAAAATACCAAAATTACAAGTCATGGTTTAAATAGTTTAAAAATGATTAAAAATTACCAAAAATCATAATATGAAATAAATATCAATAAATTATAATTATAATTATAAAATTTCAAAATTACCCTCATCTGGAAAACTGGGTGTTACAGGGAGCTCTTTTAGGAAGAAAGTTCAGAGGTATGATCATACGTGACTTACTACCTAGAAGATGTGATATTGATTCATCTAGAGTGACCAGAGTGTAAGTTCAGCGGTACCTGCGAGTACATAACTCAATAATCTGAGAGATTTGGAGTCATAATATAAGTTCAGCGGTACCAGAGGGTACATAACTCAACATTCTGGAAGATTCGGAGTCAGAGTGTGAGTTCGGCGGTACCAGAGGGTACATAACTCAACAACCTGGGATTTGGAGGATGTCGTTTTAGACATAATACTTCATCAGGAACTTGCCGTTGATGGGCAACATGAGCAAGTTTCTGTTTTATTTTGTGAGGCGGTAAGCACTATTGGATAATACAGCCTCGATGACAAATGGGCCTTCCCATTTTGGCTAGAATTTGCCGACGATTTTGTGAGTCATAACCATCGGCCTCCGAACTGCCAGAACGAGATCACCTAATTGAAATGTCCTGATTTTAACCTTCTTGTTAAAAGCTCCCGAGATACGTGCTTGGTACAGCTCGATTCGTTGTTGAGCTAACAGGCGCTTCTCATCTAGAGCCTCCAACTCTTGTAGCCGGCGGTGGTGATTATCATCCATCGTCAATCGGTAGGTAAGAACGACGCGAAGCGAGGGGATTTGAGTCTCTAGTGGGAGAACTGTCACACTCTCATACACCAGAGAGAATGGTGTGTTTCCAGTGACCGTCCGTACTGCAGTACGGTATGCCCATAAGCATTCGCCAAGCTTCTTATTTCAGTCGCGTTTGTTTGAGGACACGAACTTCTTGAGTAGCTTGATTATAGTTTTATTGAATGCTTCTGCCAATCCATTCGCCGCCGGATTGTATGGCATTGAAGCAACATTCTGGATTCGATGTTTATCGTAAATTGATAGAAGGAGTGGCTTGCGAACTGCGGACCATTATCGTGGATGATCCTTCGGGGCAGTCCATAGCGGTAAATTATGTGATGCTTGAGGAAGCTGATCACGTTTGATGTCTTCACTTCTGTAAGCGGAACAACTTTCGCCAATTTGGAGAAGTAATCTGTGATTGCGAGTATAAAACGGTGTCCTCTGGATGAAGGTGGAGTGATCGGACCAATGATGTTCATTCTCCATGCTTTAAATGGCCAGGATGCTACCGTCGGATGTAGAAACTCGGATGGCTGGTGGATAAAATCTGCGTGGACTTGACAGGCTTTGCACTTTCGTGCATAGCCTATTGCATCTGCAACCATCGTGGGCCAGTAATAGTCCATTCGACGAAGGCGATCTTGCAATTTTGGGACAGGTTGATGGGCACCACAGACGCCGTCATGAGCTTCGCGTACAGCTTCCTTGGCTTCTGTATTTGACAGACACCGCAGCAGTAATCCATCGTATGATCGCCGATACAGCATTTTTGTCTCTGTATCGTAAAAGAATCCGAGGAAACGTCTTCTGATAGAAGTGGCTTCCTTCGGATTCTCTGGCAGGATGTCGTAGGCTACAAAATCGATGAATGGCTGTCTCCAGTCTGGTGCTTCATCGACTGTCAGAGCGGAGTAACTCTCAACACATTGAACATTATTCTTGGGACAGACCAATTCACGGCCTATTATGTCAACCAGATGATGAGCCTGATTCGGTACTGCTAGAAAAGCGGTCAGGCCTGCTAAGTCATCGGCTTCAATATTCTGGAGTCTGAAAACATGCTCTATGAAGAATCCTTCCAAGGACGAGATAATGTCGATCGCTATTTGGTGATAAGGGGTCATATCTTTATGGCGAACTTCATATGAACCCCGGATTTGATTGACGATTAACTGCGAATCACCGTATGCTTTCAGATACTCTACCTCCAGCTCCTTTGCAAGTTGAGGCTAATGACCAAAGCGTTGTACTCAGCCAAATTGTTTGAACAGGGCTCCGTGAGGGAGTAAGCCCGACTGATTACCAGCCTGGAGGGAGAAATCAGCACGACTTCGACTCCAGCAACGATGTTGCCCTTGGGCCCAGTTCTCGAAGCATCGTCGAAGAACATTCGCTAGATGGCATCATGGGAGACCGTATTTGAATTGGCGACCTCATCTGGAACCTCTTTGTATATTCTGGTTATTTCCGAGCCTGGATGGACTGCTAAAAAGTCTGCCAGAGCTTGACCTTTAACAGCCTTCTGTGGGATGAAGATCATGTGATATGGAGACAATAATATCGCCCAAGTAGCAAGACGAGAGCTGAGTGCCCCTGGTTTGGTCATGAGGACCCTGAAAGGATTGACTCGTGATATCACGTGTATGGTTTGTCCCGTGACGTAGTATCGCATCTTCTGAATGGCGAACACTAGAGCAAGGCACTCCTTCTCTACGACAGTGTATCTGCACTCTGGCCTCATCATCTTTCGACTGAGGTAGTATATAGCTTGCTCATGGCCTGCATCATTGTTTTGTGCTAGCAGAGCACCGAAAGAATGTTCTATCGCTCGTACATAGAGCAGGAATGGCCTTCCAGTAACCGGGACTGCCAGGACTGGAGGGTTCGACAGATATTCTTTGATGTTGTCGAAGGCGCACTGGCATTCCTTATCCCATATAAATGAAACATACTTCTTCATGAGGTAGATGAATGGCTAATATCGTCCAGAGAGGTTAGAGATAAATCTCCTGATGTAGCCAGCCTCCCTTGAAGGCCTCGAAGTTCACGAAGATTTCTTGGAGGACCCATCTCCATGATTGCCTTCGTCTTCTCAGGGTCTATGTGGATATCCTGGGAAGTAATGATGAAACCCAAGAACTTCCTGCTGGATACGCCCAAGAAGGATTTTATGAGATTCATCTTTAAATTGTGTGCTCGCATCAGGTCGAACACTGTCCTCAGATCCTGCAGATAATCTTCCTTAGAGCGGCTCTTGACGGCGATGTCGTTGATGTAGCATTCCACTATCTTATGCAAGTGGCGCTGATAATGAAAGTCTTCCAATCCTTAAACTGACTTTTGCCCATCCAGAGGCTGATTATGGGGAGCAGCCTCTTTTGGCAAATTTTATTTAAGAAGGAATCAGGGTTACCGGAAGGCAACTTTATCGCGGTTTGACGAAACCGCTCGATATAGTTCTTTGTCAGCTCCTTTTCTCCTTGAACAACGTCCATGAGAGTGGACATCGTCATGTCTTGTCCTACTTCGTAGAACCTCTCCAGGAACATACGTTTGAAGCCGGCGAAAAAATAGATGCAGTTGTCCGGCAAGTTGCGGTACCAGTCGAAGGCGACCCCTTCCAACGCTCCAATGAACAACCGCGTAAGGATGGCATCGTCATGAGATAGATGGTCAGTTGTGACTTCGAAGTAGGTGATGTACCTGCTTGCAGATGTCTTCTCATTATACGGATTGATGTTGAATGGTTTATATCTTGGTGGAAAGGGAACATCTCTCCATACAGCCGGATACGGTTATCGTATCCTGAGGTCCGGGCAAGTTTTTCGGGCGTAGAACATGGCCCGAAGCTTCTGGACCTCTCGTATCGCCTCTGGCCTCGTCTGTAGTAGTGGGAGCCGATGTTGTCGGAGGATTGTCGCTCGGGTTTGGTGCAGCCGAGTTTGAGTCCGTATTGACCGCGGGACCCAAGCTTGTTTGGCCATGCATCCTTCCTTACAGAGGTGGAAGGGCCGTTTTGATCTCGTCCACGGACTTGACCAAGGCATACAGTATGGCCTCAAGAGTGTCGATACGTTGGCGATCACTGGGACTGTCTTGGTTGCTGTCCGTCATGAACACCATCCTCATATGAGGAGAGATAGAAGAAACGGTAGAGGACGTGCCCTCTAAGTCATACCCTTGTACAGAGAAGTCGTCATGGTATATGGGAATATTCTCCTCTGGTTCGGAATCAGAAAGAGTGGTACCCCCAGCTTCAGAGCTTGCCTCGTCTTGAGAGTTGTGGACGTCCTCGGAGATGTTGGAACCTGCTGCATCTGTTAGGGGAATCTTTTTCCCTGGATTATCTTCTTGGAATACCGGATTATCGTAGATATTTGGAGGAGTGCTACCCCCGGCTCCAGTGCCTCCCAGAGATATGGATGACGAATCTCCAAGTGTGGCAAATTTTGTCTTTGAGCGAGTACCTTGGAAAACTCCTTCCATAACGGTCGTGGACAACCGCTTAGAAGAGAGTTTCTTGGTTGAGATTTTTGGGCTGGAGACATTTGTTTTCTTTCCTCTTCCGCTGCCAGGGAACTTCTGAGCAGAATTGCGACGAGAAGTGCCTCGTCTTCTGAGCTTGGGTGTTGCAGTCATCGGAAGACGGATTGTCGATCCTCTTGTGTGGCCGTCTTGCTACAGCAGCAGTTGATAATAACTTGAGTGCAGTGATGTCCATGAAAGGACTCTCTGCACACCAAGTTTTTGTCTCTTTTCTTGCGTTTGTGAAGAATTACGTTACACAAGTCACTCATTTTGTGGGCCCGGGAGTCCTGAGCACATGAGTGTGTTGGCATCCTGCCTGCTCCCTGATGTGGGGGTAGTAAGAGTACTCGTCCCTGATTGTTGTTAGGAGATTCTTGATAACTATCCCGTTCATTGGCCGCCGGGGGCTGGACACGGCTAGTTTCATACAAATTTCCATCAGGAGCCCGAGTAATAGTCAGCGGGACGCCCTGACAGTCAGAAGTTGGGACAGCTGACTGAGCTCGACGAGCCCGTACTGTCCTAGACTTCTTCCCTTTAGCACCCGAGAATGTATAGTAGGAAGAGTCCAAGTGGTGCGTCATAGAGTTTGGCACAACCTCCTGCGAGTGTCTAAGGTCAGGACCACATGAGAGGCGATCAAAGACTAACCGTGAGCCGTATGGAGCAGATTATATGCGGCTGGGTTTGGTGGCCGTACAGGCTTTCTGTATGCGGCTGGCATGTGTGGCCGTATGACCCATCTGTATGCGGCTAGGAGCGGTGGCCGCATAAGCAGTCTGCATGCAGCTGGCAGTCGTGGCCGCATGAGCCTCCTTCATACGGTGGGAAGTTCTGGCCGCATGAGCCTTCTGCATGCGGCTGGCTTCTGTGGCCGCATGAGTTTTCATATGGCAGGCGCCCTTATGCGGCTTCTTCTTGGACCGCACAGAGTGCCTCTTTGTCCCTGCAAGTCCAGCATCGTAGTATTTTCCTCTGCCGAACTTGGGGACAGCAGAGTCCTTCATGTCCTGAAGTGGGGCCGCATGAGAGTCTTTCTCGCCATTTTGGGTAGCAGGAAGCATTTCTTCCAGAGCTTGGGAAAGAGCAAATGATTTGGGCCTCCACTCCCTGCGGGCCTTCTTCGTGCGGGCTCGCTGCTGGACCGGGCCAGCACTTCCATCGGAGAGCCTTTCTTCAAATGCCTGATGGTCGAACCGGTCGACCAGCATCCGTTGTGTGAAGCCAATTTTGGCTGCGTCCGATTGTATCACCAACTTCTCAGCCGTGGAGAAGTTAGTCCCCAGCAGAGTCGCCATAGTGTTTGCCATTGATTATAAAAGTACAGAACAATTTTATGGGAGGACTGAACTTAGACTTACAATACAAACTCGGTCGTACAAAGAAAGCCTAGGGACGAAAACCTAGGTACAGCAATCTAAGTATAATTATTTATTTTTTATTCTGGAGGGTGACGGTATATGCTCGGGAGAGTGACGGCAACTCTGCCTTACTCCTTGGACGATCGGACGTAGCCTTGGCTCTGATGAAGAAATGCTCTCGGAATGCATGGGGAGACTCTTCTGTGTGCCGCCACTTTCTTTGGGCGTGCCTCTGTGTTTCTTTATCTGCTCTCCTCTCTCTCTGTGCTCCTCTGCGCTCCTCTGTGCTCTCTGCGCTCCTTTGTGCTCTCTGTGCTCTTCTGTGCTCCCTGCCCTCTTTCCAGCCCAGTTTTTACAAGGGAATGGCACATTGCTATTTATAGGGCTTTGGGATAAGTAGGGTGTGCAGTAATTGCTCCTTAAAAAGTGGGCGGTTAAGGATTTGGTGAAGATTAGCCTTGATCTTGTTTGTTGAAAAATAATCTGGACTATTAATGTTGATTGGAACAAATCTGAGCAGTTAATGTTGATTGGAACAAATTGATCTGGACAATTAATGTTGATTGCACCAAATCTGCTTTGTGATGATCTGTTGATGTCAGCAAATCCAAGTAAATAAATCTTGGTCAATCTCTTGCCACGTGTCCCAACTGCCTGTTATGTCGATTGCCATAAATCTGAGTTGTTGAGATTTGATCAACTCCTGCCACGTGTCCCAACTACTGCGAGCCGCATGGAGGACTGTTATAGTTGAGCCGCATGAGTACGGCCTCGTGTCGGAGCCGCATAAGGATGGCCTTATCTAAACCGCATGGAAGTCCTTTAATCTGAGTCGTATGAGAGTGGCAGCCGCATGGGGGTGGCCTCCAACTGAATCGCATAAGGGTGGCCCCCACAAATCGAGCCGTATGAGAGTGGCAGCCGTATGGAGGGTGGCCTCCAACTGAACCGCATAAGGGTGGCCCCCCACAATCTGAGCCGCATGAGAGTGGCAGCCGCATGAGGGTGGCAGCCGCATGAGGGTGGCAGCCGCATGAGGGTGGCGGCCGCATGAGGGTGAGCGGTCCGCATAGAAAGCTTCTTTGGATTTTGTGGACTATGCTGACTGTCTCAAAGATTTTCTCGTCTTTTGAGGAGCCGGACGCGTCTTCTCATTATGTCAGAGCCGTCAGAGCTGTCACTTCATGTCAGAGCATTAAATGGCCAGCTGTATAAATTAATTATGACCAGCTGTCATCGGCCTGTTTCGAGCCGCATGAGGCCACGTGGCTCTTCCTGAGCCGTATAAAGCTTTCTGAGGCACATGAAGCTCTGAGGGATTTTTGAGTCGCATGAGACCCCCCAAGTTCTGAGCCACATAAAACTCTCCAGTTTTTGAGTCGCATGGAGTTTCATGTTGATTTTGGGCCGCATAAGGCACCCTTGATGCTTTTGGGCCGCATGAAGCTTTCTGAGCCGCATGAAGCATTCTGGATTTTGAGATGCATAAAATCCTCATGGGTCGCATGGAGCTTTCTAGGTTTTCAGCCGCATGAGACTCCATGTTGATTTTGAGCCGCATAGAGAATCTTCTTCTTTTTTTGCGCTTGTGAAGGATCACATCTCGCAAGTCAAGGACATCTCGATCAACCTTTGTACCCATTTTGTGGGACCGGGTGTCCTGAGCACATAAGTACGTAGGTATCCTATTTTCTCTCCGATGCGGGACTAGTAAAAGTACTTGCTCTTGATCATTGTTGGGAGACTCTTGAGAACCTCCCTGTCTGTTTGCTGCCGGAAGCTGGACACGGGCGGTTCTGTACAACTTTCTATTAGAGGCCCGCTTAGCGGGACGCTCTGATGGTCAGAGGTTGGGACAGCTGACTGAGCTCGACGAGCCTGCGCTGCCCTAGACTTCTTCGACTTAGCACCCGAAGGTGCATAGTAGGAAGAGTCCAAGTTGGAAGGAGGGAAGAGAAGTTGGTGCCCTTTTCAAAGGAGGCAAGGGGGCTCTATTTATAGAATGGAGTGAGCCCTTTCTTCTTCTCTTTTCCGATGTGGGACTAAAAGCAATATTTTCCATGCCTCTACAGTAACATGACATGATGGTAACCCGTCGTGGTGCACCCTTGACAAGTAATCTTGACATGTGACTCATGAATGCTGTTGCGACGGCTAACTTGATATGCTAAGTAATGTAGCACCCAGTTTCCCAAATGAGGGGAATTTTGAAATTTTGTGTTTATAATTATTTTAATAATAATATTTAATTCATGATATGATTTTTGGTGATTTTAAATCATTTTAAAATTATTTAAATCAATGACTTGTGGTTTTGACGTTTTGCTAGTGAAACCCTAGAGACTGTTTGACCTAGAGCCTAACCATGTGATTATGATATTTTAATATCATTTTTGGCCTAAGGATATTTTTGTATTTAACCTCTTTGAATTATTTTGATATTATTTTATTATATATGATATTGTTTTGGGGTTATTTGAGCCGGGTTCGAATTTCAACTCAATCCGACTTGAAACGGGGACCCGGGGGTAGTTTGACTCTAGTGGGACCCACACACTAGTTAGGCATGGCCCACATGATATTAATTTTAGTCCACATGATAGAAATATTTTAGTTAGAGCTTAGACTAATTTTATGGATAAGGTTAGTGTGATTAGAGACTTTAGAATGACTAATTTAGCCCCAACCAATTAGCCCTTTCCTAATACTAATAGAATAGGTTAGTGGGGGCATTTTGGACCTTACCATAATATGACAAATAGCCCCATATGGCCAGCCACTTTGGGAGAGGATAGGCTCAAGTTCATTTCATTATTCTCATCCACACTCTCTCTCTTGTTCTTCCCCAAATTTCTAGAGAGCAATCCCTAGCAATTTCTCCACAAAATCCTTCCATTTCTCCACCAAATCCTTCTATTTCGCCACCAAATCTTCTTCTTTCCTTCTCCATTCTAGCCAAGGAGGAAGCTACCCAAGTTTGGGAGGATTCGGAGCTCGTTCGTGTCCCTTTGGAATCTCTACGTGTCGGTGTCGCTCCGGGAAGGCTTTTCTTCGATTCGATCTACCGGGAGGTATAAATCCCTTCTCCTTTTCATTTTCTCATGCATATAGGTCTATTTTGAACCCATAGAAATGACCCCCATGGTTGTATCTCCATTTGTGTCCATTTCGTGTCCATTTGGAGGTCATAGGAGTGTCCTTTGTGTTGTGGTTGTGTCCATGTGGGAAAACCCAAATTTGGACACACTATGTGTTGTTGTTATGTATGAATAAATTATTACATGTTTAATCTCATATTTTTATATTGGAGATGTGTTCTATAGTGTCTCATATATATATATATATATTAGTGTAGAGAGTGAGTTCTTGATATATTATGTTATATACTTGTGTTCTTTTGTCTCAAACTATCTAAATCCGTCATGATTTTTATCCACGTTTTTAATTTCAGCTCTAACTTAGAAATGTCATAACTTCTAGCTCAAAGCTCGGTTTAATCTCCCATTTTTTTTAAAAGAAGCGTATTGAAGTTAGCTTTCCAAAAACATGTATTAATAGGCCTAATTCTTTCTGTAACTTTCTAGAGAATTATTTGAGTGTCAGCTGTACGAAAGATAAACGCGTTCTCGGTGTTTTTGCAATTTCGGGAGTTTTCGGAAACGAAAACGCGATCCGTTTAAAGTTTCGGAAAGCTAACACATAGATCTATAACATATTTTAATCCTAAATTTAAATTCATGCTGAGATGGTACAGTATTGATTATTAGTAGGAGTTACTATTCGGCATATGCATTTTGTGCACCCTTGTGTGTAATATAATGTTCTATTTGATTTTAACCCATGTTAATGTATATACATTATGTAATTAAATAGAGAATACAAGCATGAGTAAATGGTTAAATAAATGATGTATGAGGTGTAAGTATCATATCTAATGTAAGCATGTATAGGTATGGCTTGTAATGAATATGTAGGTTCCATAGTATGTAATGTATGGTGCATATAGTGGTACAAGAGAATAATGAATGATGAATGAATGCAAGCATGAATGTAATGTAATAATAGATGTAATGTATGTAATATACAAGTTAATGAGATGTAATGTTCTATGTTAACACAAATCCTATATTACCTCATGTACCCCTTACACTATGTTGACACTATCACACTTGACACATTGTTCACTTACACTTTGACACTCTTTGATATGTATACACTATGTATGCCCATTTAACCCTCACTTGCCCCTTTGCCATGTTCACATACACACACATAGCCTCTTAAATAAGTATTTATGAATATAGTTAACTTAGCTATGTATGTATATTATATATATGTTAGCATATTGTGTTGTAATATATAAGTTTATATAACCATTTGAAATGCCATGATTATAGACCTAATGTTGAATACCAATATATGCATGTGTATATATGTGTAGACATATATAGCTTAAAGTAATAGATTACCTAGTGTATATCCAATATGAATTCTTGCCTATTTGAGTATTGAATAATTGCATGCTATATAGAGTTGGGTGTATGTTGGCTTGTATAGCCTTGTATTGATGTATGCTTGCTAGGATAGTCTTGGTTAGGCCTAGTAAGACTTACTGGGTTAGGACATGACCTAGTTTGACCTAGTTTGACTAGTACAGTTGACCAGAGTTGACCAAGGGTTGACTTTGGCCTAGTTTGACCTAGATTCATGTAGAATACATTGTAGTGCTTTATATTACCCTTCTGGACATGTTATGACTTGTGTTGTTCTAATTAGGAGCCAGACACCTTGTAACCTGTGTTGCTTTAAATAGGACTCTGTGGCTTCAGTTGGACCCCCTATACTTATCAGCTGTTCAGGTTATCAGGCGAGTACATTCTCTGATAGTTCTTTCATTTATTTGATAATTACTGTGACTCAGTTCTTGTATAGTTCTATTTAATTCTCTGTCACAACATGTATTAATAGTTTAGATTCATCTATTTGTAATACATGTACTTGATTTGTCTAACCCTATTACTCGAATCACTCACAAGACTCATCTACTCGAAACACCTACAAGTATTAAATGTACAAATCATACAAGAATCATCATTACAAGAACGATAGCCATCGCTGCTGGGCCCGGTATGCGACGTGCCGTATTCAACAAGAATCACCAAACAAGAATGATAGCCATCGCCGCTTGGCCGAGCGTGCGATGTGCCGTAATACAAGAATGATAGCCATCACCGCTTGGCCGAGCGTGCGATGTGCCGTATTCAACAAGAATCACCAAATAAGAATGATAGCTATCGCCGCTTGGCCGAGCGTGCGATGTGCCGTATTACAAGAATAATAGCCATCACCGCTTGGCCGAGCGTGCGATGTACCGTACTCATTACAAGAATCACCTACAAGGATCATGTACAAGAATCTTACGAGAACAACTTCACTCAAATCATTGAGAAGAATCATCTACTAGAATCATCATGTACAAGAATCATTTACTAGACTCAATTGTATTAGACTCACATTGGATTACACTCAACTTACATTGTACAAACTGGACTTATAACATGTTACCCTAGTTCAGCTAGATCTTATTTTACAGTCTTCTTTGCCATCATTCTTCTTTTATTTTATTACCTTACTTTCTTGTACCTTTGCTATTTTTCTACATCATTACCTGTATATAAACTGCCATTTTTATCAATACAACTGCCTATAACTGCTTTATAGTTCTATGTCATTTACTTGAGTTTTCTAGATGAGATGTGCTCGTTCCTGTCCTGACTGGACCTGTTGATAAATTTTACAGATAGCTTGGAGGTTGCCTGCTAGCCTAGAGGAGACACAATAGAGGTTGTTTAGATAGTTATTTCATTGTCTGGAGTTGTATTTACTTTATGGATTATTGTATTTAAGTTAAGGTGTATTTCTGGGTTTTTGTATCTTAGACACTTAGACTTCTATCTCCTGTATCTCTTTGGATTTTATGTTTATTTATCTTTATCATGCTCTACCTTAGATGTGATTGAGACTGTATCTGCTTAGCATTATATTGTTAGATGATGTGACCTAGGACAGCGTTCTACCGCTGACACTGCGGCGTAGGCTGGGCGTTGTTACGTTCTCGTACCCAAACAGTGGGTGCGGGTCGTGACACGTTTTTAGTGGTGGCCCATGCAGGTCGACCATTGCGCAATCCATCTCTGCGCAACCAACTCCTGCGCAGTTCACTCCTGCGCAGCCTACCTTCTGCGCAATCCATCTGTGCGCCATCTGCCCCTGCGCACTTGGCACCCTGCGCAGTTGGTACCCTGCGCAGCTCACCCTGCGCACTTGGCACCCTGCGCAGTGCATACCCTTGCACAACCTACTTGTCTATGATGAATTTGTTATTTCTTGATCTTGGCTCTTCTATAGTCCTATTTTATATTAGTATTTTATTAGGTATTTTACGCCCATTTTATATCCTTACGCCTTTTGGCATGAACTTGATTTTGCTTAATATGTTTGGAATAACTATTGTACACAGCACGGTATGACAAGGAACTGGTATAACATGACAGTGACCCGTAGTGGTGCACTCCTGACATGACCAACCTGACTTGATAGTGGCCCGTCGTGGCGCACCCCTGACAAGTACCCTGACATGATTTACCTTGATAACTTGATAGTGGCCCGTGGCGGCGCACTCCTGACTTGACTTGACTTGTAACTTGTAATTAACTCGTATAATCAACTTGACACCGTGGGTGTTCCTGCTTGCTTGTTTGTACAATCCACTTGTCTTGTTTTGCATCATGTCTAGGACGTGACTTCCTGGGTACCACGGCCAGGGACTCGCGCTAAATTGGATTAGGCTAATTATTAGATCAAACTAGAACATAGAGAATTCCCAGTCACAGGCAATCTCGTTATCTGGGCGCTTTAATGGACTTGTAGCTTGCCGACGAGTAGAGCACATTTCCAGCACACTGTCATGTGTTGCACCCTCTAAGTCACCTAAGGGTACATTTGTCTCCCGGGCGATGTACCCAACTATAACTCTCAACCCGCGGAAGGATAACTGGATGGTCTGCAGGGCTTGGGACTGGGAGTTTCTCACTTGCATCTTGTTAGTAATTAGGCTTGTGATAATCCTAGTTAGTTAAAGTAGTAAGCCGTAGTACTTGCTTGGCCGATTGTGAATGAATGGTGTCCAGCCCTGTCTAAGTCTTGTCTAGCCTTGTACCTAGAACTCTTGATCATGATTGTTTTACTTATCTCTAACGATAAATGGGTAGAGGCAGTGAGCTATTCAGGCGAAGGGTTACAATCCCGGTCCTTGTTTGGTTTAAGGATTGTAACCTGGCTCCCGGAATGGTTCCACGTCCCTAGTCGTTTATCGCCCTGTGTACTTTACTACTTGTACTTTTTTATTCTTTATGTTCTAATATGCTGGCTTTTGTTCTTATTTGTGGCCTCCTTTGTGGCACTTGCCCTTTCTGGGGTTTGACCCAGCTAGTTTTGTGTGGCCAGATTTCGGAGCAGCTCCCGAGGATCTACCGATCTTCCAGCCCAATGGTGACAACTAGACGGAACCCGGGCCAAGAGTGGGTTTTCCTTTTTGTTTCACCCACTTATATGTAAATTTATTCTTTTGAGGCGTTTAGCCGACGAGCACCTGTTAGCTCGATGCACATTTACTTACTGTCTGCCTACGGGCTGTAAACATGATTAACAAATCCTAGGGTTGATCATGTATGACTGAACTCTTGCTAGTCCTATCATTTTGTACGACTAGCTTCATGATCATCCAATATGTAATATTTGGGACGCCTTATATATATATATATTTGATGCTCTAACATCTTGTAACTCTGTTAATTGCTTGAGATTGAGATAATAGGCTTGACCTTAAGAGACTGCTGGCTTGTAGTAAACCCTCATATCTAGACAGCCGTGACCGTATAGTTGAGATGTATTCTATTTCAATATACGTAGCTGGCTGTGTCTGCCCCCGCTCTCCAGTATTCTGGTTCTGGGGCGTGACACGGTTTAAGTGGTGGCCCATGCAGGTCTTGGCATTCAAAAAATGTGAGGGTTTACCGAATAGATGTCTCAATCAATATTCGCCTTTGATCTCTGCTCGTATCTTCAAATCCCTGAGATTCTTGACCTGATCACATGCTTGTATCATTGATCTGTCCTGGTCCTTTCCTTACTGTTCCCTATGTCGTCTTCTTCAGCGGCATTACTCCCGGACCTGCCAACCAGCCAGAGGAAGCTCGACAAGCACCCCAGCGCCAGGAAGATCAAGCTCAGCACTCTGGAGTAGCCTCCCGAGCTATGCTTCCCGGAGGCTCAGAACCTCCAGTTCAGGCAGCTCCGCCCGTTCAACCAGCTAGACAGGATGAGGGACCTTTGGTAGGGCTTATCAGAGAACTGCTTGCATCCCAAGATCGTCGAGACGACGCCTTGCACCAGGAAGTTCATGATGCACTAAACCGAGGAGGTCCCCAAGGGAATCAGGCGGCCAATAGTTTCAAGCGCTTGAACCCTCCCTTCTTTGACGGCAGTGAAGATACGATTGCCGCAGACGCTTGGCTTCAGGATACCGAGGTGGTCCTGGAAGCAGCTAGGACACCTGAGAATGAGAAGGTGGCGGTGGTACGCCTACAGTTGTTAGACTTGGCTCGCGATTGGTGGGCAGCTCAAGCCATGGGATTAGCAGCCCCAGTCACTTGGGCGACGTTCAGAGAGAGGTTCCAGACAAAGTACTTCGATGCGGTGGCACGATATGACCTGCAGACCAGATTCACCAACTTGAAGCAAGGAGGCAGGACGGTCGATGGCTATGCGACCGAGTTTTCTAGGCTGAGTAGGTTCGCCCCCACCTTGGTGGCAACCGAGTTCGATAGGGCCCAACGGTTCCAGCAGGGGCTGCATTTAGAGATATTATTGGCTGTCGAGCAGTTCGAGCACCAGACGTTCGATGCAGTGTTGAAGGCAGCAAGGAGGCATGAGTATACCTCCCGGAGAATTGTGGACAGGACCGGAGGCAGGAAGCGGTCCCACAACCAGATGCACCAATCTTCAGCTCCAGCCCCGGCAGCTAGGGGTATAACCATTGGAACTCCGAGGCGGGCGGCCTCAGTGACGTCGGTTCAGCATTCAACCCCGACGTACCCGCAGCAACAGAAGCAGAAGCAGTCTTCCGCGGTGGGATGTTCTCATTGCGGGAAGTCGGGCCATGTAGTGGCAGAGTGTCACAGGGCACAGGGATTGTGCCTGGCTTGCGGAGGAGCAGATCACAAGATAGGGACCTGCCCGAATAGGGGAGGTCCATCATCATCTAATCTTTCTAGTTCTTCGGTGAGAGGACCAGCCCCAGTTCCAGTCCAGCAGCAGCAGCAGCAGCAGTACCCGAGGCCATTGGCGCCCCAGGCCCAGGCCTTCCAGCAGCAGATCACCCAGGCTCCAGCACAGAACCGACAGAGGGGTTTCCAGCAGAGGGGACCCGCAGCTAGAGGTCAGGCTATGATGATGACCATGGAAGAAGAAGTTGCACCAGGTAAGGTAGTGGCAGGTACTATTCTCGTCAACACCTTTCCAGCCTCTGTATTATTTGATTCTGGTGCATCGCATTCATTCATGTCTGCACGATTCGCGACACGGATAGGATTGGAGCCCGAGTCATTATCAGTAAGGCTCAATATACTTACTGGTAATGGTCTTGTGGGAGTAGATCGAGTGTTTTCCTCGTGTCGGATCGTAGTTAGCGGTAGAGAGTTCCCCGCTAGGCTCATAGAGTTCCCTATGGCAGACTATGATGTAGTCCTAGGCGTGGATTGGTTGAGGAACCATTATGCTAGGATAGACTGCCATGTTGGCAGAGTTGTCTTTAGTATTCCCGGAGAGCCAGAGTTTTCATTTTCCAGAGGCACAGTAGAGCCATCTCCTCCAGTATTGCGGATGGCAGTAGCAGCAGTGCAGTTGCCCCGGATAGTTGAAGAGTTTCCAGATGTTTTCCCAGAGGAACTTCCAGGGATGCCACCAGAGCGGGAGATCGAGTTCACCATCGACTTGATTCCCGGGACAGCACCAGTATCAGAGCGAGTCTACAGAATGGCGCCTTCAGAGTTGGAGATTTTGTACAAGATGATTGAAGAACTCAGGACCAAGGGATTCATTCGTGCAAGTGGATCGCCTTGGGGAGCCCCGATGCTTCTTGTGAAAAAGAAGGATGGTACGTCTAGGCTATGTGTTGATTATCGTACCTTGAACTCAGTGACAATCAAGAACAAATACCCTCTTCCGAGGATAGATGACTTGTTTGATCAACTCAAAGGGGCTTCAGTTTTCTCGAAGATAGACTTGTGGTCAGGATACCACCAGATCAGAGTCAGAGAGCAGGACATCCCGAAGACGGCGTTCAGATCTAGGTACGGGCATTGGGAGTTTCTAGTTATGCCCTTTGGAGCGACCAATGCGCCGGCAGTGTTCATGGACCTCATGAACCGTATTTTCATGCCTTACTTGGATCAGTTTGTGATAGTGTTCCTTGATGACATCCTGGTCTACAGCAAGAGTGAAGCAGAGCACGAGCAGCATCTCAGAATTGTCCTCCAGATTCTCAGAGAGCACCAGTTGTATGCCAAGTTCAGTAAATGCGAGTTCTGGCTCGATCGCATTTCGTACTTGGGTCACATCATTACTCGAGGAGGAGTGGAAGTGGATCCCCAGAAGATTGTGGCTATCGAGGCATGGCCAGTACCCAGCTCAGTGGCAAAAGTTCGCAGCTTTCTTGGATTGGCCGGCTACTACCGGCGGTTTGTCTCTGATTTTGCAAGGATTTCAGCGCCGATGACCCAGTTGACCCGCAAGGATGTGCCGTTCGTTTGGACAGCAGAGTGTCAGGAATCATTTGAGAAGTTGAAGCGAGGTTTGATAACGGCTCCCATTCTCACCCTTCCAGATGGGACCGGAGGATTCACAGTTTATTGCGACGCTTCAGGCAGAGGATTGGGATGTATTTTGATACAGCATGGGAAGGTAATTGCTTATGTGTCACGTCAACTCCGTGATCATGAGAAGAATTACCCGACCCACGACTTGGAGCTAGCAGCAGTAGTGTTTGCACTTAAGTTGTGGAGGCACTACTTGTACGGAGACAGAGTGGAGATATTTACTGATCATAAGAGCCTGAAGTATGTTTTCACCCAGAAGGATCTTAATATGCGGCAGAGAAGATGGCTCGAGCTACTTGTGGACTATGATGTGGACTTGCAGTATCATCCAGGGAAGGCCAACGTCGTAGCAGATGCGTTGAGCCGGAGAGCCGGAGTTTATTTTCTGACGGCGCAACCAGAGCTATTGGCGGATCTTCAGAAGATGGGAATTGAAGTGATTCTTCCTTCCAATATGGCCTTGATGGCCAGCCTACAGATTCAGTCCACCATAGTTGAGAGGATCCGGACAGTACAGTTAACAGATTCCAAGATTCAGCGGCTCAGAGCAGAGTGTGAAGCAGGAAGAAGGCCAGAGTTATGTATTCATGAGGATGGTACACTTCGACACGGCATGCGTCTTTGTGTACCCAGTGGAGATATCAGACAGGAAATCATGGCAGAGGCTCACAGTTCGCAGTACTCCATTCACCCAGGCGGCACGAAGATGTACCGAGATATTCGTCAACACTTTTGGTGGAATGGTATGAAGAGGGAGATAGCCCGGTATGTCTCTCGATGTTTGGTTTGCCAACAAGTCAAGGCTGAACATCAGAGGCCAGCTGGACTTCTTCAACCTTTACCGATTTCAGAATGGAAATGGGAGCACATAACCATGGATTTCGTGACTGGGTTACCCAGATCTCCGGCAGGCAGAGATGCTACTTGGGTCATTGTGGACAGGCTTACCAAGGTGGCACACTTTCTTCCATTTAGAGTTGGACAGTCGACGGCGCAGCTAGCAGAGATGTATCTCAGACAGGTCGTCAGACTTCACGGAGTGCCAGTCAGCATAGTATCAGACAGGGATACGAGATTCACATCGCACTTCTGGCGCAGTCTTCATCAAAGTTTGGGGACTCGTCTCAAGTTCAGCTCAGCGTATCATCCGCAGACAGATGGGCAGTCAGAGCGTACTATACAAACTCTCGAAGATATGTTGCGATCGTGTACCCTTGACTTTGGTGGTTCGTGGGAGGATCACCTGCACCTGGTGGAATTCTCGTACAATAATAGTTTCCAGGCCAGTATCCAGATGGCACCCTTCGAGGCTCTGTATGGTAGGAAGTGCAGATCCCCGTTAGCATGGGACGATGTCGGAGAGAGGCAGATGCTCGGTCCAGAACTGATTTCTCAGACGGTTGAAGTGGTCAGGAGAGTCAGAGATCACCTCCGAGTTGCTCAGGATCGCCAGCGCCATTGGGCCGATGCTCATCGGCGTCCCTTAGAATTTGCCGTCGGCGACCATGTATTCCTTAGGATCTCGCCTACCCGCGGCGTCATTCGTTTTGGCGTACGGGGAAAGCTTAGTCCTAGGTATATAGGGCCGTTCGATATTCTAGAGCGAGTAGGCGATGTGTCCTATCGTCTCGCTCTTCCGTCGTCGCTAAGTGAGGTACATGATGTATTTCATGTATCCCAATTAAGACGGTACATCCCGGACCCGAGCCATATCCTAGATCATTCGGAATTGGTTGTTGGTACCAACCTTTCGTATGAGGAGAAGCCCGTGTCTATATTGGACCGGAGAGAAAAGACGCTCAAGAATAAGACTATTAACTTAGTCCGTGTTGCTTGGGGTCATCACTCTCTAGGTGAGTCAACGTGGGAGCGTGAGGACGACATCCGATCGCGATATCCCTACCTGTTTGACTCGTAAGGTATAATGTCTTCCTTGTGCCTTACGCTTTCCCTTCCTTGCTTGTATTGTATGATTGTATGATTGAACTGCTTAGTGTAGCTTGTCTGTGCTTAGTATAGCTTGTCGTGGCAATCTCTAGCTCCTTGATTAAATTTCGAGGACGGAATTCTTTGAAGGTGGGTAGAGTTGTCACCCCCATTTCCTGTATTTCGTATTTATGCTCGTATTTGATTTTTTGGCACGTATTTTATTTTCTCGACTTACGGATTTTGGTTTCCCGTAAATGGGTTTGGACCATGGCTTGGTTTTATTTTATGGAATTGGTTTGGTTTGATTAGGTTTGGTTTAATATGAAATGGAACACTTTAACCTACACTCCTCCCTCAACACATCACAACTCCCCCACTTTATAACACCACCTACTTTTCTCTCTCCTCTTTATTCTCTCATTTATTTCTTACAAACTTCTTCTTCTTCCTTCTTCCACACAACTCCCCAACCAATAGGCAAGTGCACCTTGCCAACAAATAAGCACCCAATTTTATTTGTCCATTTGATAGATTAGGACATGTAGATCAACATTAGAACTTAGAATTTTGTGATTTGGAGCTTTCATTCTTCTAGATCTAGGTTTTAACCATTTTCGGAAACCCTTGGTTTTGATCTATTAAACTTTGATTTTTGCTTGTTTTGATGCTTCCATGTGGAAGAGAATTCAATTTTACTCAAGTTAGAACTTTATAAATCTAGATTTGGTTTTGATTTGACAAAGTTATGAATAATTGAAGATCTTGGTGTTCTTGGACTTGCTCTCGGCCAGGAAAAACAGCCCTCTACCTTGCGCTTTTTAGCGCATGGCCGATTGCGCACCCCCAGTCTGTGCTCTTTAGCGCATGGCCGATTGCGCAATCACTTGGCCAGTGCTTTGCGCTGCGCTGGATTGCGCTGGCGCAAGCTAGCCATGCGCAAGCCAGCCATGCGCAAAGTAACCCCTGCGCAATTCGACCATTGCGCAATCCATCTCTGCGCAACAAACTCCTGCGCAGTTCACTCCTGCGTAGCCTACCTTCTGCGCAATCCATCTATGCGCCATCTGCCCCTGCGCACTTGGCACCCTGCGCAGTTGGTACCCTGCGCAGCTCACCCTGCGCACTTGGCACCCTGCGCAGTGCATACCCTTGCACAACCTACTTGTCTATGATGAATTTGTTATTTCTTGATCTTGGCTCTTCTATAGTCCTATTTTATATTAGTATTTTATTAGGTATTTTACGCCCATTTTATATCCTTACGCCTTTTGGCATGAACTTGATTTTGCTTAATATGTTTGGAATAACTATTGTACACAGCACGGTATGACAAGGAACTGGTATAACATGACAGTGACCCGTAGTGGTGCACTCCTGACATGACCAACCTGACTTGATAGTGGCCCGTCGTGGCGCACCCCTGACAAGTACCCTGACATGATTTACCTTGATAACTTGATAGTGGCCCGTGGCGGCGCACTCCTGACTTGACTTGACTTGTAACTTGTAATTAACTCGTATAATCAACTTGACACCGTGGGTGTTCCTGCTTGCTTGTTTGTACAATCCACTTGTCTTGTTTTGCATCATGTCTAGGACGTGACTTCCTGGGTACCACGGCCAGGGACTCGCGCTAAATTGGATTAGGCTAATTATTAGATCAAACTAGAACATGGAGAATTCCCAGTCACAGGCAATCTCGTTATCTGGGCGCTTTAATGGACTTGTAGCTTGCCGACGAGTAGAGCACATTTCCAGCACACTGTCATGTGTTGCACCCTCTAAGTCACCTAAGGGTACATTTGTCTCCCGGGCGATGTACCCAACTATAACTCTCAACCCGCGGAAGGATAACTGGATGGTCTGCAGGGCTTGGGACTGGGAGTTTCTCACTTGCATCTTGTTAGTAATTAGGCTTGTGATAACCCTAGTTAGTTAAAGTAGTAAGCCGTAGTACTTGCTTGGCCGATTGTGAATGAATGGTGTCCAGCCCTGTCTAAGTCTTGTCTAGCCTTGTACCTGGAACTCTTGATCATGATTGTTTTACTTATCTCTAACAATAAATGGGTAGAGGCAGTGAGCTATTCAGGCGAAGGGTTACAATCCCGGTCCTTGTTTGGTTTAAGGATTGTAACCTGGCTCCCGGAATGGTTCCACGTCCCTAGTCGTTTATCGCCCTGTGTACTTTACTACTTGTACTTTTTTATTCTTTATGTTCTAATATGCTGGCTTTTGTTCTTATTTGTGGCCTCCTTTGTGGCACTTGCTCTTTCTGGGGTTTGACCCAGCTGGTTTTGTGTGGCCAGATTTCGGAGCAGCTCCCGAAGATCTACCGAGCTTCCAGCCCAATGGTGACAACTAGACGGAACCCGGGCCAAGAGTGGGTTTTCCTTTTTGTTTCACCCACTTATATGTAAATTTATTCTTTTGAGGCGTTTAGCCGACGAGCACCTGTTAGCTCGATGCACATTTACTTACTGTCTGCCTACGGGCTGTAAACATGATTAACAAATCCTAGGGTTGATCATGTATGACTGAACTCTTGCTAGTCCTATCATTTTGTACGACTAGCTTCATGATCATCCAATATGTAATATTTGGGACGCCTTATATATATATATTTGATGCTCTAACATCTTGTAACTCTGTTAATTGCTTGAGATTGAGACAATAGGCTTGACCTTAAGAGACTGCTGGCTTGTAGTAAACCCTCATATCTAGACAGTCGTGACCGTATAGTTGAGATGTATTCTATTTCAATATACGTAGCTGGCTGTGTCTGCCCCCGCTCTCCAGTATTCTGGTTCTGGGGCGTGACAGGATATATCGTGAAGGTACTCAATCACAGTTAGGAACCCTTGAGAGATTCCCGGAACGACCCTTGAGAATCTTATTTTAACTTCGATTTGAGAACTCTTTTTTTCCCTTGATTTGATTTATTTTTACTTACTATTGTTAAATTTGATTTTGATGGATTATGGTTGAATTTGAGTTGTATTCATTGATTTTGATGAATGATTATCGAATTTTGAATCTTGATGATGGCTGTTGCATCCGAGTTGTATTTTGATGGATTTTTGTTCATTTTGAATTTTGAAGTTCGTTGATAAATTTGATTTGATTTATGGGTATTCATTGTTGATTTAATTTAATTTTTTTTGACAAGATGAAATTATATGGGCTAGGTCATCTATGTTATGGAATCTAATCTTCTATAGTCACATTAGCCAGCATGGTGAGGATATATAGTCTGACTCTGGATATATTTCTCGGGTGTGGGAATTTAAGGTTTTTGTAGCCAAGCTAGCGGCACCGCGAAAATGTTAAATACCACGATTCTAGAGGTATGTGCATAAGTCAAGGACTCTGTGATTATCGTAGCCTTGCTTACTAGTATGACGGGGATTTAGAGTACCATGATTTTGGATAGACGCATATGATTATCAGATTGTACCTTAAATATTTTCAAGCATGTTTTCTCTACTTTGATGCAGTCCTTCAAAAAGAATTATTATTTGTTTTGCTTTGTTTTGCTTCTAATTATTTAACTTAGGAGTAGCTTGTGTAAGTTTTTGCTATGAGTTTCTTCTTAATACAATGAATCGATGATTTTGCTAGACTTTATCTTGGATTTGATATTTAGCTCTGGTTTCAAAATGGTTCCTTCTTTTAGGCAAATAAGCAAACAGCTTTTATCGTTATTACCTTCTTGCTATTATTCTAGTATTGAATAATAATAATAAAACTGCCTTGATTTCGTCAATCGCCTATTTTGCGATCTTGGTAGGAATCTAAATGTTGGTCTTAACGTAGAATTAATTTTTTTTTGGGACATGAGAATATATGAGTATATTTACATAGTGGACACTTGCCTGATACGTATGCATGCTACACTTGATTTTCCACCTATCTAAATACATATTAATATGTTGTTAATGTTAAAATTTTCAAAACCCCAATATTTCTAGTTTTCTGCTTTTCCAGTTTAAATTCGTAATTTAAATATAAATTTTATGTTATTAGTTTTGTCAACATAACTGCACATGTATGATATCTGCAGAGTTTCAATTTTTAGAGAAATTGGTTAAGTTATGTTAAATTTGTAAAATCTGAGACTGCATTATGTTAATATTACACTGGTTTAAATGTTAGCTTATTTTCAGATTTTGTATGTAAAGCTGAACTAAAACTGGGTTTAACCTTTCAATACTAAGCTATAACCCTATAAAAGGACACACACACACCCTAACTTAGTATACGCTGTCATGTAACCTAACCTTTCCTCTCTATGTTATGATCACATACTTGTATAGATATATATAGAGCTTAGGCATACATGTTATAATATGTGTATATACATAACTAAATCTCTACCTCTTATAGATGTTTATGGTTAGCCATGCATGTTATGATTAAATAGGTTGTGTATTGTAGGTTGTTAACCCATATGCCATGAGTAGTGTAACAGGATAGCTCATATACAATTTCATGTATATTTCACATACACCCATACACACACAAACCACATAACATTACATAATGCTAGTTTTTCCCCTCTAACGCTCTCTCTGTATATATATATATTGTGATTTGGATTTCAATGCAAGTGATTTTCAATTCCTTAATTTTTGAATTTGATTTTTTGTACCCTTTTTCAGATAATTGGTAGTTGCCTTTATTTTGTTTTGATAAGTACCAGTTTCATATAGGATGGTAGACCGCCTTACAGTTTTGATGGTTTGTTGTTTCTGTAACTTCTCTAATTTAGCACCCTAAATTGCTTGTATGTTTTGATACCCTATGACCGTTTCGGTTAGCATGACTAGTATACCTAGATGAGACTTTCAATACCACCGTATGCCATGATCCTGTATGTCGTCCTTTTGATCACATGATTTGTTTAATCTGGGACTTTGATTGTGGGGGTTTGACCTAGAGGGAGTATGGATATTTTAATTTCGAGGACGAAATTTTTCTAAGGTGGGTAGAGTTGTAGCACCCAGTTTCCCAAATGAGGGGAATTTTGAAATTTCGTGTTTATAATTATTTTAATAATAATATTTAATTCATGATATAATTTTTGGTAATTTTAAATCATTTTAAAATTATTTAAATCAATGACTTGTGGTTTTGACGTTTTGCTAGTGAAACCCTAGAGACTGTTTGACCTAGAGCCTAACCATGTGATTATGATATTTTAATGTCATTTTTGGCCTAAGGATATTTTTGCATTTGACCTCTTTGAATTATTTTGATATTATTTTATTATTTATGATATTGTTTTGGGGTTATTTGAGCCGGGTTCGAATTTCAACTCAATCCGACTTGAAACGGGGACCCGGGGGTAGTTTGACTCTAGTGGGACCCACACACTAGTTAGGCATAGCCCACATGATATTAATTTTAGTCCACATGATAGAAATATTTTAGTTAGAGCTTAGACTAATTTTATGGATAAGGTTAGTGTGATTAGAGACTTTAGAATGACTAATTTAGCCCCAACCAATTAGCCCTTTCCTAATACTAATAGAATAGGTTAGTGGGGACATTTTGGACCTTACCATAATAGGACAAATAGCCCCATATGGCCAGCCACTTTGGGAGAGGATAGGCTCAAGTTTATTTCATTATTCTCATCCACACTCTCTCTCTTGTTCTTCCCCAAATTTCTAGAGAGCAATCCCTAGCAATTTCTCCACAAAATCCTTCAATTTCTCCACCAAATCCTTCTATTTTGCCACCAAATCTTCTTCTTTCCTTCTCCATTCTAGCCAAAGAGGAAGCTACCCAAGTTTGGGAGGATTCGGAGCTCGTTCGTGTCCCTTTGGAATCTCTACGTGTCGGTGTCGCTCCGGGAAGGCTTTTCTTCGATTCGATCTACCGGGAGGTATAAATCCCTTCTCCTTTTCATTTCCTCATGCATATAGGTCTATTTTGAACCCATAGAAATGACCCTCATGGTTGTATCTCCATTTGTGTCCATTTCGTGTCCATTTGGAGGTCATAGGAGTGTCCTTTGTGTTGTGGTTGTGTCCATGTGGGAAAACCCAAATTTGGACACACTATGTGTTATTGTTATGTATGAATAAATTATTACATGTTTAATCTCATATTTTTATACTGGAGATGTGTTCTATAGCGTCTCATATATATATATTAGTGTAGAGAGTGAGTTCTTGATATATTATGTTATATACTTGTGTTCTTTTGTCTCAAACTATCTAAATCCGTCATGATTTTTATCCACGTTTTTAATTTCAGCTCTAACTTAGAAATGTCATAACTTCTAGCTCAAAGCTCGGTTTAATCTTCCATTTTTTTTAAAAGATGCGTATTGAAGTTAGCTTTCGAAAAACATGTATTAATAGGCCTAATTCTTTCTGTAACTTTCTGGAGAATTATTTGAGTGTCAGCTGTACGAAAGACAAACGCATTCTCGGTGTTTTCGCGATTTTGGTAGTTTTCGGAAACGAAAATGCGATCCGTTTAAAGTTTCGGAAAGCTAACACATAGATCTATAACATATTTTAATTCTAAATTTTAATTCATGCTGAGATGGTACAGTATTGATTATTAGTAGGAGTTACTATTCGGCATATGCATTTTGTGCACCCTTGTGTGTAATATAATGTTCTATTTGATTTTAACCCATGTTAATGTATATATATTATGTAATTAAATAGAGAATACAAGCATGAGTAAATGGTTAAATAAATGATGTATGAGGTGTAAGTATCATATCTAATGTAAGCATGTATAGGTATGGCTTGTAATGAATATGTAGGTTCCATAGTATGTAATGTATGGTGCATATAGTGGTACAAGAGAATAATGAATGATGAATGAATGCAAGCATAAATGTAATGTAATAATAGATGTAATGTATATAATATACAAGTTAATGAGATGTAATGTTCTATGTTAACACAAATCCTATATTACCTCATGTACCCCTTACACTATGTTGACACTATCACACTTGACACATTGTTCACTTACACTTTGACACTCTTTGATATGTATACACTATGTATGCCCATTTAACCCTCACTTGCCCCTTTGCCATGTTCACATACACACACATAGCCTCTTAAATAAGTATTTATGAATATAGTTAACTTAGCTATGTATGTATATTATATATATGTTAGCATATTGTGTTGTAATATATAAGTTTATATAACCATTTGAAATGCCATGATTATAGACCTAATGTTGAATACCAATATATGCATGTGTATATATGTGTAGACATATATAGCTTAAAGTAATAGATTACCTAGTGTATATCCAATATGAATTCTTGCCTATTTGAGTATTGAATAATTGTATGCTATATAGAGTTGGGTGTATGTTGGCTTGTATAGCCTTGTATTGATGTGTGCTTGCTAGGATAGTCTTGGTTAGGCCTAGTAAGACTTACTGGGTTAGGACATGACCTAGTTTGACCTAGTTTGACTAGTGCAGTTGACCAGAGTTGACCAAGGGTTGACTTTGGCCTAGTTTGACCTAGATTCATGTAGAATGCATTGTAGTGCTTTATATTACCCTTCTGGACATGTTATGACTTGTGCTGTTCTAATTAGGAGCCAGACACCTTGTAACCTGTGTTGCTTTAAATAGGACTCTGTGGCTTCAGTTGGACCCCCTATACTTATCAGCTGTTCAGGTTATCAGGCGAGTACATTCTCTGATAGTTCTTTCATTTATTTGATAATTACTGTGACTCAGTTCTAGTATAGTTCTATTTAATTCTCTGTCACAACATGTATTAATAGTTTAGATTCATCTATTTGCAATACATGTACTTGATTTGTCTAACCCTATTACTCGAATCACTCACAAGACTCATCTACTCGAAACACCTACAAGTATTAAATGTACAAATCATACAAGAATCATCATTACAAGAACGATAGCCATCGCTGCTGGGCCCGGTATGCGATGTGCTATATTCAACAAGAATCACCAAACAAGAATGATAGCCATCGCCGCTTGGCCGAGCGTGCGATGTGCCGTAATACAAGAATGATAGCCATCCCCGCTTGGCCGAGCGTACGATGTGCCGTATTCAACAAGAATCACCAAACAAGAATGATAGCTATCGCCGCTTGGCCGAGCGTGCGATGTGCCGTATTACAAGAATGATAGCCATCACCGCTTGCCCGAGCGTGCGATGTGCCATACTCATTACAAGAATCACCTACAAGGATCATGTACAAGAATCTTACGAGAACCACTTCACTCAAATCATTGAGAAGAATCATCTACTAGAATCATCATGTACAAGAATCATTTACTAGACTCAATTGTATTAGACTCACATTGGATTACACTCAACTTACATTGTACAAACTGGACTTATAACATGTTACCCTAGTTCAGCTAGATCTTATTTTACAGTCTTCTTTGCCATCATTCTTCTTTTATTTTATTACCTTACTTTCTTGTACCTTTGCTATTTTTCTACATCATTACCTGTATATAAATTGCCATTTTTATCAATACAACTGCCTATAACTGCTTTATAGTTCTCTGTCATTTACTTGAGTTTTCTAGATGAGATGTGCTCGTTCCTGTCCTGACTGGACCTGTTGATAAATTTTACAGATAGCTTGGAGGTTGCCTGCTAGCCTAGAGGAGACACGATAGAGGTTGTTTAGATAGTTATTTCATTTGTCTGGAGTTGTATTTACTTTATGGATTATTGTATTTAAGTTGAGGTATATTTCTGGGTTTTTGTATCTTAGACACTTAGACTTCTATCTCCTGTACCTCTTTGGATTTTATGTTTATTTATCTTTATCATGCTCTACCTTAGATGTGATTGAGACTGTATCTGCTTAGCATTATATTGTTAGATGATGTGACCTAGGACAGCGTTCTACCGCCGATACTGCGGCGTAGGCTGGGCGTTGTTACGTTCTCGTACCCAAAAAGTGGGTGCGGGTCGTGACACGTTTTTAGTGGTGGCCCATGCAGGTCGAGTTTATGTAGTAGTATTCGAACTTGAGTACCACTACAGCCTGCAGTAGGAATAGGATATATCGTGAAGGTACTCAATCACAGTTAGGAACCCTTGAGAGATTCCCGGAACGACCCTTGAGAATCTTATTTTAACTTCGATTTGAGAACTCTTTTTTTCCCTTGATTTGATTTATTTTTACTTACTAATGTTAAATTTGATTTTGATGGATTATGGTTGAATTTGAGTTGTATTCATTGATTTTGATGAATGATTATCGAATTTTGAATCTTGATGATGGCTGTTGCATCCGAGTTGTATTTTGATGGATTTTTGTTCATTTTGAATTTTGAAGTTCGTTGATAAATTTGATTTGATTTATGGGTATTCATTGTTGATTTAATTTAATTTTTTTTAACAAGATGAAATTATATGGGCTAGGTCATCTATATTATGGAATCTAGTCTTCTATAGTCACATTAGCCAGCATGGTGAGGACATATAGTCTGACTCTGGATATATTTCTCGGGTGTGGGAATTTAAGATTTTTACAGCCAAGTTAGTGGCACCGCAAAAATGTTAAATACCACGATTCTAGAGGTATGTGCATAAGTCAAGGACTCTGTGATTATCGTAGCCTTGCTTACTAGTATGACGGGGATTTAGAGTACCATGATTTTGGATAGACGCATATGATTATCAGATTGTACCTTAAATATTTTCAAGCATGTTTTCTCTACTTTGATGCAGTCCTTCAAAAAGAATTATTATTTGTTTTGCTTTGTTTTGCTTCTAATTATTTAACTTAGGAGTAGCTTGTGTAAGTTTTTGCTATGAGTTTCTTCTTAATACAATGAATCGATAATTTTGCTAGACTTTATCTTAGATTTGATATTTAGCTCTGGTTTCAAAATGGTTCCTTCTTTTAGGCAAATAAGCAAACAGCTTTTATCGTTATTACCTTCTTGCTATTATTCTAGTATTGAATAATAATAATAAAACTGCCTTGATTTCGTCAATCGCCTATTTTGCGATCTTGGTAGGAATCTAAATGTTGGTCTTAACGTAGAATTAATTTTTTTTTGGGACATGAGAATATATGAGTATATTTACATAGTGGACACTTGCCTGATACGTATGCATGCTACACTTGATTTTCCACCTATCTAAATACATATTAATATGTTGTTAATGTTAAAATTTTTAAAACCCCAATATTTCTAGTTTTCTGCTTTTCCAGTTTAAATTCGTAATTTAAAGATAAATTTTATGTTATTAGTTTTGTCTACATAACTGCACATGTATGATATCTGCAGAGTTTCAATTTTTAGAGAAATTGGTTAAGTTATGTTAAATTTGTAAAATCTGAGACTGCATTATGTTAATATTACATTGGTTTAAATGTTAGCTTATTTTCAGATTTTGTATGTAAATGCTGAACTAAAACTGGGTTTAACCTTTCAATACTAAGCTATAACCCTATACAAGGACACACACACCCCCTAACTTAGTATACGCTGTCATGTAACCTAACCTTTCCTCTCTATGTTATGATCACATACTTGTATAGATATATATAGAGCTTAGGCATACATGTTATAATATGTGTATATACATAACTAAATCTCTACCTCTTATAGATGTTTATGGTTAGCCATGCATGTTATGATTAAATAGGTTGTGTATTGTAGGTTGTTAACCCATATGCCATGAGTAGTGTAACAGGATAGCTCATATACAATTTCATGTATATTTCACATACACCCATACACACACAAACCACATAACATTACATAATGCTAGTTTTTCCCCTCTAACGCTCTCTCTGTATATATATATTGTGATTTGGATTTCAATGCAAGTGATTTTCAATTCCTTAATTTTTGAATTTGATTTTCTGTACCCTTTTTCAGATAATTGGTAGTTGCCTTTATTTTATTTTGATAAGTACCAGTTTCATATAGGATGGTAGACCGCCTTACAGTTTTGATGGTTTGTTGTTTCTGTAACTTCTCTAATTTAGCACCCTAAATTGCTTGTATGTTTTGATACCCTATGACCGTTTCGGTTAGCATGACTAGTATACCTAGATGAGACTTTCACTACCACCGTATGCCATGATCCTGTATGTCGTCCTTTTGATCACATGATTTATTTTAATCTGGGACTTTGATTGTGGGGGTTTGACCTAGAGGGAGTATGGATATTTTAATTTCGAGGACGAAATTTTTCTAAGGTGGGTAGAGTTGTAGCACCCAGTTTCCCAAATAAGGGGAATTTTGAAATTTCGTGTTTATATTTATTTTAATAATAATATTTAATTCATGATATGATTTTTGGTGATTTTAAATCATTTTAAAATTATTTAAATCAATGACTTGTGGTTTTGACGTTTTGCTAGTGAAACCCTGGAGACTGTTTGACCTAGAGCCTAACCATGTGATTATGAATTTTAATGTCATTTTTGGCCTAAGGATATTTTTGCATTTGACCTCTTTGAATTATTTTGATATTATTTTATTATTTATGATATTGTTTTGGGGTTATTTGAGCCGGGTTCGAATTTCAACTCAATCCGACTTGAAACGGGGACCCGGGGGTAGTTTGACTCTAGTGGGACCCACACACTAGTTAGGCATGGCCCACATGATATTAATTTTAGTCCACATGATAGAAATATTTTCGTTAGAGCTTAGACTAATTTTATGGATAAGGTTAGTGTGATTAGAGACTTTAGAATGACTAATTTAGCCCCAACCAATTAGCCCTTTCCTAATACTAATAGAATAGGTTAGTGGGGACATTTTGGACCTTACCATAATAGGACAAATAGCCCCATATGGCCAGCCACTTTGGGAGAGGATAGGCTCAAGTTCATTTTATTATTCTCATCCACACTCTCTCTCTTGTTCTTCCCCAAATTTCTAGAGAGCAATCCCTAGCAATTTCTCCACAAAATCCTTCCATTTCTCCACCAAATCCTTCTATTTTGCCACCAAATCTTCTTCTTTCCTTCTCCATTCTAGCCAAGGAGGAAGCTACCCAAGTTTGGGAGGATTCGGAGCTCGTTCGTGTCCCTTTGGAATCTCTACGTGTTGGTGTCGCTCCGGGAAGGCTTTTCTTCGATTCGATCTACTGGGAGGTATAAATCCCTTCTCCTTTTCATTTCCTTATGCATATAGGTCTATTTTGAACCCATAGAAATGACCCTCATGGTTGTATCTCCATTTGTGTCCATTTCGTGTCCATTTGGAGGTCATAGGAGTGTCCTTTGTGTTGTGGTTGTGTCCATGTGGGAAAACCCAAATTTGGACACACTATGTGTTGTTGTTATGTATGAATAAATTATTACATGTTTAATCTCATATTTTTATATTAGAGATGTGTTCTATAGCGTCTCATATATATATATTAGTGTAGAGAGTGAGTTCTTGATATATTATGTTATATACTTGTGTTCTTTTGTCTCAAACTATCTAAATCCGTCATGATTTTTATCCACGTTTTTAATTTCAGCTCTAACTTAGAAATGTCATAACTTCTAGCTCAAAGCTCGGTTTAATCTTCCGTTTTTTTTAAAAGAAGCGTATTGAAGTTAGCTTTCCAAAAACATGTATTAGTAGGCTAATTCTTTCTGTAACTTTCTAGAGAATTATTTGAGTGTCAGCTGTACGAAAGACAAACGCGTTCTCGGTGTTTTCGCGATTTCGGAAGTTTTCGGAAACGAAAACGCGATCCGTTTAAAGTTTCGGAAAGCTAACACATAGATCTATAACATATTTTAATCCTAAATATTAGATCATGCTGAGATGGTACAGTATTGATTATTAGTAGGAGTTACTATTCGGTATATGCATTTTGTGCACCCTTGTGTGTAATATAATGTTCTATTTAATTTTAACCCATGTTAATGTATATACATTATGCAATTAAATAGAGAATACAAGCATGAGTAAATGGTTAAATAAATGATGTATGAGGTGTAAGTATCATATCTAATGTAAGCATGTATAGGTATGGCTTGTAATGAATATGTAGGTTCCATAGTATGTAATGTATGGTACATAGAGTGGTACAAGAGAATAATGAATGATGAATGAATGCAAGCATGAATGTAATGTAATAATAGATGTAATGTATATAATATACAAGTTAATGAGATGTAATGTTCTATGTTAACACAAATCCTATATTACCTCATGTACCCCTTACACTATGTTGACACTATCACACTTGACACATTGTTCACTTACACTTTGACACTCTTTGATATGTATACACTATGTATGCCCATTTAACCCTCACTTGCCCCTTTGCCATGTTCACATACACACACATAGCCTCTTAAATAAGTATTTATGAATATAGTTAACTTAGCTATGTATGTATATTATATATATGTTAGCATATTGTGTTGTAATATATAAGTTTATATAACCATTTGAAATGCCATAATTATTGATCTAATGTTGAATACCAATATATGCATGTGTATATATATGTAGACATATATAGCTTAAAGTAATAGATTACCTAGTGTATATCCAATATGAATTCTTGCCTATTTGAGTATTGAATAATTGCATGCTATATAGAGTTGGGTGTATGTTTGCTTGTATAGCCTTGTATTGACGTGTGCTTGCTAGGATAGTCTTGGTTAGGCCTAGTAAGACTTACTGGGTTAGGACATGACCTAGTTTGACTAGTGTAGTTGACCAGAGTTGACCAAGGGTTGACTTTGGCCTAGTTTGACCTAGATTCATGTAGAATGCATTGTAGTGCTTTATATTACCCTTCTGGACATGTTGTGACTTGTATTGTTCTAATTAGGAGCCAGATACCTTGTAACCTGTGTTGCTTTAAATAGGACTCTGTGGCTTCAGTTGGACCCCCTATACATATCAGCTGTTCAGGTTATCAGGCGAGTACATTCTCTGATAGTTCTTTCATTTATTTGATGATTACTATGATTCAGTTCTAGTATAGTTCTATTTGATTCTCTGTCACAACATGTATTAATAGTTTAGATTCATCTATTTGCAATACATGTACTTGATTTGTCTAACCCTATTACTCGAATCACTCACAAGACTCATCTACTCGAAACACCTACAAGTATTAAATGTACAAATCATACAAGAATCATCATTACAAGAACGATAGCCATCGCTGCTGGGCCCGGTATGCGATGTGCCGTATTCAACAAGAATCACCAAACAAGAATGATAGCCATCGCAGCTTGGCCGAGCTTGCGTTGTGCCGTAATACAAGAATGATAGCCATCACCGCTTGGCCGAGCGTGTGATGTGCCGTATTCAACAAGAATCACCAAACAAGAATGATAGCCATTGCCGCTTGGCCGAGCGTGCGATGTGCCGTATTACAAGAATGATAGCCATCACCGCTTGGCCGAGCGTGCGATATGCCGTACTCATTACAAGAATCACCTACAAGGATCATGTATAAGAATCTTACGAGAACCACTTCACTCAAATCATTGAGAAGAATCATCTACTAGAATCATCATATACAAGAATCATTTACTAGACTCAATTGTATTAGACTCACATTGGATTACACTCAACTTATATTGTACAAACTGGACTTATAACATGTTACCCTAGTTCAGCTAGATCTTATTTTATAGTCTTCTTTGCCATCATTCTTCTTTTATTTCATTACCTTACTTCCTTGTACCTTTGCTATTTCTCTACATCATTACCTGTATATAAACTGCCATTTTCATCAATACAACTGCCTATAACTGCTTTATAGTTCTCTGTCATTTACTTGGATTTTCTAGATGAGATGTGCTCGTTCCTGTCCTGACTAGACCTGTTGATAAATTTTACAGATAGCTTGGAGGTTGCCTGCTAGCCTAGAGGAGACACACTAGAGGTTGTTTAGATAGTTATTTCATTTGTCTGGAGTTGTATTTACTTTATGGATTATTGTATTTGAGTTGAGGTGTATTTCTGGGTTTTTGTATCTTAGACACTTAGACTTCTATCTCCTGTATCTCTTTGGATTTTATGTTTATTTATCTTTATCATGCTCTACCTTAGATGTGATTGAGACTGTATCTGCTTAGCATTATATTGTTAGATGATGTGACCTAGGACAGCATTCTACCGCCGACAGTGCGGCGTAGGCTGGGCGTTGTTACGTTCTCGTACCCAAACAGTGGGTGCGGGTCGTGACAAGTAAATTCTCATCTTGACACCGTGGGTGATTGTATTGAATGTGCTTGTATAAGCTACCAGTCTTGTCCACATCATGTCTAGGACTTGCATCCCTGGTTACCACGGACAGGGATACATACTGAATCTGACTAGGTTAATGACTAGCTTGATCAAGTAGTTCATATAGAGAGATAATCCGGCTACAAGAAATCTCGTTATCTGGGCACCTTCCATGATGGACTTGTAGCCTGCCGACGAGTAGGGCACATTTCCAGCTCACTGTCATGTGGGGCACTTCATGAAACGATTACTATGCACACTGTCATTTGTTGCACTCAAATCACCAAACAAGTCATGGTAACTCTTAGCTTGAATCTTGCATCTAGATAACCTGGATAGTCTGCTGGGCTTGTGGCCATAGGGATATCTCATTGCATCTTGCTAGTAACTAGGCTTGTGATAACCCTAGTTAGTTAACTTTGAAGCCGTACTATTGCTTGTCCGTGAATGTTGGATGGAGTCTCATCTTGTCTAGTCTTGCTTAGACCCAGTACATGGCTATCTCAGGAATGCTTGTGTATGCTTTACTTTATCGATAATTGGTTAGAGACTAAGTTCTGTTCAGGTGAAGAGTTACAACCCCGGTCCTTATTTGGTTTACGGGTTGTAACTTGGTTACCGGAACAGTCCTTTAGTTATCTTATCATTTATTACCCTGTTTTCTCTAACTCATGTCTTTTGTTATTGTATCTATAAATATATGTGCTAATATGTTGGTTTTAATTCTTAAGTGAAGCCTCCTTTGTGATACTTGCTCTTCCTGGGGTCTGACCCAGCTGGTTTTGTATGGCCAGATTTCGGAGCAGCTACCGAGGATCTTCCAGCCTTCCTGCCAGATGGTGACCACTAGAAGGAACCTTGGCAACAAGTGGGTTCTTATTTTGCTCTCCCACTCCCTTATAAAAATATTCTTTTGAGGCGTTTAGCCGCCGAGCAAGTGTTAGCTCGTTTGCAACTTTACTTACTGTCTGTCTACGGGCTGTAACATGATTGACAAATCCTAGAGTTGATCATGTATGACTTAAACTTTTGCTTGTCTTCGTATTTTGTATGACTAGCTTCATGATCATCTGAATATGTAATGTATGGGACGTCTTACTTGTATGTCTGATGATCTACCATCTTGTTATAATTGCTTGCTTGCTTGAGATTGAGACACTAGACTTGTTCTTGACCCTAAGAGACTAATGGCTTGTAGTAAACCCTCATGTATCTAGACAGTCGTGACCGTATTACGAGGTGGGATTCACTTCAATATAGGTAGCTGGTTGTGCCTGTCCCCCGCTCTCCAGTATTCTGGTTCTGGGACGTGACAAATTTACTAACTATTTAATGAATATAAAAATACCATAAAGTGTTAATAGAATATATAAAAAATTATAAAAATATAGGGGGTTTACAAGTTGGCCTCTAAAATTTTGAGAAAGAGATGAACGGAGGGAGAGGGAGATAGAGATGGAGTCGCGAGATAGAGGGGGGAGAGTGGGAGTGAGGGACCAGAGAGGAGGGGACGAAGGCAGAGGGAACTGCATGCACGGGCGGCGCTCACGGCGATGGGGTCGACGGAGAGATCCAGAATGCATCTCTCGGCGCACGAGGACGTGGCCGCTGGATTCGATGATCCAGAAGACGACGGAGCACAAGGTCAGCCGGATCTGAAGTGTGCGCGTGTCAGCTCGACGGTTGGAGAGGAGATTCGACGAGTGGTAAGAGGCTTAGGGAAGCATAGAAGTAGGAGATGGGGACTTGCCAACCACGGCAGCCGGGGTCCGATAGCGGAGGCACGACGGAGGGCTCTGGTGAGGGCTTTTTCTATTCTATTTTGTTACAATGGTGACGATTGTGGTGGCCGAGTGTGGTGGCGGTGGTGTGTGTCGGTGGTATGGTGGTGTGGAGTGGGAGTTTGGGTGTTGTGATGGCAGTGATGCTGGGATGATGAGGTCGGAAAGGGGCTGCGACGACGTGGGGGGTGTCTCTGTGGGCTGGCAATCAGGGGACTTGGGCGGTGGCTGGTGTTGGCGGGAGTTTGGGTTGCTGCTGTGGCGGGTGGCGGTTTGTCGGGTTAGCAGGGATCGGACGGGGGTCGAACGGTGTTCAGGCTGTGGTGAGGCGGATGGGTGTACGGCTGGTGACCGTGGTGGCAGGTTTGCTGAGGATGGTGTTGTTGGTCAGGCTGACATTGTCGAAGGTGAGGGCAGAGGTTAGGCACGGTGGAGATCGAGGAGTCCGAGGAGGAGGAGGATGTGAAGGCCGGGTGGTCGAAAAAATAGGGCCGGGTGTGGGTGGTTGTTGCCGGGATGGCGAAGGGTTAGCCTTAGGTTTTGAATATTTTTAGTTTGTGTTCGGGGATCCAAAACGGACACGAAATATACTATGGATTGTAATTGGACAGAAAATACTGAAAAGACACCCAAGGCCGGACCCGAGGCCGTCACGGCTGACACAGAAAGATTACACCGACACGGTGCATGACACTTTTGGTGGAGAGAAATTAGGACTTGTAAAATTTTCTATGATGAGAGCAAAAGGCTTCTCCTTATATAGGAGGTGAAAGTCCCTGTTGGATATAGAGATGTCAAGCGGGCCGGCCCGACCCGGCCGGCACGAATTTGAGTGGGCCAGGCCTCTTAAGCCCATGAACTTTAGCGGGCCGGGCCGGGCTATAGATGGAAATTTTAAGCCCAGCCCTGGCACATGGCCCACAACACGGTGGGCTTCGGGTCGTGTCGGGCCGGAGGCCATCATTTTAATGAATTCATGTATGGATGCATTCATGTATGTTGTTGTTACAGCAACTTGCAACTAATATGTATTGAAATGAATTGAATTTCAATTCAATTCAGTTCAAACATTCATTTCAATTCAATTCACTACTATACTATATAATCATAATAATAACATAGGCCACCACCGCTTGCACTTGTTGCTTTAGGCAGTGGTACAATTCATATTTGGAGGGCAAAGTGTTTGTTGTATACATATTTTTCTTTTTTTTCCTTGTGAAAGTGACAATACTGCCGTTAGCTGGTAGGATTTGGGACAAATCAAAGAGAATGTGCAGGGGACGTTGCAACCGGGTCGGGCTTTGGACCGGGCCCGGTCAGGCTTGGCTTCGGGCCGAACCGGACCTATATTATGGGCTAATATATGTGGCCCGGCACGACCCAATATACCGGTCCAGGCTAGCCTGGGCCCACGATTAATCGGGCCGGGCCGACACATAGGCCTATTTTTCGAGCCGAGCTCGTGTTGGGCTGGGTCGGTCCGGCCCAATTGACAGGTTTAATTGGATATGGACTAGTTATAATTTGAATCCCCTAGTGGATAATCCCACATTTAATTTAAATAGATCAATTCAATCCAATTCAAATCTAAATTAATCTAGGTAAATATTATCTATAATTTAAACTTATTTAAAAATTAAAATCAGTAAATACAATTGTAATTTAAATTACCATAACTAATTTAAACATTAAATCCACACATTTCAAAATATCTTTATAATAATAAAATAGTAATAAATAATAATTTCAAAAATCATAATAAATATTTAAATATTTAAAATACCTTTTTACAAATAAATAAAATAATCACAATTAGTTTTTGAAAATAAAATATACATGAATTGTACTTCTCGTGCGATATAATATATATTACAAAATATAATTTCTAATTATCACATATACTCTTATAAATAAATAGCGCTTTATGAAAATAAAGCTTTGGCAATCGTGACGCGTTTTGTTGCTTTAAGTAAAAGTATTTACCTTTTACTATTTTAAAAAGTATACTTATTTTCTCTATGGAGAAAATCTATAATAAAACTCTATATACATAAAAAAAATCTCGCATATACGTATTCGCACTCGACGGACAAATACCCAAAAATAAAACCAATACCAAAATGAATAAATTTTAAAATCATAGGAAAAATTAACGGGGTTTACACACACAACAGGGAAGCGCGTAGCATGAAACGTGCGCGCAAGGAATGGCGCGCGGCCAAGCGCACTGGATGGTGCAGGATGGCGCACGGCATAGAAGCATGATGGATGGCGCGGCACGAAGCGCGCGCGAAGAATGGCATGGCGCGAAGCGCGTGCGAATAATGGCACGGTGCGAAGTGCACGCGAAGAATGGTGCAGCGCGAAGCGCGTGCGAAGAATGGTGCGGCACGAAGCACGTACGAAGAATGTCACGACGCGAAGCGCGCGTGGGGAATTGCACGGGCGCGGCTGTTCATCTTCCCCAATCAGTACCGAAGTGCATAGGGAACCCATGAACCTCAAATGTCCATAACTCCCCAAAAACAAGTCGAAATCAAGCATATCAAAGGCCAAATTTGGGTAGAATCAAATTCCCAACAACATAGAACCATTAGATTTTGGAAATACCAAGATTTTAAAGATCAAAACCAAGAAAAATAAGAAAAAAATTAAAACTTAGATCTACAAAAATATACCCAACAAAACCAAAAATTTCAAGTTCTAAAGATGCTTAGAATTATGCAAGGAAGAGAATAGAACAACCAAAATAAAGATCCATCATATTCTCCATGGAGCAAGGTATACTTGCCTTAGGTTGGTGGGAGGAGTAATGGAGAAGGAGGAGAAGAGTTAATGGAATTAATGAGAAGAGAGAGAGAGAGAAGAAGAAGTTGGTTTATATACCAATCCTTCTCATCTCAAACCAAGCCAAGTTAACATGCCATGATAAACTAAGGTGAACCAAACCAAAACTAAACCAATCCAAGACTAAGCAAGACAAGTCTAAATACGGGTCACCTGACAATGTCAGAAATTCGTACACGTATACTGAAAATACGTATAAAAAAAATAAGAGTGACAACTCTACCCACCTTAGAAGAATTCCGTCCTCGGAATTTAATCAAGAGGCTAGAGGTGTCGGGACAAGCTATACTAATTACAAGCAATCTACGTCTAGCAGTCAATCAAGCAATCATTCATGCAAGCAAGGAATTCAGGGCATAAGACATAAGAAGGACATTATAGCTTACGAGTCAAACAGGTATGGATATCGTGATCAGATATCATCCTCACATTTCCAGGTTGACTCACCCAAAGAGTAATGACCCCAAGTGACACAGACTAAACTAATAGTCTTGTTCTTGAGTACCTTCTTTCTTCAGTTCAATATGGATACTGGCATTTCCTTATTCGGAAGGTTGGTACCAACCACCAATTCTAAATAATCAAGGATATGGCTCGAATTTGGGATATATCGTCGCAATTGGGATACATGTAATACATTATATACTTCATGCAACGACGGCGGAAGAGCAAGATGATAGGACACATCTTCTACTCGCTCGAGAATATCAAACGGTCCTATATATACCTAGGACTAAGCTTTCTCCGTATGCTGAATCGAATGACATCACGGGTAGGCGAGATCCTAATGAATACGTGGTCGTCGATAGAAACTCAAGAGAACGTCGATAAGAATCGGCCCAATGGCGTTGACGATCTTATGCAACTCGAAGATGATCTCTAACTCGTTTGACCACCTTGATAGTCTGAGTAACCATTTCTGGACCAAGCATCTGCCTCTCGCCTACATCGTCCTAGGCTAAAGGTGATCTGCACTTCCTGCTATACAGTGCCTCAAATGGTCCCATCTGGATACTAGCCTGGAAACTGTTACTGTAGGAGAACTCTACTAGATATGTAGGTGTTCTTTCCATGAACTACCAAAGTCAAGTATACAGGATCGTAACATATCCTCAAGAGTTTGAATCGTGAGTTTTGACTAACCATCTGTCTGCGGATGACAGGCTGAACTAAACTTGAGACGAGTTTCCAAACTCTCTTGAAGACTCCGCCAAAAGTGTAATGTAAATATCGAATCTCTGTCGAATACGATACTGACTGGCACTCTATATAATCTGACTATCTGCCTGAGGTATATCTCTACAAACTGATCCGTCGACTGAACAATTCTGAAAGAAAGAAAATGAGCTACTTTCGTGAGTCAGTTAACTATAACCCATATTGTATCGCTCCCAGCTGGGGATTTAGGTAACTCAGTCACAAAATCTATGGTAATGTATTCTCATTTCCATTATAGGATCGATAAAGGTTAAAGAAGTCCAGCTGGTCTCTGATGTTCATCCTTGACTTGTTGGCAAACTAAACAACGAGAGACAAACCGGACTATCTCTCTCTTCATGTCATTCTACCAGAAATGCTGACGAATATCATGATACATCTTCATGATACCGGGATGGATTAAATACTGTAAACTATGAGCCTCCTTTATGATCTCTTGCCTGATAACACCACTGGGTACACAAAGATGCCTTCTATGTCGGAGTGTGCCGTCTTCGTGAATGTATAACTCTACTCTTCGTCCTGCTTCACATTATGCCCTAAGCCGCTGAATCTTGGAATTTTTTGATTGAGCTATCTTGATTCTCTCAACTATGTTGGACTGAACTTGCATTCTGGCCATTAATGCCACGTTAGTAGGAAGAACTATCTATATTCCCATCTTCTGAAGATCTACTAATAACTCGGATTATGCTGTTAGAAAATAAGCTCATGCTCTTCTACTCAACACATCTACAACTACGTTGGCCTTTCCAGGATGATACTGCAGGTTGATGTCATAATTCACTAGTAACTCTAGCCATCATCTCTGACGCATGTTGAGATCCTTCTGGATAAACACATACTTGAGACTCTTATGGTTAGTAAAAATTTCTACCCGATCTCCATACAAGTAATGCCTCCAAAGCGTGAATGCGAAAACCATCGCGGCTAACTCCAAGTCATGTGTTGGATAATTTTTCTCGTGATCACAAAGTTGATGTGACACATAAGCTACTACATTGTCATGTTGCATTAGGACACATCATAATCTCTTATCTAAAGCGTCACAATAAACTGAAAATCCTTCAGTCCTATTTGGAAGTGTGAGAATGGGTATCGTCATCAATCCTTGCTTTAACTTCTCGAATAAAATCTGACATGCTGCTATCCAAGTAAACTGCACATCCTTGCATGTCAACTACGTCAAGGGCGCTGAAATTCGAGCAAAGTCTATTACAAATCACCGGTAATAGCCCCCCAATCCTAGAAAACTGTGAACTTCTGCGACGGTGCTAGGTACTGGCCATGTCTCTATAGCCACTATCTTCTGGGGATCCACTTCCACTCTACCTCTGGTGATGATATGATCTAAGTACAAAATATGATCAAGCCAAAATTTTCACTTGTTGAACTTTACGTACAACTGGTGCTCTTTGAGAATCTGAAGGACAACCAGGAGATGTTGCTCATGCTCTACTTCACTCTTGCTATAGACTAAGATGTCGTCTATAAATACTATCATGAACTGATCCAAATAGGGCATGAATATGCGATTCATAAGATCCATAAGTACTGTTGGCACATTGGTCGCTCCAAATGGCACAACGAGAAACTTCCAATGTCCATATCTTGATCTGAACGCCATCTTCGGGATATCTTGCTCTCTGACTCTGATCTGATGGTATCTCGACCGCAAGTCAATCTTCGATAATACTACTGTCCTACTGAGTTGATCGAATAAATCATCTATCCTTGGCAAGGGATATCTGTTCTTAGTTGCTACCAAATTTAAGGTACGATAATCAACACATAATCTTGACGTACCATCCTTCTTCTTCACAAGAAGCATCGGGACTTTCCAAGGTGATCCACTAGCATGAATAAATTTCTTGGTTCTGAGTTCTTCAATCATCTTGTACAGGATCTTCAATTCTGATGGTGTCATTTTGTATACTCTTTCTGATACCGGTGCTATCCCTGGAATCAAATCAATAGTGAACTCTATCTCTCTCTGGCGACATGCTTGAAATCTCTTCGCAAAATAAGGTAGGAAATTCTTCTACTACTCTGGAAAACTGAACTACTTCTGTCATTCGCAAGATTAGTGGAGAAGGCTCTACTTCGCCTCTGGAAAATAAAAATTCTTCTTCGTCGGAAATACCAAAAATAAGATATGGCAGGAATATTTTTGCATACTAATCCTTCAACCAATCCATTCCTAGGACCACATCATAGTCGGCCATCAAAAATTCTATCAATCTAGCAAGAAACTCTCTACCACTAACTACGATTCGACACAAGAAAAAGACTCTATGTACTCCCACAAGACCGTTACCAATAAGTATATTAAGTCTTACAGATAATGGCTCGGGCTCCAATTCTATTCGTGTTGCGAATCATGCAGACATAAATGAATGTGATGCACCCGAATCAAATAATACGGTTGCTGGAAAAGAGTTGACGAGAATGGTACCTGCCACCACCTCACATGATGCCAATTCTTCTGCTACTGTCAAAGCCATAGCTTGAACTTATCCTCTTGGTGTTGGTCCCCTCTGTTGGTGACCACTTTGTCTGTTCTGAATTTAGGCTTTGGCCTGAGCATACTGCTGCGGCCAATGCTGCTGGAATGCTTGAGCCTGAGACGGCAATGGCCTCGAAGGTTGGTACTGCTACTACTGATGTACTGGTGCTGGTGTCCTAACCGATGGACTAGTTAGGGTTGATGAAGATGAACTGACTATATTCGGACAGGAATCGGTTCTCTGGTCCGGTGCTCCACAAGCTAAGCACAACCCCTGTACTCTGCGATACTCTGAAATCACGTACCCCGGCATTCCATAATAAGAATAGCCCATTACAGAAGACTGCTTCTGTTTCTGTTATTGAGGGTACGTCGGAGTTGAGTGCTGGACCAACGAAACTGGTGTCGCCCTCCTAGGAGCTCCAATTGTCAAAGTCTTAGTTGCCGGGGCTGGTGCGGATGACTGGGATAATTGTTTATGGGTCCTCTTTCGTCCTCCGGCTCAATCTACTATCCTCTGGAAAGTATATTCATGCCTTCTTGCTACTCGCAAAACGGCATCAAATGTCTCGTGCTCAAACTGCTCTACTGCTAGAATGATCTCTAGGTAGAGTCCTTGCTGGAATTGCTATGCTCGATCCAAATCGGTCGTCACCAAGGTAGGAGCATACCGACTAAGTCTTGAAAACTCAGCCGCATATCCATCGACCGTTCTTTCCATCTGTTTGAGATTGTTGAACCTTGTCTATAGATCATAGCGAGCTACTGCATCAAAGTACTTCGTCTGAAATCTATCGCTGAATACCGCCCATATGATGGGCATCAACAAACTAACTGCTTGCATCGCCCACCAGCTGCGGGCTAAGTCCAATAATTATAGTCGTACAATGGCCACCTTCTCTTCAGCTGGAATTCTAGATGCCTCCAGAATAACTACTATGTCTTGAAGTCAAGCATCAGCAGTAATACATCTTCACTGTCATCAAAAAAAGGAGGGTTCAGACGCTTGAAGTTGTTGGCTGCATTGTTTCCCTGATAACCAACTCTGCCCATAGCTGCTTGTACTATCTGCGACAGAGCATCACCTCGACGATCTTATGATGCAAGCAAGTCCCGGATGAGTCCTATCAGGGTTCTATTGTCAGGCTCTACATGCTGGGTTAGCTGTACTGGTGGCTCTTGTTCCCCGAAAGGCACGACTCGGGATCATGTCCCTGAGTGCTGGGTTTCGTACCCAAGTTGTTGCTGGTTCACTTGTTGCCGGTTCACTGGAGGCGCTCCGCCCGGCTGATCGGAAGGACCAAGGACAATATCACTGAAGAAAATGACAGAGTGAATAATAAGAAAGGACCAAGATATATCAAGGATAAGAGCATATTATCAGGTCAAGATTCAGGAAGATTAGAAAGCACGAGTAGGGATGAAGGACGAGTGCTGAATGAGACATCTATTCAGTAAAACCCTCACACATCTTGATTTACAAGACCTACATGGAACACCACTTAAACCGTGTCACGCCCCAGAACCAAAATACTAGAGAGCGGGGGACAGACACAACCAGCTATGTACATTGGAGTGCAACACATTTCGTAATACAATCATGGCTGTCTAGATGCATGAGAGTTTATCTATAATCCATCAGTCTCTTATGGTCAAGAACAAGCCTAGTATCTCAATCTCAAGCAAACAAATAATTGTTACGAGATGTTAGATCATCAGACATACAAAGTAAGGCATCCCAAATATTACATATTCAGATGATCATGATGTTAGTCATACAAAATGCAAAGACTAGAAAGAGTTAAGTCATACATGATCAACCCTAGGATTTGTTAATCATGTTACCGTCTTAGGCAGACAGAAATAAAGTTTTAACATGAGCTAACACGTATTTGGCGGCTAAACACCTCAAAATAATAAGTTACATTAGAGTGAAAGAGTAAAACAAGAAACACACTCGTTGCCATGGTTACTCCTAGTATTCACCATCTAGCTAGAAAGCAGTTAGATCCTCAGGTATCACTCCAAAATCTGGCTATACAAAACCAGCTGGGTTAGACCTCAAAAAAAGTACCACATGGGAGGCTCCACTTATGAACTAAAACCAGCATATAAAGTAAAGAAAAAACTGATACGAGAACATAATTATAATAACATAATTGACAAAAGTTAAATGAACATACTTGCTTGTATTAGGAAGAACAAGAAGTGGAATATAATTCTCTTATTAATCATGAGACAATCATTCAAGCATGGCCAATCAAGTCCTACGGCTTGGTATCATTAGCTAACTAAGGTTATCACAGGCCTAGTTACTAACAAGATGCAGTTGAGATATTCCCACAGTCACAAACCCTGCAGACTATCTAGGCTATCTAGGCAAAAGTTACGAGAGTTATCAAGTTACAAGATTTCTGTTGTACTTGAGTACTTAGGATCCAAGAAGTGCAACACATGATAGTGTACTGGAAATGCGTCCTACTCGACGGTAGGCTACAAGTCCACAGGTGTGACCGGGATAACGATATCGCCTGTAACTGAAAAACCTCTCTATATAAGCTACTTGATCAATCTAGTCGTTTAACCTAGTCAGATTTATTATGAATCTCTGACCGTAATAACCAGGAATCTATGTCCTAGACATGATACAAGACAAGACAGATAGCTTGTACAATCACAATCAGAAAAATTAACCACGGGATCAAGACAAGAGTTAAACTAGTAAGACAGGAGTAGCTGTCGCAATAGCATACAGGTTATACACGTCATGTTAGGATTAAAATTATTATATCAAGAATACTTGTCAGGAGTGCGCCTCGACAGGCCACTATCAAGATTATCAAGACGGGATCATATTATCATTCTCAAGTTCAAGTTACCAGTTCAAGATCATTAAGTCGGATCATCGTAATTTAGGCCAAGTACAGGACGCATGAAAAGATCAAAAACATTTACATTAAGAAATACGAGGAACTAGCATAGAAATACGTATGGAGGAGATACGCGCAAAAGAGTATGCGCGACGCAAAACGAGTGCTGCAGGGAAGCGCGTGGCACAAAATGCGCACGCGAGGAATGGCATACGGCCAAGCGCGTTGGATGGCGTAGGATGGCGCACGGTATAGAAGCACACTGGATGGCGCGGCACGAAGTGCGTGCGAAGAATGGCACGGCGTGATGCACATGAGAAGAATAGCGGGAAGCGCATGCGGAAAATGGTATAGCACGAAGCGCGCTCGCGCTGTTCATCTTTCCCAATCAGTACCGAAGTGCATAGGGAACCCATAAACCTCAAATGTCCATAACTCCCCCAAAACAAGTCAAAGTCAAGCATTTTAAAGGCCAAAATTAGGTAGAATCGAATTCTCCATAACATAGAACCATTAAATTTTGGAAATACCAAGTTTTTAGAGATTAAAACCAAGAAAAACGATAAAAAACTTAAAACTTAGATCTACAAAAATATACCCAACAAAACCAAAAATTGTAAGTTCTAAATATGCTTAGAATCATGTAAGGAAGAGAATAGAACAATCAAAAATAGAGATCCATCATGTTCTCCATGGAGTAAGGTATACTTGTCTTAGGTTGGTGGGAGGATTAATGGAGAAGGAGGAGAAGAGTTAATAGAATTAATGAGAAGAGAGAGAGAGAGAAGAAGTTGGTTTATATACCAATCCTTCTCATCTCAAACCAAGTCAAATCAAACCAAACCAAGTTAACATGCCACGATGAACCAAGGTGAACTAAACCAAAAATAAACCAAGCTAAGACTAAGCAAGACAAGTCTAAATATGGGTCACCTGACAATGTCAGAAATACACTACTAAAATCTGCTCCATTAACGACGTAAATTTAGCGACGTTCGCATAACGTCACTAAATTTTGCACATTAGCGACATTTAAGTGAAACGTCGCTAATAGTCGCTACTAACGACAAAAATAGCGACATGACAATGACGTATATTAGTTACATGAGCTAGTCGTCGTAAAACGTCGCTATGACGTCGCTAATAGCGACTAATTTAGCGACGTTAAAATAAACGTCGCTAAATTCTAATTAAATTCCCCCCAATGATTCATTTCCTTCCATTTTACTCTCTCACCCTCTCTTCTTCCTCCTTTAGGAGCTCTCACTCTCTCCGGCGCTCTCACTCTCTCCGGCGACTCTCACTCTCTCCGACGACTCTCCTCCCTCTCCGGTATGTGACTCCCCCTCTTTCTCTCCCTCTCTCTATTTTGGTTGTTGGTGGTTGGGGGGTGCGGGTTGCTCGGAGGGAGGGGCAGGTGGGGGGTACGGGTGGTTGGGGGTGAGGAATGGTCTGATGGGGGGTGAGGGGTAGGGAGATGCGGGTGGTTGGGTGATAAGTAGGGGGTGGGGCAGGGGGCGAGGGCGGCTGGGGTGAGGAGGGGGGCTGGGGGGAGGGTTAGGGCTAGGGTTCGGGGTAGGTGTGTGGGGGGGTGAGGGGGGCAGGAAGGAGGGGAGGGTTAGGCTTCGGGTTAGGATTAGGGGTGGTTGGTGGGGAAGGGGAGCAGGGGGGTGGGGGGCTAGGTTGGGGAGGGGGGACTGGTGGGGGAGGGGTTAGGGATAGGGTTCGGGTTAGGGTTAGGGGTAGTGTGGGGGGGAAGGGTGCGGGGGGGCTTGGTCAGGGGCACCGATAGTGCCAAAAAATTTGATAATTTAGTAATAATTATTTGTTTTTCGACACCAAAAAATCTGATACTCTGATTCAAAAGCACCGATAGTGCCGATATTTGTAACAAGTAGTTTTTTTGGTTGGTTAATTGGTAACATTTTATTCATGAAATGGTTGAATTGGTATTATTCTAGATACGGCAATCCAACCGATTTCCCTCGGCAATGATGATACGACAACCTATCACTATATATTTTAGTAGTAGATGATGTCTTAGTATTACATTTTGTGGGTTCATCTTGATTCTGTTACATCCTTCAGATACTAGATTCGATAAGAACATATACTACACCATATGTACAGAACATAGATGATTCACACTAATGTATGCTAGAATGAATTTTGGGTTGTGTTATGTGCCATCCGTTCTCACACTTAAAACAGATATGAATTAGTACTGTGTGTCAATCTTTGTTTTTGTATTTTCGGCGAACCCAGGGATTGGATTCTGTATTTTATATTTTGGATTCTTTATTTTGGCTCCAGTACCAGCTCCATTTGTATTAATCTACGGTACAACATGGTGATCAGGACATAGTCCATGCAGCCATTCGACTAGCGAGGCAGAAACTATTTTGGATTCTGTATTTTGCCTCCAACTCCAGCTCCATTTACATTCTTCAGATACTATATACGATAAGAACATATGTACAGAACATAGACGATTCACACTAATGTATGCTAGAATGAATTTTGGGTTGTGTTCTGAGCCATCCGTTCTCACACTTGGCAAAAAATTGAATATAATATTTTTATTTGCTTTCGAAAATGTACTCAAACAAGATGATGGTTCCTTTAGTTAGCTTGCTTATGTTATAATTATATTCTTTGTGAATAACGATCTTATCAGATGGCACCCATGACCCGAGCAGCGGCACATCGTTTGAGGGAAACACTGAATGCTGAGGTGGCTCCTCCTACTGTTAAGGAGAAAGTGGCACCGGTAGCTAGTGAGACCGGGAGTTCCATTCATCCAGCACCTGCAGTGGACTCCATCTCTCCTGGCACCGTCGATCCCACTTATTCGAAGTGTTTGTGTGATCGTATCACTGAGCGTTTGCGTGAGCTGCGTGGTCGTCATTAGTGTAGTGTAGTTTTATGGATATATTTTGTATTGGACTATTACTACTTATTACCAGCTGTACTTTCTTTATGGATATATTTTGTATTGGACTATCTACTAGTTTATTTCTTTCTTGGAATTACAAAACATATATGAAATAGTACTGTGTCAATCTCTGGATTGTATCTCCAGCTCCAGCTCCATTTGCATTCTGGATTGTGTATTTTTTATTTTTTTAATTTAGCGACGTTCTTAGCGACATTCTTAGCGTCGCTATTACGTAGCGACCTTTATGAACGTCGCTAATAATGTCGCTAAATTGCTGACGTGGTAAAAATCTTTTTTTGCCAAAACGTCGCTAAAATGTCGCTAAACGGCAACCACAAACGAACGTCGCAAATAACGTCGCTACTTAGCGACGTTTGTAACGTCGCTAATTAACGTCGTCGTAGCGACATTTTGCGATGCTTTACCGATTAGCGACAAGTTTTTTCCGTCATTTCGAAAACGACGCTAGAAACGTCGCTAACTTAAATTAGAGATGTTTTGGTCGGCATTAGCGACGTTTACAAACGTCGCTAATCTGACAGATTCTGGTAGTGAATTCGTACACGTATACTAAAAATACGTATAACGAAAAATGGGAGTAACATCTACTCCTTCCCGCAAATAAAATTTATGTTGTCTCAACTTTATTCAAATCGACGATGTCAAGTTAAATGCATACCAAATCACTAAGATGAAGAACTCGGGATAACTATATCGATTTAGAGTAACTTACTCTAAAAATGTAAGTTTCGCACCAAAAAGCGAAAAGTTAAGGTTCTAAAAAAAGGGACTATTTCATGAACTGTAAAATATAATGAAACGCCAGTTGCAGCATATGGTGCCTCGGAGAATTTGGTGCTTACGAAACTCCAAATCAAAATATACGAATTTGAGAAAATGAACTCTCGCATAAGTCAAAATGATTATGTGGTGTAATACTGTCCACACTATGTAATCTGCTTCATATATTAAACTGTTCACGCATTGGCATAGTCATTGTCACTACCACTTTCTAAAATGAGGGTATTTTAGTAAATATAAAATTTTGATTATTTTAATATTATTTTAATTGGTGTAATGTGATTTTGGTATTTTGCTAGTGTAGCCTTAGCACAACTTAGCCTAGAGACTAACCATGACATAGAGACCTAGCTAGCATGTTTAGATTAGTAAGTAGATCCTAATCTAGCTAGGAATGACTTAAAGACCATTTGGAGATTTGATTTAAGGTGTTAGTTTGGGCCTTTAGCTTGAGGGCTTGTTTTTACAACATAGGAAGAGGAGTTGGGTCTTTGTGACTTAGCCAAACCCTAGCCCAATGCTAGTGGCCGGCCAAGCAGCTAGAGAGGCTCAATCCCCCTATATAAGTCATCATTAGCCCCCTTTGTCTCTTTTGTATCAAAACCTAACCCTAGTTTGTGTTCTTCCCCAAATCATCCCCATTTCCTCAAATCTCCTCTAAATTGAGCTAGTCTTTTGCATTGCACTCCCTTGCTGTAGAGGAGACCATTGGAGGCTAGCTAGCAAGGATTTGGGAGCTCTTTGGACCATAGCAATTGGAGAAGGACCTCATTCATAAGCTTTTTTATTGAGATCTAACTCTCAATAGGTAATGGCCCTAAACTCATTCAAATTTCTGTTTTCTCTTCATAAATGTATGCATCTAGGCACCATGGACCTGTAGACCAAGTTTGGTAGAATTTAGAGTCTATTTGGTATGCGTATCGCATGTGTATCGGAGTGCTAGTATAAGTGTTTGATGAAATGCCTCAAAGAATTGTTTTATTATATTTTTCAAAACTAATTTCACTTTACTGCAGCCCTTCATGTGTGATTTGATATTTGTGGACACTGAGTTGATTTTTGATTCGTTTTCGTGTCCAAACATGGACATGGGACACAGCACGAGCCCAGGCACAGTTTTCTTTCCATTCTGGACACGTAGACACGTGCCACTTGGCACAGAGGTCGGGGACACGATTGACATCGTGTCCCCCAACTCTCAGGTTGATTGGTGTCGTGTTGGACATGCAATCGAGGCCACACGTATTTTACACACACCGTGCACAGTCGATCAGTGGCTCTGATACGGCTTTGCCATTTGGACATGACACATCTTGGGGTCTGTACAGGCACCCTAGGACCTAGCCCTAGACCCCCTAGCCATGTGCACAAGAACGAGGCTCCTCGTGTCACGTGTCAAGCCCTATCGAGCCCGACATGGCCGCACGACACTGTCTTTTGAGTATTTTACTGATACATTGCTATTTGGTGTTTGGATACTTTGTGTCCAGTACAGGGACATGTTGGACTCTCTTGGACACGTGGGGTTTGTCCCTAACACTCGGCACTTGTTTCACTAATTTATTTTGAGTTTTGGTTGCATTAATTAGCTTTTAAATTGATATTTTTCATGAGCACAGTGTATCTCAAGTTTGGGGGTTTTGATGAGTTGGGATTTTGTATCATTTGTGTTCCTAAGATTTAAAATCCTATTGGAACTGAGATGTATTCTTAGACGTTTACTTTTGGTTTTGGTTTTGAGATTGAATTACCTTTAACTCACTTGTGAACTGTGAACTCATGATTCCCAGGTTTTTATTACTTGAACTGTCATGTAATCTTAGGTCCTTTCCCCTTTCCTGAGTCTCATTCTCAGTTTGGGGTCAGCCCCCTTGCCACAGCAGCACCCCCCTCACTCACAGTACACACATACATACATTCATATACTTGCATTCCGTTTTCTTCCCTCTTTTTATATATATGTGTGTATGTATATATATATGTGTGTATGTATATATATATATATATATATATATATATATATATATATATATATATATATATATATATATATATATATATATATATATATATATATATATATATATATTTATATTTATATTTATATTTATATTTATATTTATATTTATATTTATATTTTTTTATATATTTATATATATATATATATATTTATATATATATATATATATATATATATATATATATATATATATATATACATATATATATAAAAAAAATATATATATATATATATACATATATATATATATATATATATTTATATATATATATAAATATATATATATATATATATATTTTATAGGCTATTGGCCCCCCGGCCCCGCCTACCCGCCCACCCCCCCCCCCCACGGCCGAGTTCCCCAAACCCCAACAACCCCCACGCCCGCGGGGTCTCGAACCCGGCCCTCCCCGTACACAAGCATGGGTGTACCCATCACACCACACATGCTTGTGTGTGTGTGTATATATATATATATATATATATATATATATATATATATATATATATATATGTGATTGATGTGAATGAACATATGTATATATGTCATGTTTGTATGCTAGTTAGTATTGAATGTGGCTTGTTTCATATAGGATTAGTGTATATACTAGTATAGGTAGGCATCTTATATAGGCCTTGCCTATATACTAGCTAGCTAGTATTTATTGTGGCTATCTATTCGTAGAGACTTGTTTAGGCTAGTTAACCATAGAAATTGGCTAGATAGGCCTAGTGGACTTATAGACTTGTGTTTGGCTAAACCTAGACTAGTTTGACTATAGTTGACCTAGGTTGACTAGATTGTTGACCAGAGTTGACCAAGAGTTAACTTTGACCTAGAATGACCTAGAATCATATAGAATGTATTGTAAACTTCATTATTACCATTATGGATATATTATGACCTGTGTTGTTCTAAATAGGACTCAGTTACTCCGATTTGGACATCTATTCTCATCGGACATTCAGGATATCAAGCGAGTACATTCTCTGATCGTTTCATACTTGTTAGGGCTTATATTCTTGCTCTAGATTACTTTACTAGATGATGTAACGATGTTATCATGGATTAGTACTATATAAATCTTTTTATGAGATGTTATCCCCAAGCGGGTGCATCGGATATTTCATGTTCATGTACTTTATTATGTGCATCATGTACTCCTTGGACTCGTATCTATTCATGTATACACATGTTCTCATGTGCCTTCATGTCCACTCATGTTCACATGAGCTTCTTGTATAAGTAGCGTAATCATGTACAATAACATAACTTGAATGGATCCTCGTGTATTGATTGGGGTAGGGGGAGTAGAAGTAGTTTTATGGTTAAATTCAAGTAGTGTAATCATGTATATGCCTGTTATACCTTAACGTATAATGGAGTTACCTTAGAATAATCATGTGCAATATATCTCGATTACATAACCATCTTGTGCTCTAAATCACTTTTATATATATATATATATATATATATATATATATATATATATATATATATATATTCACTTACAGTCTTACTTTTTATATAAACTGTCTCTTGTTTTCAGATATCTCTCTTACTTTCATGTACTTTTCATACAGCGTTTCATGTATCTTACTCTATTGCTTGTTTTATATTTCATATCATGATATGAACTGTTTGAGAGATATGTGCTCGTTCATGTCCTGACTGGACCTGTTGAAAATATTACAGATGACACCGAGGAGTTATGCCCTACTTATTATGGAGCAGGCCTAGATGACACCTGTGAGTTGGACCCACTGGAGGATCCAGCTCTAGCTAAGGATATCACCCCTACTGTTTAGACTAGATTAGCTAGGCTTATCTTATTTCATTATGACTTTGTATTTGACATTCTGAGTTGTATTATATTTCTGGATGTTGAGATATTGTGTCGTTTAGACACTTAGACTTATTTTCCTCTGTTTATATGTTCTTTTTTGGGATTTCATATCTATCTATTCGTGTTATTTCTACCTTAGAGTTGTGATTGAGTTGTACCTTTTGTATTGTCCTCCGATTGGAGAGTATATCTTGTACAGATATATTTATACTGTGTTAGATGTATGTAACCTAGGACAGCGTTCTACCGTCGACACTATGGCGTAGGCTGGACGTACCCACTTTTCGTGCCCTTACACTGGGTGCGGGTCGTGATAGTCATGGACAACTTGTGCACAAGTTTGGTTTTCCTCAAAACGGTATCCGGGTGCTGGAACCGAATTAACCTAAGAATGAATGAATAATCGTACTCTGGCACTAATGTATTGTGGGACCTTCGATAAGGCTCGCAACCTAGGCTGAATGGGTAGCGTCGTAATGCCAATGAGAATAGTCCCACGTGGTGTGTAACACCAATAACCACATGTAAGATAGTAGCATGCTCACCTATTGTCTTATACATGTGGTAAATATTATCTTGGTAAATATTATCTCTATTTTATACAGGGATGAGCACGACCGTGGTATGAATTAAGTTAATTTGCCATGTTTTACTGTATGCTTTTACAATTCAAAGAAGGCTATCAATATGAACTGAATTCATTTAGTTCTAAATAGAAAAAAAAAACTTGAATGCATGCCTACCTTAATAATCAGAGTCGATTTAGACGAGTTGGTTCGTCTTGCTCACTAGTGCATTCCTAAGTGTATTAATCCCCCAACCCCACAGGTGACGAAAACTCTGGAGGTGCACGGTGCTAGGCCAAAGCTGAAGTTCGGAAAGATGTTTTGAAGCTCTTCATATTTTAAAATATTTTGAAGCCAATTCATCAAAGGCTTTCAATGTATAAAAGGGTGTGAATGTATGGAACAGCAAGCATTAGTTCAGACAGCTTATCGGGTGTTTTATTTTGTTTCAATCAATGTAGCTGCAACGGCATATCCAATATAATTATGACTTGCACTTCATTGCAAACTATCAATGAAAAGCATATTTCTATCTTTCTATACTGCGTGTTCAACTCTATACGATTTGTGAAGTTTCAACCTGGTATGTTTCAAATGAATCTATCAAATGTAATGTTCTTGTCTTGTACGAGTGCAACTCCAGACTCATACGGCATCACATCCTAGCGAGGACGAACGATTTGGCATAAATCGATGCTAGGACGAAAGGTTTGTCGAATCGGGGCGTGACATGCTCCATGTACAACTCCTCCTCAAGATCACCGTAGAGGAATATCGTCTTCACGTTCATCTACTCGACCTCCAAGTCAAAACTAGCTGCCATTGCTAGCACCACTTGAATAGACGATTGCTTGACGACTGGCAAAATTCTCATCAAAATCTATGCCCTTCCGCTGAACGTAGCCTTTAACTAGCAACCTTGCTTTCTATCAAGGGCGAGTAGCATCATCTGTCTATTTTAATCCGAATACCCATCAATTTTTTAAAACATTCTTGCCCTTTGGCAACCACACTAGCTCATAAGTGAAGTTGGCCTGTAAGGAACACATCTCCTCCTGCATAGCTTGTATCCACTCTTGGCTATGCTCGTCGTCCATAGCCTCTGTGAAACTTTCGAGCTCTCCTCCGTTAGTTAGTAACACATACTCATATGGTGAGTATCTCGTAGATGGTAAACACCCTTTATCGCTCCTCCTCAACGGAACCACTGGTGTTAGCTGTATATCAAAGCCTCGTGATCCTTTCAGGAACTACCTTTTCGGAATGCTCATCCTCCTGAGCGTTACCTTGACCACCATCAGCAAGCTAATGATAAAAGTCGGGAGCAACTCCATGTACTGGCTCTCCCATAACTGAATCTTATGTGTTGTCCTCTAGAAATTGCTCGAAGTAAAATGACTCTAACTCATGCAATTCCTCAGCCTCAGAAGGTATCTCGGAATCCTGAGTGTTGGTCATGGTCTGATCCTCGACGAATACCACGTCTCTGCTTCTGTAGAGATTTCTTTATACGGGGTCGTAGAGTCTATAGCCAAACTCATCCCAACCATAGCCGACAAAGAAGTATCGTCTCGTCTTCGGCTCAAGTTTGGATCTCTTGTCCTTTAGTATATGCACGAAGGCCTTACAACCAAATACTCACAGATGATTGTATGATGGCTCTTTGTCTTACCATACTTTGTTAGGCAAATTATCATGTAAAGAAGCACTAGGAGTTAAATTAATAGTATAAGCAGCAGTGTTGAGAGCCTCACCCCAATAACTACCTAGTAAATTTGCTTAAGATAGCAAATATCGTACCTACTCCATCAGTGTCATATTCATTTGCTCTGCTATACCAATGAGCTGCAGTGTCTTTGGCGGAGTCTTCTGGTGTCGTATCCCTTGCTCTTTGTAATAAGAATTAAAGGGACCAATGTACTTGTCGTTGTTGTCAGACCGAACACAAAGTAGTTCCATGCCCATCTCCCTTTCAATAGAGGCTTGAAACTCTTTGAAAGTTGACAACACCTAATCCTTGGTCTTTAAAAAATAGATTCAAACTTTTCTAGAATAGTCATCAACAAAAGTTACAAAGTAAGAGGCACCACTAATAGATTTTACCTTCATCGGACCGTAAACATCCGAGTGAAGTAACTCGAGCAACGCCGGCTTCCTTGAACTTGGATTGCTTTGGAAATACACCATATTTTGCTTCCCCGCTAAACAGTGCATGCACTTCTCCAGCTTTGTAGACTTGAGCCTTGAAATTACCTTCATATTTACCAAGTAGCTCATCCCTTCTCGATGTTATGGCTAAGATGTATGTCCACAACTCGGTAGACGCATCAATAGCTGCATTCACCTCATATGCCCCATGTACGCTCCCTTCCATATAATAGAATCTGAACTTCTTGCTTCCACTGTCCGTTCTCGAAGAGATTGAAGAAACCATCGTCATCCAATCTTCCAAACGACACCAGGTTGAAACGAATATTAGGGACATGACAGACATCTTTGAGAACAAGAACTGTACCCATTTTCGTCCCAAATACACATCTCCAATGGCAATCGCCTTCGACACATCTCTGTTGAATCACCTGAGTCCTCTAGCCAAGAATTGTCATCGCAGGCGAGGTTCATGACAACCTCATCACCTATGATAATCACGTCGCCTCTATGTGTTGAGGCTGCCACTATAGTGTTCTCACTTTGCTTTCCCTTGTCGCCCTTCTTCTCTCTCTTCCAAGCGAAATAATTCTGCTTTATATGGATCTTCTTGCCACAATGGTAACACTCCGAGTTCTTATACTGACCCTTGAATTTTCCTATGCTCATATCTCTGCCACAACCTGGGCCCATGCTTTTGCCCCTTCCACGGCTCTCTGAAACTAGTACCTCTGAGTGGAATGTGGATAAAGTGCCCTGAGAAAATCTCCACATCTCTTCATTCAGTACCCCGCTTTTAGCAAACTCCAGATTGACCGCACCTTCTAGAGCAGAAGCGATCATAGACACTCGATCGTACGGTCTCCTACGAGTCTATCAATGTACATAGCAACCAAAGTCCCTGAACCTCGCCATCGAACTTGACTTCCATCGAAAAAAGCTGGTCAATCACGTCCTGAAACTCACTCAAGTAATCCGTAATAGGCGCACCATCTTTGTACCACAAACCCATCATCATTCGGATTAGGAACAACTTGTTTACTCCGGTCTTCTTCGCGTACAACGATTTCAGCTTCTCCCACAGCATTTTCGTATGCTCAATGTTGGCAACGTAGTTGTATACGTTCTCGTCTACGAATTGTCGCATGTATCTAGACACATGTATATGTTCGAAGTTCCAATCCTCATCGTATTTGTCACTGGACTTCTTAGACGCAGATACTGGAAGATACAGCTTCTTGACGAGCAACAAATCCTTCATCTTGCTCTGCCAATAATGATTATTGGAAGCATTCAGGTTTATCATGCGCACTAGCTTCCATCCATCTCTACTTCCTGGTTTGAATGTCAACTTTTGATACCTCTCTTAACCCAAAGCTCGGATACCACGTGTTGGAAAAGAATTGTGAAAACCTTTCTCCAAACTAGAAAGCCTGCGAGAGAACCAAGCAGTACAACGCACAAAGGAAAATTAAGGCAAAACCACACAGAAATAATCTTATGCAGACACAGAGATTTTTAACGTGGAAAACCCTTGCGAAAAAAATCACAGGACGATCGGAGTCCAACCCGGAAGAACCTCCATTAATAGAATAAAGAGATTACACCCTCTACAAACTCCTTCCCGGCACAAACGGGTCACCACAACTACTGGAACAGAAAATAGATTACACCACGAAGAAAGAACACAATAAAAAATTACCCAAATTGATATCCTTCTCCGAAACGGCCTCCAACCTTTCTTTTTTCTTTCCAAAGTTGCACAAGCACTCTTGCCTCATTTTCTCTCTTGTTGCAATTGTGTTACTACAAAATTAGGATTAGAAAAACCTAATATATATCCCGTACCTAAACCTGGACTGTATGATACAATCCAATGGTGTATAAAACACCCTTCTGCCCACCCGACCGAACTCTCATCGAGTCAATATTTGCGAGCAATTGCAAACAACAGCAAACAGAAGCTCCCTGGAACCCCTGGATCGAGTTCGGACCGAACTTGACCTGGGGAACCGAGTTCGGTCTGAACTCGAATTTTCCATGGACAGCAGCTTCTCTTATGGCTTCCGATCTTCTTCGACCTTTCGAATGGCCCTCATCGCCTCCACGAACTTCTCTGACACAGAGATAGCACTCGTCGTACTCCGGGGTTGTTCTCCACATAGATTGGGAACCCCACCCACTCCAACACTCTACATACCAAGCATCCCGTCTACCTTTGAGAAGAGCTTGCACCGTAATTTTGGGTTTTCATTTCACTTGTATGGAAACATGATGTGATCCGAAACGGAATTGGTCCATGAGGTACGATATTGGACTGAGCTCGTATGTCTTAAAAGGAAATTTTCATATAAGACATGAATCAATCCCAATTATCTACACCTGATTATTTCACCTCTGCCCGATGTGAGACCAAATTATCAACTCCATTGTCACTACCTTTGAACTCTCAACCGAAAACGAGATACAATCTAACACCTAGTGAGAATCATATATATTACTGTAGTGTTTGGTGTATTCCACTCCTATTCGTCAGACTGAATCCTAAGGCCTCGTTTGGTTCGCGGAATCTCCCGGTTGGGAAAGGAAAGTGATTACTTTTTTATGTTTGGGTGTCCAAGGAATTGAGGAGGAAAGGAAAGTGATTCCCAATGGAAGGGAAATTAGGGGGGAAAGTGATTCCATCCATCCAAGGAAGGAATCACTTTCCCACATTGAAGTATTCACTTTCCTTTCCAAATTCCTTGGCATTGCCAAACATTGGAAAGGAAAATCAATAGGAATTAAAGTTTCCCAAAGGAAAGGAAATGACAAGGAATTGATTTCCTTTCCCTTCCATTCCGCGAACCAAACGAGGCCTAAGAGTCATGCAAAATTGCATCCGGCATTTGATGTGGCATGTATTTAGTATATAGCTGTTGTTTCTTAAGAATTTAATGGCAACAAAGACTAACAGTAGTAATACTCGCGACAATTAGACAGGCGAGGAAAAGTTTGGATGATGAACAAGAACTCTCGGTGCAACAAGGCCTTTGCATGCCCCACATTTAACTGATCGCAGATGTCTGTACGTGCTGAAACCCTCACCATGGAGTTAATACTCACGACGTGTTAATACTCAAAAACAGACATTTTCCTTTTCTTTTTTTTCTTTTTTTTTTTTTTTGAGGGTGTCCAATTCTTAATGGTGTTTCGAGGCATGCCTCCAAGGGGGCTCGAACCCACGCCACTGCGCCGGGGTGCTCCACCGTTCCCAACGGGTTACACGCCACTCCCAACGGGTTACGGCCACTGGGACGACATTTTCTATATATATTTTATTTTTTTCTATATATATATATATTTTTTTTTTTTGTTACACGACCACTGCGCCGGGGTGCTCCACCGTTCCCAACGGGTTACGGCCACTAGGACGACATTTTCTATATATATTTTTATTTTTTTCTATATATATATATATATATATATATATATATTATTATTATATATATATATATTTTTTTTTTTTTTTTTTTTGAAGCAATGGGCGAACTCGCCTCCACTGGGGCTCGAACTCTTGACCACTTGGGCCGCATGCATCTCTTAACCACTAGGCTAGAGGTCATTTGCTATATATATATATATATTTTTTATTTTTTATTTTTTTTTTTTTTTTTTTTTTAAGCAATGGGTACTTATGGCGAACTCGCCTCCACTGAGGCTCGAACTCCCGACCACTTGGGCCGCATGCATCTCTCCTAACCACTAGGCTAGAGGTCATTTGCATATATTTTATTTTATATATATATATATATATATATATATATATATATATATATATATATATATATATATATATATATATATATATATATATATATATATTAGTTTTTTCTGTAAAGATAAAAGAAGGCTAGTCAAAGGCCAGCTAATTGTATCAATGTTGTTGCAAAGTAAGCTCACTTTTCATGATCTTATATATATAATTGTATTAGTTGTATTAACCTAATTATCTGCTGCTAAAGCTGAGTACATCGACAGTTCTTATTATAATGCAGATACGATATCCGGTTATGACCAGATTACTGGTATTTGTTTGCATTGTTAAGTTATTTGTACAAGTCAAGCCTCTGTTCTTATGTTTAGGAATCAAAGCAGGCCATAGGAACATATTGTCTGGATATATAAATCTACTGATTGGTGGTTTATAAATCTCTGAAATAGTCGTCTAGTCCAAGTAAGTATGTTGTAATCTTCCTAACCTTGCTCAAATCCAAGAATCTCATAGAGCACATTATCATTATACATATATACTCTTGTTGTTTAGATATATATATATATATATATATATATATATATATATATATATATATATATATATATATATATATATATATATATTGGGATAATGATAATGTGCTCTATGAGATTCTTGGATTTGATAGAGCACATTATCATTATCCCAAACAACAAGAGTATATATATATATATATATATATATATATATATATACTCTTGTTGTTTGGGATAATGATAATGTGCTCTATGAGATTCTTGGATTCTCATAGAGCACATTATCATTATCCCAAACAACAAGAGTATATATATATATATATATATATATATATATATATATATATATATATATATAATGTGCTCTATGAGATTCTTGGATTTGATATATATATATATATATATATATATATATATATATATATATATATATATATATATATATATATATATATATATATATATATAATTTTTGAAACAGATCTAGATGGAAGAACGAACAGAATTTTAGAGATGTACATGCAAATAAATTTGCTCTCTATTATGTTATAGCAACCAAATGAATTTACTCTCCTAATTTTCTCAAGTTGGGACTTCGGAAATTCCTGCAAACGAGTTTGATCTCCAGAAGTACCTGAACTGAGTTTCAGCACTTTGGAGATTCCTGCGAATGAGTTTGCTCTCGAAAAGTGCCTGAACTGAGTTTAATGATTTTTGAGACAAGTTTGCTCTCCAAAATATTCTACAGCCCACCAAGAAAAAGAAGAAATTCTTACTGAGGTGGTGAAGACCACCGTTGCTCAAAGCAAAATTCGTCCACCATGATCTGCTTTCAGGAACCAGCAAGTTTTCAAAAACTTCTGTAACGCTCGTTAGTCAACTTTTGTGACTCGAACGGGCTCTCATGGACTCAACGGACCCCCTTTGCTATCTTATTTGGTGCATTATACAAAAGAGACCGGGGACTCTATTTATAGAGTGGAGTGAGACTTCATCATTTCTCCTATCCGATGTGGGACTAAAATACCAATACTCAAAAATAGAGTTTGATATTTTATAGTCGAGTGTCAATCCATGCCTACCCCCGAACACACGTCCGTGCATGGACGAGGCATCCTGGAGTCCGTGTCCGAGTTCGAGTCCGAACGACAAAAATCAACTTGTTTCCTTGTTGGAATTAATTATTTTTCCTTCTAGAAAAATACTCCCACATGGCATTCACTTGTGCCCCACCACGCCTCATGCATACCTCAACACAAGCAAAACATTATATTGAGATACTCACCATTTGGTGTAGCCGATATGGAACTATCTTTCCTAGTCTAAAGGCAAAAATACCAACAATATATATGTCATGAACAATATAATTCTTGACGGGATACTGATAGCTCCAAAATTAACCCTGGCTTAATAAGAGAATCATGTCACAAATATTAGCATTATCGTTGTAGTACAAATGGCATCATCGTAGTTATTGGTGTCATCGTTATCATCCATGGTTTCTCCTTGTGTGTATGTTTTACTCAATTTTGGCAGAGCAATATACAACAGGTCGGCTATGTTTCTACAACAGCTTGCGACCGGACAAGAATGCTTTAAAAGTAGAGATCAAGTTAATGACCGAGACAAGAATGAAGAAGGGAGGTTCCTTCTCCATCGTAGCTTGAAATTCCTGCTAACCTACCTATAGGGAATAAAACTCGAGTTTAATGAGTAAGGAAAAATCCACCATCAATAATAATATCTTTTTTTGTAACCATCTCCATGGTCTCCTCTTAAGTTTCATCAACTCCAAACCTCATTTTTCTTCCCTCTCATTTCTTGGAATGTACTGGCTTCAGGCTTCCATTTTGTAAAATTTTGAACTAGAAAGACCTAGCACGATCCAGTGTAAATATCCAGAACCTCTCAATAACATTCCTACCATTTTCTTGTCTCAATTAAAATCAAACATACCTTGTTGTAGCACATACAGCACAACCAAATAAATCCCAATTACCATGATATGTAAAACAATATATTTTGTCATGAAAAACTTGTTGGTGTTTTTGCCTTTGGACTAGGAAAAATAGTCCCACATCGGCTATACCAAATGGTGAGTATCTCAATATAATGCATTGCTTGTGTTGAGGTGTGCACATGAGGTGTGGTGGGGCACAAGTGTGTGTCATGTGGAAGTATTTTCCTAGAAGAAAAAAGGATTAATTCCGACAAAGATGTAAGTTTGCTTCAAAAAAAAAAAAAAAAAAAAAAAAAAAAAAAAAAAAAAAAAAAACCAAAGATGTAAGTTGATTTTTGTTGTGCGGACTCGGACTCGGACACGGACTTCGGGATGTCTTGTGCATGCACGGGAGTGGGTAGGTGCGGACTGGCACACTTCTATGCTGATTGTGGGATGATCTAAAATATCAAACTCTATTTTTTAGTATGGTATTTTAGTCCCACATCGGATAGGAGAAGAGGCGAAATATTGACTGACGAGCGTTCTTTGAAAGATGTCTTGGCCTCCTTTGAAAGATGCACTAAGAAGATAGTTAAAGGAGTCCGTAAAGTCCAGGAAGTCCGTTCAAGTCTCAAATACTGACTGACGAGCGTTCCAGAAATTCTCTAGAACTTGTTGGTTCCTGGAAGCGGATCGTATATAGGCGAATCTTGCTTTGAGCAACGGTGATCTTATCACCCCAGCAAAGCTGCTGTTGTAACGAAATCTCTTTAGATTTTCATTACCCAGAATCCTCCAAAGATCTCTGTAGTGCACCTTCTTTGAAGTGTTGCTACGAAACGTTGTTACTATTGAGACAACTGTTTCGTTTCTCTGTTTTCCATCGAAAATTACGCCTCGGGAATAACAAAACTATATGATATATTAATCAAGATCTCGTGCGGCATACTTGAAAAACCAATTCTGACATCTTAAGTCAGCCACATATATACGTTCCATCAATGGTTCCCTTGATAGCATATATGAGAAGTCATGTTGATGCTTTTTAAACCATTTGGAGACGACTTTAGTTTTCCAGCAATTCTTAAGCAGCAGATAAATAGCCACTAGTATAAACAATTTTAAGTATGTTCCTATGTTACTCTTGTATTGTATTTATAACATATACCAATTCATCTGGATCTTCATATTACATCAAAATCCCAGCCTTTAACAAAGAAATAGTATAACCAAGATGTAAATTCAATTGTGCACTTCATTTAGGTTTAAAACTATATGGAATATGGACAAGTTAACTTTCCTTTTATTTCTCCTTTTTTTATTCTCCCAATACAACAACCTATTAACACTTTGCTGAATCTTTTCTTCTTCTTTTTTATATTTCTCCATCTCCATCATTGAACTCCTCTACAATCTGCAATCTTGCTCTTGACCATCGAAAAAGATATTACCCCTTGATATATTTGCATCACAACAATCTGCTTAGAGCAATTGAGGGTTATAGCCATGAGGATGTTATGTTTGGCACAGATGAATTCTTGAAAGAAACGATCAAAAAAAAAAAAATTGAAATGGCTAACCGAAATGTGAGAAAAACCCGTTAGTTATCATGCAATCGTAGTTCAATTCACCTGGCTTCGCAAACTTCTGCCTGCAGTTTTAAGTATAAATAATCAGAAAGAACATTTATGAGCAACCAGTCTGTATGTATAGCAATTTCTAGAGGAGAAGCTTTATGATATATGTAAGGTTGATGTAAATTTCTTCGTACCACATTTGATCGTTCAACATTGCTTCGGTCAGGCCAAAAGCTTGAAGCTCCTCGACACTATGATGCACAAGTAGGCTATATCTATTGCAAAAAAAAAAAACATTTAGAATGACTTAGCAATCTTCTAACATGGCCAAAATTCGACCAAACGAGATGGACGCAATGATACACAAGACGATCGATATAATGAACAGAACCGAGAGTAAGATGAAGAGAATCTGAATACAGTGTCCTGTATTTTGGGAGAGCGTGAGGTTCAGTAGAGGATAGAATTATGTACTTTTACAGTGTCCAGAAGAAAGCAGAGCATCTCTTCCTGAAATGCCCGTCGGGATTTTTTTTTTTTTCTTTTTCTTTTTTTTGGAAGAGGAAAAAAAGGTGAAGATGAATCTTCCTATAGGGTCTACTTGGTAATGGTGTTTTCACCGGCTTTGGGGCATTTTTAAACCGACCGTTTATGGAAACCCATGCTTGTATTTTTTTTGAGCCACTGGATTTGTTTGGCTCAAAAATCACCCAAAACCGGTGTAATGTATTTTGGATGGCTTTATAAACACCCCAAATCGGTGGATTTTGGGTGGTTTTATTATTTTATTCCATTTATATCCTCGCCAAAAAAATATAGATATAACTACTAATAACTAAATCATATTTTCTTTCTTTCTGTGTTTCTCTTTCTTTCCTTCCTGCTGCTACTCTTTTCTTTCCGATTGAAGAAAAATTCAGGAACTTGCCTTCTACTTGTCTTTGGAGCTTCATTGGGTGCAGAGTTGTTTTCTTAGAGACGAATGCAGGAAAGACTTTTTGATGCAGGGGTTACCTTCACGTCCATAAACCCATATTTTATCAAAATAACTTTTATTTATATATGGACATAAAGGTAATTTTATTATTATAGAAAACTTTCAGAACTGCTGGTTAATGAATTACCAAGCATGGATTGAACCACCAAAAACCGGAACCCTCATAACTGTTCATTTCCGCTACTGTAAGAACACCTTATAACCGCTACCACCATAATTGCCAAGCAGACCCATGTGTTTCATGGTTATTTCCTTTAATTTTACTCTATAGAACACTGTTGAAATCTATGTTGCACAAGTATGGATACCAGATATAAACATTTTGAAATAGGTATAATAAGGAAAGCATGTTGCATGAAACGGACATGGATTTTAGGTACGAACACATTTTTGCCATGTCCGTGTTAACGTAGACTCAAAATAGAAAATAACCATAATGAAAAGTCCCTTCTTTATAATTTATTTTTTAAGTAGGAGCATAATCTATGGTCCAAGTCTAAATTAAATTTCTTGTTCTTTACCATAATACTTGAGGATGGAACAAGCCTTCATATGATCCAAAGTTAAAAACTAAGACAAACAATATAAAACGTACAAAAGAAGATATACCATTGGCCACAAAGTCCAGCAGAAAATAGCCAAACCTAATTGGTAATTTGAGGTTTAGTGTTTGAAGTTTCCTTTTGGACATGAAAGGCAAATAGAAATGCCAGAAGAAAAATCATCACAAAACCGGACAACAGAATTGGTCTGCCTCTTTTGTTCAGTATGTCGTCGAAGATGATATAAAACAGTAATGTCCGAAAGGTGGAAACAAAAGACACCAAAATGGTCGTCGAGAAACAAAGGAATGAAAACCATCTGTATATTTTGTTTTGTTGATCAAGGACAAAAGAATTTTTTGAATCGGCCGAGCCCATCTTTATAGTTGAAATCTTAGAGATGTGGATGTTTTTATTGTATCTCCTGTATGGGAGCTAGTTCTTGGGAGTTCTTTGTCTGTGTACTATGTAGTTAGAAGCATTTGTTATCAACTGATCAATCGTTCAAACATAACATCTCTATACCAAGCTGTGGCTGCAGTCTAACCAGAATGAGTCCAACTAGGATGCAGTGTCACAAGCACAACTAGACTTGATCCCAATTTTCCGTAGAGGTTAGACAGCTCCTAATCGATGAACCTAAGGTGTTTGTGAATTTGGAGTTTATCCTTACCATATCATTACAGAATTTTGTCTTCCTTTGCTGAGGACGACAAAAAAATTAACAAACATTTATAATTGGGCATAGTGAATAAATGGATAGAGCCCCTTGATTCAATTTTTGTAAAAAAAAAAACAACAACAACAACAACGAGCTGACATTCTTAATTTGAATAATTACCCGAATCTAATTAGATGTTAAAAGTAAATCAACGCCTGGCGAGGAAAAGGGTTCTCTAGTGAGTGGACTGTTATTTTTTAAAAATCCTAACTATTCCATATTATCCATTGGAGACCAGAGTCCGATGTGTAGAAGAAATAGTACATTAACAAAAAAATTGTTCCAAAATCAAAGGAGTGATTAAGTTGCAAAACTAAAAATGATACTGGACCCTCTTGTAATTATAACGAATATAAGCCGATTTGTTGGATAGAAGCATAGAGGAAAAAGATTTGTTGAGTGCACTCGCGTTTCCACATTTTTCTTTCTGTATACATCTTATATGTATCATGTTTTGACCATATTGCACTATGTATTATTTGCTAACCTAAGAAATGTTCATGTTTATGGTTCAAGTAGGAATATTGTATGAGTTACAGTATGTGTGGAAGGCAACACTTAATAAGGAAGTCAAATTTTAGGGAGAAGACTCCTCGACCCATCATTCACGTATGGACTTATCAAATAAATTTTTTTTTTGAAGGCTGTCAACCATAACATAATATCTAACCTAAGGTTCGCAGTATAGGCCTGATACCGATACGTATCGGCCATATTGTATCATTTTTGGCATGTCCGGTACGATACTCACCCCTACTAATAACGGTAGATACCGAATCATGGCTCTCTTTCCTGATCAAATCAACAAAAATTGAGAGATGTATGAAAAAACAATGTCCACACGATGATTCTGTTGTGTTGAAAATCAATGTGCTACAATGTGTCGATAAATTTATTTTATCAACACACTGTAACCATTCATTTGTTGAAATTGTAAATGTTCATACATCTTAATATCATAATATTATTACATTCAAAACTACCAATTGTGGGAGTACTTTCTAAGCAAGTAAATTAAACTAAAATATCAATTGGGGTGAATAATTTAGCAATGTTAAACATTATTCTTATATATTAATGCAAAACAATATAAATATGCCTAACTGTATGCAATATTTTTCTAGTTTTAAAATATATTTTTATTAGCTTTTGGGTTTCAACCGATACCAATACTCATAAGAGAGGTCGGAAACTGATACTGATACCACGAAGTTTGATTTAATCAGATCGTCAACCATGTCAAATCTTTTGCAATGTATATGTAGTCCCAGTTGGCGCTCTGAAAATTCCTTTACTTGCCAAAACTCAATGAACTGCTGCAATTCTTCACATGCTCCAAATGTTCTCACTGTCATGAGACTAATTCACTAGTTTCTCAAGATCTTGGAGGACTCTCGCAAACCTTATATTGCCAGGGTGTATCCCTAGACCTTCAAGGAAAGGATGGTACAGTTCACGTCTAGACTTTTCCACTGCAACTGTTCTTGGTTTTACTCCTGTTTTTGTATTAGTTACGAGAAGATTTTAGGGAGATTTGGCCGTATAGATCGCACCGATTTTGTGAAAGTATTTCTTGTCAAAAAAAATGGTTGACAATAGATTAGTCTTGATTTTCTATTATGAACAGAATTACCTATTGTCATGAACAAGATTCAATTGAAATGGATCCATAAATTGCCAACATTTCTGAAACTTTATGCTTGTTCAACGGTAAAAAAACTCGTAAGATTTGAATACACTCTACAGCTACACTTTCTATTTTGCCACTGAAATAAAGAGAAATATGCAATAATTATTGAATAAACTAATAGCATAGCTTTTTGATATGAACAGAAAAAGTTCCTAATAGCATGAAACTAGGCATACTCTGTCACACTATTATACTCCATCAGTGACGTACTGATACTATAGACTCCACCAGAGATATACCATTTTAATATTTTTATACTACATAAATAGTATATCTTTGGCGAAGCATTTACAATATTGCAGCCATGTAACAAGCCGTTTGCACCTCTAGTTAAAATGAAAAAGTAAGCATAAGAATGTTGTCAATTTCAAAAGGAAAAGGATGAAGAAGAAGAAAAAAAGACAACGCGTATCAATAAGAATTTTGTAGTAGGGACTTAGTACCTTCCACCGTAGCCTGTTTGCATAACAAGCATTCCTCCATTGCCAAAATTGGTGAGTCCCTCAAATTGCTCTACTGTCCATTTGTACCACCTCATCAAGAACACTCTTAGTGTAAGACCATGAGATACTATCACTAGGTTCATGTTTGGACTCCTTTCACCAGGCGGTTGAAAGCGACCAATGTCAATATCTGCCTTAAGGGTCTCTCTAAAGCCTGTTGCAGTAAACTGCATAAATATGAAGCTATACTGCTTAGATAACAAAGTAAATAAAGTCTGAGTATGCGTAAACTGTTGAGCAGAACTTGTAAGATCTAGTTTGGAGGAAATTGAACATTTCTTTTCTTGTGGTACCTGTTATCCGATCATAAACATCAGCAGCTGATTCCCCATTTGGAAAGCGGTAAAAGAAGCGTCCATAGCGAAGACGGATTTCTTTCTCCACCCGCATTCTCTCTCGATCTTGAAAATTTCCTTCTCACAAACAAGAAGGGAATTGGTACGTAGGTTGAGATATCAAATACTTAATTTCAGCATAACCTTTAAGCATTCTACATGAATGAATTTATACAAGAACATATAACTAAATTGCATCTAACTCACATTTAGGTAAAGAATTCAAGTTTCTCACTGAACTCATAACAAGAAGAAATTCATCAAGGTTCACATGTTAGACCGATACCGATACGTGCCGGCTTTTGCATATTAGATCCAATACTCACCCCCCACAAATACAAAATTGTGGCTTTTCTTTCAGACAATTCAACAAAGAAAAATAAAAGAAAATGAGAGAAGTATGACAACAAACAAGTTGACACACTGATTCAATCTTGCAGAAGATTAACATGTTGCAGTGTGCCGATAAAACTCCTTATCGGCAGAATGTAGGCATTATCTCATTTTTCGAAGATTTATACTATAGTTTCCGAATTTTCCATCGGCATATTATTATTTACAGAACTCTCTATTTGGGTACTTTGAGTAAAAGCAAGCAAAATAAACAATATTTATTGCATTTGAATAATTCATGAAGGTTTAATATTATTCCACTTAAAACTAGCAACAAATAACACATAAGTTTATGCATAAACATTTCAAATATTTCTCTAATCTTTTAAATAGGATCTTATTATTTTTTAAATAACTGTTATTAATTTTTCTAATCTTGCCCCTTTGTCGTGCTACGCCTCTGTGACATGCCCCGAAGTCGAGGTCTCACCTTATGTGGTGTCATACCACTATAGCATGGGATACTAGTTCTTTTATAGTGTTGAACTACCAGTGCTTCCTATAAAGCACACAGAGCATTCTAAATGCTCAAAAACTCATTAAGGTGCCAACTTCCAAGACAACCTCACACGGGACTTGCTCTTTACTTAGAGCAAAAAGTAGACCAAAAAGTTTCCAGGATCCAATCCCAACAACATCTACATTTACAAAACTTTGTACCTGATGTATCACAGTCAATGGTTTTTCCTTGAACCAAAAATAAGATGTCGAGTAGATTTTTCTTTGAATTAATAGCAAAATATTTTATGAATGAATTACAAAGACATTACATCATAACTTTTTCAAGTCCATTTTCTTTGATGTGACCTCAACAATCTGGTACTTAAGACTTTGTTAAAGGGACCCGTCATATTCTCCTAGCTTCGAACATCAACCACTACAATGATACCATCTGAGATGTGTCATTCAGTGCTCTGTGACGAAGTCTCACAGTCCTCTTCTTCCTATTGAAGAGAGCATTGGATGTCACTACTGCAGTTGCTTGATTGTCGCATTATATCGGTATAACCGGAATCTTCGCTCTAACCGGAGAGATTATACATGAGCTCTCGAAGTTATTCTACTTCATTTGTTGCTGCAAATAGTGCATAGAGCTCAGACTCTAGAGGTAAGTGTAAGAGAAAAGTACGTTTTTTCGACTTTCACGATATAGCAGTTCCACCTATGGAGAAGACAAATCCTCATGTGAACCTTTCGCTCTCCTTTTCTAAGTACCAACTAGTATCACTAAAGCCTTCCACCACAGTTGGATAACCATTGTAGTGCAGTGCAAACTTTTGAGTCCTCTTGAGATATCTAATAACTTTTTTCACATATTTTCAGTATTCCACACCTGGATTGATCGTGAACCAACTCATTATCCTCACATCACAGATAAGTGGATAAGCTTCCACATGATAGGTAACGAAGTTCTCTCCAAAATCTTTCGGTCTCCTCACTCGTTTTAGATGTGGCTCAACGAGTTATGGTTCTCTACTTTTGAGCCCTTTGTCATGCCCCAGAACCGGAATACCGGAGAGCGAGGGAATGACTCAGCCAGCTACGTATTACGGGTAGAAGAATACCGTATAATACGATCAATGCTGTCTAACGACGAGGGGGTGCATACTACATGAAAGTCTCACTATGGTCACTCAACATCTATTGTCTCAATCATTCAAACAAGAAGCAATAATAGAGAACATGTAAGATAAAGCAGTAAAGCGTCCCAAACGCTTAGTTAAAATGTTCTTGAGATCTGGCTGTACAAACCATAGCCAGATGATATAGCAAGGCATACACAATTAATATCAGCTGCAATCTGATTTAGTTACAATTATGTAAAGGTAAGTGCAAGACAGTCCGACTAACATGTCGGTACCAAACGGCAATAAGTAAAGTAAGTAGTAAAACGAGCAGGGAAGCAAGGAACCCACTCGTGTCCTCCTGCGATCATTCCTCTAGTATTGACCATCTTGGAGGTGGAAGTAAGCTGAGTCCTCGGGAGCTGGCTCTAAATATGGTCATGCAAAACCAGAGAGGTTAGACCTCTAATAGCAAGTACCGCAAGGAAGCACGATATGAGGAATTAGAACCAGTGATAAGAGTTAAGAATATGGTAAATAGATCTCTGCTTGCTACTGGGGTTCGCACAACATCACGACACTTCAAGCCAGCTTCCCAACCAAACAAGGACAGAAGTTGACCCGTCATGTCCTGACGTTCCGCTCATCTCAGTAGTTAACAGAATAGGCACAGTACACAAACAAACCAATTTAAACGGCCATGCAACTACTACGGCTTGCTACTGTGAGTTCCAAGTTGTCTTGGAAACATGCAATAAGAGATTCCTCAGTTCTTACAATGTACAAGCAAGGCTAGTCTACCCAATAATCAACGCCAATCATGAATTAGACGTGTCCCAGCGGGACGCTCGTCATCAATATACAGAAAATGTAAACAGATACCACTCCCTACCCGTGTGGCAGATTTGCAGTATCCGTGGGAACCAGCCGACATGTCGGAACACTAATTGTCCCGAGATGGCTGCCATGTAAGAACTCGGGAATCCATTTTCTCCATGCAATAGTTATTTTTATTTAGCTTAGTAGACCCTATGTTAATTGAAATCTCATGTCGTGGATCATGATCATTCTGAATGAATACTCCCATACAGAGTACGATATGCATAACTCTACAACGATACCAGTGCGGCTATGTTGTAGGTCTTACATAGCGTAATGCAACAATCGAGCCTAGCCACGGAATAATCATGCCTTGACCGTAAGGTGCACATGCTGCTTTTGCAGAAAAATGGAAGTCAACATGTGTCCATATGCCAATGTTCGGATCGGCTAGTCGATAGTTCATACATGAACGTGTCTCATTCAATTCAATAAGACGACTAGCCAGTCTTCTAGTTCCAACTAGAAACGCATGATCAATCATTAGTCGAGGTAACAATTAATGTCAATTCGGGACAAGAAACAGCCAAAAGGCGACAGTAGATGGATGCCCATCTATGCGACAGGGTAAGTGGGTACCCATTTATGCGGCCAGAGTCAAATCAGAATCCCATGCGGCAGTAGATGGATGTCCATCTATGCAGCAGGGTAAGTGGGTACCCATCTATGCGGCCAGAGATGCTGAGAAGGATGACTATGGAATCCATAGCTTCCAAGCTCCATGAAACCTTCCCTGTAAGTCCAAATTTGGACTTCTATATGTTAAAATGGGGTAGAACGAAATTCTCTACAACATAGAACAACTAGATTTTGCAAACAAAAAAGTTTGATAGGTCAAAACCAAGAAAAACTGAAAATAACATAAACTTAGATCTACAAAAATACACACATGAAAACCAAAAACTCCATGTTCTAAAGAGACTTAAAATCAAGGAAGAGAATGGAACAATAATACTTGAGATCCATCATGAAGCAAGTTGTACTTGCCTAAGCTCTCTAGGTTGGTAGGAGAGTAATGGAGGATGAAGAAGAAATAAATGAGAGCAATAGAGAGAGAGAAAAGTAAAGGGGTCTAAATATCAAGCCAAGTCCAAATCTCCACCACCCATTCCTTCCTACAAGATCTAGGCTATCCATCCCTTATCATGATGAACCCAGCTAAACCAGTTTGGTTCAACATGAACAAAATAAACCAAGAGCTTAAGCAAAAGTAGAAATAAAATACAGAAAAATTAATTAGCATAAAATTACAGAATAAATGTATGATAAATATTAAATAAATACATTCAAGCAATACATGTATAAAAATACGTATTCTGGGAACGGGGAGTGACATCTCTACCCTCCTTAGAAAAATTTCGTCCGCGGAATTTCAATTCCAAGCAGGCTAGAAACATCAGAGCTAAACTAACCCAAGTACAAGCAATTTTTAGTGAGCAAGCAGTCATCTTACAATATCAATAGCAAGTAATATATCTATATTTATCAATCTACGACATCAAGCAATTTCTACTCATAGGGTAATAAGCATGAGGAGTTAAGACAATCAAGATACACGGAAAGAGATATACCTTGTGAGTCAAATAGGTGCGGATACCGTAATCGGATATCATCATCACGTTTCCACGTTGACTCTCCTAAGGAGTGATGACCCCAAGCAACTCGAACAAGGCTAATTGTTCGGTTCTTGAGTATTTTCTCTCTTCGGTCCAAAATGGACACAGGTTGCTCCTCATAAGACAGGTTGGTACCAACAACTAGCTCAGAATGATCGAGGATATGGCTTGGGTCCGATACATACCTTCGCAACTGAGATACATGAAACACATCATGTACCTCGCATAACGTAGGTGGAAGGGACAAACGATAAGCAACATCGCCTACCCTATCGAGGATAACAAATGGGCCCACGTATCGTGGACTCAATTTCCCGCGAACGCCAAATCTAATGACCCTACGGGTAGGTGAGATCCGCAAGAACACGTGGTCCCCAACAGAAAATTCTAGCGGCCTACGATGTTGGTCTGCCCAATGACGATGTCGATCTTGCGCAACTCGAAGTCGCTCTCTAATCCCCTTAACCACTTCAACTGTCTGAACAATCATTTCTGGGCCTAACATCTTCCTCTCCCCAATATCATCTCATGCCAGTGACGACCTGCACTTCTTACCATATAGTGCTTCGAATGGCGCTATCTGGATACTGGCTTGATAACTGTTGTTATCCGAGAATTTGACTAAGTGCAGGTGACTCTCACAAGATCCTCCAAAATCTGGGGTGCAAGCTCGTAACATATCTTCTAAAGTCTGAATTGTTCTTTCTTATTGCCCGTCCGTCTGTGGGTGGTACGTCGTACTAAATCTTAACTTGGTACCCAGGCTATGATGTAAACTCTTCCGGAAATGTGATGTAAAACGGATATCTCTATCTGACACAATACTGACCATGATCCCATGTTGCCTGACTATCTGCTGCATATACAACTCTGCCAACTTTTCTGTAGATTGCCCTACTCTAAAAGGAAGAAAATGTGCCACCTTCGTAAGCCGGTCTACGATCACCCAAATAGCATCCTTACCACTTGGTGATCTCGGTAAACCGGTCACAAAATCTATTGTGATATATTCCCACTTTCATTCCGGGATAGGAAGCGGTTGTAATAATCCAGCTGGCCTCTGTTGTTCCGCCTTCACTTGCTGACATATTAAGCAATGGGAAACGAATCTAGCTATCTCTCTCTTCATTCCGTTCCACCAGAAGTGCTGCTTGATATCTTGGTACATTTTGGTCCCTCCAGGGTGTATAGAATACTGAGAACTGTGGGCTTCTGCCATAACCTTTTGTCTGATATTTTCACTTGGCACACATAGACGAGATCCAAATCTAAGTGTACCATCTTCGTGAATTTTCATCTCCTTCCTGAGTCCTGACTCACATTCTGTCCTAAGCTTCTGAATCCTTGGGTCCTGTGCCTGAGCCGCCTTGATCCTGCCTACTAAGTCAGATTGAACTCGTAGACTTGCCAGAACTCCTACATCACTAGGAAGTATAACCTCGATGCCCATCTCTAAAAGGTCTTCTAAAATATATTTTTGTGATGTCAACATAAATGCGCCGCCTCTCCTGCTAAGAGCATCTGCTACCACGTTAGCCTTGTCTGGATGATACTGAAGCTCAACGTCGTAATCCTTAATCAACTCTAACCATCTTCTCTGTCTCATGTTCAGTTCCTTCTGAGTAAAGATGTACTTCAGACTTTTGTGGTCTGTGTACATGTCCACTCGATCACCGTACAAGTAATGCCTCCATAGCTTCAAAGCAAATACTACTGCCGCCAACTCCAAGTCATGAGTCAGATAATTCTTCTCGTGGTCTCGAAGTTGTCTAGATGCATACGCTATCACCTTCCCATGTTGCATTAGGACACACCCAAGTCCCTTTCCTCACGCGTCACAATATACAATAAAACCTTCGGGTCCAACTGGTAATGTAAGAATAGGTGCCGATTTCAACTTCTGCTTCAAATTCTCAAATGATGCCTGGCATTCTGCCGACCAGACGAATGGCACATCCTTTCGTGTTAAGCGGGTCATGGGTGCTGAAAGTCTTGCAAAGTTTGATATGAACCTTCTGTAATATCCTGTCAATCCCAAAAAACTTCGCACATCTGCAACAGTCTTAGGCATTGGCCAACTTTCTACTGTTTCTACTTTCTTGGGATCCACTGCCACTCCAGCCCCTGATATGATGTGCCCTAAAAATGAAATGCGGTCTGACCAAAACTCACATTTGCTGAGCTTGGCGTACAACTGGTTCTCTCTCAGAATCTGTAACACTTTCTTGGGGTGATCTTCATGCTCTTCTTCACTAGCTGAGCATACGAGAATGTCGTCGAGGAACACAATGACAAATTGATCTAAGTATGGCATAAAGATGCGGTTCATCTAATCCATAAATATTGCTGGAGCATTGGTGAAACCAAACGGCATAACTAGGAATTCGTAATGCCCGTACTTCGACCTGAATGCTGTCTTGGAAATATCCTCTTCTCGAACTCTAACTTGATGATACCCTGACCGAAGATCTATCTTGGAGAAAACTCTTGCTCTACTCAATTGATCAAACAAATCGTCGATCCTTGGTAGTGGATACTTGTTCTTTACTGTTGCCGCATTGAGCTTTCTGTAGTCAATGCACAATCTTGATGACCCATCCTTCTTCCCTACAAGTACCATTGGTGCTGCCCATGGTAACTCGCTGTCTCGAATAAACTTCTTCGCCTTCAGTTCCTCTATGTGCTGATACACCTTGGCCTGCTCTGAATTCGACATTCTGTAAACTCGATCCGATATCGGTTTAGTTCCAGGTGCTAATTCTATACTGAACTCAATATCTCTAATGGGTGGTAAACCTAGAAGTTCCTCGGAAAACACGTCAATAAACTCTTCAACTATCTTCGGAACTTGAACTTCTTCCATTGTCGTTACTATTCCTTCTTCTTGTTGAGTTGCCACTGATCTGACTAAGGTAAATCGTTCCATGCTTGGAATATTAAAAGATACACTCCCTCTACGGTAATCTATTGTGGCACAACTGTCTTTCAGCCAGTCCATGCCTAGGATAACGTCGAAATTCCTCATAGGAAATTCTATCAACCTGGCGGGTAAGGAACGTCCGCACACTACAACTCTACACGCTAGAATAACTCTACTAACTCCTACGAGCCCATTACCAGTGAGTATATTCAACCTCCCTGGCAATGCTTCGAATTCCATTCCTAGTCGTGTCGCAAATTGTGCAGATATAAATGAGTGTGATGCTCCCGAATCAAACAATGCTACTGCGGGATATGAGGCGACGAGAAAGTTACCTGCCACAACATCTTCCGATGCCAATGCTTCTTCCAAGGACAGATTGAATGCCTGCCCTTGGCCTCCTTGTTGGTTCCCATGCTACGACCTAGCCTGGTGCTACTGCTGGCCTCTGCCTAGGTGATGCTGGGGTGGCCTATGTTGTTGCTGCTGCATCGGCGGTCCCTGCTGACGAAACATCTGAGCCTGTGACATCAACGGACGTTGTGCCAACGGTCTCACCGCTACCGCTGGTCCTTGGTACTGGCCTGCCCCTGGTGCTGGCAGAGCAAGAAATTATTGTACTGGTCCTCCTGACCTCGAATTCATAGGACAGGTGGAAACCCGATGATCTGGACTTCCACATATCAAACACTGTCCGTTCAATGCCCGACACACATCTCTAGTATGTCCTGCCTTCCCACAATAAGTGCAGCCCGTCGGGGGTTGCTGGTTCTTCCTCTGTTGCTGTTATTGCCTTGCTGGGGGTGCTGGCCCTCGCATTGCCACATCGTGAATGCGAATGCCAGGGGGTTGTGCTGTAACTCGGGATGCTGCTCCCCCTCCTCCTTCAATCTGGTTGTGAGATCTCTTCTGACCTCCAGTCCTAGTATCACGACCCGCACCCACTGTGAGGGTACGAGAACGTAACAACGCCCAGCCTACGCCGCAGTGTCAGCGGTAGAACGCTGTCCTAGGTCAATCATCTAACAATATAAAGGTACCTGTACAGTATATACACTCCGAATAGAGGTGACATAGCAATATACAGTCTCAATCACATCTAAGCAGAATGAAAAGATAGGAAGATAGATAGATAAATACTGGAATGGAAGAAATATACATCACAGCAAGAGAGTCTAAGTGTCTGAAATAACATCTCAACAAACATCCAGAATACAGGTCCCACTACTGAATATGAAATAATATATACAATCAGATCTCAAAGACAGAATAGAAAACCTAGACTAGGGAGCCTCAGTCTCTAAGCTAGTGGATCAGGCTGGAAATCCGGGTCACACATGGCATCTACAGCTGTCCCATAGTAGGTGTCTACGCAGGCCTCATCCTCATCCTCTGTAATATTTTCAACAGGTCCAGTCAGGACGGGAGCGAGCACAAAACATCTCACGCAGTTCATATCGAGTTAGGAAATATAAAGCATGCAATAGAGTAAAGTACATGAAACGCTGAAAGAAGAAGGTATATGAAAAACAGTAGAGATTTGATAACAGAAAATATCTAAATATGATAAGTAAGAACTGTAAGGAACATGTGATTTAGAGTACAATCTGGTTATGTAAACGGGCTAGGACAATGCAATGGTAACTCCATTGTACGTGGGTGTACAATAGACATATACAATAGTTATACAATATTGTACAATAGGATTTGAGTACATAACCAATTCTACTCCCCCTCCCCAATCAATACACAAGGATCTACTCCAGTTACGTTATCTTATACAATAGTGTACAATGTTATACAATGGATGTACAATGTTATACAATAGTGTACAATGGTCTATCCCTGGGGCTCATGTGATAATGAGAGTACAATATGCACAATAAGTATACAAGGATATGGGTATTCAATAAATACAATATGGAAGTGAAACGCACATCACAATATATTTTTAGTGAATACAAGGAGATAACATCTCAAAAGAAGATCCATATAGTACCAATCCGTGATAACAGTCGTGTCAGCATCAAGTACAGTAATCTAGAGCAAGAATGTAAATCCATACAAGTATGAAACGGTCAGAGAATGTACTCGCCTGATAGCCTGAGTGTCTGAAGAGAATATACTGTCCGAGGAGTGGTGTCTGTCTCCTATAGAACAGTACAAGTCACTATGAGTCTGAAAATGATAATAAGATGCATTACAATGCATTCTAAATGAATCTAGGTCAATCTAGGTCAAATCTAAGTCACACCAAGCTAAACTAGGTCATACTAGGTCAAACTGGGTCATACTAGGACAATCAAGGTCAAACAAGGTCATAGGAAATCAATCCAAGTCAAACTAGGTCATTCTGGGTCAAGGGTTGACTTACAGTTGACTTTTGGTCAAAAAGTCAACTCTGGTCAACTCTGGTCAATACGGAGTCAACCCTAGGTCAAACAAGTCACATGTTGACTAACTGTTGACTTTCAGTCAACTGGTCAACTCTGGTTTGGTTTCGGTCAAATCTGGTCGCTTAAAGGCTAAGTTTGACTCTCGGTTGACTTTTGTTGACTTTTGGTCAAAATGGTCAACCGACGTCAAAACTAGTCTATGAGCACCATATTTGATCATTACCAACCAAGGAAACCAAGTTCTAACTCTATCTCAGACTCCAAACTCAAATACCCTATTTCTATGTATTACCTACATTACCTTACCAAGGTAAATACCAATACCTTGTCCAACACCACTCTAACCTAGGAATACTAGCCTAGGCTTCCTAGGATAGCTAGATACTATCCTATACTAATATTACCTACCAAGAAAATCTAGTATTTAGGTCATCTAAGTCATCTTAGACCACATGTCAAACACTTACCCATTACCTTACCTTGCACCATTCTCACATCTTCTAAACACTCACATACCCAAACTCATCACTCACTAACTCATATATATAACCACATATCTAAACTCATATAGGCTCTCCTATACAAACTCACACACACACTCAAATACAAGGCCACAAACACACACTAATCTTACACACGCACACACTTAGGCTTAGATAGGCTAACCTATAGGCTATGCCAATCCCACATGGGCTCATGTTTTGAACAGGAATGTGGGGACTTGCATAGGCTCAAAGGGTATGATATGGGACTGATATTAGGAACTGGTTTGGGGTGCTACAAGGGGAAACCTGGGCTGCCAATGGCTGGGTTCAAGGACCAAATTTGGTGGGTGTTGGGGACTGGAATGGGAACTGTTACTAGGCTGTTTGGGACAGCCAAATAGGTGTAAAACAGGGCTATTTAGTATCAGCCATATGCTGTCAATGGGGCTAACAATGGGTGGTGAAGGGCTTGCTAATTAGGCTTGGTTCAAGGACTGATTTGGGTACCTATATAGGGGCTGTTGTTGGGACTGATATTGAGCTACCAATGCCCTGCTACCAGGCTGAATCATTGGGGTGTATGGGACAGGTTTTAGCATGTAATAGAGACTGATTTCTGGGTAAGTTAAAGCTGAAATATAGGACAGCATAGGGCTTCTATGGCTGATATGGGAGGGTGGTTTATAGGGTGTGTCAAGGCTGACATGGCGGCTTGTAATGTCCTGCTACTGCTGCTGTTTAGAACAGCAGCACCAGTCCCCTTTCCCCTTCCAATTTCTCACATCTATCTCACTCTACCAACAACAATTTCCTTATACACAAACACTCATATCCAATACTAATCCCATTCTCTCATTCACCCTCTCAACCAATCTCTCAAAACACTTGCCATACACATCCACACACAACCAAACATGCTCAAAACCCAAGCACAGTTAGTTCAAGTATAGGAGAACAAATGTAGGGACTTAAACCTACATTTAAACAGTAATAAATATGTTAAAATAGGTGTCCAAAATCGTATTTGAAAACTGGGAATTCAGGATACATAACACTGTTCAGAATTTGGGGTAAATTGACAATTGCCTATTGAAAACTCATTAAAACACAAAATAAAAAGTTGGTAATGAAAATATACATTATATAAGTGTCATACAAAATAATGGTGTCCACCCAAGTGGACACGATGTGTCCAAACTGAATCACGACACGACACATCGTGCACGTGTGCACGCGTGTCGTGCACACGACACAAGACACAACGTGTCTCGAGGTCACTAACCTAGGTTCGCCTAGGATAGGTCCTCGTGTCTAGGTGTCTGCACTGGGTCCTAGTGTCCGCGTGTCTGACTTATAGACGCGTATCAGTGACACCCAAATCGACTAAACCTGTCAGTCTCGAATCAGTGCAGAGCCTCGTGCTCACTCGACACGACACGGGGACACGTGATACTTGACACACGTGGTGTCAGTCATTGCCCCCTAGTGTGTGTCGAGTTTCACGTGTCCTAGTGCTGTGTCCGAAGAGAAATAGCCCCCGCACAGCAGGACACGCGCACAGTCCCGCGCGCGCGCGCACTCGCGTGTGCACGTGTCGAATACGACACGATGCGACACAGAGACACCCTCAGTCGTGAAGAATCGTGTAAGCGACAACAAATACTAATTTCCTATTCAAAAAGATTTCAAAAATAACACAAAAACTTCCTCTGTGGCATTTCCACAAACACAGAGCAGTGCACTGATACGTGTCCAGTTTGGACACGAAAGGACACGAAAATTTAGGGTTTCCTATTCCTACTGTTAGGTTAGGTCTAGGGCTCCCTAATGATGCAAAAATCTCAGGATTCTATGGTGAGAATAGGAAGTTACCTCAAAGTATCAAAACCCCCAAAAAACTCTAAAGAGATGTGCTCCTCTTGATGGTGAAACTCCTCCAAATTGATTTGAATCTGAGAATAAATTGTAACAACAGCAAGAATACTCAGATTAAAACCTATTGCAATTTGTTTGGATTAAAAAGGAGAAAAAATAGATTTTCTAGGAATTTTTGAAATAGGGAAAATACCTCTTTCTAAACTTGCTCCTTCCTAAAGAGGCTAGCCCTAAATTCTAAGAGATTATTTATAGGGGGGAAATCCCTAGGAGGGTTAAGTTGGCTGGACAAAATATTAGGGTTAGGGTTGGGCACTTGGCTAATGGACTTTGGGCTTAGTCATAAAACAAATGACTTAAAAATCACAAGTCATGACTTGTGGTCAAAATCTCTCTATTCAAATATCAATATTCCTAATTGATTTCACTAACTAGAGTATGGTTAACTTAACTTAACCTATGGTCTCATATCTAGCCAAGTCCAACTCAACTATGGTTAGGTCACAAAGTCAAAGCTAGTCAAAGTCAACCTAGTCAACCCTCATTCAAACAATTCTAAAATAAATTCTAAAAATTCCCAAAAATTCAAATAAATCCTAAAATGACCAAAATATCCTCTAGGCTAAAATGTACTAATCAAACATCCTAATCACATGGCTAGGCTCTAGGTCAACAGTCTCTAAGGCTACACTAGTCAAACACCAAAATCATAAGTCATGATTTAAATAGTTTTAAAATGATTAAAAATTACCAAAAATCATATTATTAATTAAATACCATAATTAAATAACTTAAAATATAAAATTTCAAAATTACCCTCATTTTAGAAAACTGGGTGTTACACCTAGATGTGATCCTCTGGATGGTGATCTCATACCTCCGGGTTGCCGTCAATACCTCATCGAAAGTCTGGTAGTTGTGCCCCTCTATCAATTGCAAGAGCTCAAGATGAAACCTTTGCTGAAACCTCATAGCCCTTTGGCTCTCTGTTGCTACCATCTCCGGGGCGAACCTACTCAATCTGCAGAACTCTGCTGCATAAGCATCCACTGTCTTGCCAGCCTGCTTGAGGTTAATAAACTTCTGTTGCAGCTCGAATCGCGCCACAACTCCATAGTACTTCGTCTTGAATCTCGCAGTAAAATCATCCCAAGCAACAGGACGTCTAATGCCCACTTCTTCTGATTCCCACCAATCACGTGCGAGGTCCTGAAGCAACCGCTTTACTAGATCCACACGTTCTTCCGTCGAAACCTTAGCCACTGTCAAAATAGCCTCGATGTCCTTAAGCCATGCATCTGCTGAAATGGCGTCTTCCGTGCCCTCGAAACGACGGGGGTTGTACTTGCAAAATCTGGTTGATGCTCCTGAATCAGTCCTCACCCCTCTTTCCAAAGCCGTCTGCAATCCTTGGTTGAGTAATACATTCTGCTCTTGCAGCTGAGTGTGCATGCGTTGCTGGGCCAATATCTGATGTTGCTGAGTAGCCATCATCCCTCTCATGATCTCCAGAAGGGCTGGTGTGTCTACTTCCACGGGGGTAGGTGGAACTGTTGGTGGTGTTGGAACCTCCGGATATTGCGGTCCAGCTGCTGGTTCCACTATCACCTCTTCTTGGATGGTCTCTTGATGTAGTACTGGCCCTTGTTGCTGATCAACAGGGTCTTGCTGTTCATGTTGCCCTTGTTGTTGATGTCCAGCTCTGACAGATGCGGATGAAATGCCCCTAAGAAAAGGGACAAAAGAACAATCAAACGATCGGACAGGAAAGATCAATGAAGTCAAAGGATACTGGAATGTCAAGCTAGGTTCGAGAACAACGAATCATGAGATCAAGGAGAAACATGTGTGATTGAGACATCCTATAAATTAAAACACCCCACAAGTCTGAAATCAGACCTGCATGGGCCACCACTAAAACCTTGTCACGCCCCAGAACCGGAATACCGGAGAGCGGGAGAATGACTCAGCCAGCTACGTATTACGGGTAGAAGAATACCGTAGCTGTCTAACGACGAGGGGGTGCATACTACATGAAAGTCTCACTATGGTCACTCAACATCTATTGTCTCAATCATTCAAACAAGAAGCAATAATAGAGAACATGTAAGATAAAGCAGTAAGGCGTCCCAAACGCTTAGTCAAAATGTTCTTGAGATCTGGCTGTACAAAACATAGCCAGATGATATAGCAAGGCATACACAATTGTTATCAGCTGCAGTCTGACTTAGTTACAATTATGTAAAGGTAAGTGCAAGACAGTCCAACTAACATGTCGGTGCCAAACGGCAATAAGTAAAGTAAGTAGTAAAACGAGCAGGGAAGCAAAGAACCCACACGTGTCCTCCTGCGATCATTTCTCTAGTATTGACCATCTTGGAGGTGTAAGTAAGCTGAGTCCTCGGAAGCTGGCTCTAAATATGGTCATGCAAAACCAGAGAGGTTAGACCTCTAATAGCAAGTACCGCAAGAAAGCACGATATGAGAAATTAGAACCAGTGATAAGAGTTAAGAATATGGTAAATAGATCTCTGCTTGCTACTGGGGTTCGCATAACATCACGACACTTCAAGCCAGCTTCCCAACCAAACAAGGACAGAAGTTGACCCATCATGTCCTGACGTTCCGCTCATCTCAGTAGTTAACAGAGTAGGCACAGTATACAAACAAACCAATTTAAACGGCCATGCAACTACTACGGCTTGCTACTGTGAGTTCCAAGTTGTCTTGGAAACATGCAATAAGAGATTCCTCAGTTCTTACAATGTACAAGCAAGGCTAGTCTACCCAATAATCAATTGCGCCAATCATGAATTAGACGTGTCCTAGCAGGACGCTCGTCATCAATATACAGAAAATGTAAACAGATACCACTCCCTACCCGTGTGGCAGATTTGCAGTATCCGTGGGAACCAGCCGGCATGTCGGAACACTAATTGTCCCGAGATGGCTGCCATATAAGAACTCGGAAATCTATTCTCTCCATGCAATAGTTATTTTTATTTAGCTTAGTAGACCCTATGTTAATTGAAATCTCATGCCGTGGATCATGATCATTCTGAATGAGTACTCCCATACAGAGTACGACATGCATAACTCTACAACGATACCAGTGCGGCTAGGTTGTAGGTCTTACATAGCGTAATGCAACAATCGAGCCTAGCCACGAAATAATCATGCCTTGACCGTAAGGTGCACATGCTGCTTTTGCAGAAAAATGGAAGTCAACATGTGTCCATATGCCAATGTTCGGATCGGCTAGTCGATAGTTCATACATGAACGTGTCTCATTCAATTCAATAAGACGACTAGCCAGTCTTCTAGTTCCAACTAGGAACGCATGATCAATCATTAGTCGAGGTAACAATTAATGTCAATTCGGGACAAGAAACAGCCAAAAGACGGCAGTAGATGGATGCCCATCTATACGGCAGGGTAAGTGGGTATCCATCTTTGCGGCCAGAGTCAAATCAGAATCCCATGCGGCAGTAGATGGATGCCCATCTATGCGGCAGGGTAAGTGGGTACCCATCTATGCGGCCAGAGTCAAATCAGAATTCCATGCGGCAATAGATGGATACCCATCTATGCGGCAGGGTAAATGGGTACCCATCTATGCGGCCAGAGATGCTGAGAAGGATGGCTATGGAATCCATAGCTTCCAAGCTCCATGAAACCTTTCATGTAAGTCCAAATTTGGACTTTCATAGGTCAAAATGGGGTAGAACGAAATTCTCTACAACATAGAACAACTAGATTTTGCAAACAAAGAAGTTTGATAGGTCAAAACCAAGAAAAACTAAAAATAACATAAACTTAGATCTACAAAAATACACCCATGAAAACCAAAAACTCCAAGTTCTAAAGAGACCTAAAATCAAGTAAGGAAGAGAATGGAACAATAATACTTGAGATCCATCATGAAGCAAGTTGTACTTGCCTAAGCTCTCTAGATTGGTAGGAGAGTAATGGAGGATGAAGAAGAAATAAATGAGAGCAATAAAGAGAGAAAAGTAAAGGGATCTAAATATCAAGCCAAGTCCAAATCTCCACCACCCATTCCTTCCTACAAGATCTAGGCCATCCATCCCTTATCATGATGAACCCAGCTAAACCAAGTTGGTTCAACATGAACAAAATAAACCAAGAGCTTAAGCAAAAGCAAAAAATAAAATACATAAATATGATAAATATTAAATAAATACATTCAAGCAATACATGTATAAAAATACGTATTCTGGGAACGGAGAGTGACACCCTTGGACCAAGAATTAGTTTTTTTTTATTATTAAATAATATTTCTGTTACTATTATTGAGCTGTCATCATTAATTGTAACTATTTAATCTATATATATGTATTTCTAAGTGAAGTATATGAACCTTCCTTCCTATACTAATAATTGATCTAGGTATATATTTACTCTAAATAACTATTGGTAGGTTAAGTGGACAATAGATTTTTGTAAAATCGATTTTTACCAGGGTCCTTAGCACAACATTTCAAATTTGAAATTTGAACCCTGGCCGACTCCTCCAAGCCTCCTTGTATTCGATATCATCTCCAATCCAAATTAGGATTCATCCTAATCCTGCTAACAATCGATCTTATCCAAGAAGTAGTATATATATGTAGATGGGAGCAAGGCTCTCGTTTCCTTCCATCAAACCCTAGATTTTTCCCTGCGCCCCCTCAGGTTCGTGACGTCTGTGTATTCAAGGAGGTGTTTGGCGAAAGGGAGCATTCGAATTCTCCAAACAGTTAATCCCCTACTCTTCATGATCACATCTCATGATCCCTTAATCTAGCTAGTTGTTTAGGATTAAAATTGCAATTTAAGTATTTGTGATAATGTCTAAAGGAGGCTAGATGATGATGTACATGGGAAGGTACTCTGGTACCAGTAGGATCAACCCTACCAATTGTCTATGAGAAATTTGTCAACAGCCACATATAGATAGGGTGTCTTATCTATGGGTCATACCTACCAATCGTGTATGGTACAAGAGAAAGGCATGTGAGAATAGGTTTAAGTATCAGAACAGTAAATGATAGGTAAGTGTCAGAATACTAGGTGTTGTGGCCAAAGGAAAATCGAGTCATGGTTTAAAGTTAGGACTGTACAGTAGGTAATTGGGGGTGTGGTAGTAAGTCAAGTCAGGGTACACCCATAACATTAGTAGTAACAATTGGCAAAACATATAGGATGGGTACAGGTTTGTGAAAGGGACATAAGAGATGATAAGCAATATATAGGTAAGCACGTAACAGAGTAATAGGGGTTCTGAGACATGAAGTACCTACTGCAGCAAGGTGGCCCAATGTTCACATAGGTCATATGTTCAAGGTCGAGAGAAATGGGTCGTCAGTACAGGGTATTGGGCTAGAGGCACATGTAGGTACCTACACATATCAAGACTTCTAAGAGAACACATACGAAGCAAGGTTCAAAATATCGGTATCGGTATCGGTATCGGACATTTTGTATGAGTATGGGTATCGGAAGTATCGGCGGTATCGGCGGTATCGGATCGGAGTATCGGATTTTTGGTATCGGCAGTATCGGCAATATTAAATAATTATTAAAAAAAATTAGATTTTTTTTAAAACATATTTATGCATTATTTAATTATTTTTAACTTTTTTTATTATTATAATTGATTATTCGTACTAATTACTATGTCATTAATTGATTAAATAATTATTAAAAAAAACAGAATTTTTTTAAACATATATCGGATTTTTGGTATTCGACAGTATCGGCAGTTTTTTTAAGTTTTTTTAAACATAGTCATCCTTTGTGATTGGTTTAACTGCGATATACAAGATTACAAGTTTACAACTTTTCTTCATTTTCGTATTTTTAGTTTCAATTTTACTATGTCATTAATTGATTATTCGTACTAATTGAATCTTGTATTGTTTTATTACTACAGGTTCAAATTTTGACGAATTAAGAAGCATAAAGGGAGGCACAAGAAATTAGAAGCAATGCAAATGGCTGGACGAGACAAAAGTCACAAGACCCATTATTATATAATTAATAATTATATTTGTTCAGACATTTTTAAAGTTTATGTAAATAAAAAATTATTTATAATTTTATATCTAGAATTTTAGTTTTATGCATTGTTACAAATGGTTACAATATCTAGAATTTTAGTTTTATGCATTGTTTAAAATTTCAACAAAAAATACTTGGCCAGAAAAATTCATTGGGACTCTGGCCTATCCCTTTCTTTTTATTTCATGAATAAAAATATTTTACAATAGGTATGAAGTACATGAAGTGTACAAATAAAAGAATGAATACAAAAAATGAATATAAAAAATGAATACAAATGAATACAAATATATCACTAAAATGGTCAGTAATTATCGTAATCGTCCCGATATGGTTGTTGGTTATGAGGATAGTAGAGATTGATATCTGTATCATTGAAAAAACTTGTCATGAGGCCATCAAATGTAGAATGTTGTTCTGCGGCTTCTGCCTCTGGAGTATTGTATGTATAATAACTTGTAAATGAACTATCATATGTGGAGTTGTAATTGTCCGAAGGAGTAGGCACATCATGATAGCTAGATCCTCCAGCATATACATCATCCATACGGTGCTCTCTAGGTTGATGATCACTTGACCAGTCTCCAGAGTATTCATGTGACTGGTCTCCAGGATTTTCATAGTCATGTGACTGGTAAACAACAGTCGGGAGTGTAGCTCCATCTCCTCCACTATCAGTACTGTCGTCTTTATCGCTGTCGACCTGTCGAGATGGTACATTTGGTATTTTCTTTCTTTTTTCAGGCCTTCGAGCATTTGCGGCAGTATCTTGTGGATCAATATCCAAGTTATCATCTAACCATTCATTCTCTTTACCATCCAAGACTGGTGCTTCTTTTTCTCTAGTCCAAGCTGTGAGTGGATCTTGATCGTGAAATATCTCATCCAAATCTATAACATTTTGATTATCTCCTGATCTTTGTACATTTCGAACCCTCAATCTCATATTATAATGGACGAAAACCAGTTTTTCTAGTCTCGCCATTGTAAGTCTATTGCGGGGACGAGTATGGATGAGAGAAAATGTTGTCCAGTTCCTTTCACAATTGGAGGAGGACACCGTTTGACTCAGGATGCGTACAGCTAATCGAGTCAAGTTTGGAGCATCCTCCCTAGCATATATGGACCACCACTCAGCTACAAAAGTAATAAAATATGTTAGTTTCTGTAAATATTTAACTTTATCTAATAAATATTTTGAAGTATTAAGTTATTAACTATTACTACCAGGGAGACATCGAGTTACAACACTTTGAAATTGATTTGAACCGAATGCACCAGTTTTCAATCGGAACCTTTCCGCCTACAAAGTGATATTACACAAGTTATGACATTAAATATATATATTACAATATATTATAGTTAGTAAAAGAGTTAGTATAATATATATATAGATGCCAGTATAGACATATGTTCCAAATGGGTCTGCTGGTTAGTGTGAGCTGTTGTGCTTATGTTCCAGAGTCTTCTGTGCCTGGGGTTCGAGCCCACGCGCTGGTTCCAAATTTTTTTTTTTAAAGTAAAAAACCCTAACTATTTATGCGCTGGAGAGGAGAGAGAAAACATTTACACGAAATGTTTTCTCCCCCTCTCCGCCGCCTCCGCCATTTCCTTCGGTCGCCTCCGCCATTTCCCTCCGCCGTCTCCGCCTCCTCCACGTTTTCCTTCCTCTCCTCCCTTAGCCCTTCCTCTCCACCACCTCCACACCGTTCGGAGGAGCCAAGGCGAAGGCGGTGGAGGCGGCAACGCGGAAGTCGAGGAAGGCGGCGACAGCGACGGCGACGGCGGCGACATCGACGGCCAAGGCGGCGACAGCGACGGTGGAAGAAGATTCTACCTTCTGAAAACGAGGTAACTCCTTGATCTTCAGCTAATTTTTTGTGCAATTGATTTTTTTTCTTTGTTGCTGTGGTGCTTTCATGTGAAATATTCATCTATTTATAGATTTTTTCTGTGAACTGTGACATACATTATTGAGTTCTTTGTTGGATGTGACTTTGTTTTTTTTTGGTCGGAGAATCTTCCCAATTTTTGGATCTAGGGTTTCGGCCGTATCGGCTCGTATCGGGCTCGTATCGGCCGATACGGTCCGATCCAACGCTTCCGGCGGCGTTCTCGGCCGATACCGATATTTTGGCAAAGTATCGGATCGGCGAGAGCAAAAACCGATCCGATACGGCCGATACGTATCGGTATCGGCCGATACTTAAAACCTTGATACGAAGTAGGCATAATAACTGTTGTGCTATGCATTGCACAGTTTGCACTAGTACAGGCAGGGTGTTCCAGAACAGAATTCAGATTTTGACAGCAAGGAAGTTAAGTAGCAGTCATATTTGAGAGAGAGAGAAAGAGTATCAGATGGGGTCAGACCCTCTGACACTTGGGTATCATACAAGGGGTAGCAGAGGTTAGAGTATAGGCAGTAGTGGTGTTAGAGGATGGCTTTAGAAACAACAAGGTTTGTAGAGGAGTGTTTGAAGATGTCCAGAAAATAGGCTCATGACCAATAACTGTAAGCCAAACCAGTATAGGCTCTGTATAGGTAACAGAACATACCTATATCCATGTATCAGAGGTTAGTAAGTTCAAGAGGATGTGTCCTTGTATCGTAGAGTATCAGAAGGTATCCTGGGCACATTTGAAATGTTGAGTGGATCAGTAGCGTGCCTACTGATTGATAGGTAGTAGCAGATGGAGTGGGTACATATAGTCAGTAGATGGGTACACTGGAGTATCAGGAAAATAAGAGGGGTGTCAGAGCCTAGAGAAGCCCATAGGTACAGAAGTCCAAAATAGATGTGGTTACAGGCTCAAGCAACTAGAGATGGACGACATGGGGTTCCTGTAGGTTGAGGGGACCTACTAGTGTATGCTAAGTAATAGGAATGGAGAGATAGCAAGTACGTGAGCAACAGAGACGTGGGGATGTAGGTATATGTGAGGGAATGCATATCAGGTATGGGCTAGGAAATGGTAGTCTGGGTCGAGTGTGTATCTGGAGATGCCTGTGGATAGTGTTAGGAGTCCCCAGATTGTCCAGGAAGGTCGGGGGTTAAAGTTTAACTTATAAGGACTGATATTACATATTGTAGCAGTAGTCAAGTAGGAGTGAAAAGCAAGGTTGCACATTTGGGGAAATGTCAGGTAGGTACTCTGCTAACAGGAAAATGAGATACATGAACCAATGGTCATCATAATGTTGGTGCTTTCTTTACATGGAGAGAGCTTGCTCTCAACATGCCTTGTAAATTTTAGTCCCACATCGGAAATGCACCATGAGTTATCTCAACATATATACTTGGGTGTGTTGTTGAGAGATGCACATGGGGTGGTGACCCTAAGGAGGGAACCATGTGGGTGATTTTACTAGGAGGTAAGAATAAGGCTCCAAGGATTAAGCATTAATGCTTTTGTCATTCTCTTGGATTAATTTCCATTTGGAGCTAAGCCCCAAAGGGGCTTAGCGACTCGGACTCGGACTCGGATTCGGGCTCATGGGCTCATGAGGCGTAATGTGGCATTTTGTTGGCGCACTTTGCACTTAGCGGTTCATGCGTCCATGCGGCCCATGCGGTCCATGCGGCCATGCGGCTCATGTGGTCCATGCGGCCTATGCGGTCCTTGCGGCCATGAGGCTCATGCGGCCAGGCTGCTGCTGCTGCTGCCGCATGAAGGGCTCCGCTGACTGTGCAGATTACAAGTCAGTTATGGAAAGGCTGAATCAATGCGATTAATTCAGATCCTATCTTTGTGGAATTTGAATTAATTTCGTTCCTATCTTTGTGGGATTTGAATTAATCTCGTTGCTATCTTTTTGGGATTTGATTTAATCTTTTCATAACTGAAGAGGCGGCTAGGGTTTCCACCTCTCTCTCTATAAATACTCTCTTCTGGCCTCCTTTGTGGTTACTACGAAAATATAAGTCAGAAAAGGAGAAAGAGAGAGAGTGCTGCTGCCGTCATTGCAAGTCCATCCGAGGAGTCAGAACAGAGGTGACTTCGAGCGTTCCACAAGTTCTTCAAACTTGCTGGTTCCTGGAAGCAGATCGTGTGGGGCGAATCTTGCTTTGAGCAACGGTGTTTTGACACCCCAGCATTGTTCTTCTTCTCATCTCTCTCTAGATTATTGTAACTCGTTCTGTCCCAATTGCAACACGTTTGCAAGGAAGAACGAGAGATCTTCTCTTCTCTATTTTCCTCCTCCATATTGTAATCGGGTTAATTGGTATTTGTATCTTCGTAGATCTTTGTTGCATCTGTTTTACCATCTTTGATCAAGCCCCGGGACTAACAATCTCAAAGCAAGATCCGTGTAGATGGAAAACATTAATGCTTCGCTCCTCCAATCGGACTTCTGCAAGTTGGAAAAGTTCGATGGAGAGCACTATCAAGTCTGGAAGAGAAAGGTTTACCTAACTCTTCAACTAAAAGACGTTGATCATGTTCTGTTGGAGGAAGAACCCTATGTTCCAGACACTGGATCTACTGCCGCTATCAACGCGGCTACCAAACTCCAGGCCAAGTGGAGAAGGGAAAATAGCATCTGCAGGCTTCTCATCCTGAATGCTATGGAGGATTCCCTGGCAGAATCCTACTCAAAGAAGGAACTTGCCAGAGACATATGGGAGTCTGTGGAAAATCTGTATGAAGAAGACAGGAACAGGAGCAAGATGTTTGTGGTTGAAAAATATCACAAATTGCACTTTGAGGACGAAAAGTCCATGTTGCCACAGGTGAAGGAATTTCTGAAGCTGCGTCAGAAACTGGAAGACGAAGAGATGCACCTTCCCGACAAGTTTGTCGTCGGAGGGATCGTCTCAAAACTTCCTGCTGGATGGAGTAACTTCTATGCAAGGATGCACAGAAAGAAGCTAGACATTAGCTTGGGAGATCTACTTCAAGAGATCCATGTTAAGGACGAGATGCGTTCCCAACAGAAGGTGGACACTCTGTCCAAACAGTTGGCTAAAGCCAATCTTGTGCAGACGAGAGATCCCAAGGGGAAGCAGGCGGCTTCTCATCCCAAGAAGAAGGACTTCACTAATCTGAAAGTGAAGGGTCCTTCATTCAAGCAACAGAAGACTAAGTCCCACGTGACTTGTTACAATTGTGGCAAGAAAGGCCACTACAAGAGTGAATGCAGATCTAAGCCTAAACAATCAGAGAAAGGTGAGCCTAATAAGGTTTCATTGGTTTCTAACTTTGTTGCTATGATCGCACAGGTCACAACTGTGGGGGTTGACTCTGACTGGTGGATAGACACTGGTGCGACTTGCCATGTCTGTCCTGACAAGGAATGGTTCATCACGTACCAGCCGATATCTGAGAAGGTTGTCATGGCGAACCAAGCCCAAGCTGAAGTTCTGGGGATCGGGACCGTGGAACTGAAACTCACTTCTGGGAACACTCTGACGCTTCAAGGTGTGAAGCATGTTCCGACGATTGCCAAGAACCTGATCTCTGGGAGCCTGCTCTGCAACGCAGGCTTGAGGATGGACATCAATGCTGGTCAGATGGTGATGTCCATGAAGGGAACATACTTCGGGAAGGCTTATCTAACCGAAGGAATGTTTAAAATTCAGCTTGTCAACCAGTTTGATGACATTAATGCAGTTGCATCTTCTGATTATTCTCTTGAGTTGTGGCATAATAGACTAGGACGTGTTCATTGTAAAAGAATTAACAAAATGTCTAGTCTAGGACTTATCTCCAAATGTGGGGGTAAGGTGGAGAAGTGTGAAGTGTGTGCTCAGACGAAGATCACAAGGAAACCCTTTCATCGGATCAATCGAAGCACAGATCTTCTGGAGTTGGTGCACTCCGATATCTGTGACTTCAAACATTTCTCCACGAAGGCCGGGATGAAGTATTTCATAACCTTCATCGACGACTTCTCAAAATACGCGTTCGTCTACTTGCTCAAGTCTAAAGATGAAGCCTTCGAGAAGTTCAGAGAGTTCAGGGCCGAAGCTGAACGGCAGACTGGACAACAACTCAAGAGGTTAAGAAGTGATCGAGGTGGGGAGTACAGGTCTCATGAATTCGCATCGTTCTGCAAAGAACATGGAATCATATGCGAGACTACTGCTCCATATTCTCCTCAATCCAATGGAGTAGCGGAGAGGAAGAACAGAACGTTGACAGAAATGATAAACTCAATGCTGCTAACCGCGGGTCTTCCTAAATGTTACTGGGGAGAAGCTGCATTGACGGCCACTTTTATTCTAAATAGAGTGTCATATGCAACTTCAGACGTAACTCCTCATGAACTCTGGTTCAAAGTCAGACCAAACTTGAATGTCATTCGAGTGTGGGGGTGTCTGGCGTATGTGAAGCTCCCAGATCTGAAGATTCAGAATCTAGGGACAAGGACTACGAAGGCGATCTTCTTGGGGTATGCCGAGAAGAGTGATGCTAGGAGATTTCTTGATATTGAGTCAAATCATATCATCGAATCTCGCGATGCTGAATACTTTGAAGACAAGTTTGCAAAAGACAAAAACATTATTCTTTCGGACATTCCGGAAAATGATGTAGGTGCAAATGAGACTGAAATCTCATATGGGCCAGTAGTTCAAGAAGAAGCTGTTGTTGATGAAACAACTCTTGTACCAGAACTCGCAGAGCCGTCAACTAAGCGAGCGAGGAGACCGAAAGACTTCGGAGATGACTTTGTCACCTATCATGTGGAAGCAGATCCGCTTACCTATGATGAGGCGATGAAGACCAGAGATGCTATCTTCTGGAAGGAGGCAGTGAATGACGAGTTTGACTCTATCACCTCCAATAACACATGGGTGTTGGTAGATCTACCTGAAGGAGAAAAGCCTATCGGATGTAAATGGATCTTCAAGAAGAAGATGAAGGCAGATGGAACTATTGACAAGTTCAAGGCCAGGCTGGTAGCCAAGAGATTTTCTCAGAAACAGGGGATAGACTACTTTGACACGTACGCTCCAGTAGCTCGGATGACCACCATCAGGATGTTAATCGCTCTAGCAGCTATACATAAGTTGGTGATACATCAGATGGATGTAAAGACAGCATTCCTGAATGGGGAGCTGACCGAAGAGATTTACATGCAACAGCCAGATGGATTTGTCGTCAAAGGTCTTGAAGACAAAGTCTGCAAGTTGGTGAAATCATTGTATGGTTTGAAGCAAGCTCCCAAGATGTGGCATGAGAAGTTTGACAAAGTTATTAGGTCAAACGGCTACAGAGTCAGCGAGACGGACAAATGTGTTACACAAAGTTTGCTGATGGAAGAGGAGTCATCGTTTGTCTGTACGTGGACGACATGCTAATCCTAGGTACGGATATAGGCTGTGTCACAGAGACAAAGAAGTTCCTCTCAACCAAGTTCAGTATGAAGGACTAGGGGGATGCAGATGTCATCTTGGGCATAAAGATCATCCGGACAGACACTGGAGTAGCGTTGTCACAATCTCACTACATTGAGAAGATGCTCACACGCTATGGGTATAAGGATCTTCCAGGGATCGATACGCCATACAGGTGTGATCAGAAGCTGAAGCCAAACTCAAGGGAAAGCGTCAGGCAGCTGGAGTATTCTAGCGTTATCGGAAGTTTGATGTACGCAACCACTGCCACAAGGCCTGACATAGCCTTCGCCGTAGGAATGCTGAGTCGGTTCACAAGCAACCCAGGGGTTGAGCACTGGAAAGCTGTGAAGCGGGTGATGAGATATCTCAAGAAGACTCAGACATATGCACTGCACTACAACGGATATCCGACAGTAGTGGAAGGCTTCAGTGATGCTAGCTGATGTTCAGAGGTGGAAAGCGAGAGATCCACAGGTGGATATGTCTTTTCCTTAGGTGGAGCTGCTATATCGTGGAAGTCGAAGAAGCAGACTATACTCTCTCGTTCCTCCATGGAATCTGAATTCTATGCACTTGAAACTGCAGCAGATGAAGCAGAATGGCTTCGGGAGCTCATGTATGATCTTCCAGTGGTTGGGGCTCAGATACCGGCGATACCGATATACTGTGACAACCAGGCGACTGCGGCGGTGGCATCAAATGACCTCTTCAACGGAAAGAAGAGGACTGTGCGGTTGAAGCACAGGGCAGTACACGATCTTATCAAAAGAGGTGTAATTGCAGTGATTGATGTTCGGAGTCAGGAGAACCTGGCAGATCCGTTCACAAAGGACCTCAAGCGCCAGTTGGTCGATGACACAGCTTGTAAAATGGGCTTGAAGGCATTCTGATAGTGTGTCTTTGTAATCCTACCATAAAATTTTATGCTATTAGTTCAAAGAAAAATCTACTAGGCATCTAACTTTTGGTTCAAAGGAGGATCACTGACTGGGAAACTATCAGGTAACAGTGGGTACTTGTTCTCTGGAACATGGAAGGGATACGGACCCATAACCACTGTTGTCTACTATGTATTTTTTCTGCGAAAAAAACAGATCCTGTGGAAGGTTGGCTTAAACGCCTTAATGAGTTTTCAGGCAGAGTGAATGCCTGGTGTGCTTTACAGGAAGCACGGTAGAGCGGCACTACAAGGAGTGAAACTCCATGCTACAGTGGGGTGACTCCACCATGAGGTTCCCAGGTAGGGGTAATGCCTCGGCTTTGCAAGCCAAGTCACAGCGGCGTAGCACCGCAAATAGGCAGGTAGCCTAATGCTGTATGACGTAATTAAAGAGTTGTAGACAACACTACAAAGGGGAGGATGGCCCCATGTTACAGTGGCACGACACCACGATGAGGTACCCAGGTAGGGGTAAAGCCTCGGCATTGCAAGCCATGTCGTTGCGGCGTAACACCGCAAGGAAGCCTTAGGCTTCATGCTGAGTAGATTGGCACTACAAAGAGGCTGAGACCTTATGCTACAGTAGTATGACCTACGATGAGGTTCCCAGGTAGGGGTAATGCCTCGGCTTCAGGCCATGTCATAGCGGCGTAGCACCGCAAGGAAGCGCAAGGCTTCATGCCATATCTCTTTAATAAAGAACTCACCTATAGTGTATGGAAAGAGATATCAGGCCGTCTCTTGAGGGTAAACTTGTAGACGCCCAAAATTATATACTGAAACCAGGCTGGCACAGGACCTTTAATGTGCAGCCAGAAGCACACGTAACTACACTTTGTGAGTGGAAAGAATTACAATTGTGGTGCAGAATTCAAGGCGTAGTCCATTATTGTATCACATTGTTACTTAACCCATGCGGAAAGATTCAAGTCGTCAGCGACATCTATCCTAATACAAAATGGACAGTTACTGTGGGGAACGCTCAACCCTGGACACATATATATGGTGTGATATGTGGGGGATTGTTGGTGCTTTCTTTACATGGAGAGAGTTTGCTCTCAACATGCCTTGTAAATTTTAGTCCCACATCGGAAATGCACCATGAGTTATCTCAACATATATACTTGGGTGTGTTGTTGAGAGATGCACATGGGGTGGTGACCCTAAGGAGGGAACCATGTGGGTGATTTTACTAGGAGGTAAGAATAAGGCTCCAAGGATTAAGCATTAATGCTTTTGTCATTCTCTTGGATTAATTTCCATTTGGAGCTAAGCCCAAAGGGGCTTAGCGACTCGGACTCGGACTCGGACTCTGGCTCATGGGCTCATGAGGCGTAATGTGGCGTTTTGTTGGCGCACTTTGCACTTAGCACGTCAGCAGTCATGCGATCTTTATGCGGCTCATATGCGGCCATGCGGTCTTATGCGGCATACGGCTCATATGCGGCCTCATGTGGCTCATGCGGCTCATGCGGCCATGCGGTCCATGCGACACATACGGCTCATGCGGTCCATGCGGCTCATGCGGTCCATGCGGCACATGCGGCTCATGCGGTTCATGCGGCCATGCGGCTCATGCGGTCCATGCGGCTCATGTGGTCCATGCGGCCCATGCGGCCATGCGGCTCATGTGGTCCATGCGGCCCATGCGGTCCTTGCGGCCATGAGGCTCATGCGGCCAGGCTGCTGCTGCTGCTGCCGCATGGAGGGCTCCGCTGACTGTGCAGATTACAAGTCAGTTATGGAAAGGCTGAATCAATGCGATTAATTCAGATCCTATCTTTGTGGGATTTGAATTAATTTCGTTCCTATCTTTGTGGGATTTGAATTAATCTCGTTGCTATCTTTTTGGGATTTGATTCAATCTTTCCATAACTGAAGAGGCGGCTAGGGTTTCCACCTCTCTCTCTATAAATACTCTCTTCTGACCTCCTTTGTGGTTACTACGAAAATATAAGTCAGAAAAGGAGAAAGAGAGAGAGAGTGCTGCTGCCGCCATTGCAAGTCCATCCAAGGAGTCAGAACAGAGGTGACTTCGAGCGTTCCACAAGTTCTTCAAACTTGCTGGTTCCTGTAAGCAGATCGTGTGGGGCGAATCTTGCTTTGAGCAACGGTGTTTTGACACCCCAGCATTGTTCTTCTTCTCATCTCTCTCTAGATTATTGTAACTCGTTCTGTCCCAATTGCAACACGTTTGCAAGGAAGAACGAGAGATCTTTTCTTCTCTATTTTCCTCCTCCATATTGTAATCGGGTTAATTGGTATTTGTATCTTCGTAGATCTTTGTTGCATCTGTTTTACCATCTTTGATCAAGCCCCGGGACTAACACATAAAGCCTATTGGTCCTGCTAATGGTTTCCATTTGTCCATATGAACCAATGGTCAATTATATGTTCATAAATGTAGGACACCAATTTCCCAATGAATAGCTACTGACAGGTCAGGAGGTTAGAGGAGAAACCAAGTCGAGTTTACAGCGGTAAAGGCAAATGGATATGACCAATAGGTAACTGTGAGGAATGCTCTCTCTCAAAACATTTGTACATTAGTTGGGTTAGGACAGTAACAAGGGTGTTCCCAGGTATGAAATTAGGATGAAGGGTGTTCTAACAACCCAGGAAAGCAGGGTGTTGGGTATACCTATATTAGGCAGAAATGGGCTATGAAGAGGTTGCTTACATATTCAGATACTTGGGTACCAGGTAGCTAGGACAGTTAGTGTATAGAACCAGTACAGTAGAGTAGAAGGGGTCTCCTGACTGATATACTACAAATATAAATGTACATGAGTGGACAAGGGTTAGAGAGAGAAAGGAATATATAGTACCAGTAAGGATAGAACACAAGGATACAAATCTAGCTATCATAACACCTAAAACATGGTATAGAAGGGAAACCAAGACTAAGGTAAATAGTAAATGGTGAACCAAATGATTTACCTACCCAATTGGGGTACCAGTAGAGTTAGGAAATGACCTCGAGACTTAACAATGAATAGTTAGACTTGTGTACTCTTGAAACTATATATTGACTCCATTATAAATTATCAAATAGGTTACTTAGAAAGATTCAGTTTAGCCTGGGTTGATCCAGATGCAGACGAGCAGGTTTGAGCCAGCATCAGACCACGGTACTACCACAGTTGAGGATATTATTGATGATTAGCATAGTTTGGACTCAGATATTTATTTCATGTCTTTATTTTACTTCCGCCTATTTGGTAGTGGATTTGTATCCACCGGACGTAACTTGAATTCTTGATAACTTGAAACATTCAGTTTATATTATTCTCTATTATTCAGTTTCATTGACATTCATTGATCTTAGTTGTATCCTTATTATTCTGTGGATGAGATATAGATTGCCAAGTGATTCTGGATTTCTGTGACTGGTGTATACTAGACAGCGTTCTACCGCCGACACTGCGGCGTAGGCTGGACTTGGACACAGACTCATATCCGAAAAGCGGGTGCGGATCGTGACAGTACTTCTGAATCTTGATGTCCAGAATCTTTACATAAGCCAAAGACCCCAACACTCGAATAACATTCAATTTGGGTATGACTTTAAACCATAGTTCATGAGGAACCACTTCTAATTGTGCGAATGCCACCCTGTTGTGAACAAAGGTAGTTGTTAGCACAGCTTCTCCCCAAAAACAGTTTGGAAGACCTGTTGTTAAAGACATAGAGTTCATCATCTCCGTCAAAGTATGGTTCTTCTTTTTTGCAACTCCATTAAATTGAGGGAAGTACGAAGCAACAGTCTTATTGATAATTCAATGTTCTCTGTAGAACGATGTGAATTCAAGAGATCGATACTCTTCACCTCGGTCACTTTTGAGTCTCTTGAATTGTTGACCCGTTTGTTGTTCGGTCTTTGTCTTGAAGTCCTTAAACTTCTCGAACACTTCATATTTCATTTTGAGAAGGTAGACAAAAGTGTACTTTGAGTAGTCATCGATAAAGGTGAGTAGGTATTTCATCTCAGCCTGTGGAAAAGTGCCTAAAGTTGTAGATATCTTAGTACACTAACTCTAGAAGATTATACTTCGGTTCACTCGCTTGAATGGATTTCTTACAATCATAATCTGAGCACAAATTTTACATTTCTCTACCTTCTTACACAAACATTTAGAGATAAAGCCTAGATTAGACATTTTGTTAATTCTTTTATAATGAACATGTCATACTCTATTATACTACAACCAAGAGGGTAACAAAAAAATATTTCATTAATACATCCATTCAGAGCTAAAAGCTGAATTTTGAACATTCTTTCGGTACAAATGCTTTCCCGAAATAAGCTTTATCTGACCAGCATTGATATCCATACTTAAACCTGCATCACACAACATGCTTCAAGAAATTAGATTATTTGCGACATCAAGTACATGCTTCGTATTCTCTGGTGTAAGTGACTTCCTCGAAGTTATCTTCAGCACCACCGTCCGGATTCCTAAGTCTTCAGCTTACGTCTTGCTTGTTATTGTTACCTTCTCAAATGAAGGTTCATAAATGCTGAAAAGTTCCTTCACATAACACACAGGCCCAACTGTCCACGCACGACTTAGTATCTATGCTAATAATTCAACCTACAAAATAATAGCAATAAGGTTAAACTCACATTCTTTGTGTTCCTTTGGTTTTGGCCATGGCATGGACCCGCAATCGTTTTTGAAGTAGCCCTTCTTGCCACAATTGAAGCAAGTATCATCCGCTTTTAGCTTAGACTTGAAGGGAGTAGACTTCACCCTCATACGGTTGGAGTCCTTCCTCATCCATTTAAAGGTCGTCTTCTGCTTGCCCTTTTGATCCCATCCTGGATGATGTTAGCTTTGGCAAACTGCTTGGACATGGAGCCTATCTTGATCTTGCTTCTAACTTAAGCGCATAAGAACTTAGCTTTGTCATCAATACGAATAAGCGCATAAGAACTTCAAGTTTTATTTTCGCCTTCTTACAGTAATATTGGTAGAAAATCCATCATAGCTAGTAGGAAGTTTGGACTGAATAACTCCCACCATAAATTTGTCAACTAAAGGTATGGCATCTTCTTCTAGCTTTTGTTACGACTTCATAAGCTCCTTGACATGCGGCAACTCTTTTCGTCTTTAAACTCCATTTTCATAAATTTGTTGACGATGTACACTTTTGACATATTTTCATTGTCCTTGTACTATTTTTCAAGGGACTCCTAAATGTCTCTCGCTTTTTCCTTCTTGTTGTAGGACTCGGTCAATGAATCCTCCCAAGCGTTAAGGATTAACAACTTGCAGAGGTTGTTATCTGTCACCCCCCACTTTCCTGAATAGGGCTAATATAGTCATTTACATTTATTATTATTATTATTATTTAAATATTTATTTAAGTTATTAACATCAGTGTAATTATTTTGTGGTTAAATAATTAATTTTTAAAGATAAGTATTGTGTACTATTGAGTTTTTACTTATAAAAACTTTTAATATATTAAATAAATATGGATATGGAATATTTAGTTTATTTTAGAAATAATTTTAGAAATTTTTATATATTGTTTGGTATTTATTTTATTTTATGGGGTATATGTATATATATATATGGATATGTATAATATTTATATATAAAGAAAAAGAAAAAAAATTTAATAAGAAATATTTATTAGTGGGAGAGTGCTAAAGGATTTATTATATAATTATATAATATGGGTATGTGTGTGTGTGTATGTATGTATGTATGTATACATACATACATACATACATATATATATATATATATATATATATATATATATATATATATATATAAAGTAATATATATATATAAAAAAAAAATATAAAGTAATATATATATATATATATATATATATATATATATATATATATATATATATAAAGTAATAAAGAAAAGATATAAAAAAAATGAAAGTCAAAATAGAAAAGAAGAAGTCAAAATTAAAACATTAAGCAATCAAACAAACGCACACACACATACACACACACAAAGCAACAGCAGCAACAATACCAAACCAAGCCCCATGGGCTTTCAACCGAAACCCGACCCCCCCTTTTCATATATACGTGTTAGAGAGAGAGAGAGAGATTAATTTTTACAAAACCCTAGCCGTCACCCCCAACCCAGCGCTCACCCCGACGTCGACCCCGACGCCTCTGACACGCCCGAGGCCGACCGTGCATCGCCGGAGAAGCGCGGGCGCGCGCGCCAAGACAGCAGCGGCAGTAGTCATCGACCCAACTTCGCGAGCGAATTTCTCCTTCCTCGCTCGATCGTTTCACGATCCGTTTCTGCTGGTATGTTCACAACATATACGTCTTCGTATTCCTTCAAATATTTCGTACCGATTCGCATCATGTGCAACGAAAAACGAGTTACAAAATCGAGAAAAACTTCATTTATTGGACGTTAGAAACTGTCCCGAAATCCCAACTTTGTGGCCGATTTGCGACCAGCGTGTTGCTAGTTTTCAAAATCGGTCTGAAGAGACTTGTAGACAACATATAGGAGATCAAAACCCTTCTTGTAGATTTAATTTTTATGCATTATACAGAAAGTTATTGGTTTGTGAAGTTGGAGAAAAAACTGTTTTCAAAAACTGAAATTTTAGGAAAAATGTCCCGATACGCCGTCCGTACTGTCAATCCGGGCGACGTAGTCGCGAACCGAAAGTATCGAAAGGTGCGTATCGACTTTGTGGACGTGTGGGCTTTGACGGAATTTAAATTATTCGCGTGTGCGCGACGAATTTGATGCGTATCCGTCAAAATTTACCGTATCGACCTTTTTGCAAATTTGTCAATTACTTTGTGCACGCTCGTCATATCGAGACGAAACTTGCGCCAACAGGACCGTATTATTTTTCTGGTTCTATATGCCAAGTTTGGTCCGAATCTGAGAAGGTCGACCGGAATGCTATTTTGGCGGGCCTGCGATCCGATCCAACAGGCGAATTTGTGCACGGTCCACCGGAATCCAACTTTGGACATACGGTTGGGTTCATCTCGTCTAACCGGACCTGTAGACATGTAGTTTGATGACTTTAGAGACCGTAGGTTCGGACACGTTTTTTGGTACAAAGTGGGTCCAACGGCGGACGCCATTTTGACCCAAAATTATCGTTTTGTCCCTGTGTCCAGAATTGGACTTATGGATAGGCATTTCTAGCTAATTTGACCATTCTGAGAACGTTGGTAATGTCTGTTTCAGCATTATGAGACTGTTGTGCGAGTTGACCGTTCGTGGCTCATTGAGTGGTTTATAGTTCGATTTTCTCAGCTCAGGATAGCAGGCAAGTACATTCTCTGATAGTTTTCATTGCTTTGATATCTACTACATCCGATTCAGTTGTAGTGTTATACTTGATTCTCGACACGAGGATACACGGACTAGTATACGTGAATCTCGTCATGAGATGTCATTCCTGGTTTACCTGGTATATGAGTACATTGTTCGATATTGTATCATGTACTTATATAGACACCGATTTGGGAATGGGCTGGCCCCCTGCTCTTCGAATCCCGTGTCATGACCTGTCACGACCGGCACCCTGATGAGGGGCACGAGCACGTGGTTACGTCCAGCCTACGCCGCAGAATCGACGGTAGAACGCTGTATATAAGGTCTGTAAATACTACGACTAAACAATATAAAGGTATCTGTACAGTATATACACTCCGAATGGAGGTGACATAGCAATACAGTCTCAATCACAAAATAAAACTAAGGTAGATAGCATGGAAAGGAAAATGATAGATGAAATAGGAAATAAGTTCAAGATCCACACAAGCCCGGAGATATACACAACGTCACAGAGTCACAGGAAATAAATATAAGCTACTACAGTCTAAACAAAGCTGGATCGCAGTCCAGGCAAGCCTAACTAAACTAACTACTCTGGGAGTGCAAAGTCTAGTGGCTCTACTATCAAGCCACGGTCCTGGTCTACTCCATCTAACTCGACCCCATAATAGGTCGGACAATCTGCCTCAGAATCATCTGTAATATATCAACGGTATCCTGTCAGGAAAATGAGCAAGTACAAACACTAACAGCAGTTCCATATGAATTGACAAATTCTATAAGAGACAGTATAATAAAATACAAGACAAAGATATGGGAAAACTTGGGAGCCATTTGAAAGCCGAGCTACAACCCGTAAACCAAATAAGGACCGAGGTTGTAACCCTACTCCCAAACAGAACCTAGCCTCCAATCAAAGTATAGCATAAGAGCATGTAGAATATGTGAAATACGAGACAAAATTAACAGAAAAATATATATCAAGATGTGAGTACTGAATAGGACGACAACATATAGGATGACTTAGGAACTATTCAGAAGCCGAGTTACAACCCTTAAACCAAATAAGGACCGGGGTTGTAACTCTTCTCCCGAACAGAACTTAGCCTCCTATGATAAATAAATATAAAAAAATGTGACTTGAATTATTAGAGCGTTATGTGATCGGCTTGGGAAACATAATCAGGCTATCCACTTGGCCCGACAATCACATGAAAATCTGGAAAGGGTCATGCCGGCCAACCTGGATAACGAGCACATGAATAAGATCTTGCTACACCCTACGTGAGGTGAGAGTGGCGCAAGCACATGAATATAGTGACATGGGGCTTTGATCACATAGCCCCTAATAATTCCCCACCCCCGAATAGTATAATAGATCTGGGCATGACACGTCATGACACGGGATTCAAAAGCAGGGGGCCAGCCCACTCCCAAATCGATGTCTATACAGTACATGAAATAAGAATATCGCGTACCAATATACCAAGGAAGTCCAGGAATAACATCTCATGTCATGATCCAAATATACTAGTCTATGAACTATCGTGACTGGAAATCGAGTAAGACACTACAACTGAATCGGATATAGCAGATATCAAGACAATGAAAACTATCAGTGAATGTACTCGCCTGTGGTCCTGAGCTGATAAGGTGAACAGACGCTCAGAGTAATCACAGACCTAAAATGAGATACTATAAGTCAAACAGGGTTTAACAATGAAAGGAAAGCTAATCTAGTCATGATATGCAAGTCTAAGTCAAAACTAGGTCAAACTAAGTCACACCAAGCTAAACTAGGTCAGACTAAGCCAAACTAGGTTACACTAGGACAACCAAGGTCAAACAAGGTCACAGGAAGTCAATCCAAATCAAACTAGGTCAAACGGGATCAAAGGTTGACTTACAGTTGACTTTTGGTCAACTAGTCAACCCTGGTCAACTCTAGGTCAACCCTAGGTCAAACTAGTCTAATGTTGACCAACTGTTGACTTTCAATCAAATGGTCAACTCTGGTTTGGTTTTGGTCAATTCTAGTCACTTATAGGCTAAGTTTGACTCTCGGTTGACTTTTGGTCAAAATGGTCAACCGAAGTCAAAACTTGTCTAGGAGCACTATTTCTGACCATTACCAACCAAGGGAACCCAATCCTAACCATATCTTAAACCCTAAACCACTTACCTTAGCTATAGACAATTACCTACATTTACCCTTCACAAGGTAAATACCTATACCTTGCACATACCACTCTAACCTTGGAATACTAACCTAGGCTTCCTAGGATAGCTAGACACTAACATATACTAACATTACCTACCATAAAATCCTAGTACCTAGGTCATCTAGTCCATCTTATGACACATGTTGATTACCCTCACATTACCTTACCATATAATATCCTAACATTAGCTAACTACTCACACGCACCCACACAACTCTAAACAACATATGGGACTGATTTTGGTAATTGGGTGAATGCATATGTGAATGGTGATATGAGTGGATATATATGAATGGATATATGATTGGGTTGAGTGAATGAATGAGTGAATGAATGGGTTGGTGAATGATAAAATATGGATGAACAAGTGGATGATTGAATGGATGGGTGATTAATAGTGTAAATGAATGAAAGGATAGAGGGAAGAATGAATGGGTATGTGAATGGTGGATATGAATGAATATGTATATGGGGTGGATGATGGAATATGGATAGATGGATGGATGCATTGATTTAATGAATGGATGAATTTATTGAATGAATGGAATGGTAGAATGAGTGAATATTTGGATGTGGGAATGGGGCTGTCCTAGGCTAATATAGGGCTGTCCAAATGGGGTGATATGGCTGTCCTATAGGGCCTGAAATGTGGGCTAAGTGGGCTGCCTAAATGGCTGAACATGGGGCTAATATAGGCTGCCTATGGGCTGTCCCCTCTCCCTAATACTGCTGCTACAGCAGCTGTTATCAACAGTCCCCTGTGGGGACTGTTCAGCCACCAAATCAGTCCCCTATGGGGGGGGGGGGGGGGGGGGGGGGGGGGGGGGGGGGGGGGGGGGGACTGATACTATGTTGTTGCTGCTGTTTCAAACAGCAGCCTCCCCCCTCTAACTCCTCATCTCCCCACTCTCTATCACTCTATAAATATATCTCTATCCCATTCTCAATATCTCTATACTCTCTAATTCTCTATACTCTCTCCATCACAACACACACACACTAACCAATTCTACCACCACTCCAACACTCTTAATCCCTCTCTCACTTGCCCGAAATCTCTACACATACCCACACATATATATTTTAGACACACAAACATACCAATATATATATATCACACAATGTATATATATAGAGAGAGAGAGATACATATATACCTATAACAAATGATATATATATACACATGATATAAATAGAATATGATACAATAAGATACATGAAGAACACACTAAGAACAACACTCTAATAATCTGAGATTAAATATACTTTAAATCATTCCTACAATATATAATAAAATACAAGTGTCCAAAATAGGGATTTCCCACTAGGACACAATACAACACAAAGACACACCTAAAAGTCTCCAAATGGACACAAATAGGGATACAACCATGGAGGTCATTCCTATGGGTCCAAAATAATCCTATATGCATGAAGGAAGGAAATGGAGAAGAGATTATACCTCCCGGTAGATCGAATCTAGGAAAACCACTCTCGATACGACACCGACACGTAGAGATCTCCAAATGGACACGAACGAGTTTCGAAACCTCCCAAACTTGGCTAGCTCCTTCCTTTGCTTGAGTAGAGAAGGAATGAAGAAGATTGGGTGGAGAAATGAATTGATTTGATGGAGAAATCAATAGGAATTCTTCTCTAAATTTGGGGAAGAACAAGAGAGAGAAAATGGAGTGGATAATGCCAAGGCTCATTCCTATCCCCCCCCCCTCTAGTTGGCCGGCCATATGGGCTTAGGTGTCCCCCTCTAGAAATGTCTAAAAAGCCCTCCCACTAATCTATTTAATTAATATTAGGAATGGTTAAAGGTTGAGGTCAAATTAGTCATGATTAAGTCTCTAATCCAACCAACCCTATCCATAAATAATTAGTCTAACCCACTAACTAAATATAATGCCATGTGGGCCATGCCTAACTAATGTGTGGATCCCACTAGAGTCAAAACTACCCCGGGTCCCCGATACAAGTCGGATTGAGTTGAAATTCGAACCCGACTCAAATAACCCCAAAACAATATCATAAATAATAAAATAAATTTCAAAAAATATTCTAAAATAAAAATGACCAAAATACTCCTGTTCTTGAAAACTGGGGGGTGACATGACATGTCATGTCTGGAGTCATTATACTACTCGGAGATGGAAAGTTATTAGAGGTTATGTGATCATTACCCCTACTTGTTTATTACTTGTGCATAGCTCCACCCTCACCACACGTAGGGTGTAGCCTGACCTTATACTACTTGTGCATAGCTTTCCATTTTGGCCGGCCTGATCTCTATACTATTATACTACCTGTGCATAGTCGGTCAAATGGAACAGCCTGATCTTGACCCAAGCCGATCACATAACGCTCTAATATCTCATGGCACTTTATTTTTATGTTTACATCATACCTCAGATTACTTTCCACTGTTTATATCCAGTTTTATCTTCTCACACATGACATGATATCCAGTTCTCTTGTACTGTTTTACTTTCAGTCTTGACATTTCATTTTGTATTTCATTATAATTGTCTCTTATAGTATTTATCAATTCACATGGAACTGTTGTTGGTGTTTGTACTTGCTCATATCCTGACAGGATAACCCCCATTGTTTTTCAGAGGATTTAGATGCAGATTGCCCGACCTACTACGGGTTTGGCATAGATGAAGCCTACGACCAGGACCAACCTGTGGACCCGGTGCTCATAGAGGACGCACAGCCTGTAGTGACTTAGTTTAGCTAGATTTTATTTGGATTATATTCCAGCTTGATACTTTGAGACTTGTAGTATTTATTTGAGATCTTGTGTTATGTCTTCAAATTCTGAACTTGTGATTGTGACTCAGCACTATTTCAGACTATTTATTCATCTTGTTTCTTTATCATATGCGTGCCTATCTTCCTTAGATTTATGTGATTGAGTTGTGTTTATATTCTTCCGTACGGAGATGACAGGTTATATTATTGTGTCTTAGATTCTATATATTCTAGATGACCTTTACAGCGTTCTACCGCCGACACTGCGGCGTAGGCTGGACGTACCCACGTGCTCGTGCCCCTAAACAGGGTGCGGGTCGTGACACGTTTTTATGGTGGTCCATGCAGGTCAGAGTCGCAACTAGTGCGATTTCGTAATGGTGCTCGACTTAGAGTGCTAATTACAAGTCTCCTCTTAGGATATAGGTTTTAGGTTATGATAGGAGTTACTCAATCACATATTAGAAAAATTCCAATCTTTTGATTATCAAGACAACTCTCCTTGCATTTCGAAATAAATTGTCCTTCCTTGACGATATCTTATCATGTGCCATATTAATCTCTTTGCTTAGGACTTTTGAGAGATTCCTGGGACGACTCTTGGGAATCTTGTTTTGAACGTCAATTTGAAATCATTTCCTCTTATTTTTCTGCACCCTTAATCCTTGTTATTGAATTTGATATTGATGGATCATCGTTGATTTTGATTGTCATATCGAGATGAATTTTATGGCCCGAGTTAAGATATCTTTTGATAACATATGTTGACGGAATAACAGGGAAGGTAAAACGTCTACTTAGTTATGGAACCTGGAGTTTATCGCAACTATATTAGCCGGCGTGACGGAAACGTAGAGACCTGACTTCGGATGTACATATCTTGGTCATGAGATTTGAGATTTCTCGCAGCTATACTAGTTGGCGTGGCGAGGATTCCAGACGATATGATTATAGAGGTGCATACCTAGTTATGGAATCTACCGTTTATCGCAGCCTTGCTTACTGGCGTGACGAGGATTCTGAGTATCATGATTTAGGACAGACGTGTATGATTATCAGATTGTATCTTGAGAAGGGTCCTAACATGTCATCTCTATCATTTCACTTCTATTATTATAGATTATGTTCCAACCTCAATTAGCTTAGGAGTAAGGATACTTTCGGTTCTTTAGTCCAGGTCCTTGTAGATTCTCATTCATTATAGGTTCTTCGTAGTATGATGGCTTGGTGATTTGCAATTGGTCTGTGTCCTTGAGTAATTGTGTTAATAGTTTAGAGTATGGTTAGAAAGCATTGTATATGATTGTTGATAGTTAAATATAGATGAGAACCCTAGAGTGATTAATAAGTGTTTAGGTAGGAGTTGCAGCAGGTACCAGAATAGGAGGAGTACCCTAGTAGCTAGAAACGAAGTATTTCAAGTGTTATAGAAGTTTAGGCACCAACAGTTTAGTGTTAGTTGGAGGAGAGACATGAGCAACCTAATATAGGGGTACCATCCAAGTATCATATAGATGAGTTAGTGCCTTGTGTAGACAGCGTCAAGACTTGGGTAGACACCCTAGAGAGAGTATCCTAGATAGACGAATGTTCTTCTGTGACTTGATTTCTGGAGCGTCAGAGATATCAATCTCTGAAAACTTCTTTCATGAGTTTGTAGTAGACAAGATTATCTTCATTTTGATATATCATGTCCCACTCAAACTCGTTCTCTTGTACTATCTTTGTATCGCACAACTTTCGGATCAATTTAGGCCATTGACCATTCCCACTTTTATTTATGATTATCATATGCACATTGCCATGACTTTTAATTTAGGAGCACAAGACTAGTTGTTTTCTCAAAACCAACTTCATATGCATGATCTAGACAAGACATCCTATGCCCGTGACCTTCGTGTCCCACTCAGGCACACCATCTTGTGCTTCATTTTATCACACGACTTTCCTGATACAAGGCCCAATCTTGATTCACCCCACGAAGTCACTTTATTTCCGACTCGAATTGGGGGCACCATTTCGACCCAAACTTGTTGACCCAAAATATGGACACGACCAACATTAAGCCTACTACCCACATGACACTTGTGTCCCATTCAACTGAGTCCCGCATGCTATTTATTTACCCACATTCATTTGAGGAAGACAATAGAAGGTAGTACCCCATAAGTGTAGTATAGTATCCTGGATAGAGTATGCCAATAAGTTGAGATCTTCACGGATCACAAGAGCTTGAAGTACGTGATCACCCAGAAGGAATTGAACATGAGGCAGAGGAGGTGGCTTGAACTGATGAAGGACTTCGATATCTAGTTGCAGTACCATCCAGGAAAAACCAACGTAGTTGCAGATGCTTTGAGCAGGTATCCAGTTGCTATGTATTTGACGGCAAATCGTCATCTATTGGCCGATCTGGATAGTTTGGGTATCGAGGTGATCATTCCGGGGATGGCGGTTCAGATGTGGGGTTTACATATTCAATCTGCGTTGATGGACAGAGTCAGATCAGCACAGTTTGATGACGTGGCCCTGAGGAGCATCAGGGAGCAGGTGCAATCAGGATTGCTAGACGATTTCTCTATAGCCGAAGATGGGTCGCTGAGGCACGATACTAGATTGTGCGTTCTGAGTGGAGAGCTTTAGGAGGAGGTAATTTAGAAAACGCATCATTCTCAGTACTCTATGCATCCTGGAGCCAACAAGATGTACAGAGACCTGAGGGAGCACGTATGGTGGTATGGCATGAAGCGAGAGGTAACTCAGTTTGTATCTCGATGCTTAGTGTGCCAGCAGGTGAAAGCCGAGGGACAGAGGCCAGGTGGTCTGCTTCAGCCACTACCCATTCCAGAGTGGAAGTGGGAGCACATCACTATGGACTTCCACGATCTTCAGGAGGGAAAGACGCGATTTGGGTCATCGTTGATAGATTGACCAAATCGGCCCACTTTTTCCCTTTCAAGGTGGGATTATCTACGGAGAAGCTGGCAGAGATGTATGTGCGACAGATAGTCAGATTGCACGGAGTTTCGGTGAGCATAGTCTTGGATCGAGATAGTCGTTTCACTTCTCACTTATGGAGGAGTTTGCATACTAGCTTGGGCACCCAGCTCAAGTTCAGTACCGTGTATCACCCCAGACGGACGGACAGTCAGAGAGGACCATCCAGACACTCGAGGATATGCTTCGTACTTGTGTGTTAGACTTCGGGGGATCTTGGGAGGATCATCTTCACCTGGTAGAGTTTGCTTACAACAACAGCTATAAGGCTAGTATAGAGATGTCGCCATTCGAGGCTCTATACGGACGGAGATGTCGCACTCCTTTGTCATGGGACGATGTCGGTGAGAGAGTTTTGCTTGGCCCGGAGATGGTGGTGGATGCAGCAGAATAGGTTAAGTTGATCAGGGATAGACTTCGGGTGACTCAGGATAGACAGCGGCATTGGGCCGATAGCCACCGGAGACCGTTAGAGTTCGAGGTTAGTATCAGTTTTTTATGTTTGTGCTTGTTTATGATTGTTTGCTTTAGGGTCTTGTATTGAGTCTTGTCTTGTGTCTAGGTTGGCGATATGGTGTTCCTAAGGATTTCTCCGACACGGGACACGATTCGTTTTGGCCGAGGCAGGAAGCTTAGTCTGCGCTTCATCAGACCTTTCACTATTCTTGAAAGGGTCGGTGCAGTAGCCTATCGACTAGACTTGCCGCCTACGCTCGAGGGAGTTCATAACGTGTTCCATGTGTCGCAGTTGAGGCGGTACGTGGCAGACCCTAGTCACGTATTGGATCACTCCGAGTTAGAGGTGGGGCCTACTCTCCGCTATCCAGAGCAGCCCGTAGAAATTCTGGATCGTCGGGAGAAGGTGCTCCGGAACAAAGTTATTCCTTGATTTGTGTTGCATGGAGGCATCACTCTCCAGGTGAGTCTACCTGGGAGAGAAATGACGAGACGCGGGAGCGTTACCCTTATCTATTCGAGCCTTGAGGTATATTCTCCTTGTTATTGCTTGCTTGATTTATGCTAGTTTGCTCTAATTTCGATGACGAAATTTTTTTTAGAAGGGTAGATTTGTCACCCCCACTTTCCTGAATAGGACTAATATAGTCATTTACATTTATTATTATTATTATTTAAATATTTTTTTAAGTTATTAACATTAGTGTAATTATTTTGTGGTTAAATAATTAATTTTTAAAGATAAGTATTGTGTACTATTGAGTTTTTACTTATAAAACTTTTAATATATTAAATAAATATTTATATGGAATATTTAGTTTATTTTAGAAATAATTTTAGAAATTTTTATATATTGTTTGGTATTTATTTTATTTTATGGGGTATATATATATATATATATATATATATATATATATATATATATATATATATATATATATATATATATATTTTAATTTTCTTAATTGTTGTATATATATATATATATATATATATATATATATATATATATATATATATATATATATATATATATATATATATATATATATAAAATATATATATATATATATATATATATAAAAATATATATATATAAAAATATATAAAATATATATATATAAAAAAATATATATATATATATATAAAATATATATATATATATATATATATATATATATATATATATAAAATATATATATATAAAATATATATATAATATATATATATATATAAAATATATATATATATATATAAAATATATATAAAAAAATATATATATATATATATATATATATATATATATATATATATATATGGATATGTATATGGATATGTATAATATTTATATGGATATGTATAATATTTATATATAAAGAAAAAGAAAAAGATTTTAATAAGAAATATTTATTAGTGGGAGAGTGCTAAAGGATTTATTATATAATTATATAATATGTGTATGTATGTATGTATGTATGTATGTATGTATGTATATATATATAAAGTAATAAAGAAAAGATATATATAAAAAAAGTCAAAATAGAAAAGAAGAAGTCAAAACTAAAACATTAAGCAATCAAACAAACGCACGCACACACACAAAGCAACAGCAGCAACAATACCAAACCAAGCCCCATGGGCTTTCGGTCGAAACCCGACCCCCCCTTTTCATATATATGTGTTAGAGAGGAGAGAGAGAGATTAATTTTTACAAAACCCTAGCCGTCACCCCCAACCCAGCGCTCACCCCGACGTTGACCCCGACGCCTCTGACACGCCGGAGGCCGGCCGTGCATCGCCGGAGAAGCGCGGGCGTGCGCGCCAAGACAGCAGCGGCAGTAGTCATCGACCCAACTTCGCGAGCGAATTTCTCCTTCCTCGCTCGATCGTTTCACGATCCGTTTCTTCTGGTATGTTCACAACATAGACGTCTTCGTATTCCTTCAAATATTTCGTGCCGATTCGCATCATGTGTGACGAAAAACGAGTTCCAAAATCGAGAAAAACTTGATTTATTGGACGTTAGAAACTGTCCCGAAATCCCAACTTTGTGGCCGATTTGCTACCAGCGTGTTGCTAGTTTTCAAAATCGGTCTGAAGAGACTTGTAGACAACATATAGAAGATCAAAACCCTTCTTGTAAATTTAATTTTTATGCATTATACAGAAAGTTATTGGTTTGTGAAGTTGGAGAAAAAACTGTTTTCAAAAACTGAAATTTTAGGAAAAATTGTCCCGATCGCCGTCCGTCCCGTCAATCCGGACGACGTGGTCGCGAACCGAAAGTATCGAAAGGTGCGTATCGACTTCGTGGACGTGTGAGCTTTGACGGAATTCAAATTGGTCACGTGTGCGCGACGAATTTGATGCGTATCCGTCAAAATTTACCGTATCGGCCTTTTTTGCAAATTTGTCAATTACTTTGTGCATGCTCGTCATATCGAGACGAAACTTGCGCCAACAGGACCGTATCATTTTTCTGGTCCTGTATGCCAAGTTTGGTCCGAATCTGAGAAGGTCGACCGGAACGCTATTTTGGCGGGCCCGCGACCCGATCTAACGGACGAATTTGTGCACGGCCCACCGGAATCCAACTTTGGACTTACGGTTGGGTTCGTCTCGTTAAAACCGAACCTGTAGATATGCAGTTTGATGACTTTATAGACCGTAGGTTCTGGCACGTTTTTCGGTGCAAAGTGGGTCCAACGGCGGACACCATTTTGATCCGAAATTACCGTTTTGTCCCTGTGTCCAGAATTGGACTTATGGATAGGCATTTCTAGCTAATTTGACCATTCTGAGAACGTTGGTAATGTTTGTTTCAGCATTAGGAGACTGTTGTGCGAGTTGACCGTTCGTGGCTCATGGAGTAGTTTGTAGTTCAATTTTTTCAGCTCAGGACAGCAGGCAAGTACATTCTCTGATAGTTTTCATTGCTTTGATATCTACTATATCCGATTCAGTTGTAATGTTATACTTGATTCTCGACACGAGGATACACGGACTAGTATACGTGAATCTCGTCATGAGATGTCATTCCTGGTTTACCTGGTATATGAGTACATTGTTCGATATTGTTTCCTGTACTTATATAGACACCGATTTGGGAGTGGGCTGGCCCCCTGCTCTTCGAATCCCGTGTCATGACCTGTCATGTCTGGAGTCATTATACTACTCGGGGATGGGGAGTTATTAGAGGTTATGTGATCATTACCCCTACTTGTTTATTACTTGTGCATAGCTCCACCCTCACCACACGTAGGGTATAGCCTGACCTTATACTACTTGTGCATAGCTTTCCATTTTGGCCGGCCTGATCCCTATACTATTATACCACATGTGTATAGCCGGTCAAATGGAACAGCCTGATCTTGACCCAAGCCGATCACATAACGCTCTAATATTTCATGGCACTTTATTTTTTTGTTTACATCATACCTCAGATTACTTTCCACTGTTTATATTCTAGTTTTATCTTATATCTCACACATGACATGATATCCAGTTCTCTTGTACTGTTTTACTTTCAGTCTTGATATTTCATCTTGTATTTTATTATAATTGTCTCTTATAGTATTTATCAATTCACATGGAACTGCTGTTGGTGTTTGTACTTGCTCATATCCTGACAGGATAACCCCCGTTGTTTTTCAGAGGATTTAGATGCAGATTGCCCGACCTACTACGGGTTTGGCATAGATGAAGCCTACGACCAGGACCAGCCTGTGGACCCGGTGCTCATAGAGGACGCACAACCTGTAGTGACTTAGTTTAGCTAGATTTTGTCCGAATTATATTCCAGCTTGATACTTTGAGACTTGTAGTATTTATTTGAGATCTTGTGTTATGTCTTTAAATTCTGAACTTGTGATTGTGACTCAGCACTATTTCAGACTATTTATTCATCTTGTTTCTTTATCATATTCGTGCCTATCTTCCTTAGATTTATGTGATTGAGTTGTGTTTATATTCTTCCGTGCGGAGATGACAGGTTATATTATTGTGTCTTATATTCTATATATTCTAGATGACCTTTACAGCGTTCTACCGCTGATACTACGGCGTAGGCTGGACGTACCCACGTGCTCGTGCCCCTAAATAGGGTGTGGGTCGTGACATTATCTCTTTCCATTGCTGCAGAGCAGTAATCACGTTTGCGATAACACCCACGTTATCTGTTTCCATAATCACCGGTTTTGGTTCCTTCAGAACATACTCCACGTTTACAAGTTAAATATTTAAATTAATCTTCCTCTACCAGTTATTGTAGTGCTCTCCGCCAAACTTCTTGAATTCATAAAAGCTAGTATCCAGTAGACTTGTACTAGAACACATAGTTGGACCTCGAAAAGATTCTAATAATCTTGTAAAAAATTAAAGAATCCTGTTTGAGAATGCTGCTAAACTCACAAAAACTTCATAAAGTTTTGATTAGACGGAGACCACGAAAGTGGTGAAACAATAAGAACTTGTTAATAACCACAGGAATGGTGATAGTGGTGAAAATTCACTAAAAAGCAAATTGTGAAGCTGATAAAAGAAAACAACAAAGATACTAGTAAATAGATCAAAGTTCTTGACTACAGTGATGAGCTGCTAGAAAGTTGTTGTCATCGATACTGGGGTGGTGAAGATCGTTGTTGCTCAAAACGAGATATGATCATTTTCGTTGATCCGCTCCCAAAAACCATCAAGTCTTGAAGAACTTTTAGAACGCTTGTCACCCTCCTAAACGTCGAACAAGGCACTTAGTTGTTGTTGTTGTTTCTCTCTTTTCTCTTATGAGTTGTGTCTTGTTTTTGCACAAGTGCAAAAACACAGACCTTATATAGAAGAGCCAACCCTCTAGCAGCAATAACAGTCTACTAACAATGTTGGCAAAGAATTAAGGAAATAACTCCAATTTAAGTGGACGGTATAAAAAAGACAGTTATAAAACTGAACAGTCCAAGCAGCAACAAAACCACGACAATAGAGCAGAAGCCTCGCGGAAGCAGCTGTCACGACCCGACCCGCCGAATCGATCGTCCTCGCTGGGACGTGATGTCATAAGTTGCACGCGTACAAGACAAGAAATAATTTTTTTTAAATGGTTATCTCAAATTACAACATTTCACAGTGGAAGAAACTGGATCATATTGAAGTAAAGCAGAGTATACGAAACACTCTCTTTATTGAATAAGCAACGTGATTACAAAGGCTTTGAAGTAGCCCAATACACATGCCAGATTGGCTTACAATACTCATGATCTCCCTAGCCCACAAAGAATTTCATCGTTCCATACATCGGCTGCATCATCCTGTTGCAAGTTCGAACATCAATGCAGTCGCACGCCTCAAAATGCTAAGGCATTCCATGCCTTAACGCGTCCAAGCGAAACTTCACCGCGAACAAAACATTCCCTGCATCCTGCAAGCAATCTAGTGGGGATCAGTACTAATCCTCTCACGTACTGATAAGACCCACTCGCCTAAACCAACATTAAGTAAATTTATGAATATGCAGCTTAACTTGTGATCTTTGTATCTTTGCCTTAGGATCAGTTTCATAGCATATTATAAGCAGTAACGCATGTACGCATGGTAAACATGTATATTCGATTCTTTAAGCAAGCAGGCAACATATATATCTCGTATTGTTTCGTGGCGACTTCTTACCAGTATCGACGCACTTACCCTTGCACCGATGCAAGATGAATACACATACCATCTTTTCCTGTCATGTTATAAGTGATCTTTGTGCAGGATATGTGTACCTGCATCATTCAGCCCACCGGCCCCTATCTATATGAAGGTCGCTGGCATTTCAAGTCAAAATGGACTAAAATATCTTCTTATTTGGGTAACCCGGTGTCCTTCCCGTACGGGTTGCTATTCCAATAACTGAAGGACGTCGAACTTACCAACAATAGTGGCTTATCACATCAGTAGCCTATCGCAAATCGTCCCAAAAGATGTGCACCAACAGCGTTTATTCATTCCTCCTAGGCCGAACGGTCCCAGTGCCCCGGCCAATACTCGTTCGAGGAAAATCACGTACCCGTGCACGGCTATATACTCAAGTTCATTTGACCATGCAATACGCGTCTAACTTATACAACCAAACATAGTCTGAGTCTGAAACTTAAGAGTTCACATCATCTTGCATTACCATTCTTTCTTTCAACAATTCTACTCTTTCTTTCAATATTTTGTCGCATCGATTCAATGTTCTGTGGCTCGAAGCGCCAATTCAATATTCAAATGAACGACCCGAAGGTCCCAAACATTTTTAAGGCAACATACTACATTTGACAGTTTCGTGATATTTGTGCCACAACTGTTCACTTCGCACACGAAATATATCTTTCAATGTTCTATTACTTAACGTTCATTGTTATGCGATTCGTGCATTTGATGCACACCTCGATTCTATCTTTCAATGTGCTAGACTTATGTTCTTTCCTCCGACTCGTGCATTGAGGCACGTCTTGATTGAGTATTCAATGTTCTATGGCTCGTGCACTAAGGCACTCGTCTCGATATAGTCTTTCAATGTTCTAGCCCTCTAACTCGTGCACGGAGGCACGCCTTGATAGATGTTCTACAACTCATGCCTTGAGGCACGTTTCGATTCAATTGTTCAATGTTTCGTGACTCGTGCTTTTGATGCACTCGTCGATACAGTTATCCCATGTTCTTATGGCTTGCGCACCGAGACACTCGCCATTGCGATATTTCGATGTTCATTTGTGACTTGTGCACTTGATGCACATTTCACCTCAATGCTCTATCTGCACTGCGATTTCTCTCAATCAAGCCACGCACGTGGACTTGATAGGTTAACTTAGCATACAAGGTACATTTTAATTAAGCATGACGGAGTAGGAAAAAAGGGTCAAAGTCCTCCCATCTTATGCCGATACGCATGTCGTTTGCCGAGACAATGTGGCTCGATTCCTTAACTTCGTTGCACGGCCAACTCTTCTGACTTAGTCATTCGAGCACTTCGTTCTACGTTGAACTATCCAACTGATTCGGCCTACCGTGTCCATACTCCATACCTCAGTCCGTTGTGAGGCGATGCTTTGGTTTCGGCGGACTCCGTTGCAAACAAGGCACAAGATCGACATATTATAAGTCAACGTAAAAGCTCAGCCTGCACATGAAACCAACTAAAATCAATACTTGCTCGAAACGAACTTATCATCTCTTCGGGTCAACTTAGCACTTGTATCGATTCGCATCGATACTTCTTTGGGCCAATTTAATTCTTCAAGTCAACGACTCATCATAATGCACCGTACGGAACGGGACATTACAGCAGCAGTCCAGTGGAACCGCAGCACCACAGAACCCGCAAAGTCCGCAGAACCAGGGACCCGCAAAACTGCATAATACGTGAAACCTGCAAAGTCCGCAGAACCACATAATCCATGAACACTATGGAAGCACACGGAACTACAGCACGGTTCGTGGAAGCGCATCATCTCTGCGCATGTGCGAAGTGCAAAGTATGCCATCAAAGCGTCAATTTGCACCCTTCGTCCACGTCCACGCCCGAGCTCGAGTCCGAGGGCCTAGCTCGGACTCCTTGCAATAAATGTTAATAAAAACAAGGATTTGTTGTGGGATTTGAACCTTGTCCATTAGAACAACGTCCCGCCATACAAACTAGTTGAGCTAACGTATCTCATGTGTACAAGACAATAAATGAAAGCTCAAATATTGAAATACACACACTTGATATTTGTTTTACCATGAAATGGTGGAAGCGGGTCACTATTGACCCATTTCAAAGTAAACCCCAACACTAGACACTGAAGTTTGATCCAAGTACAAATTAGCTCTAGCCTTCCGTTCTCAGTTTATAGTATCACATATTACTTCATATATAAGCACACAAATAATCTATGTTGCAAGGAAAAAGAAAAGGATTACTTCGCCTCTTAACCGTCTCAAATAATTTATCACTCGGCACCGCATTGTCATGCACATATTTGATCGTGACACACAGATACAATCAAAATATAGTAGAGTACACTAAAATACGTGATGTGTCCGCAGTGTGTCACGTAGAATTCGCAATGTTCTGGAGAAGCAGTACAGAGGAAGTATGCGTACCGAAATCTTGCTCCCGCAGCCGAGGCTCCTCCCTCACCCCGGCGATCCTCCGCCTCTCGAAGGCCCCCCCGAGCCCCCTAAGCGTCTCGAGGGTCCTCCGGTACGGGGACACGTAGAAGTACACCTTCCAGTCATCGTTCTCGCCGGACGAGACGATGTCCCTTATGCGGGTCCCGCACGTCTCGGACTGCTCCCATCCCTTCCGGGTGATCCCGATCTTCGGGTCCGGGACGCGGGTGTAGGCGGCCTCGTCGACGTTGCCCTCGCTCTGCCCGTGCCGGACCAGGATGATCCGCTTCGGGCGCGGGATGGGGCCGGCGGAGGGGTGGGGATTGTGCGGGGAGCGGGTCCAGCCACCGCGGCCGAGGGTGTCCTCGCAGCAGAGGATGCAGGGGAGGGTGGCGGAGGAGTAGAGCATGGTCGGAGGAGTTCTGGATAAAGCTTATTTTTATTTCTTTATTCCCGTTTGGGTTCTGTGGTGGTTAGTTTTTATTTCGAGGGGATTTGGGTTTTTGGCGGGTTCGTCTTTGTTGGGGGGCAAATAGGCTGGCACAGGATCGTTTTTTAAGCATATATACATACAAGATATCTCAAAAATCAGGTCCTAAAAAGTGGAGGCGCCTGTAGTTCAAGGCGAAAGTAGCATGGGTACTTAGGCCTCGTTTGGTTACCGGAATTTGAGCTTGGAAAAGAAAAGTGATTCCTTTTCTATGTTTGGGAGCCAAAGGAAAGTTGTTGGAAAGGAAAAATGATTTCCAAGAGGTAGAAAAATAGGGAAAAAAGTGGTTCCTCCCATTTATCTAAGGAATCACTTTCCCTCCAACTTTTCCGCATTTATTACAATAAGTTTTGACCAAAATATCCATGTTCATAATATTATTTACCATTTTTATCCATAATATCTTTTAGACAAAAATATTTCTAAGTAATAATTATTTTTATTAGCACGAGGGTATTTTTGAAAAATTGACTTGATTTTGTTTCCTTTTCTTACAAACACCAAACACTATAATGGAAAGTAAAGATATATTTCGGCTATAATCCCGATCTTTCCAAACACCGGAAAGAAAAATTTATAGGAATTATAATTTCCTAAAGGAAAGGAAATACCAAGGAATCAGTTTCCTTTCCTTTCCATTCTGCGAACCAAACGAGGTCTTAGATTTTTTTTATTTTTTTTGAGGGTGTCCACTTCTTAATGGTGTTTGGAGGCATACCTCCAAGGGGACTCAAACCCATGTCACTGCTCCGGAGTGCTCCATCTTTCCCAACGGACTACGGCCACTGGGACACGGATACTTAGAATAAGTTGGCAGAGTTCAAATCTTCCAATTGTAACAACGTATAATTGTGTATGGATTGTAATTAAAAAAAAATTAAAATGTTATCTTCTATACATGTTACTAATGTTTTAACTTACGTATATGTTACTAATATAAAATTTTCACTTTTAGATGTAGGCATCTTTACTTATTTTTTAGAAATTGGAAGTCCTTAACATGTAAAAAAAAATCTTTTTTTAGAACGGTTAAAAAAACAAAAAATTCCTTACATGATAGACAAATTTAGAATATTTATATTGAAATGAAAATTTAGAGAATTTACAAATGAGAGGATGAGACGATATTAGAGATGGCATATGATACTAGAATAGAGTCATGTCACTGGAGGCAGCGTCCCAAAAAAGTATGGGCCAGTACCAACTCCAATGATGTTCCATAAAGAAAGATAAGTGAGTTGCCAACAGAGTTAGCAGTCTCCATAGTGTAAAGAGGGTGTGCCATGAGGGCACTATGGGTGCTTCTACAAAGTTGGCATTTTTTAAAACATGACATCATGTGTTATGCTTGGGTCTCCACCCAGTGAAATGTGGGAAACTAACAACACACCGGACAAAAGGACACGAGGAGAGGTCATTTTTTACATTTGAAACATCCTTACGGTTCAGCAGTTTATAAATAAAAATTCCATTTGAATTAATTTGTTGACCAACTTTGGATAAATAACTAATTTCATTCTGTTCACACAACCATACACATGTCAAGATAACAAACTATACTCGTGGTGGTTGGTGCCCCCACATTCTCTCTCCTAAGGAAAGCAGTTAATGTCTCACTCACTCCTCTCTTTCTATAGAACGTCGTTAGAGTCAGCACCTGCCACCTGGCTCCCATAGTTTTTTGGGACGCCAATTCATGTGACATAGTCTCTTTTCTGCCATTAGGTGTCATCTCTATTGACGTTTTTATCACTATTTGTAAACAATAAAGATTCTACCATTAGGTGTCATCTCTATTGACGTTTTTATCACTATTTGTAAACAATAAAGCTAGTTGGATTAATCTATCCCGATATAGGGAGAGATAAATTTGGTATATTTTATAAATATTTTAACTCTTCCTCTTATGTCATACTTTTTCATAGGGGTGAGCATTTTACGGTTGAAAACCGTAAACCGAATCGAACCGGACCGTAATTGAAGATTCGGTTCGGTTTTTAGCAAACCGGTTCGAATTTCGGTTTTAAGAATTAAATAATTCGGGTTTCGGGTCGGATTTCGGGTTTAGATTTAGAAATCCGACCCGAACCGAAAACCGAATCTCAGTTCATATATATAAAAAAAAAAAACCCTAATCTATACCTAACTCTCTCTCTCTACACTCTCCAAAGGCTGCAGCCTCCATTCTCTAGAGATCAATTCCTCTCCTCCCTCTTTCTTCGATCTCTAGTGGAGAAGTCTTCCTTCCGGCCGCCACTTCCTCTTCCTCTAACCTCTCCATGTCTCTCAAGTCGACGAGAGTCTCGAGTCCCCGATCTCTTTCTCTCGACTGAGATCTCTCGACTCTCGAGTACGTCGACGGCCGATGGTGACTGACGAACTAAGGATCCAACTCCCTCTTCCTCTTCTCCATTTCCCCATTTTAGTTTTGTGATTTTTTTTTTTTTTTTGCATAGAATCTTTGATTTTTATTAAATTTTAGGTCTGTGGATCTGGATTTCTTTTACAATATGCTATCTTTTGCTTCTACTTTGGACTTTGTTTTTGTGATTTTTATTAAATTTTAGGTCCGTGGATCCAATTTTTTGTTGGAAGATGGGATTTGATAGGATCCTTCAAATGTTTTAACTATTTTTATTTGATCTACTTTATTTCTATTCGATCTCCATCATGTTCTAAATTTCAATTTCTAATGCTTTTATCCTTTCTATTTGAGCCTTCTTATTTTTTGATAAACAAAAGGTGTTTGGAACGACCATGCCGAGATGATTGTTCAATTTGGAATTGTTCAACTTTTTTGATCTCCTTCCTATTTGGAACGACCCTGTTGAATTTCTTAGTCTTTCAATTGTTCAGTTTGGAATTTAGCATCAATTCTTGCTCCCATCTGGAGATGATTGCTCAGTTTAGAATTTATAGTAACTAGTCTTTTTTTCATGGTAATATGAGAATTTGGCACTAAATTTTTTTTACAATTTTTTTGGGTAGTAAATTTTGCTTCGGAAGGCCTGACCCACTTGGGCCCAGTGAACCGAACCGACCGTAAACCGAACCGGTTTGATTCGGTTCGGTTTGATTCGGTTTTTCCGAATACGGTTCGGTTTTCGGTTGTATATAAATATGGTTCGGTTTAGTTCGGTTTTGGAGAATACGGTTCGGTTTGACCCGAACCGAACCGTTGCTCACCCCTACTTTTTCATGTCCAAATTATCCTTCTTCCTTTCTTTATTTTTTTTTTACCCAATTCAAATAAATTAGAGTTGGTTTTATATTTAAATTTGTATGTCATCATTAATGTGTTTCCAACACAATTAATTTCTTTTAACCACAATAGTTTCCTCGTCTAAATAAGTTTTAGTCTTCCTTCAGCCAGTTTTTCATGTCCAAATTACTATTTCTCTCATGCTCCTCTTTACTGTTGGTATTTTTGTCTTTGGACTAGGAAAGATAGTCCCACATCGGCTACACCAAATGGTGAGTATCTCAATATAATGCATTGCTTGTGTTGAGGTGTGCACATGAGATGTAGTGGGGCACAAGTGTGTGCCATGTGGGAGTATTTTCCTAGAAGGAAAAAAATTAATTCCAACAAGGATGCAAGTTAATTTTTGTTGTGCGGACTCGGACTCGGACACGGACTCCAGGATGTCTCGTGCATACACGGGAGTGTTCGGGGGGTAGGCGTGGACTGGCACACTTCTATGCTGATTGTGGGATAATCTAAAATATCAAACTCTATTTTGAGTATTAGTATTTTAGTCCCACATCGGATAGGAGAAGAGGTGAAGTCTCACTCCACTCTATAAATAGAGCCCCTTGACCTCCTTTGGAAGATGCACCAAGAAGAGAGTTAAGGGAGTCTGTAAAGTCCAGGAAGTCCGTTCAAGTCTCAAATATTGACTTACGAGCGTTCCAGAAGTTCTTCGTGAACTTGCTGGTTCCTGGGAGCAGTTCGTGTTGGGGCGAATCTTGCTTTGAGCAACGGTGATCTTAATCACCCCAGCAAGAACCTTTCTTCTTTCTTTTTTTTTTCTTTCTTCTCCTTCATCTGAGTTGTAACTCAGTTCTGTCCGTCTGCAACTGCGATTGCAAGAAAGAACGTGAGATTTATTTTCTGAATTTAGTTCTGTCCGTCAACAACTGCGATTGCGAGGAAGAACGTGAGATTTATTTTTTGATTATTGTTGCTTTTGTAATCAGATTCATATTATAGTGTTCCTCTTGGATCTTGAGAATAATCAAAAGGTAAACGTTTGTTGAACCTCTGATCTCGACATCGAGTCTACCATCTTTGATCAAGCCCCGGGACTAATAATCTCAAAGCAAGATCCTTGTAGATGGAGAACTCTCGTGCTTCTCTCATCGATACCAACTTTAACAAGTTGGAGAAATTCGACGGAGAACATTTTCAAATCTGGAAGAGGAAGGTCACCCTTAATCTTCAACTCGTGGACGTAGACCATGTGTTGATTGAGGATAAACCGACGATTCCAAAAGAAGGAACTGCCGATGCTATTGCTGCTGCACTCGTCAAGTAGAGCAAATGGAAGAGAGAAAACAGCATCTGTAAACTGCTGATTCTCAAGAAGGTAAAGGCCAAAGAGATCTGGGATTCTTTGGGTAAGCTATATGAAGATGATAAGAACAGGTCCAAAATCTTCATCATCGAGAAGTACCACAAGTGGCTCTTCGAAGACGAGATGGCGATGCTACCTCAAGTAAAGGAATTCCTGAAGTTGTGCCAAAAGTTAGATAACGAGAAGATGTCCCTCGTCGACAAGTTTGTCGTTGGAGGTTGGAGCAACTTCTATGCTAGAATGTTGTAATGACCATGGTTCGTATTATGTATTATGGTATACGTGTACGTATTTTGACTCGTATTACATGTCTCATTCCATGGTTCGTTTTAGTATTTCATTGCTTGGTTTATCTTGGTTTGGTTTGGCTTAGCTTGGTTTGCTTTTGGGTTCATCATGAACCAAAAGAAAACCACCTACATACCCCCACCATCACCATTTATATCTCACCTAACTTTTCTCTCTCCTCATAACTCCACAATTACTTCTTCTTCTTCCTCCTCCTGCGTAGAGCTCCACCTACCCATTTCCGTCGGCAAGTGCAGCTTGCTTCACGAGAGAACTCCATTTTATTGCCTTAATGTCTTCCTTTCCGCATTTTAAGATACTTTAATATTTAGCATTTCTAATTTCCATGCTTCAATTTGTGTAAATCTGAGTTTATTGTATTTTTGGATTTCTTGGGTTTTGATCTATCTAACCTGATTATTATCTAGTTTTGATGGTTCCATGTTGTAGAAAATTTGATTATGCCCTATTTTGACCTATAGAAGTCTGGATTCAGACTTTGGATGAGGGATTTATGAAGCTTTGAAGCCATGGATATCATGGCTCTTCTTCTCGGACCAGTGGAGAAGAAGACAGTCTTCTAGCCGCATGGCAGCCTTAGCCGCATGACTTTCATGCGGCAAGTCTCCATTGCCGCATAGGCTTTCCCTTGCAGCCGCATGGCTTGGTTGGTTCCGTTGCCGCATAAGCTCATCATTTCCTGGCCGCATAAACCGCGACTCCCTTAGCCGCATGGCACTGCGTCTCCTGGCCGCATGAAGTCAACTCTCCCCTAGCCGCATTTGACCCATTCATTTCCAGCCGCATAAAACTCAACTTTTCGCGAGCCGCATAGACTTTCTCCTTTCTGCCGCATATGGTCGCATGGAACTGGGCCGCATGAGCCCGCTCCCCGCGAGCCATATGAGACCCATTTCCTTCTGGCCGCATGGCACCCAGTCGCATGAGCCCCTGCCATTCCAGCCGCATGAGACCCTGCCATTCCAGCCGCATGGGACCGCTCCTTCTCAGCCGCATGAGCTTGTTGACCCAGAGCCGCATGTGCCCCTTTTCCTCCAACCGATGCCGCATGAGACCTGATTTCTTTTGTCGCATGCCCTGTCTCCTGAGCCGTCTGATTCCTCCACAGCCCTTGCACCCTGTTTATATTTAGATATTACATATATGCTTATACCTTGTTAATTTTAAATATGTTCCACGACACGACGGTGACCCGTTGTGGTGCACTTTTGGCAAATGACATGACATGATGGTGGCCCGTCGTGGCACACTCCTGACAGTGAACTTGACATGATATATACCTCGAATACTGTTGCGACGGCTAGTATGACATGACAAGTATGAATGACCCGGACACCGTGGACGATTGTGCTTGTACAAATGAACCAGTCTTGTCTTGCATCATGCCTAGGACAGGAACCCCTGAGTACCACGGTCAGGGGTACCTACTGAAATCGACTAAGGCTAAATAACTAGAATAATCCAGTAGTCATAAAGAGATTTTTCCAGCTACAGGCAATCCTATTATCTGGGTGCCCCACCTGGGATCTGTAACCTGCCATCGAGTAGGGCACATTTCCAGCACACAATCATGTGGTGCACCCTTCAAGCTATTCAAGGGTACATGCGTTTCTTGGACGATGTACCCACCTGGCAACGAGTGGATTTATTTTGACTCTCCCACTTTATTGTAAAAATATTCTTTTGAGGCGTTTAGCCGACGAGCACGTGTTAGCTCGATTGCACTTACTTACTGTCTGCCTACGGGCTGTAACATAATTGGCAAATCCCATGGTTGATCATGTATGACTGAAACTCTTGCTAGTTTTTCACATTTTGTAATGACTAGCTTCATGATCATCCAAATATGTAATGTATGGGACACCTTACTATTGTATATTTGATGCTCTAATATCTTGTGACTGTTATTACTTGCTTGAGATTGAGACACTAGGCTTGTTCATGACCTTAAGAGATTGATGGCTTGTAGTTAAACCCTCATATATCTAGACAGTCGTGAACGTATAGTGAGATAGATTCTATTTTATTATACGTAGCTGGCTATGTATGCCCCCGCTCTCCAGTATTCTGGTTCTGGGGCGTTACATGGTTTAAGTGGTGGCCCATGCAGGTCTTGTAAATCAAGATATGTGAGGGTTTACCAAATAGATGTCTCAATCAGTACTCGCCCTTGATCTCTGCTCGTATCTTCTAAATCCCTAAAATCTTGACCTGATCACATGCTTGTATCGTTGATCTATTCTGATCCTTCTTTATTGTTCTCTATGTCGTCTTCTTCAGCGGCATTGTTCCTGGACCTGCCGATCAGCAAGGCGGAGCACCACCTGTAGATCAGTAGCAACCTGGAGATCAAGCCCAGCATTCCGGAGTAGCCTCCAGAGTCATGCCTACTGGGGGTCAAGAGCCACCAGTTCAGCCAGTCCAGCCTACAGAGCCTGATGATGGCACCTTAGTGGGTCTCATCAGGACATTGTTAGCTTCTCAAGATCGTCGAGGTGACGCATTGCACCAGGCAGTACAGGATGCTCTGACCAGAGGAGGTCATTAGGGTAACAACGCGGCCAACAGCTTCAAGAGCTTGAACCCTCCCTTCTTCGATGGCAGCGAAGATGCTATTGCTGCTGATGCATGGTGTCACGACCCGCACCCACTATGAGGGTACGAGTACGTAACAACACCCAGCCTATGCCGTAGTGTCGGCGGTAGAACGATGTTCTAAGTTACTATCTAACCAACAACTCACGCAATTATATAATGTACTTGTCAAATCTTAACTCCGAACGGAGGACAAGTATAGATATAATGGAATCTTAATCACAGTCTAAGCACGATATGATAACACAGAAGATTATAACTAAGACTGAATATAACAATAAAACTAACTACTAAAATAATATAATCTCCAACAAACTCAAAACAACATATCTCAACTTAATTACAATCAAGTTCTAAAACATGAAATCTAAACCAAGTCACTAGCTAATCTCCCGATCACTCCTGAGTGTCGGGGCCAAAGGTAGCTAAGCCGTCTCCTGGTCCATAATGAGTAGGGCAAGTGTCCTCAGGGCAATCATCTATAAAATTTTCAACAGGTCCAGTCAGGACAGGAACGAGCACAATCTCATCTAGAAAATCCAAGTAAATGACAGAGAACTATAAAGCAGTTATAGACAGTTGTATTGATGAACATGGCAGTTTATATTCAGGTGATGGTATAGAGAGATAGATAAGGTACAAGAAAAGTAAGTAACTAAACAAGAGAAGAAATCATGGCAATAAAGACTGTAAAATAAAATCTAGCTGAACTAAAGTAACATGATGAGTCCAGACAGTACAATATAAGTCGAGTGTAATCCCAATGTGAGTCTAATACAAGATGAGTCGAATGTGATTCTAATCATTGTTCTAATAAGGTGATTCGAATAAGGTGGTACGAATAATGATTCACATGATGTTCTAACAATGATTCGAATAAATTCTCTAAGTATGTTTTAAAATACTTAGATAGACATGTAAACAACTATGGGTAAATCCGGCACATCACGCACTGATCAAGTGAGAGATGGCTATCGTTCGAATATCATTCACAGGGGGTGGTTCGAATAGTGGGAATGTTCACATGTCTAATCAAATATTTCCCCGCCCAACTAATACAAATGAATCCAAAATCTGACACATCAATCGAATACAAGTCCAACCAGCACATGAAGATGCGAATAGGTGGTTCGAATAGTAATTCGTATGGTGATTCGAATAATAGAGGCAAGACGAGTAAGTATGTGTGTCGTATACATGGATTCAGTAATAACAATACGTGTTTGTAACAGAGAATTACATACAGCTAACTAGAACTGAAGTACAGTAATTGACAAATAAATGAGAGAACTATCAGAGAATGTACTCGCCTGCTACTCTGAAAAGAGTAGTGTAATATCAGATGTCTGCACCGGAGTCACAGTGTCCTAGACAGAGCAGTACAGGTTATAATATATTTAAAAAAAAAGGTAAATAAAGTTTATGATGCAATCTACATGATTTCTAGGCCAATCTAGGTCAAAGTCAACCCTAAGTCAAACCTGGTCAACTGTCCAGGTCAAACTAGGTCCAAGTCAAACTTGGTCAACTCTGGGTCAACCCAAGTCAACATCTAGTCAATCCTGAACCATTGGGTCAAACCTTGGTCAAATCTAGGGTGGTTAACTGTGAAGTCACTCTATAGTAAAGATAACTCAATCTAAACCATAGACTTACATATCCTAGGATACCATATTTATCTATATCATATTACATATCTATGCATATATACCCAATGTCTATAGCCCTAGACACACATAAGCCTATCAAACAAAACCACATATATATACCTATCTATTACATATATCCATCAACTATATATTCATGAATATATACATAGGAATTATATATGTATAATCTACATATATATAGGTACCACAAGTAATGTGGGCTCTCAACCACACATGCCTAATGTATACTCTACATGTAGCTATAGGATATAAATATTGATATCCTCAACTGATTCCACTCCAACACATTACCTATCTAACTGATGCTTGATATGTAAACTGAATACTAAAGAGATGAGGAAACTGGAATGGTGCTAACATTGTGGGCTGACCACAATGAGGACTGAAGGGTCTTCACTGGTCATCAGGATCCTAATCCACTGCAGGGATCATGGCCAAAGGAAGGCCATACTGCTATACATCTTAAGGCTATTTCCCTGCTGCTACTAATTGCAAGTAATTGCTCTGTCAAGCAACCACTGCAATGCCACAGCCCAATCCAACTCCGATATCCTACCTAATTCATGTATACTCTCACTCACACACTAAGAAACTGGAATCCAACTAAGACTAATATCTAACACTATATTCTAGATAACCATTATCTATACTATATCAACCAAGTCCTAATATAAATGTGTAGGGTATCAGCCAGGCCCTAACTGTAACAATTTTGTGTCCCAAACCCAACTCAGACATCAAAACCCAAGCCAATATGACCATGAATGTATGGTCTGGTCTGTGCTTAGAGTGTCATAAGGTAAACGTGAACATGTGTGTCTGGGTGTCTAGCATGTATCAGAGGTGAGTGCCAACACGTCCATAAGAGTGAGGTGGTGTCACAGAGTGTGCAGTCAAGTGAAGTGTGAATGAATGTACCAGTAAATGTGGAGTGTCAAGGCATGAGTGTCCATTCTCAGTTTTGTGTGTGTGTGTTGACAGTTAGAAATGTGTGTATGAGTGTACAATGGGACAGCAAAGTGCATCTCAGGTTCTCAGGATACCTAGAGTGAAAGTGTCAGAGTGATGTAGGAAAAACTGAAATCAGTGAATTCAAAGAGTCCAATACCACATTTGGGTGTTAAACAAGGTCTAAAACCATGAAATATGTACTGAACATTACAACCCTCATACCAATTTCGACTAATACAGGGAAGTACCAACTGGAATTCGAATGTGACTTGAAACCACACATTCAATCCTGGAAAACCACAATTCAACCAATTGAGCATCAGTACATGCAAGGTATAGGTACATATTTGGGGAAATGGCTCGAAGGATATAAGGATTTGACACTTACATGTAGGACAGATAATTCAAGTGTCTGGATTGATACTCCTTAGTATCAGTAATGATGCCAAGGGCTGGGCATAAGGAAATACAGTGTATCTAGTGGTGTGCAGGACATATAGAGGTGCAGTGGATGCAAGTGTTTAATGAATGAAAGTTATGTTGGTCAATTGGAGTATGCAAGGACTAAGGTCTGCAGGGAAATACAATGCAGACAAAGTACAGGGCTCAAATGATTGCAGTGAAGGGAAGTGAAATGAAGGTGTAGTGATATTTCATGTGATGTAGTGAACAAGGCTCAAAGTTAGGACTGAACAAGTGGATATTTAGAGTATAGATGGCTTGTACCAATTTGATGATTGGAAATCGAATGCAAGCAGTGAAGGTAATAGAATGCAATGCAACAATTTGCGGCTAACAGGGAACACAGTGGTTAAATGAAGTACAAGTATGAATGAGTGTGTTGTGGCATGCATTAGGGTGTCATGTGTCCACGGGACGTGTCCAAACCGACCAAAGAAATAGGTATCAGTAAACTGAATTCCCATTTCGAATCCCAGTTCAACCCAAATCAGTTTTCAGGAAACAAATGACAGTCACACATCCCAAAATCAAATCGAAAATCCATTTCTCAAACACAAAACTTAACCCATCATTAACAGTAAACTAACATGCATATGTATGAATCAAACATGGTAAATTAGACATCAAATATCAGTTTTGAAATAGAAATCGAATTTCAGAAATCAAAAACAGAAACGTGTATCAGGAGCATGAAATCAAACCCAATTTTTCAACCAAAACCTAATCAACATTCGTGTCAAGGGAGGTTAATTCGTGTCATCCCTGGGGTCATGTGTGTGTCCACAAATATCCGGTATTGTGTCCGAATCGTGTCACAAATCCAGTCGAACTAGTGACAGAGACAGTGCAGTGCACTGTCTCGTGCACGCGTGTCGAACCTTTTAGGACACGACACACGAACCCACAAGTGTCGTGCATGTGTCCACAGTTAGTCTAGGTCTAGGGCTAGGGTTAGGGTAGCCTGACACGAGTCCAAGTGTCCTCGTGTCCCCGCACGAAGTGCGTATCAGTGGCACCTGTGCGCGCGTGTGTGTGTGGTCGAGACAGTACGGTCGGGATTTCTCCCAATCCGCTCGACAAAACCATCTCAAATTTTACGTGCATGGTGTCAGTCATTGCCCGCAGGTGTCCACAAATTTTGGTGTCCAACCGAGTCGTGTCGTGTCGGATATGGACGTGTGGCAGCAGGACATTGCATGGGGCCTGTGCGCGGTGTCGTGCATGAGGTGCGTATCCAATTTGGACGTAAAAAATTCACAGAATCGTGCTCAGTCATATACATTTATGATCTACACATTATTAGCTACCCAAATATATAATTTGTTTTGAAAACCAGGAACAAAAAGTTCTAAGAGACATTTCGTCGAACACCTATGTACATACATTGATACATGTCCGATACGGACACCAAACGGACACAAAATCTACCCAAATTCTAGGGAAAGCTAGGGGACTCCTAGATCTAACCCTAAATGCAAAGAAAACGAAATTAAAATACAATTTAAGGGATTTTACCTATAGGTGCAAAAAGCTTAAAAAAGCTCCAAATGGGAGATTCCTCCTTGCTAGCCAAATGCTCCCAAATTGTCCCAAAGCTGGGATTAAACTCCAAAATCAAAAAATAGGAGAGTATTAGGCTCTAATGCAAGAAACTAGAGTGGAAAAGGATTTAAAATGGAGAATCTATGGAATGGGGAAGAATGGACAAACCTTTCTTTTTCCTATGTGCTCTTTCAATACAAAAGAGGCAAGAACTAATTATGAGATTATTTATAGGGAAGGAAATGACCTAGTGGCTGGTCATAAAGGAAAGAATTAGGGTTAGGGTTTTACTAATGGACTATGGGCCAAGTTGCACTAGCTAACTAGCTCAAGTCCTTAGCCTTTGGCCCAATGAAAAAATCCTCCTACCATCTTCATGAAACTTAGCCAACTTAAGTCAACCAAGACCAACTTGAGTAAGATTAGGGTCCATACCATGTTAGCTTAAGTCACCAAAGTCAAGGTCAAAGTCTAGGACAGTCTCTTAAGTCACAGCTAGCAAAAAGTCAAATTAACAATCACCAATGCAATAAATCCTAAAATAATTCAAAGGGGCCAAATGACCAAAATACCCTCATGCTCAAAAGTAAAAATAAATCATCCTAATGACGTGGTCAGGCTCTAGGTCAGGCAGTCCCTCAGGTTACACTAGCAAAGTATCAAAATCACAAGCCATGACTTAAAACAGTTTTTAAATAGTTTAAAATGATTAAAAATTACCAAAAATTATAATATGAAATAATATCAATAAATAAAAATTATAATTACAAAATTTCAAAATTACCCTCATTTCAGAAACTGGGTGTTACAATCCTACCCCCCTTAAAAAAAATTTGTCCTCGAAATTTAAGTCGGTCGTACTCCTTCTAGGTCAACCACCCACAATCAAAGTCTCTAAGCAATTTCTAACTCATACAATTTGAAGAATAATATATAGTAGTCATATTGGATCAAAACAGTCCCATGGTATCAACATGCAAGCAATATATAGAAGGTTCTGCTGGAAAGATAAAGAAGCAACAAATCATTAAGGTGTAGGACAATCTACCATCCTATATGAAACTGGTAAGGACAACTAGGATTTAATTATGAAGGGTTACCATTCCAAAGATGATCAAAATCGAAAGTTTAAGGCATGAGTGTCAATAGCATTGAAATCCAATAACACAATATATATATAAAAGTAGATTTAGTCCCGGCACGATCTAAATTGATCAATTTTAGGATAAATCAAAGTTTGGGCAAGATGGAGAACGAGCCATTGAAGTCTGAGCACGAGTATCCAAGATTTGATATCCATGTCACATTTGAATTAATTTAATTGAATAAGACCCCAAACACTGGATTATAAGGAGGATGACCCGGTTGACTGGTCACGCTCAAAGAATTAGAATTTAAAGGATGATGCAAGGATATAGAAATAAGTCAATTTTCTCCTTTGGATAGAGAAACTAAACGTGATACCTTGGGTTGATCTATCAAGTACAGTGCCTTTTCTTTCTGAAATATGTGAAAGGCAAAACAATAAGGAGTTCAAAGACGATGCTATTAAGTACAATACGTGGTTCATAGGCGATAGAAATAATTCAAAAGAGAACTACCAAAGCTGTCGTGGATGAGACTCTAGGGCAATTTAACTATGTCTCCCTCCACATAGAATAATATATGAAAATCAAACCAAAGTGCAATAGGTTGATCAGACCATCATGCACCGGTTCTAATTAGACAATTTGTTAGTGGGTGCCAGCCCCCAATAAATTATGTCATGATCAAGCTCGAAAAAAATAAGCTTGCAAAACTGGTGCTAAATTAGCAACATAAGATAGACAAAATATAAGTAAGGATAATGATGAAGGAAGTTAATAGTCTAAGATCCTTTAAACATCAAAGAGTGAGGGTGAATCAAAACAAGAGAAAAAGGATTTTCAATTCGAAGTTCATAATGAGATTCTCAAGGGTCGTCCAGGAATCTCTCAAGTAGTCCTAACTGTGATTGAGTAACCTCTCTGCTAAAGCCTATTCCTTAGTTCCTATCGCAGGCTGTAGTGATACTATAGTTCGAATACCACTACATAAACTCCACCTGCATGGGCTACCACTAAAAACGTGTCACGACCCGCACCCACTGTGAGGGTACGAGTACGTAACAACGCCCAGCCTACGCCGCAGTGTCGGCGGTAGAACGCTATTCTAAGTTACTATCTAACCAACAACTCACGCAATTATATAATGTACTTGTCAAATCTCAACTCCGAACGGAGGACAAGTATAGATATAATGGAATCTCAATCACAGTCTAAGCACGATATGATAACACAGAAGATTATAACTAAGACTGAATATAACAATAAAACTAACTATTAAAATAATATAATCTCCAACAAACTCAAAACAACATATCTCAACTTAATTACAATCAAGTTCTAAAACATGAAATCTAAATCAAGTCACTAGCTAATCTCCCGATCACTCCTGAGTGTCGGGGCCAAAGGTAGCTAAGCCGTCTCCTGGTCCATAATGAGTAGGGCAAGTGTCCTCAGGGCAATTATCTGTAAAATTTTCAACAGGTCCAGTCAGGACAGGAACGAGCACAATCTCATCTAGAAACCCCAAGTAAATGACAAAGAACTATAAAGCAGTTATAGACAGTTATATTGATGAACATGGCAGTTTATATTCAGGTGATGGTATAGAGAGACAGATAAGGTACAAGGAAAGTAAGTAACTAAACAAGAGAAGAAATTATGGCAATAAAGACTGTAAAATAAAATCTAGCTGAACTAGAGTAACATGATGAGTCCAGACAGTACAATATAAGTCGAATGTAATCCCAATGTGAGTCTAATACAAGATGAGTCGAATGTGATTCTAATCATTGTTCTAATAAGGTGATTCGAATAAGGTGGTGCGAATAATGATTCATATGATGTTCTAACAATGATTCGAATAAATTCTCCAAATGTGTTTTAAAATACTTAGATAGACATGTAAACGGCTATGGGTAAATCCGGCACATCACACACTGATCAAGTGAGAGATGGCTATCGTTCGAATATCATTCACAGGGGGTGGTTCGAATAGTAGGAATATTCACATGTCTAATCAAGTATTTTCCCGCCCATCTAATATAAGTGAATCCAAAATCCGACACATCAATCGAATACAAGTCCAACCAGCACATGAAGATGCGAATAGGTGGTTCGAATAGTGATTCGTATGGTGATTCGAATAATAGAGGCAAGACGAGTAAGTATGTGTGTCGTATACATGGATTCAGTAATAACAATACGTGTTTGTAACAGAGAATCATATACAGCTAACTAGAACTGAAGTACAGTAATTGACAAATAAATGAAAGAACTATTAGAGAATGTACTCGCCTGCTACTCTGAAAAGAGTAGTATAATATCAGATGTCTGCACCGGAGTCACAGTGTCGTAGACAGAGCAGTACAGGTTATAATATGTTTAAAAAATAAGGTAAATGAAGTTTATGATACAATCTACATGATTTCTAGGCCAATCTAGGTCAAAGTCAACCCTAAGTCAAACATGGTCAACTGTCCAGGTCAAACTAGGTCCAAGTCAAACTTTGGCAACTCTAGGTCAACCCAAGTCAACATCTAGTCAATCCTGAACCATTTGGTCAAACCTTGGTCAAATCTAGGGTGGTTAACTGTGAAGTCACTCTATAGTAAAGATAACTCAATCTAAACCATAGACTTACATATCCTAGGATACCATATTTATCTATATCATATTACATATCTATGCATATATACCCAATGTCTATAGCCCTAGACACACATAAGCCTATCAAACAAAACCACATATATATACCTATCTATTACATATATCCATCAACTATATATTCATGAATATATACATAGGAATTATATATGTATAATCTACATATATATAGGTACCACAAGTAATGTGGACTCTCAACCACACATGCCTAATGTATAATCTACATGTAGCTATAGGATATAAATATTGATATCCTCAACTGATTCCACTCCAACACATTACCTATCTAACTGATGCTTGATATGTAAACTGAATACTAAAGAGATAAGGAAACTGGAATGGTACTAACATTGTGGGTTGACCATAATGAGGACTGAAAGGTCTTCACTGGTCATCAGGATCCTAATCCATTGCAGGGATCATGGCCAAAGGAAGGCCATACTGCTATACATCTTAAGGCTATTTCCCTGCTGCTGCTAATTGCAAGTAATTGCTCTGTCAAGCAACCACTGCAATGCCACAGCCCAACCCAACTTCGATATCCTACCTAATTTATGTATACTCTCACTCACACACTAAGAAACTGGAATCCAACTATGACTAATATCTAACACTATATTCTAGATAACCATTATCTATACTATATCAACCAAGCCCTAACATAAATGTGTAGGGTATCAGCCAGGCCCATAATTGTAACAATTTTGTGTCCCAAACCCAACTCAGACATCAAAACCCAAGCCAATATGACCATGAATGTATGGTCTGGTATGTGCTCAGAGTGTCACAAGGTAAACGTGAACATGTGTGTCTGGGTATCTAGCATGTATCAGAGGTGAGTGCCAACACGTCCATAAGAGTGAGGTGGTGTCATAGAGTGTGCAGTCAAGTGAAGTGTGAATGAATGTACCAGTGAATGTGGAGTGTCAAGGCATGAGTGTCCATTCTCAGTTTTGTGTGTGTGTGTTGACAGTTAGAAATGTGTGTATGAGTGTACAATGGGACAGCAAAGTGCATCTCAGGTTCTCAGGATACCTAGAGTGCAAGTGTCAGAGTGATGTAGGAAAAACTGAAATCAGTGAATTCAAAGAGTCCAATACCATATTTGGGTGTTAAACAAGGTCTAAAACCATGAAATATGTACTGAATATTACAACCCTCATACCAATTTCGAATGATACAGGGAAGTACCAACTGGAATTCGAATGTGACTTGAAACCACACATTCAATCCTGGAAAACCACAATTCAACCAATTGAGCATCAGTACATGCAAGGTATAGGTACATATTTGGGGAAATGGCTCGAAGGATATAAGGATTTGACACTTACATGTAGGACAGATAATTCAAGTGTCTGGACTGATACTCCTTAGTATCAGTAATGATGCCAAGGGCTGGGCATAAGGAAATACAGTATATCTAGTGGTGTGCAGGACATATAGAGGTGCAATGGATGCAAGTTTTTAATGAATGCAAGTTATGTTGGTAAATTGGAGTATGCAAGGACTAAGGTCTGCAGGGAAATGCAATATAGACAAAGTGCAGGGCTCAAATGATTACAGTGTAGGGAAGTGAAACGAAGGTGCAGTGATATTTCATGTGATGTAGTGAACAAGGCTCAAAGTTAGGACTGAACAAGTGGATATTTAGATTATAGATGGCTTGTACCAATTTGATGATTGGAAATCGAATGCAAGCAGTGAAGGTAATAGAATGCAATACAACAATTTGCGGCTAACAGGGAATGTAGTGGTTAAATGAAGTGCAAGTATGAATGAGTGTGTCGTGGCATGCATTAGGGTGTCATGTGTCCACAGGACGTGTCCAAACCGACCAAAGAAATAGGTATCAGTAAACTGAATTCCCATTTCGAATCCCAGTTCAACGCAAATCAGTTTTCAGGAAACAAATGACAGTCACACATCCCAAAATCAAATCAAAAATCCATTTCTCAAACACAAAACTTAACCCATCATTAACAGTAAACTAACATGCATATGTATGAATCAAACATGGTAAATTAAACATCAAATATCAGTTTTGAAATAGAAATCGAATTTCAGAAATCAAAAACTGAAACGTGTATCAGGAGCATGAAATCGAACCCAATTTTTCAACCAAAACCAAATCAACATTCGTGTCAAGGGGGGTTAATTCGTGTCATCCCTGGGGTCATGTGTGTGTCCACAAATATCCGGTATTGTGTCCGAATCGTGTCACAAATCCAGTCGAACTAGTGACAGAGACAGTGCAGTGCACTGTCTCGTGCACGCGTGTCGAACCTTTTAGGACACGACACACGAACCCACAAGTGTCGTGCACGTATCCATAGTTAGTCTAGGTCTAGGGCTAGGGTTAGGGTATCCTGACATGAGTCCAAGTGTCCTCGTGTCCCCGCACGAAGTGCGTATCAGTGGCACCTGTGCGCACGTGTGTGTGGTCGAGACAGTGCGGTCGGGATTTCTCCCAATTCGCTCGACAAAACCATCTCAAATTTTACGTGCTTGGTGTCAGTCATTGCCCGCAGGTGTCCACAAATTTTGGTGTCCAACCGAGTCGTGTCGTATCGGATATGGACGTGTGGCAGCAGGACACTGCACGGGGCCTGTGCGCGGTGTCGTGCACGAGGTGCGTGTCCGATGTTGACACGAAAAATCCACAGAATCATGCTCAGTCATATACATTCATAATCTACACATTATTAGCTACCTAAATATATAATTTGTTTTGAAAACCAAGAACGAAAAGTTCTAAGAGACATTTCGTCGAACACCTATGTACATACATTGATACGTGTCCGATACGGACACCAAACGGACACAAAATCTACCCAAATTCTAGGGACAGCTCGGGGACTCCTAGATCTAGCCCTAAATGCAAAGAAAATGGAATTAAAATACAATTTAAAGGATTTTACCTATAGGTACAAAAAGCTTGAAAAAGCTCCAAATGGGGGATTCCTCCTTGCTAGCCAAATGCTCCCAAATTGTTCCAAAGCTGGGATTAAACTCCAAAATCAGAAAATAGGAGATTATTAGGCTCTAATGCAAGAAACTAGAGTAGAAAAGGATTTAAAATGGAGAATCTATGGAATAGGAAAGAATGGACAAACCTTTCTTTTTCCTATGTGCTCTTTCAATACAAAAGAGGCAAGAACTAATTAGGAGATTATTTATAGGAAAGGGAATGACCTAGTGGCTGGTCATAAAGGAAAGAATTAGGGTTAGGGTTTCACTAATGGGCTGTGGGCCAAGTTGCACTAGCTAACTAGCTCAAGTCCTTAGCCTTTGGCCCAATGCAAAAATCCTCCTACTCTCTTCGTGAAACTTAGCCAACTTAAGTCAACCAAGACCAACTTGAGTTAGATTAGGGTCCATACCATGTTAGCTAAGTCACCAAAGTCAAGGTCAAAGTCTAGGACAGTCTCTTAAGTCACAGCTAGCAAAAAGTTAAATTAACAATCACCAATACAATAAATCCTAAAATAATTCAAATGGAACAAATGACCAAAATACTCTCATGCTCAAAAGTAAAAATAAATCATCCTAATGATGTGGTCAGGCTCTAGGTCAGGCAGTCCCTCAGGTTACACTAGCAAAGTATCAAAATCATAAGCCATGACTTAAAATAGTTTTTAAATAGTTTAAAATGATTAAAAATCACCAAAAATTATAATATGAAATAATATCAATAAATAATAATTATAATTACAAAATTTCAAAATTACCCTCATTTCAGAAACTGGGTGTTACACATGGCTTCAGGACACTGAGGTCATTCTAGAGGCAGCCAGGACTCCAGAAGACGAGAAGGTGGCCGTGGTGCGCCTGTAGTTATTGGACCTTGCCCGCAGCTGGTGGGCAGTGCAGGCCGTTGGATTATTGGCACCTATTTCATGGGCAGTGTTCCGAGAGAGATTCCAGACCAAGTATTTCGATACTGTAGCTCGGTACGATCTACAGACGAGGTTCACCAATCTGAAGCAGATGGGCAGGACGGTCGACGGATATACAGCCGAGTTTTCGAGACTTAGCCGGTTTGCTCCTACCTTGGTAGCGACCGAGTTCGATAGAGCCCAGCGGTTCCAGCAGGGACTTCACTTGGAGATTTTATTGGCAGTGGAGCAGTTTGAGCATCAGACTTTTGATGCGGTATTGAGAGCAGCTAGGAGGCATGAGTATACCTCCCAGAGGATCGTGCATAAGACCGGAGGTCGAAAGAGATCTTACGGCCAGATGAATCAGTCTTCAGCACCAGCCACGGCAGCTAGGGCTTTGACCATTGGAACCCCGAGGCAGGCGGCCTCAGTGACATCGATTCAGCATTCAACCCCGATGAACCCTCAGCAGCAGAAGCAGAAGCAGACTTTCGCAATGGATTGCACTCATTGTGGAAAGTCAGGACATGTGGTGGCAGAATGTCACAGGACGCAGGGATTATGCCTGGCTTGTGGAGCACCGGACCACAGGGTTGGGAACTGCCCGAATAGGGGTAGTTCATCATCGTCTAACTTTTTTAGTCCTTCGGTAAGGGGACCAGCCCCAGCACCAGTCCAGCAGCAGCAGCAGTACCTATTACCGAGGCCCTTGCCGCCTCAGACCCAAGTATTTTTGCAGCAGAACCCCCAACAGTATGCACAAGTCTAAGCCCAGATCCAGAATAGGCAGAGGGGTTTCCAGCAGAGGGGACCCGCATCCAGAGGACATGGTCAGGCGATGGCGATGACCATGGAAGAAGGATTGGCATCAGGAGAGGTAGTGGCAGGTACTATTCTCGTCAACACCTTTCCAGCTTTAGTATTGTTTGATTCTGGTGTATCGTATTCATTTATGTCTGTATGATTTGTGATACGGATAGGATTGGAGCCCGAGTCCTTATCAGTAAGGCTTAATATACTTACTGGTAACGGTATTGTGGGAGTAGATAGAATATTTTCCTCATGTCGGATCGTAGTTAGCGGTAGAGAGTTTTCCGCTAGATTGATAGAATTCTCGATGGCCGATTATGATGTGGTCTTAGGGATAGATTGGTTGAGGAACCAGTATACTAGGATAGACTGCCATATTGGCAGGGTTGTTTTTAGCATTCCAAGCGAGCCAGAGTTTTCCTTCTTTCGAGGCGAAATTGAACCTTCTCCTCCAGTATTGCGGATGGCAGTAGCAGCAGTACAGTTACCCCGGATAGTTGAAGAGTTTCTAGATATTTTTCCAGAAGAGCTTCCAGGTATGCCGTCTAAGCGAGAGATCGAGTTTACTATCAACTTGATTCCAGGGACAGCCCCAGTGTCAGAGAGAGTCTATAGGATGGCGCCATTAGAGTTAGAGATATTGTACAAGATGATTGAAGAGCTCAGAACCAAGGGATTCATTCGTGCTAGTGGATCGCCTTGGGGAGCCCCGATGCTTCTTGTGAAAAAAGGATGGTACGTCCAGATTATGTGTCGATTATCGTACCTTGAACTCAGTGACAATCAAGAACGGATATCCTCTTCCGAGGATAGATGACTTGTTTGATCAACTCAAGGGGTAGCAGTATTTTTGAAGATTGATTTACGGTCAGGATATCATCAGATCACAGTCAGAGAGCAGGACATCCCTAAGACAGCGTTCAGATCTAGATATGGGCATTGGGAGTTCCTTGTTATGCCATTTGGAGCGACCAATGTGCCGGCTGTATTCATGGATCTCATGAATTGCATTTTTATGCCCTACTTGGATCAGTTCGTGATTGTGTTCCTAAACGGCATCCTGGTCTACAGCAAGATTGAAGCGGAGCATGAGAAGCATCTCAGGGTTGTCCTCCAGATTCTCAGAGAGCACTAGTTGTATGCCAAGTTTAGTAAATACAAGTTCTGGCTCGATCGTATTTTATACTTGGGTCATATCATCACCAGAGGAGGGGTAGAAGTAGATCTCCAGAAGATCGTAGCCATTGAGACGTGGCCAGTACCTAGCACAGTTGCAGAAGTTCACAGTTTCCTTGGCTTAGCTGGCTACTACCGACGATTTGTTTCAGACTTTGCTCGAATCTCAGCGCCATTGACCCAGTTGACCCGCAAAGATGTGCAGTTTGCTTAGACAGCAGAATATCATGATTCTTTTGAGAAGTTGAAGCGAGACTTGATAACGGTACCCATTCTCACGCTTCCAGATGGAACCGGGGGATTCTCAGTGTATTGTGATGCTTCAGACAGAGGCTTAGGATGTATTTTTATACAGCATGGAAAGGTAATAGCTTATATGTCATGTCAGCTTCATGATCATGAAAGGAATTACCCAACCCACGACTTGGAACTGGCAGCAATAGTGTTTGCACTTAAGTTTTGGAGGCATTATTAAGTATGGAGATAGGGTGGAGATTTTCACCGACCACAAGAGCCTGAAGTATATTTTCACCCAGAAAGATCTTAACATGCGTCAGAGGAGATGGCCAGAGCTGCTTGTGGATTATGACGTCAACCTGCAGTATCATCCTGGGAAGGCCAACATCGTTGCAGATGCATTGAGCAGGAGAGCCGGAGTTTATTTCCTAACAGCACAACCAGAGTTGTTAGCAGATCTTCAGAAGATGGGCATAGAAGTTGTCCTTCCTACCAGTGTGGCATTGATGTCCAGTATGCAAGTTCAGTCCATTATAGTCGAGAGGATCCGGATGGCGCAGTCAGCAGATTCTAAGCTTCAACGGCTTAGAACAGAATGTGAGGCAGGACGAAGACCAGAGTTATGCATCCATAAGGACGGTACACTTCGACATGGAAAGCGTCTTTGTGTACCCAGTGGAGATATCAGACAGGAGATCATGGCAGAAGCTCACAGTTCTCGGTATTCAGTTCATCCGGGCGGTACGAAGATGTACCGTGATATCCGTTAGCACTTTTGGTGGAATGGCATGAAGAGGGAGATAGCCCGGTTTATCTCTCGATGTCTGGTTTGCCAACAAATTAAAGCTGAACATTAGAGGCCACCTGGACTTCTTCAGCCCTTGCCAATTCTAGGATAGAAGTGGGAGCATATAACCATGGATTTTGTGACTGGATTACCTAGATCCCCAGCCGGTAGAGATGATATTTGAGTTATTGTAGACAGGCTCACGAAGGTGGCTCACTTTTTTCCGTTCAGAGTTGGTCAGTCGACGGCTCAGCTGGTAGAGATGTACCTCAGGCAGATCGTCAGACTTTATGGAGTATCAGTCAGTATCACCTCGGACAGAGATTCCAGATTTATGTCGCACTTTTGGCACAGCCTGCAGAAGAGTTTGGGAACTCACCTCCAGTTCAGCTCAACTTATCATCCGCAGACTGATGGTCAGTCAGAACGCACAATCCAGACTCTTGAAGATATGTTGAGATCTTGTACACTCGACTTCGGTGGTTCGTGGGAAGATTACCTGCACCTGGTGGAGTTCTTGTACAACAATAGTTTCCAAGCCAGTATCCAGACGACAATATTCGAGATACTGTATGGTAGGAGATGCAGATCCCCGCTAGCATGGGATGATGTTGGAGAGAGGCAGATGCTCGGTCCGAAAATGATTGCTCAGATAGTCGAGGTGGTCAGAAGGGTCAGGGACCATCTTCGAGTTGCGCAAGATCGCCAGCGCCATTGGGCCGATTCTCATCGATGCCTTCTTGAGTTTTATATCGACGACCATGTATTCCTGAGGATTTCGTCTAACCGTGGCATCATTCATTTCGACGTACGGAGAAAGCTTAGTCCTAGGTATATAGGGCCGTTTGATATTCTGGAGCGAGTAGGAGATGTATCCTATCGTCTCGCTCTTCCGCCGACGTTACGTGAGGTGCATGATGTGTTCCATGTATCCCAACTATGGCGGTATATCCCAGACCCGAGCCACATTCTGGATCATTCGGAATTGGTTGTTGGTACCAACCTTTCGTATGAGGAGAGGCCCGTGTCTATATTGGACCGGAGAAAGAAGATACTCAAAAACAAGGCTATTAAGTTAGTCCGTGTTGCTTGGGGTCATCACTCTTTGGGTGAGTCAACATGGGAGCGTGAGGATGATATCCGATCGCGATATCCCGACCTGTTTGACTCGTAAGGTATAATGTCTTCCTTATGCCTTATGCTCTCAAATCCTTGTTTGAATGAATGATTGCTTGATTCATTGCCTTGTTATGGCTTGCCTATGATTAGTATAGCTTGTCATTGTTTCTCTAGCCTCTTAATTTAAATTTTGAGGACGAAATTCTTTTAAGGTAGGTAGAGTTGTAATGACCATGGTTCGTATTGCGTATTATGGTATACGTGTACGTATTTTGACTCGTATTGCATATCTCGTTACATGGTTCGTTTTAGTATTTCATTGCTTGGTTCAACTTGGTTTGGTTCAGCTTGGCTTGGTTTGCTTTTGGGTTCATCATGAACCAAAAGAAAACCACCTACCTACCCCCACCATCACTATTTATATCTCACCTAACTTTTCTCTCTCCTCATAACTCCACAATTATTTCTTCTTCTTCTTTCTCCTGCGTAGAGCTCCACATACCCATATTTTCGCCGGCAAGTGCAGCTTGCTTCACGAGAGAACTCTATTTTATTGCCTTAATGTCTTCCTTTCCGTATTTTAAGATACTTTAATATTTAGCATTTCTAATTTCCATGCTTCAATTTGTGTGGATCTGAGTTTATTGTATTTTTGAATTTCTTGGATTTTGATCTATTTAACCTGGTTATTATCTAGTTTTGATGGTTCCATGTTGTAGAGAATTTGATTCTGCCCCATTTTGACCTATGGAAGTCTGGATTCAGACCTTGGATGAGGGATTTATGAAGCTTTGAAGCCATAGATATCATGGCTCTTCTTCTCGGACCAGTGGAGAAGAAGACAGTCTTCTAGCCGCATGGCAGCCTTAGCTGCATGACTTTCATGCGGCAGGTCTCCATTGCCGTATAGGTTTTCTCTTGCAGCCGCATGGCCTGGTTGGTTCCGTTGTCGGATAAGCTCATCATTTTCTGGCCGCATAAACCACGACTCCCTTAGCCGTATGGCACTGCATCTCCTGGCCACATGAAGTCAACTCTCCCCTAGCCGCATGTGACCCATTCATTTCCAGCCGCATAAAACTCAAGTTTCCGCGAGCCGCATAGACTTTCTCCTTTCTGTCGTATATGGTCGCATGGAACTGGGCCGCATGAGCCCGCTCCCCACGAGCCGCATGAGACCCATTTCCTTCTGGCCGCATGGCACCCAGCCACATGAGCCCCTGCCATTCCAGCCGCATGAGACCCTGCCATTCCAGCCGCATGGAATCGCTCCTTCTCAGCCGCATGAGCTTGTTGACCCAGAGCCGCATGTGCCCCTTTTCCTCCAACCGATGCCGCATGGGCCCTGATTTCTTTTACCACATGCCCTGTCTCCTGAGCCGCCTGATTCCTCCACAGCCCTTGCACCCTGTTTATATTTAGATATTACATATATGCTTATACCTTATTAATTTTAAATATGTTCCACGACACGACGGTGACCAGTTGTGGTGCACTTTTGGCAAATGACATGACATTATGGTGGCCCGTCGTGGCGTACTCCTGACAGTGAACTTGACATGATATATACCTCGAATACTGTTGCGACGGCTAGCATGACATGACAAGTATGAATGACCCGGACACCGTGGGATCTGTAGCCTGCCGTCGAGTAGGGCACATTTCCAGCACACAATCATGTGGTGCACCCTTCAAGCTACTCAAGGGTACATGCGTTTCTTGGACGATGTACCCACCTGAACTCAACCCCTAATTACGTCCGGATAGCCTGGATGGTCTGCAGGGCTTGTGGCTGTGGAATAATCTCGCTGCATCTTGCTAGTAATTAGGTCTGTGATAACCCTAGTTAGTTAAAGTATCAAGCCATACTTATTGCTTGGCCGTAAATTGTTGGATGGAGTCTAATCAGTCTTGTCTTGATTCTGTGCAAGATTATTACATGACCTGATTTCTTATGTTTATCTTGCCGATAAATGGTGGGAAACCAAGTACCGTTCAGATGAAGGGTTACAATCCCGGTCCTTGTTTGGTTTACGGGTTGTAACCTGGTTATCTGAATAGTTCCATGGTTACCTCATCGTATATTATCCTGATTTTTTTCATATTTCCAATTCTTACTATTTATTTATATTCTTATGCTAATTGCTGGTTTTAGTTCTTAATTGAAGCCTCCTTTGTGGCACTTGCTCTTTCTGGGATCTGACCCAGCTGGTTTTGTATGGCCAAATTTCAGAGCAGCTCCAGAGGATCTACCGACCTTTTTGCCAGATGGTGACCACTAGACGGAATCCTGGCAACGAGTGGGTTTATTTTGACTCTTCCACTTTATTGTAAAAATATTCTTTTGAGGTGTTTAGCCGACGAGCACGTGTTAGCTCGATTGCACTTACTTACTGTCTGCCTACGGGCTGTAACATGATTGGCAAATCCTAGGGTTGATCATGTATGACTGAAACTCTTGCTAGTTTTTCATATTTTTTAATGACTAGCTTCATGATCATCCAAATATGTAATGTATGGGACGTCTTACTATTGTATATTTGATGCTCTAATATCTTGTGACTGTTATTACTTGCTTGAAATTGAGACACTAGGCTTGTTCATGACCTTAAGAGACTGATGGCTTATAGTTAAACCCTCATATATCTAGACAGCCGTGACCGTATAGTGAGATGGATTCTATTTCATTATACGTAGCTGGCTATGTATGCCCCCGCTCTCCAGTATTTTGGTTCTGGGGCGTTATAAATGCATCGAAAGAAGCTGGACATTAGCTTGGAAGATCTTATACAAGAGATCCACGTTGAGGACGAAATACAATCTCAACAGAAGATGGACTCTCTGTCCAAACAATTGGCTAAGGTCAACTTGGTGCAGACAAGAGAGTTCAAAGGAAAGCAGGTGGCTTCTCATCACAAGAAGAAGGACTCCACTAATCTGAAAGTGAAGGGTTCTTCGTTCAAGCAACAGAAGTCCAAGTCCCACGTGACTTGCTTCAACTGTGGCAAGAAGGGCTACTATAAGAGTGAATGCAAATCCAAGCCCAAACAAGCTGAGCAAGGTGAGCCTAGCAAGGTTTCCATGGTTTCTAACATTGTTGCTATGATTGCTCAGGTCACAGCTGTGGGGGCTGACTCTGACTGATGGATAGATACTGGTACGACCTGCCATGTCTGCTCTGGCAAGGAATGGTTCGTCACATACCAGCCAACTTCTGAGAAAGTTATCATAGCAAACAAATCCCAAGCTGAAGTTCTGGGATTCGGAACTGTGGAGCTGAAACTCACATCCGGGAACACTCTGACACTTCATGGTGTGAAGCAGTTCCGGTGATTGTAAAGAACTTGATCTCTGGAAGCCTGCTTAGCAATGCAGGCTTGAGGATGGACATCAATGCTGGCCAGATGGTGATGTCCAAGAAGGGAACATACTTTGGAAAAGCTTTTCAAACTGAAGGGATGTTCAAAATTCAGCTTGTAAACCAGTCAAATGTAATCAATGCAATCGCTCTTTCTGATTATTCTCTTGAGTTGTGGCATAATAGGCTAGGATATGTTCACTGTAAAAGAATTAATAAAATATCCAGTCTAGAACTTATCTCCAAATGTGAGGGTAAGGTAGAAAAGTGTGAAGTATGTGCTCAGACAAAGATCACAAGGAAACCCTTTCATCGGGTCAATCGAAGCACAGATCTTCTGGAATTGGTGTACTCCGATATCTGTGACTTCAAGCAATTCTCTACAAAAGCCGGAATGAAGTATTTCATAACCTTCATCGATGACTTCTCAAAGTACGCGTTCGTCTACTTGCTCAAGTCTAAAGACGAAGCGTTCGGGAAGTTCAAGGAGTTCAGGGCCAAGGCTGAACGGCAAACTGGACAACAACTCAAGAGGCTAAGAAGTGATCGAGGCAGAGAGTATCGGTCTCATAAATTCACATTGTTCTGTAAAGAACATGGAATCATAAACGAGACTGCTACTCCATATTCTCCTCAATCTAACGGAGTAGCGGAGAGGAAGAACAGAACGTTGACAGAAATAATGAACTCAATGCTGCTAACTGCGGGTCTTCCTAAATGTTACTGGGCAGAAGCTGCATTGACGGCCACTTTTATTCTAAATAGAGTGCCGTATGCAACTTCGAACGTAACTCCTCATGAACTCTGGTTCAAAGTCAGACCTAACTTGAATATCATTCGAGTGTGGGGGTGTCTGGCCTATGTGAAGCTCCCAGATCTGAAGATTCAGAAGCTGGGGACAAGGACTACGAAGACGATCTTCTTGGGGTATGCCGAGAAGAGTGATGCTCGGAGATTTCTTGATATTGAGTCAAATCATATCATCGAATCTCGCGATGCTAAATATTTTGAAGACAAGTTTGTAAGGCACAAGAACATTGTTCTAACGGACATTCCGGAGAATAATGAAGGTGCAAAGGTGACTGAGATCTTCAATGAGCCAGTTGTCCAAGATGAAGTTGTTACTAAGGTGACAACAATTGAACCAGAACTCGCTGAGCCGTCGTCGAAGCGAACGAGGAGGCCGAAGAACTTCGGAGATGACTTCATCACCTATCATGTGGAAGTAGATCCGCTTACCTATGATGAGCGATGAAGACCAGAGATGCTATTTTCTGGAAGGAGGCGATAGACAATAAAATTGAATCAATCACCTCCAATAACACTTGGGTGTTGGTTGATCTACCTGAAGGAGCAAAACCTATCGAATGCAAGTGGATCTTCAAGAAGAAGATGAAATCTGATGGAACCATGGACAAGTTCAAGGTCGGGCTAGTGGCAAAGGGATTTTCTCAGAAACAGGAGATCGTCTACTTTGACACGTATGCTCCAGTAGCCCGGATGACCACCATCAGAATATTAATTGCTCTCACAGCGATACATAAGATGTGATACATCAGATGGATGTGAAAACGGTATTCCTGAATGGCAAGCTGACCAAAAAGATCTACATGCAACAACCAGAAGGGTTTGTCATCAAAGGTCTTGAAGACAAAGTCTGCAGGTTGGTGAAATCTCAGTACGGTTTAAAGCAAGCTCCCAAAATATGGCATCAGAAGTTTGACAAAGTCATAAGGTCATGTCACCCCTAGTTTTCGAATTAGAGGTATTTTCGTCATTTTCCAAGTTTAATAATTTTTGGGAATTTTATTTGATTTTATAGGATTTTTAGGGATTCAGTTGATTTAGTTTGAATTTTATCCAATTTGGACTTAAGTTGGAGACCCGGGTAGTCTGGACGCTAGTGGGACCCACATACTATCTGGACTTGGCCCACATGCCATCCTAACTAGGCTAGAAACCATAAACCATACTCCCATGGCTTAACTAGTCATTTAGAGGCTTAATTAGTGATTTTGAAATTAAACCAAAACAAACCGAACCAAACCAAATTCAAACCGAACCAAACTAAGTCTATTGGGTGTGGAGGCCTAATGGGTCTCCACCCAAACCCATTAGGACCCCCACATGGCCGGCCACATGTAGACCAAGCCCCCCATCTCTTCCTTCACTCCTAAGTAATCTCTCTATCTTCATTTCATTTCTTTTTTTTGGAGCTTCTTCTTCCTCCAAGAGATCAACTTTAGGTATGCTTTTAAAACCCCCATATATTCCTCTTTATCATTTATTCCTTCACAATAAATGTAGAGAAGACCATTCTCTACAAGTTGACCCTAGCTTTTATAGGTTTCCCTAAAACCTAGTTTAAGGATTTATTAGGGGTTTCCCTGTCACGACCCGGTCCCAATTACTTGGGTCGAATCGGATCATGCCCAGCCTGCACCGTTGTTGAGACGGCGGCAGTAAGCTGTATCACTCATGCAAGTAAATCAACAACACAGTATAATTGTCACAACTTTAAATAATTCGAATAGTTTAAAACTTTTTACAATAAAGTGAAAGATACATCTGAAATACACTGTTTTCCACAAACATCAAGATTTATAAAAGAAGAAGAAAATCTAGGCAACCAGCTCATCAGTCTCTAGATCATCGTCCTCTAGTTGGAATCTCGGGAAAATACCGCAGAATAAAGCATCATCAGTGATACCTAAAATGTTGGGTCTCCAGTCAGGAGTGAGCAAAGTACAATTCATGCTAATTTAACAATTGAAATAATAATAGAATTATGCACTTTTAAACAGTTTTGAAAATCAACTAAGCAGTTACAGTTTTAAAACAGTTACAGTTTCTGTGATGTGAATAGGCAATGAATATGACCGGCTTGGGTTGTACAGTTGTATCCTATTGATACGATATGGCTTATCCCCGTGTGTATGAGGGGTAAGCTAACACAGTCAGTATACTACTTTGGATGTGGTCATACTCATTACACTACTCCCCCAGTCCCCAATAGTTACAGTAGTTACAGTCAGTGCTCTCAGAGAGAGTTCCGTGTTGCATCGTGGTTTAAACTTGCAATAAAACGATTACTAAATAATTGTAAACTAACACAAAATGTACTTGCCTTTGTTTTATTGACTGGATTGGTTTGTTGATTCCGGGGTTATGCTAGTACAGTCCTCGAAACCCTACAATTGAGAATTGACTCAGATTTCAGGTTTACCAATCTAGCTACGCTAGTTGAAATTTCTATTTGTGTCATAATCCAATTTTAATTCTTTAATTAACCAAACACGAAAAATACGATTATTAGTGCGTTGATTTAGTACGAGGGAAAAGATTGTTTTATATTTTTGAATTCGGAAAAACTCGTCGATGCCAGATTAATTATTAAAACTTGGTATTTTTATAGTTTATAAATATAAAGCTAATTTTTCTTATTTAGTGAGAAATACGTGATTTTTAATTAATAATAAACTTGTCAATTTTAGGTGAGAAAATCTTAATTATTTTTATACAAAAATACTTTTATTCAATTTAATCGTTTAATAGAAAAACTCGCAAAACCAGAAATAACAAAAATCTAAGCTATCAATTACAGTTACAGACCACAGCCAGCTGGGCTTATGCCCATTACAATTTATTTACATAAATTGAAATAAGACAAAACTGACGTTAGTCCTAAACTGAAATATTAATAAAATATAAACAGAATTTAATAGTAAAAATAAAGATAATTATAAAGTCTCAGATATGGTCCAATCCTCAACTTGGCTAATGCCTCAACGTTCGGGTGGAGCCGGTTTCGTTTGCACTTAGCCGGGTCCATTGACCGATACGGTCGTCACCCAAATCCAAATATTAAATAAAATTCCAAAATCCGTTTTAAATTCATTTTTTTTAAATAAATCTAGAATTTACGAAAAAATCCGGCAGCATCTCCTCTGTTTTTGGTCAACCCAAAAACTGGGAAATAGCGCCGATACTTTCCTGCAAATCCCAAACCAGGGAAACCCAAATATATATATATATAATAATCCACAACCAATCCACAGAATAATCGGAACGACCCGAATAATTTTCGGAAGTCCGATTCCAACCCAAAAATCACAGAACGCTACCGGAAAAATTCGGAAAGCCAAAACATACCAAAAACCAATTCCCAAAATATTCAGGAAATCCAAAATAATCCACAGAACCTTTCCGAAGGTTCCGAAAAAATACAACGTCGCTAAAACTGAATTCCCAAGGGGAACCGGGGACCATTTCTCATCATAGACTATATGAAAAAGAGACAGGACAGGGGTTATACCTCAGGTTGCTCGGCTAGAGCTCTCAGATGAAAATAATAGAAAGAATTTGAGATCCAGACAGCAAAATAATCCCGGAACAGCGTCCAAAGTGAAATCCAGCTCCTGGTCGGGAATAGAAAGTCCCAGAACGCGGATCGGGGCGCTGGGACAGCAGCGGACAGTGGCAACGCTGCCACAGAACAGCAGATCGGTCACGGGGTCGCGGCCAGGGAAGCTGGACAGACCAAAAAGGGTGTGTGCGGGCTAGGGCACGCGCCGAGAAGCCGCGGGGCCGGAGCTAGGGTGTTGCGACAGAGAGTCGGTGGAGACCGAAGGGGTCGGTCGGTCGGCCGGGACAGGGCTTTGGCGAAGGCGCCGCGGGGAGGCCGCGGGCGCGGGGTTGGCCGCGCGAGGAGGGCACGAAGGGGCTGGAGGCCGGCCGGTGGGCGCGGGCCAGGGTCGCCGGCGGCGTCGGGTGCGGGATCGGCCCGCTGGAGAGTCGGGGGCGCGCCGGAGGTCGAGTGGCCGGGCGCTGGCTCGCAGGTCGGAAACGAAGGGGGTTCTGGAGGAGTGTTGGTGAGTAGGAAAAGAGAGAGGAGAGTAGGTGGGGGGTGATGGTGAGGCTTTCTCTTTGAAGAGAAAGTTGGAGAGCTTTCAGTTCGGGAGTAATGGGAAAAGTGGGTTGGTGAAGGGGAGAAAGTATGGGGAGTTATAAGGAAGGAGTGGGGGTTACTCTCTGGAGTGAAATAAAGAAGGGAAGAGTAATGGGTTTTCCTGCGAGGAGTTTGAGTGGGGAGTTATAAGGGGTGAGTTTGTGCTGAGAGTTATTGTAGGAAGAGTGAATTAAGGAGAGAGAAAAAAAACGTGAAGTGCTGGAAGTTGGACCAGCTCCTGAAAAATCTTTTTTTTATTTAAAAGAGAATCAGATTTTCAAAGAAAAGGTTAGGTCCGGGTCTGGGTTCGGGAATCGGGTCTGGTCGACAAACAAAAGCCACATTTAATTTTCGAAATTATTTTAAACTCACAAATAATACTAATAATAATAGTAATAATATTATAATATTAATATTAATTTACTCTATAAAAATTAGGTTTCACAATCTTCCCTCCTTAGAAAATTTCGTCCTCGAAATTAAAGGCAGGGTAGAAGAATCAAACAGGTACGGGTACTACGCCCGTAACTCAGGTCCAACAATAAGTATTTCTAAAGCAGTCGTGGATGAGACGGTTTTAGGGACAAGTTTTATTTATGATATCATCCATGTAAAAAAATAAAAAAAATACAAAAGCGAACCAAAGTACACGAGGTTGATCAGACCATCATGCACCAGTTCTGATTAGACAATATATTAGTGGGTGCACCTAATAAAATACTGTCATGATCAAGCTTGATAAAGAGATAGCTTGCAAAACTAGGCTGACTTAGCAGCATCAGTCAAGTTTAGAACGAAAGATAATGATTGCAAGAATTTGGAGTTATGTGGCAGCTTCAGAGTTTCTGATCTTCGCCTCACCTCTGTCTAATATTAACACTGGCTTCTCTGGCACTGTAAGGATTGATCTAATCTCCAACTTTGAATGATCCAAAAGATATGACTCAAATTCGGGATGTAGCGTCTGAGCTGCGATACGTGGAAAACATTATGCACGCCCTCAAGATATCTGGTAGAGCTAACCGATACGCTACTTCCATCTCGTCTTAAAACTTCAAATGGCCTGATGTACCTGGCTCAACTTTCCTGCTCTGCTCACACTGATCGTTCCTCTGGTAGGAGAAAATCTTCACAAAAGACGCTATCTCCTTCTTCAAACTCCACTGATTGACGATGCTAACTTGGTAGTTGTTGTAAGGAAACTCTACCAATTTTAAATGATCTTCTCCAAGACCCTCCAATTTTCAAAACACAAGATCTAACATATCTTCAAGCGTCTGGATTATCTTCTTTGATTGTCCGTCGGTTTGTACTCTATAAATTCGGTAGGGGTGCCTCTCGTACAATGCTGCCAACTTCTCGGTGAATAAACTAACCTTGAAGGGAATAAAGTGTGCTGACTTAGTCAGTCGGTCCACTATAATCCAATTGGTGCCCTTCCCTCCTTGGGAACAAGGCAATCCTTACTCAAAGTTCATTGTTATATGCTTCTACTTCCACTCCGAATTGTCCAGCGGCTGCAACAAACTTGTTGTTCTCTTGCTAAATTCCTCATGTTGACAAATTCACATCTAATCCCATACCTGGAATTGTCCTTCTTCATTCCATAGCACCAATCAATGGAGGCATATTCCGATACATCTTATTAGCTCCTGAATATATGGAATACTGCGACTGGTGCATTTCTTTCATCAACTCGTTCCTCCGTTTGTCAGCCGATACGCAAAGCCCCGTACCATTCTTCAGAGTTCCACTGCTGATCAATTTAGAAACCCTCAAGTGTTCCTGCCAACACTTGATCTCTAAGCCTGCAAAGTGCCTCGTTTTGAAACTACGACCTCTTGATTTTGTCCATCAGCCTCGAACTTCATCAATACTGAATCAGCATCCAGCTCCGTCCTTCTATCTCCAAATAGTATAACCTCCAGTCCAAGCTTCTCGACGTCTTCTAGTAGGTGCCACTCCTTGGTTAAGAACATCGCCACTGGGTATCGACTAAGTGTATCAGTGATCACATTAGCCCTACATGGGTGGTATAGCGGGTCGATGTTGAAATCCTTCATCAGCTTCAGCCATCTTCTTTGTCTAACATTCAGCTCTTTCTGAGTGAAGACATATTTCAGACTTTTGTAGTCCGTATATATTTTTACTCCCTTTTCATAAAAATCATGCTTCCATAGCTTCAAAGTAAAGATAATTGCAGCAAATTCCAAATTAGGTGTAGGATAATTCTTCTCATGAGTCTGTAGTTGCCTAGATGTGTAAGCAATTACTTTCCCATGTTGTTGAAGAACGCAACCCAGTCCTTTTCCAGAGGTATTACTGTAAATTGAGAAACCACCGGTTCCTGCGGGTTGCGCAAGGATTGGTGTAGTGGTAAGTCTCTTTTTCAGCTCCTCAATGCTGCCTGGCAATCTTTCGTCCAGATGAACTCTTCATTCTTCCAAGTGAGCTTCGTCATCGGCTCAGCAATCTTGGCAAAATCCTTCACGAACTTCTGATAGTAGCCAGCCAAGTTCAAGAAACTTCCGAATTGAACTTGGGGTATACCACTTTTCAACAGCAGCTATCTTCCATCGAAATTTCTTCTCTTGACAACATGGCCAAAAATCCACCTTGTCAAAGAAAATCCACGTTCAGATAACTTACCATAAAACTTCTTTTTCTTCAAAGTTTCCAGAACTTTCCTCAAATGTTCTTCATGCTCTTTTTCAGTCTTCGAATATATCAGAATTTTATCTATGGAGAAGATAAACTGATTCAAATACTCATAAAAAACTCTGTTCATGAGATTCATGAACACAGCAGGAGCATTTGTCAGTCCAACGTCATGACCAAAGAAAACTACCCATACTTGGTGTTTGAACGCCGTCTTGGAAATGTCCTCCTTCCTGACTTTAATTTGATGGTAGTCAGATCTTAAGTCAAACTCCGAAAACACCCTAACTCCACACAAACAGATCAAACAGATCCTCGATCAGGGCAGAGGGTACTTGTTCTTTAGTGTCGGGTAATCGATGCACATCCGTTGTTCCATCCTTCTTGGCACAAACCAGATAGGTGTTCCCTAAGGTGAAGTTCCATCCTGAATAAATCCTAGAGCCTTCGTTGATCTGGTCCTTCATCTTCTTGGTCTCCTTCGGGTTGACTCTATAGCATCCCTTAGAAATAGGGGAGAGCCGGGGACTAGGTCAATAGTGAACTCTATGTCTAGATCTGGGGTAATCCAAAAAAATTATCAGGGAAAACATCTACCATAAAGGTGTAACAAAGAAGTTTATTCATGTGGAGAATTACAGCAAAAACTCTCTCATGATTGTTCTAAGGACATCATGTTACAACTTCTTAATAGATATTGCTATCCAGCTGTCTTAGGTACTATTCTTCATGGTTCTGGCTCTTGCATGAGCAGTCTCCAACTGCTTCATCTTCTATGAACCTCGAGTATGCATCATGCCTTATTGTAGGAGGTAAGGTCTGCTGGTTAGGAAGAGTCCCTAGGTTGTGGCCTAACAGGTGTTGCTGGGATAGGTATTCTGGTATGATGGAAAGATAAGGGGCAATCCTTTACCCGATGTTCAGCAGATCCACATACCAAACATTTTTCCAACCTCTTGCGACAAATATTGGCTTGGTGACTAGGCCTTTTACAGTAGTCACAAACCAATAGCTTCTTACGATATAACTGCCGGATAGGGCTCAAAATGTCTTCTAGATTTCAGGGGTACCCCTCCTAGGGTGAGTTTATGCTCCAACTTGGTTTAAGATAGCTAAGGCTACATCATTGACATTTTTCATGTCTTCTCTCGTGATATTCATCTGTTCCTGCTGGGCTTCATCTTAAGCTTTCTGAGACTCCATGATTACTTGAAATAGGGCAACCATTTGGGAGGTGTTTTCTGGTACTGGTGGAGCAACAGGAATGGGTACTTCTCCAAGGAAATGCAACTCAGTTTGAGAAGAGGTAGGAATTGCCAGCGTAGTGAAAACTTCACTGGATGCATTATGGGGACGGTCAATCAGCTGCGAGGGTATAAACCCTGGACTTGGTTGAGGAGGTGGGGTGTAATCCGGAGATAACACCTCATCGCCAGCAGGATTGGTCTTGTCAATGGTCATTCTCTGGAAGGTTTAGGATGCAAACATAAGCAAGGTAGCCTACAAGTCTATAATCAAAAAAAATATTTATATATATATATAATTCGGACCTATGTTGTGACAAATCAATGTTCTAGTGTTCTAATTGTTTCTAGGTATGTTTTCCTAAGTTGTTGTTCTGACCTGCATGGGCCACCACTAAAAATATGTCACGACCCGGTCCCAATTACTTGGGTCGAATCGGATCATGCCCAGCCTGCACCGTTGTTGAGACGGCGGCAGTAAGCTGTATCACTCATGCAGGTAAATCAACAACACAGTATAATTGTCACAACTTTAAATAATTCGAATAGTTTAAAACTTTTTACAATAAAATGAAAGATACATCTGAAATACACTATTTTCCATAAACATCATGATTTATAAAAGAAGAAGAAAATCTAGGCAACCAGCTCATCAGTCTCGAGATCATCGTCCTCTAGTTGGAATCTCGGGAAAATACCGCGGAATAAAGCATCATCAGTGATACCTAAAATGTTGGGTCTCCAGTCAGGAGTGAGCAAAGTATAATTTATGCTAATTTAACAATTAAAATAATAATAGAATTATGCACTTTTAAACAGTTTTGAAAATCAACTAAGCAGTTACAGTTTCTGTGATGTGAATAGGCAATAAATATGACCGGCTTGGGTTGTACAGTTGTATCCTATTGACACGATATGGCTTATCCCCGTGTGTATGAGGGGTAAGCTAACACAGTCAGTATACTACTTTGGATGTGGTCATACTCATTACACTACTCCCCCAGTCCCCAATAGTTACAGTAGTTACAGTCAGTGCTCTCAGAGAGAGTTCCGTGTTGCATCGTGGTTTAAACTTACAATAAAACGATTACTAAATAATTGTAAACTAACACAAAATGTACTTGCCTTTGTTTTATTGACTGGATTCGTTTGTTGATTCTGGGGTGATGCTAGTACAGTCCTCGAAACCCTACAATTGAGAATTGACTCAGATTTCAGGTTTACCAATCTAGCTACGCTAGTTGAAATCTCTATTTGTGTCATAATCCAATTTTAATTCTTTAATTAACCAAACACGAAAAATACGATTATTAGTGCATTGATTTAGTACGAGGGAAAAGATTGTTTTATATTTTTGAATTCGAAAAAAACTCGTCGATGCCAGATTAATTATTAAAACTTGGTATTTTTATAGTTTATAAATATAAAGCTAATTTTTCTTATTTAGTGAGAAATACGTGATTTTTAATTAATAATAAACTTGTCAATTTTAGGTGAGAAAATCTTAATTATTTTTATACAAAAATACTTTTATTCAATTTAATCGTTTAATAGAAAAACTCGCAAAACCAGAAATAACAAAAATCTAAGCTATCAATTACAGTTATAGACCACAGCCAACTGGGCTTATGCCCATTACAATTTGTTTACATAAATTAAAATAAGACAAAACTGACGTTAGTCCTAAACTGAAATATTAATAAAATATAAACAGAATTTAATAGTAAAAATAAAGATAATTATAAAGTCTCAGATATGGTCCAATCCTCAACTTGGCTAATGCCTCAACGTCCGGGTGGAGCCGGTTTCGTTTGCACTTAGCCGGGTCCATTGACCGATACGGTCGTCACCCAAATCCAAATATTAAATAAAATTTCAAAATCCGTTTTAAATTCATTTTTTAAAATAAATCTAGAAATTACGAAAAAATCCGACAGCATCTCCTCTGTTTTTGGTCAACCCAAAAACTGGGAAATAGCGCCGATACTTTCCTGCAAATCCCAAACCAGGGAAACCCAAATATATATATATAATAATCCACAACCAATCCACAGAATAATCGGAACGACCCGAATAATTTTTGGAAGTCCGATTCCAACCCAAAAATCACAGAACGCTACCGGAAAAATCCGGAAAGCCAAAACATACCAAAAACCAATTCCCGAAATATTCAGGAAATCCAAAATAATCTACAGAACCTTTCCGAAGGTTCCGAAAAAATACAACGTCGCTAAAACAGAATTCCCAAGGGGAACCGGGGACCATTTCTCATCATAGACTATATGAAAAAGAGACGGGACAGGGGTTATACCTCAGGTTGCTCGGCTAGAGCTCTCAGATAAAAATAATAGAAAGAATTTGAGATCCAGACAGCAAAATAATCCCGGAACAGCGTCCAAAGTGAAATCCAGCTCCTGGTCGAGAATAGAAAGTCCCAGAACGCGGATCGGGGCGCTGGGACAGCAGCGGACAGCGGCAACGCTGCCACAGAATAGCAGATCGGGTTACGGGGTCGCGGCCAGGGAAGCTGGACAGACCAAAAAGGGCGCGCGCGGGCTAGGGCACGCGCCGGGAAGCCACGGGGCCGGAGCTAGGGTGTTGCGACAGAGAGTCGGCGGAGACCGAAGGGGTCGGTCGGCCGGGACAGGGCTTTGGCGAAGGCGCCGCGGGGAGGCCGCGGGGAGGCCGCGGGCGCGGGGTTGGCCACGCGAGGAGGGCACGAAGGGGCTGGAGGCCGGCCGGTAGGCGCGGGCCAGGGTCGCCGGCGGCGTCGGGTGCGGGATCGGCCCGCTGGAGAGTCGGGGGCGCGCCGGAGGTCGAGTGGCCGGGCGCTGGCTCGCGGGTCGGGAACGAAGGGGGTTCTGGAGGAGTGTTGGTGAGTAGGGAAAGAGAGAGGAGAGTAGAGGAGAGTAGGTGGGGGGTGATGGTGAGGCTTTCTCTTTGAAGAGAAAGTTGGAGAGCTTTCAGTTCGGGAGTAATGTGAAAAGTGGGTTGGTGAAGGGGAGAAAGTATGGGGAGTTATAAGGAAGGAGTGGGGGTTACTCTCTGGAGTGAAATAAAGAGGGGAAGAGTAATGGGTTTTCCTGTGAGGAGTTTGAGTGGGGAGTTATAAGGGGTGAGTTTGTGCTGAGAGTTATTGTAGGAAAAGTGAATTAAGGAGAGAGGAAAAAAAACGTGAAGTGCTGGAAGTTGGACCAGCTCCTGGAAAATCTTTTTTTATTTAAAAGAGAATCAGATTTTCAAAGAAAAGGTTAGGTCCGGGTCTGGGTTCGGGAATCGGGTCCGGGCTCGGATCTGGTCGACAAACAAAAGCCACATTTAATTTTCGAAATTATTTTAAACTCACAAATAATACTAATAATAATAGTAATAATATTATAATATTAATATTAATTTACTCTACAAAAATTGGGTTTCACATTCCCTTTTTAGAGAGGTGTATATATATATATATGTATTTGCGTGTGTATGTGTAGAGGAGAGTGGTGGTGGTGGTGGTGGTGTGTTAGAGTGTGTGTTTGAGTGTGTTTGAGTGTGTGTGTGTGTCCAAATATATATATATATATATATATATATATATATATATATATATATATATATATATATATATATTTATTTATATGTGTGTGTGAGTGTCTCTATATATAAATATATGTAGATGGGTATATGTGTTTGTGAGTTTATATATATATATATATATATATATATATATATATATATATATATATATATATATATATATATATATTTTTTATATATATATATATATATATATATATGGATGTGTGTGTGATTTTAGAGGAAGAGAATGAGAGAATTAGAGAGGAAGAATGAGAGTTTGGGAGAGGGGAATAGAGGGAAAAAGGATGTGAGCTGCTGCACCCCCCCCCCCCCAGCCCCCCCACAAATTCCACAGCAGCAGCAGCATTAGCCATAGCAGCAGCAGTAGCTTTAGGTAACAGCAGCAGCAGCATAGATAGCAGCAGCAGCAGTAGCATTTAGCAGCAGCAGTAGCTCCAAGCCCCCCTTTTAACCCCCCATATACCTCCCCCCCTATATGTATATATGTATATAGATATGTATGTGTATGTATATATATATAGATAGATAGTTAGATAGTTAGATAGATATATCGAGTATATATATATATGTGTGTGTGTATATATATATATATATATATATATATATATATATATATATATATATAGCTAGATGGTTAGATAGATGTATATAGATAATAAGAAGAAGAATAAGGACAAGAAGAAGAATAAGGAGAGGAGAAGGAAAAGAAGAAGAATAAGAATAAGAAGAAGAATAAGGACAAGAAGAAGAATAAGAATAAGGAGAAGGGAAGGAAAAAGGAGAAGGAGAAGGAGAAGGGAAATATAGGAAATCAAATTAGAGAGGGTTGAGAGTGAATAGGATTTAGTGAAAGGGTGAAATTGAGTTCCGAGTGTCGGAACGCGTCCAAAATTTGATGAGACTTAGATTATATGATTTAGATTTTGTGGGTAGGCTCCCGAGTTGAAATTGGGGTTTCGTGTGGGAGTAGGATGACGGTATCGCACGATATCATTGAGTATCTCGCGATACACAAGATAATCGGTGATTCAGCAACATACGCCGTAAGATGGACTGGATGTCCACTCTACCTAGGAAGCTTGGTAGGTAATGATAGCGTAGGCTAGTATCCTACTACCCTAGGAAGTACGGGTCGAAATACCAAGCGTAGGTAGGCTAACTTGGTATTGGACTAGGTTAGGAATTTACCTTTCTAAAGGATAAATTTAAGATATTGGCCTACGGCCAAGATATGGGTTTCGGAGTTCAATATGGACTTGGATATGGGTTGTAAGGGTTGGTAATGGTTAGAAATAGTCGCCTAGACCTAGTCTTGACCTTGGTTGACCATGTTTGACTTTTAGACCAAAAGTCAACCATGGGTCAACACTTTACCCAATTTAGTCCCAAATTCTATTAGAGTTGAACAGTTGACCAAAAGTCAACTGTTACTCACCATTGACCTAGGGTTGACCTAGGGTTGACCAGAGTTGACCCGTTGACCAAAAGTCAACTTTAAGTCAACTTTTGACCTAGTTTGATATGGGTTGACTTCCAATGTTCTCCTATGACCAAGGTTGACCTAACTAGACTTGTCTTGACCTAGAATGACTTAATAGGATTTAAATTGATTTGACTTCACTTCCTAAATATGGTATTGATACATCTTGTTATCTATAGGTCCTCGAGATGCTGTATTGGATCCAGTTGACATATTATATCATATCACAGGCGAGTACATTCTCTGATAAGTTCTTTCCAATTTATGATAACTGTTATGATTCATGTACTTAGTATAGATATACTTATTCCTAACACATAGTTCTCACGGATTGGTATTCCTGGATCTCGACGAGAGATGTTACTCCTTGTTAGCTTGGGATATATTATGCAAGCTCCCTTGTAGCTCTTGTGCAAGATATGGTCACCGATTCTAGAGAAGATTAGCTTCCTTCTCATAGAATCCCATGCAGTGACGTGTCCTATTTGGATCCATTCTACCAGTTGGGGGTGGGAGAGTAGTAGCGTATGCCTGTGATCAAATCCATCTCGCATTTTCGAACAGTGTTAGTCATATACCGCACTTATGACTAGCCAGGCCAGTTACTTATAGGTGCCCAAGCCGATCACAAGTTGAAACTACTACTCACACACATTGGATAGATGGCTTACCCTGATTTGTGTACATACCATGATCAGTTCTACTTTCCTGTTCTAGCTCTAGCTCTACAGCTTACCATGCCATGATACATATATGTACACTCCATGATTTTATTGTATATGCTCTATTTACAGTCTTATGGCTTTTATTCAATCTTGAGATCTGTTATGAGATTTATGTACTCGTTCCATCCTGACCAGATATGTTGACAATGTTTACAGATACAGAGGAGGACTATTATTGCACTTACTACGACCCACCGGACGTAGTAGGTTTAGAGACAGATACCCTAGATCAGCAGGGTGCAGTACCGCAGGGCGAGATACCGCCTATCATGTAGATAGAGTATGTTTTTGTACTGGACCTTGTCTCCAGTCACTCTTGGGACTGTTATTGCTTTGGCTTGTATTAGAGACTTTGGACTTGGACTTGTATATTCTGTGTTTGGACTTGACATGTTATATTTTATTGTCGTATTGTCTTTATCTTTCAGTATTTACTTTATCATCTTAGAGTTGTGATTGAATACTCATATATTATCATTGCTTGTCCTCCGTTCGGAGTTGACCATATTCTTGACAGGTTTTGATATTATATATAAACTGTTGTTAGAGTAGTAAACCTACAGCGTTCACGCCATTTTTACGGTGAGGGCTGGGCATTGTTACGCACACGTGCCCTTACAGCGGGTGCGGGTCGTGACACGTTTTTAGTGGTGGCCCATGCAGGTCCTGAAGTCGCAATTAGCGCGATGTCGTAGCAGCACTCGTCTTAGAGTGTTGACTACGAGCCTGTGTTACATATAGGAGGTGGTAGGCTAAGAGTACTCAATCACAGTAGGATCTTTCCTTGCTTATCTTGCTTACCATCTTTGATATTGATTTAATGCGTTCTAGCTATCCTCCTTTGATATAGTCCTTCTTGTGCCATATTGATATCTTTTTTTCAATCTGTCTCCAGGATGGTTATAACTCATTCTCCCGGTGAGGAGCACGGGGAGACGGAGAGGTCTGCTACCTCTGGCGGACAGGCTCCAGTCACTTCCCCTGCAGTTGGGACTTCAGTAGGGGCTCTCGGGGGTACTCCTCCAGCGCTCTCGATGACTGTCCCTGGGGTCACTGCGGGTGCTCTTCCTGCAGTGCCGGGGGCTACGACGGGAGCTGTCGGGGGCGTTCCTCCTCCTCCTCAGCAGGGGACTCCTCCGCCGGTGGTGGGAGCTATTCCTCCGTTGCCTCCTCTGTCTACAGACATGGTGCAGATGCTCGTATTCTTTCAGCAGGTGCTGGAGTCCCAGCAGGCCCAGCACGAGGCACAGATGAGACAGATTGAGGCCATGCGCCAGGGCATGGAGGATGCCCATAGGTTGGCTCTGGCTACGGTAGAGTGTGGGGCTCCACAGCGGGAGGCGCAGCAGCAGAAGCCCGGAGACATCCAGGCTTTCAAGAAGATGGGTCCGAAGGATTTCAGAGGGACCGAGGGCATTGTTTATGCTGATGGCTGGCTCAAGGATATCGAACGTCAGGTGAGGGCCTCCCGCATGGCAGACGACCTGAAGGTCGAGACGGTTGGCTTGCAGTTATTAGATGTTGTCCGGACATGGTTCCGGAACGAGCCGGCTCTTGCAGGAGAGGGCCACACTTGGGCTGAGTTTCGAGCCCTGTTCAAAGAGAAGTTCTTTTCCCCCACAGACAAGATCGGCCTAGTACGGCAGTTTCAGAACCTGCAGCAGGGCAGTATGACTGTAGAGGAGTATACGGCAGAGTTCGGCCGGCTGAGCCGATACGCCGAGTACATGGTGAGCGACCCAGTAATCCGAGCAGAGCGCTTCCGGGAGGGATTGACATAGGATATCAAGATCCTGATCCCTTTTTTCTATGCGACATATGCAGAGGTCTATGCGGAGGCTCGGAAGGTGGAGAGAGAGTGGGGCTTGAAGCCCAAGAGGGATCGTGATTTGTTTTCGGGGGCCAGTAGCAGCACGGGGGCTACTAAGCGCCCTCAGCTTCAACATCTGCCGTTCCAGCATCATCATCAGCAGGTGCATGTCGGGGCACCTGTCCAGAGGGTTCAGCAGCGTCAGGGACATGATGATCCTCCGTGCCACTACTGCAAGAAGCCCGGTCACCTCTTTGAGTTTTGCAGGAGGAGGCTGGGTTTGTGCCTCTTTTGTGGTGCTGCTGGGCATCAGATGCGGGAGTGTCCTAAGAACCCCCGTATTGCTGGAGCAGCTCAGAGGGCACCTGTTCCGAGGGCACCAGCTAGTGTGCCTGTAGTTCAGTAGCAGGGTCCACTTCCGACCCAGCAGCAGCAGTTTGTCCAGCACTGCCAGCAGAAGGGTATTCAGGGTAGAGCCTTTGCTCTTGCAGCCGAGAAGATAGAGCCTATAGCAGATGTTGTCGCAGGTTCTGTTCTGCTCGATTCTTTTCCTGCCTTAGCCTTGTTTGATTCTGGTGCTACGCACAGTTTTGTGTCTGTTTCTTTTGCTCTTAGGCATAATATCATTGCTGAGTATCTTGGTAGGACTTGCAAGATTATGACTGGGAATGGCATCATCCTGGTTAATAATGTTTGTAAGGGGCAGAAAGTTTCTTTGAGAGGTCAGAAGCTGAGTGCGTGTTTGCTCGTAATGCCACTTCCGAGTTACAATGTTGTACTCGGTATGGACTGGTTGAGCATGCACCATGCTAGCATAGACTGCAGAGGAGGCAGGATTCTATTCAGGCCGCCGGGAGAGCCAGAGTTTGAGTTCACCAGAGGTGCAGCGGAGCCAGGAGATGGATTCTGCGGAGCGTTGTTGGCGGGGCCGGTGTTGCCACATCCACTTATTGCTGAGTTCTTGGATGTCTTTCCCGATGAGTTGCCCGGGATGCCGCCAGATCGTGATGTTAAGTTTTCTATAGACCTAGTGCCGGGCGCTGAGCCTATCTCACAGCACGTCTATAGAATCAACAATAGTGAGTTAGCGGAGCTGAAGAAACAGGTCGACGAGCTGGAGGATAAGGGCTTTATCCGATCTTGTTCTTCACCTTGGGGCGCGCCAGTTCTTTTCATCCCGAAGAAGGATGGTACGGTACGTATGTGCATTGATTACAGGGCACTCAACAACCTTACTATCAAGAACAAGTATCCTTTGCCAAGGATTAATGACTTGTTCGACCAGTTGAGCGGGGCGAGGGTGTTCTCGAAGATCGACTTGCGTACCGGGTACCATCAGCTGAAGGTGAAGCGGGATGACATTCCGAAGACTGCATTTCGGACCTGTTATGGCCAGTATGAGTATACCGTCATGCCGTTTGGGTTGACCAATGCCCCGGCGGTATTCATGAACTTGATGAACAAGGTATTCCATCAGTACCTTGACAAGTTCGTGGTGGTCTTCATCGATGACATTCTCATCTATTCAAAGACGCCAGAGGAGCACGAGGAGTACCTGAGGATTGTGTTGGACACTCTCAGGAGGGAGCAGCTGTATGGGAAGCTGTTGAAGTACGAGTTCTTCTTGGATCACGTGGAGTTCCTAGGCTATGTTGTCTCTGGCGAGGGGATTTCAGTGGATCCGAAGAAGATTTTTGCAGTAGAGTCCTGGTCTACGCCGAGCTCAGTAGCAGAGGTTCGGAGTTTTCTGGGTCTGGCAGGTTATTACCGGAGGTTCGTGCAGGACTTTTCCAGGATTTCCCAGCCGATGACCCGACTTACCAGGAAGGACGAGGAGTTTGTTTGGTCCGAGGAGTGCCAGGCCGCCTTTGAGGAGCTGAAGACGAGGTTAACTACAGCTCCTATCTTGACGCTGCCATCTGGATCTGGTGGTTATACGATCTACAGTGACGCTTCCGGACGGGGTTTGGATTGTGTACTTCAGCAGCACGGGAAGGTGATTGCCAATGCATCTAGGCAGTTACGTCCTCATGAGAGGAACTACCCAACCCACGATCTGGAGCTGGCAGCAGTCATATTTGCTTTGAATCTGTGGAAACACTATCTGTATGGAGAGTGTGTGGAGATTTACACTGACCACAAGAGCTTGAAGTACGTGTTTACCCAAAAGGAGCTGAATATGAGGCAAAGGTGATGGTTAGAGCTGATGAAGGATTTTGATATATCCTTACAGTACCATCCGGGGAAGGCCAACGTGGTCGCGAATGCTTTGAGCAGGTATCCCGTGGCCATGTGTTTAACGATGGATCGTCACCTTCTGGCAGATCTGGAGAGCTTGGGCATAGAGGTGATAGTTCCTGGGTTCGAGGATCAGATGTGGGGTCTCCAGGTGCAGTCAGAGCTGATGGACAGAGTCAGGGCAGCTCAGTTTGAGGATGAGGCTCTGAGGGTCATCAGGGAGCAGGTTCGGACAGGACTGTTGGATGAGTTCTCGATAGCGGGAGATGGGTCGTTGAGGCATGGTACCAGATTGTGCGTGCCGAGCGGAGGACTTCGGGAGGAGGTTCTTCAGGAGGCGCATCGTTCTCAGTACTTTATGTATCCTGGAGCCAATAAGATGTATAGAGACTTGAGACAGCATGTTTGGTGGTATGGCATGAAACTCGAGGTGGCTCAGTTCGTTTCTAGATGCTTGGTGTGCCAGCAGGTGAAAGCCGGGAGGCAGAGACCCGGTGGATTGCTCCAGCCACTACCCATTCCTGAGTGGAAGTTGGAGCATATCACTATGGACTTTGTATCTGGACTTTCGTGCTCTCCAGGAAAGAAGGATGCGATTTAGGTCATTGTTGATCGATTGACCAAATCGGCCCACTTTTTTGTCTTTCAAGGTGGGTTTGTCTACGGAGAGTTTGGCCGAGATATACGTCCGACAGATAGTCCGATTGCACGAGGTTCCAGTGAGTATAGTCTCGGATCGGGACAGCCGATTCACTTTCCACTTCTGGAGGAGTTTGCAGCTTGGCTTGGGCACATCGCTCAAGTTCAGTACCGCATACCACGCCCAGACAGACGGGCAGTCGGAGAGGACGATTCAGACCCTCGAGGATATTCTTCATACCTATGTCTTGGACTTCGGAGGATCTTGGGAGGACCACCTTCACTTGGTAGAGTTTGCTTACAACAATAGCTACCAAGCCAGTATAGAGATGTCACCTTTCGAGGCTCTATACGGACGGAGGTGCCGGACTCCCTTGTCTTGGGATGATGTCGACGAGAGGGTTTTGCTTGGCCCTGAGATGGTAGTGGATGCTGCAGAGAAGGTCAGGGTTATCAGAGATAGACTTCGGGTGGCGCAGGATAGACAGCGGCATTGGGCCGATAGCCACCGGAGGCCGTTGGAGTTTGAGGTATAGTTTAGATTTTTCTAGTATTTGAGTCTGATTGTGATTGTTTTAGATCAAGCTTTAAGCCTTGTATTTTTGTTCTAGGTTGGTGATCTTGTGTTCCTGCGGATTTCTCCGACGCGTGGCACGATTCGTTTTGGTGGCGGCGGGAAGCTTAGTCCACGATACATCGGACCTTTCCGTATCTTGGGCAGGGTCGGTGCAGTGGCTTACCGACTGGAGTTACCGCCCGCACTAGAGGGAGTGCACAACGTGTTCCATGTGTCGCAGCTGAGACGGTACGTGGCAGATCCCAGTCACGTCTTGGACCACTCCGAGATCGAAGTGGGACCGACACTCAGCTATCCAGAGAAGCCGGTTAAGATCTTGGACCGAAGAGAGAAGGTGCTCCGGAACCAGGTCATTCCCTTGGTTCGCGTTGCATGGAGGCACCACTCTCCAGGTGAGTCTACCTGGGAGAGAGAGAACGACATGCGGGAGCGATTCCCATATCTCTTCGAGCCATGAGGTATATGCTTTTCAAGTTTACTGTTTCTGTTTGCATGTATTGAGTTGTTTAAATTTTGAGGACGAAATTCTTTTAAGGAGGGTAGATTTCTCACCCCCAGTTTTCGAATTAGGGGTATTTTCTTCATTTTCCAAGTTTTATAATTTTTGGGAATTTTATTTGATTTTATAGGATTTTTAGGGGTTCAGTTGATTTAGTTTGAATTTTATCCAATTTGGACTTAAGTTGGAGACCCGGGTAGTCTGGACGCTAGTGGGACCCACATACTAGCTGGGCTTGGCCCACATGCCATCCTAACTAGGCTAGAAACCATAAACCATACTCCCATGGCTTAACTAGTCATTTAGAGGCTTAATTAGTGATTTTGAAATTAAACCAAAACAAACAGAACCAAACCAAATTCAAACCGAACCAAACTAAGTCTATTGGGTGTGGAGGCCTAATGGGTCTCCATCCAAACCCATTAGGACCCCCACATGGCCGGCCACATGTAGACCAAGCCCCCTCTCTCTTCCTTCACTCCTAAGTAATCTCTCTCTCTTCATTTAATTTCTTTTTTTTGGATTTTCTTCTTCCTCCAAGAGATCAACTTTAGGTATGCTTTTAAAATCCCCATAAATTCCTCTTTATCATTTATTCCTTCACAATAAATGTAGAGGAGACCATTCTCTACAAGTTGACCCTAGATTTTATAGGTTTTCCTAAAACCTAGTTTAAGGATTTATTAGGGGTTTCCCTTTTTAGAGAGGTGTATATATATATGTATTTGTGTGTGTGTGTGTGTAGAGGAGAGTGGTGGTGGTGGTGGTGTGTGAGAGTGTGTGTGTGTGTCCAAATATATATATATATATATATATATATATATATATATATATATATATATATATATATATATATATATATATATATATATATATGTATATATATATGTGTGTGTGTGTGTGTGTGTGTCCAAATATATATATATATATATATATATATATATATATATATATATATATATATATATATATATATATATATATATATGTATATATGTGTGTGTGTGTGTGTGTGTGTGTGTGAGTGTCTCTATATATAAATATATGTAGATGGGTATGTGTGTTTGTGAGTTTATATATATATATATATATATATATATATATATATATATATATATATATTTGGATGTGTGTGTGTGATTTTAGAGGAAGTGAATGAGAGAATTAGAGAGAAAGAATGAGAGTTTGGGAAAGGGGAATAGAGGGAAGAAGGAGGGCATCAATAGCAGCTGTGGGGGGGGGGGGGGGGGGATGTGAGCTACTGCCCCCCCTTCCCACAAATTCCACAGCAGCAGCAGCATTAGCCATAGCAGCAGCAGCAGCTTTAGGTAGCAGCAGCAACAGCATAGATAGCAGCAGTAGCAGTAGCATTTAGCAGCAGCAGTAGCTCCAAGCCCCCCCCCCCCCCTTTTAACCCCTTATATACCCCCCCTATATGTATATATGTATATATAGATATGTATGTGTATGTATATATATATATATATATATATATATATATATATATATATATATATATATATATATATATATATATATAAAAAAAAATATATATATATATATATATATATATATATATATATATATATATATATATATATATATATATATATATATATAGTTAGATAGATATATCGAGTATATATATATGTGTGTGTGTGTATATATATATATATATATATATATATATATATATATATATATATATATATATATATATATATATAGCTAGATGGTTAGATAGATGTATATAGATAAATAAGAAGAAGAATAAGGACAAGAAGAAGCATAAGAATAAGGAGAGGAGAAGGAAAAGAAGAAGAATAAGAAGAAGAAGAAGAAGAATAAGGACAAGAAGAAGAATAAGAATAAGGAGAAGGGAAGGAAAAAGGAGAAGGAGAAGGAGAAGGGAAATGTAGGAAATCAAATTAGAGAGGGTTGAGAGTGAATAGGATTTAGTGAAAGGGTGAAATTGTGTTCCGAGTGTCGGAACGCGTCCAAAATTTGATGAGAGTTAGATTATGTGATTTAGATTTTGTGGGTAGGCTTCCGAGTTGAAATTGGGGTTTCATGTGGGAGTAGGACGACGGTATCGCACGATATCATTGAGTATCTCGCGATACTCAAGATAATCGGTGATTCGGCAACATACGCCGTAAGATGGACTGGATGTCCACTCTACCTAGGAAGCTTGGTAGGTAATGATAGCGTAGGCTAGTATCCTACTACCCTAGGAAGTACGGGTCGAAATACCAAGCGTAGGTAGGCTAACTTAGTATTGGACTAGGTTATAAATTTACCATTGTAAAAGGTAAATTTAAGATATTGGCCTACGGCCAAGATATGGGTTTCGGAGTTCAAGATGGACTTGGATATGGGTTGTAAGGGTTGGTAATGGTTAGAAATAGTCGCCTAGACCTAGTCTTGACCTTGGTTGACCACGTTTGACTTTTTAGACCAAAAGTCAACCATGGGTCAACACTTTATCCAATTTAGTCCCAAATTCCATTAGAGTTGAACAGTTGACCAAAAATCAACTGTTACTCACCATTGACCTAGGGTTGACCTAGGGTTGACCAGAGTTGACCCGTTGACCAAAAGTCAACTTTAAGTCAACTTTTGACCTAGTTTGATATAGGTTGACTTCCAATGTTCTCCTATGACCAAGGTTGACCTAACTAGACTTGACTTGACCTAGAATGACTTAATAGGATTTAAATTGATTTGACTTCACTTCCTAAACATGGTATTGATACGTCTTGTTATCTATAGGTCCTCGAGACGCTGTATTGGATCCAGTTGACATATTATATCATATCACAGGCGAGTACATTCTCTGATAACTTTTTCCCAATTTATGATAACTGTTATGATTCATGTACTTAGTGTAGATATACTTATTCCTGACACATGGTTCTTACGGATTGGTATTCCTGGATCTCGACGAGAGATGTTACTCCTTGTTAGCTTGGAATGTATTGTGCAAGCTCCCTTGTAGCTCTTGCGCAATATATGGTCACCGATTCTAGAGAAGATTAGCTCCCTTCTCATAGAATCCCGTGCAGTGACGTGTCCTGTTTGGATCCATTCTACCAGTTGGGGGTGGGGGAGTAGTAGCGTATGCCTGTGATCAAATTCATCCCATATTTCCGAACAGTGTTAGTCATATACCGCACTTATGACTAGCCAGGCCAGTTACTTACAGGTGCCCAAGCCGATCACAAGTTGAAACTACTACTCACACACATTGGATAGATGGCTTACCCTGATTTGTGTACATACCATGATCAGTTCTACTTTCTGTTCTAGCTCTAGCTCTACAGCTTACCATGCTATGATACATATATGTACACTCCATGATTTTATTGTATATGCTCTATTTACAGTCTTATGGCTTTTATTCTATCTTGAGATCTGTTATGAGATTTATGTACTCGTTCCATCCTAAACGGATATATTGACAATGTTTACAGATGCAGAGGAGGACTATTACTGCACTTACTATGACCCACCGGACGTAGTAGGTTTAGAGACAGATACCCTAGATCAGCAGGGTACAGTACCGTAGGGCAAGATACCTCCTATCCTGTAGATAGAGTAAATTTTTGTACTGGACCTTGTCTCCAGTCACTCTTGGGACTGTTATTATTTTGGCTTGTATTAGAGACTTTGGACTTGGACTTGTATATTCTTTGTGTTTGGACTTGGCATGTTATATTTTATTGTCGTGTTGTCTTTATCTTTCAGTATTTACTTTATCATCTTAGAGTTGTGATTGAGTACTCATATATTATCATTGCTTGTCCTCCGTTCGGAGTTGACCATATTCTCGATAGGTTTTAATATTATATATAAACTGTTGTTAGAGTAGTAAACCTACAGCGTTCCATGCCGTTTTTACGGTGAGGGCTGGGCGTTGTTACGCACACGTGCCCTTACAGCGGGTGCGGGTCGTGACAGGTCAAATGGCTACAGGGTCAGTGAAACAGACAAGTGTGTCTATACGAAGTTTGCTGACGGAAGAGGAGTCATCGTTTGTCTATACGTGGACGACATGATAATCCTAGGTACGGATATAAGCTGTGTCACGGAGACAAAGAAGTTCCTCTCGACAAAGTTCAGTATGAAGGACTTGAGGGATGCTAATGTTATCTTGGGACTCAAGATCATCCGGACAGATACTGGACTAGCGCTGTCACAGTCTCATTATGTTGAGAAGATGATCACTCGTTACGGGTATCAGGATCTTCCAGGGATCGATACGCCGTACAAGTGTGATCTGAAACTGAAGCCTAATTCAAGGGAAAGCATCAGGCAGATGGAGTATGCAAGCGTAATCGGGAGTTTGATGTATGCTACTACTGACACAAGGCCTGACATAGCTTTCGCTGTGGGAATGCTGAGTCGTTTCACGAGTAACCCAGACATTGAGCACTGGAAAGCTGTGAAACGGGTTATGAGATATCTCAAGAAGACTCAGACATATGCACTGTACTACAGCGGAGATCCGCCGGTAGTGGAAGGCTTCAGTGATGCCAGTTGGTGCTCAGAAGTGGAGAGCGAGAGGTCCACAGGTGGATACATTTTCACAATGGGTGGAGCTGCTATATCGTAGAAATCGAAGAAACAGACTATACTCTCGCAGTCATCCATGGAATCTGAGTTCTTTGCACTTGATACCGCAGCAGAGGAAGCAAAATGGCTTCGGGAGCTCATGTATGATCTTCCAGTGGTTGGGGCATAAATACCGACGATACCGATATACTGCGACAATCAGGCGACTGCGGCGGTGCATCAAATGACCTCTTCAACGGGAAGAGGATGTCACGACCCGTTACCCAAATTATTGGGCCGGGCCGAGCCATGTCCAGCCTACGCTTGGTTAAAGCATAGTAAGCTGTTCTAAGAATAGACAATAAAGGATCTAAGCTGCTAACAGTTCTAAAATCACATTTAAAGGTTCATCACAACACAGTATCTATAAGCGAAAGTAACATAAGCACAGACTTAATAATACACTTCCAAAGTATCTAACTGGAGACAAAGTCCAGTAATCAAATATAAGTTCAAACCAAAGTCTAAATCTCAAAACACATGAAAGATATCTAAGCAAGGTTCCCCGCTGGGACCTCTTCTGAAGCTAAGGCCAGGTCCTCAAATGCAGTGCCATAATATGTATCACATAGCATTTTCTTCTCGAAAAGTGAACCTACAACGTTATCCTGTTAGGACGGGAGCAAGTACTAATTCTACAAACTAAACACACTGAGCATGGAATGAAAAGAGATGTAGTAATTAAGAATCATGGCATCTATCTCATGTCGTATCACAATCATGTCATATCATAGATCTATCATGTCAGATCATAATCTATTATGTCATATCATAATCTATCATAGCAAGGATACATGTGTCATAGAGACAGATGTATATATAATGTTTAAAACTGGAGCAGGTATATGATCGTCAATAGGTGTACAATGTGCAAGGCACATAATGAAATATACTTCCGTACAAGTGATACGACGATAGATGTACATACGCACAAATCCGCTTTGAGAGTAAGGCCTACGGTGCAGTAACATATAAAATGAAACTTTGCTCGGTAAATACATACGGAGAAGGAGAACATGATCACGTACTCAACTATCAGTTTTCCCATAACCCAGATTCTAAATATGTGAGAGATACGAGAACAGTAAAAACATGTGAGAGATACTGGGTGCAGTATAAGCATGGCAGGTACTGAGAGCAATTTAAAATATGGTAGGTACTGAGATCAATTTTAATTAAAGCATGTGAAGCATACGCTAGATATATAGAAACCTGTAAGATACGGTTTTTCAGTTTAAATCACTGTACTAACATGGTTCATACGCAATTCATTATCATATGCAGTAAAAGAAAGTTTGTAGGGGTACTTGCCTCGAGCAAAGCAAGAATAAGAATACAAAGATACAGATGTTCCGGTGTCCTATCAATAATGATATACAAACTCAGCCTCTAAGTTATGATTAAGATTTTACACTAGTGGTGTGACACGACTCCTAACTGGACACTAGCAAAGTGGGGACCTAGCATAAAAGTCCAATGTGGGGTGACACTATATCTAAACCAACACTTAGGGTTCTTAGAAACACATAGATCATTTTTTAGTTTTACAAAATCCAAACATGAAAATATAAACACTAATAATAATAATTAAATACAAATTAAGGATGGCACATAAGCAAAAATCTACAGATGTCGTCGGATGATAAAATAAATATCACCAACGCGCCTAGAATGGTCAAATTAGCTAGGATAGCCTACCCATAAGTCCAATTTGGATACAGGGCAAAACGGTAATTTTGGGTCAAAATGATGTCTGCCGTTGGACACACTTTGCACCGAAAAATATGTTAGGGTAGAAGTATACAAAACCTAGCAAATTATATATCCACGTATCCAGAATGATGATACGAACCCAACGGTATGTCCGAAATGGAATTCCGATGACCCGATCACAAAATGGTCCGTTGACCTGGATATTGGTATCTGATTTACATGGAAATACGTGTCGAAGCCAAAGTCCGCAAAATCTAACAAAGTATATGTCAACGATTCTAGAATGACGACATGAACTCAACGGTATATCCGAAATTGGATTCCGATGAGCCGATCTCAAAATGACAAGTTGACGCGGACATTTGGAATCCGGTTTGCACGGAAATGCGTGCCAGAGCAAATGTATTCAAAACTTAGCAAATTATATGTCAATGAGTCCAGAATGACGATACGAACTCAACGGTATATCCGAAATTGGATTTCGATGAGCCGATCTCAAAGTGACCCGTTGACTCGAACTGTGGGACCCACTTTGCACCGAAATACGTGACAGGGCCAACGTACTCCAAATTAAGCAAACTTTATATGAAAATAAGCCAGAACGACGCCACGAGTCTACTGGTGGTGTCAGAAATTGAATCCAAAGTCCCGGGTTCAAAAATAGAATTTTATAAGTGCAAAATTAAGAATTCGGACGGCCAACTTTGGCGTCGAATTTGACCAACCAAACGTGTTCACAACGAAACGAAACTTAAGGGGTAGGAAGATGGTCATACCAGCTACGCACAGGAACTGGTAGCACGCCAGACGGAGCTGCGACGGCGGAGTTACGAGTTGACGAAGTCGGCTCCACAAAACTGTCCAAAAATAGTATAATTTAAAGTGTCAACTTAGTGGCCAGTTTTGATGTATCAAACGACTAAATTAATGGACGAAACTTGATAAGATTGACGGGCTATACACCGAGATTGTGACGGAATAAAGAGTTCACCGATCCAAAGGTCGGATCTCTCGAAAAACGTGCACAAAGTTGCTGTCCCGAAACGAGATTTTGACTTCGATCCCGCGCGCATCACGCCGGGATTCCGTTCAAAACGCACAAATCGCCTAGACGGCGCGTCCCGAAAGACGGCGGCCACCATAGGGAGGTCGCCTAGGGGTGCGCCCGGCCGAGGGGGGGTGGCCGGTGGCGGTGAGCGACGGTGGCGGCCGTTGCTGCAGTCCATGCTGCTGTTGCAGCTGCTGCGCTGCCACTGCTGCAAGCGCGGCTGCTGCTGCTTGCTGCGTACGTGCATGTGGCAACAGCGAGCGGCATAGCTGCCCGACGGTGGTGGCCGCGACGGCAGAGGTGGTGTACGGGTGGTGGTGGTGCTTGAAGATGATAATGGTGAGAGTGGTGGTTATGGTGGAGATGGTATTGATGAAGTGGAGGAGGAAATGGTGGCTGTGGTGGTGTTGATGGCTAATGGTGGTGGAGTATTGTGGAGAAGAAGTAAAGAAGAAGAAGGAGAATGGAGAGGTGGTATTCGGCTGTGGAGTAGGGGTGGTGTGTGTGTGTATGTGTGTAAGGAGAGAGAGAGAGAGTTAGATATTTGAGTGTATGTATGTGTATATATAATATATAGGAAGAGAGAGAGAGATATATTATTTGAGAGGGGAGAGGAAGAGGTCGGTTGGGGGGGAAAGAGTGTGCTGGTGGAGAGAGGGTGAGGTGTGTGTGTGTAAGGAGAGAGAGAATGAGAGAGAAAGAGAGAAGGATATTTATAAAAAGAAAGAAATATTTTAAATAGGGAAAAAGAGAGAGATTGTGTGGGGTATTTGGGCAGTCATGAGAGGACAACAAGGAGCTTGTGTTTGGGTTCGGTCGAGCCAGGTCGGGTCAAAATCGGACATTGTCACGACCCGTACCCTAGAATAAGGGCACGAGACGTGGGTACGTCCAGCCTACGCCGCAGTGTCGGCGGTAGAACGCTTTCCTAGGTCAACATACATCTAATAATATATATATATATATCTAAACAGTTTATACTCCCCGAATGGGGGTGACATAGCAGTAAATAAACTCAATCACAACTAAGGAAGAGATAGCACGATATGAAATAGAACTCAAGGAAACATAGATGATAAAGTAGTCTAAGATAATCCCAGCAAATATCCAGAGGTACATGGTCTCAGATACTGAATGAAAGAATATATACAACTCAACATCTCTGAACAGAAAATAAGTCTAGCTAAACATGTCTCAAGACTACATAAAATAAGATGAGCCTAACTAAACTAGTCTAGGCAATGGGGGTGATGTCCTCAGCTAGAGCTGGGTCCTCCTGAGGGTCCAACTCGCAAGTGTCATCTAAGCCTGCCCCGTAGAAAGTATCCAGACAGGCCTCCTCCTCGTCCTCTGTAATATTTTCAACAGGTCCAGTCAGGACAGGAGCGAGTACAGTACATCTCAACAGTTCATAGCAGGTTAGAAAATATAATCATGCAGTAAAGTAAGATATAAGTACTGAAAGAAGTGAAGTATGTAAACAGAGAGAGAACTATAATAGAAATATCTACTATAAATAGAGAACTAACATATGGCTAGTGAGTCAGAGTACAACATAGACATGTAAATGGCATAGGATGATTCTGATGCTACACTATGGAATGATTCTGATGCTACACTACTGGTGTATTATTCACATGGCCACTTCTACTCCCCCGTACCCCCAATCAATACACAAGGATCCAACCAAGTTATGTTATGATTCCATGCAAAGGCCCCCGAAGGGTGATACATGGATGTCCCATAAATGGGGATTCTAGGAGATTCCAGGATACCCAGTAAATGGAATAAGGATTCTAGGAGACTCTGTGATCATAAGAGTATATGTCACAAGTAATCAAAGAACCAATGAAGCATAGTGATACGCCATGTAAGTGAAACGCACAGAACATGTAGTACCCGATGCTCCCTAAGGATCTCAAGAAGGGATCCATATAGTCCCAATCCGTGTGACCGACGTGACAGTAACAAGTAAAGTAATTTAATGTAGGAAATAATTCTAAGCAGGATATGAAATGATCAGAGAATGTACTCGCCTGGTATCTGAGTGTCCAATATGAAAGTACTGTCCGAGGAGTGGTGTCTGGCTCCTAATCAGAACAGCACAAGTCACAACAAGTCCAAAATGGTATAATGAAGTCCTACTATGCATTCTACATGATTCTAGGTCAATCTAGGCCAAAGTCAACTCTTGGTCAACTCTGGTCAACCCTAGAAGTCAAACTAGGTCAACTATAGTCAAACTAGGTCTAACCAAATCTAAACTAGGCTATCAAGTCTAAACTAGTCTATACTAGGTCTAATAAAGCTGTACAAGCCCAATCTAGGCTCACCAAGCTATACCACATTACCTAGGCCTATTCTTAACACATGTATATATATTACCTATATATAGTAAATACACAAGATATATATATATATATATATATATATATATATATATATATATATATGTGACATATATATACTTGTATATTCCATACATCCTATGTAGGTATCAATACTAGATACCCAATATTTACACAACTACCATATATATATTTATACTCACATTACCTATATATATATATATATATATTACCTATTAGCATATAATCACATAGAAAAATAGGATACATATAGAGAGGGAATGTTACATTACATATATACTTACATTACATATATATAATGCATTAGGGAACTAGGATAGGTACATAGAGAGGGTGTGTGTAATGGTGTGTGTGTGTGAGAACATGAAGGTTGTGTGTGTAGGAGTACACTGGCTGAACAGGAAATGGAAGGGGCAAAAATCAGTGTATTGTCAAATGAAAATTAGTGAATAGGAAAACTGGAAACACATAATCAGTTAACATTTGAAATCAAAAATCAGTTGACAGTTACCATAAAATAGTGAGCTAATACATGATCATTTAAGCTTAGTTTAGGGGAAGGAAATCATCTACAACTTCATTTAAATCTCAGTTTAACAGCCCTATATTAATTCCCAGATTTCATCTTCAGTCCTAACCATTCCCAGGTTAATACAATATTGGAAAACATTCCATAGTTCATAATAGAACTCAAAGAAAACAGTTTACCACAGTTCATAAATTCAGTTTTTCAGTCTAGCCTTCAATCTCAGATTTTATGAGCCAAACACATCCAATTAAACCCAAATTTTGACACACCAGATAACATATAGGAGAATAGATTTAGGGACTAAACCAACATGTTAACAGTATTATATGGCTTAAAACAGTTGTACAAAATCGTATTTAAAAACTGGAATTCACTGAGAAATCACATGTATCAGTTGATTAGGGGTAAATGAGAATTCATAAGTCAAAACAATCTAAAATACAAAAACAGAGGTTGGTAGTTGAAATATACAATGTATTTGTGTCCCAGGGTCCATCACGTGTCCACCAATATGACACAATCGTGTCCAAAACAAATAAACCCAAAACAGTACAAAACTGGCACTGTCTCGTGCACACGTGCACTTGTGTCGTGCACTCGACACAGGACACAACCGTGTCTCGTAGTCATCCACCTAGATAGCCCACCTATAGGACTACCCCATAGGCTAACTAGCCAGTGTCTACGTCGTGTCTGTGTCGGATACGAGAGCCGTATCAGAGTCAAAAATGTTCGACTGCACAGTCAGGCCAATCCCCGTGCAACGAGGATTTCTTCCTCGACACGCCACGTGGGCCCATGAAACTTGACACGTGGCATTTCAGTCACTGCCCTAAGGGGTGTGTCAAGTTTCGTATCCAACCAAGCCGTGTCGTGTCCGCTACAGCCCCCGAGTAGCAGGGGATCAAACCCGAGCGTGCGCGCGTGTGTGCACCGCGTGTCCACGTATCGATTCCGACACGACCAGATACAAACACCACCTCAGAGGAACAGAAATGCATAAGCAAATACAAAACCTAGATTCCTATTCAAAAACATTGCACAAAAAGAATCGAAATGCCCTTTGAGGTATTTCGACAAACACTAATGGACAGTTCCTGATACGTGTCCAAAACGGACACGAAACCTATGAAACTCGACACGAAACCAATGCAACCACTTAGGGGACTCCTAGGGCTTCCTGAATATGTAAAGAAATCAAAATTTCATTGACAAATGAAGAAGTTACCTATAGTTGAACTTTCTAGAAAAAACCCCTTTGTAGAGCTCTTCTCCTTGATATCCCAATCCAACAAATCAACAACAAACTGAAATAAAACTCCAATAACAGCAAGTATAGGTATATTAAAACCTAATGGAAGAGATTTGAATGAAAAAGGAAATGGAATGGAATTCTAGGGATTAAATGAAGTAGGAAACAAACCTCTTTCTAAACTTGAGCTTTCCTAAAAGAGGCAACCCTAAACTAAGAGAATATTTATAGGGTGGTGTTCCCAATGAGGATAGGGTGGCCGGCCAATAACGTCTAGGGCTTAGGGTTTTGCAATTTTGGGCTTTGGGCCAATCTACAAGGCTATGAGTTAAATAGATTTATTAATGGTTCTAAATCATAAGTCATGACTTATGACTTTCTAATTTCTATTGCTAACTAGAGTCTATTGACCAAACTAAGGGTTAGCTTAGGTTAGACTAGAGTCATATATCCTAACCAAGTCCATACTAACTAGGGTTAGCTTCTAGGTTGGTCTACAAGGGTCAAAACTAGTCAAAGTCAACCTAATCAACTTCAACCAAACAATTCCAAAATAATTCCTAAAAATTCCCATAAATTCAAATAAATTCTAATAAATTTAAATTACCCCAAAAATGTCAAAAATACCCTCAAACTAGAATTGTGGTAGTGACAAATCTACCCTCCTTAAAAGAATTTCGTCCTCGAAATTGAAAGGCGAAATACAACTGATGAGAAGGATAGAATGTATACCTCACGGTCCAAAAAGATAAGGGTAGCGCTCGCGCATCTCATCCTCCCGCTCCCAGGTAGACTCTTCTGGAGAATGATGCCTCTATGCGACGCGTACCAAAGGTATCACCTGGTTCCTCAGAACCTTCTCTCGTCGATCCAGAATCTCCACTGGCTGCTCTGGATAGCTGAGAGAAGGCCCAACCTCAATCTTTGAATAATCGATCACATGGCTAGGGTCAGTCACGTACCGTCTCAACTATGATACATAGAATACGTTGTGGACCCCCACTAGCACAGGCGGCAAGTCTAGCCTGTATGCAACGTCACCGACTCTCCCGCTGATAACGAAAGGGCCGATGAAGCGCGGACTAAGCTTCCTGCCTCCACCAAAACGTATAGTACCACGAGTCGGAGATATCCTCAAGAAAACCTGGTCTTCGACCTAATCACAAACAAGGTCTCAATTAATATAATAATCAAACATGATCAAAAATCACAAACAAACAAACCTAAATCTAATCCTACTCTAATCTGTACCTCAAACTCCAATGGCCTCCGGTGGCTATCGGCTCAGTGCCGATGTCTGTCCTGCGCCACGTAAAGTCTGTCCCTAATGAGTTTCACCTTCTCGACTGCGTCAACAACCATCTCTGGCCCCAGTAAAGCTCGCTCACCAATATCTTCCCAAGATAAGGGTGTACGGCACCTACGCCCGTACAGAGCCTCAAAAGGTGACATCTCAATGCTGGCCTGGAAACTATTGTTGTAATAAACTCCACCAAATGAAGATGATCCTCCTAGGAACCTCCAAAGTCCAAGACGCACGTCCGTAGCATATCCTCAAGTATCTGAATAGTCCGCTCCGACTGTCCGTTCGTCTGGGGGTGGTATGCAGTCCTAAAATTGAGCTGAGTGTCCAAGCTGGTCTGCAGACTCCTCCAGAAATGGGAAGTAAAGCGAATATCCCGATCTGAGACGATGCTGACTGGAACTCCATGAATCCTGACTATCTGCCGCATATACATCTCCGCCAGCCTCTCTGTAGACGTACCCATCTTGAATTGCAAGAAGTGGGCCAATTTGGTCAACTTGTCAACGATGACCCAAATTGCATCTTTTCCTCCTGGTGTACACGGCAATCCTGATACGAAGTCCATAATAATATGCTCCCATTTCCACTCGAAAATGGACAGCGGCTGCAACAATCCATCGGGCCTCTGTCTCTCTGCCTTGACCTGCTGATAAACCAAGCACCTAGCCACGAAGCGAGCCACCTCCCGCTTCATTCCTGACCACCAAATATGCTCCCTCAGATCTCGGTACATCTTGTTGGCACCCGGGTGTATAGAGTACTGAGATCTGTGGGCCTTCTGCATAACCTGCTCCCTGAGATCTCCGCTGGGGACACATAATCTGGAACCGTGCCTCAAGGCACCATCCTCTGCAAGAGAAAACTCGTCCTCCAGCAATCCTGCTCGAACCTGCTCTCGAAGACACCGCAGAGCAACGTCCTCAAACTGTGCCAACTTGATCCTCTCTACCAAGTCTGACTGAATCTGCATCCCCATAACTGCATCTGCACTCCGGGCACGATCACCTCAATCCTAAGGCTCTCTAAGTCTGCAAGCAAATGCCGATCCATGGTCAAACACATGGCCGTCGGATATCTACTCAAGGCTTCGGCAACCACGTTGGCCTTTCCTGGGTGATACTGAAGTAGTATGTCAAAATCTTTCATCAACTCTAGCCATCTGTGCTGTCTCATGTTCAACTCCTTCTGAGTGAACACATACTTTAAGCTCTTGTGATCTGTGAAAATCTCTACCCTCTCACCATACAGATAATGCTTCTACAACTTCAGAGCAAATATTACTGCTGCCAGCTCCAGGTCGTAGGTAGGGTAGTTCTTCTCATGGGGACGCAATTGCCTGGAAGCATAGGCAATCACCTTCTCATGCTACTGCAAGACGCAACCTAGCCCCTTCCCTGAAGCATCACTATAAATAGTGAAACCACCTGATCCTGAAGGCAATGTCAGAATCGAAGCTGTCGTCAGCCGCTTCTTCAACTCATCAAAAGCTGTCTGACACTCCTCTGACCAAACATACTCAGCATCCTTCCGGGTCAACCGAGTCAACGGCTCTGCAACCCGGGGGAAATCCTGCACAAATCTCCGATAATATCCTGCCAGCCCCAGGAAACTCCTGATCTCTGCAACTGAAGTCGGCGCTGCCCATGCCTCAACTGCTACAATCTTCTTGGGGTCAACTGAGATACCATCTCCAGTCACCACATGCCCCAAGAAATCCACCCGGTTTAAGAAGAACTCACACTTGGAGAGCTTTCCGTAAAGCTGCTCCTTCCTGAGAATCTCCAGCACTATCCTCAAATGCTCTTCGTGCTCCTCCTCAGCCTTGGAATATATCAAGATGTCGTCAATAAACACCACCACAAACTGATCCAGATGCTGGTGGAACACCTTGTTCATAAGGTTCATAAATACTGCTGGTGCATTGGTTAGCCCAAACGGCATAACCAAAAACTCAAACTGCCCGTACCGCGTCCTGAACGCGGTCTTGGGAATATCCTCCCCTTTCACCTTCACCTGGTGATATCCCGACCTCAGATCAATCTTGGAAAATACCCGAGCTCCGCTCAACTGGTCAAATAGATCATCGATCCGCGACAGTGGGTATTTGTTCTTGATCGTGAGGTTGTTGAGTGCCCTATAGTCAATACACATCCGTACTGACCCATCCTTCTTCGGCACAAACAACACTGGTGCACCCCATGGCGACAAACTCGAGCGGATGAAGCCCTTGTCCTGTAGCTCATCCACCTGCTTCTTCAGCTCCACCAGCTCACTGTTGTTCACCCGATAGACATGCTGAGAGATGGGTTCCGCTCCTGGAACCAAGTCTATCTAGAACTCTATGTCTCTGTCTGGTGGCAATCCCGACAACTCCTCTGGGAAAACATCCATATACTCTCCTATCAAGGGGTATGGAATCGTCTGCTCCTCGACTGAGACTCCACAGAAGACTCTGCTGCTCTGCTCTGCCTGACGTCTGGAGTACTCAAACTCTGGCTCCCCCGGCGCTCTGAAGAGAACTCTACCCCCTCTGCAATCGATGCTGGCGTGGTGCCTGCTCAACTAATCCATGCATAGTGCTATATCGTAGTTCGGCAATGGCATTACAAGCATGCTCACCTCCAACTCACGGCCTCCCAAAACTACTCTCCGACCCTTACAAACATCACTCACGAGGATAATGCCACCCCCGGTCGTGATCTTGTAAGTCCTAGGCAACGATTCAGCTATGATACCGTGTCTAATCGCAAAAGATACTGATATAAAGCTATGCGAAGCACCGGAATCGAATAATGCAAAAGCTGGACTGGAGTCAAGAAGAATCGAACCTGCGATCAGCTCGCCTATCACCTCTGCATTCCCAGCTGCCATGGCGAAAGCTCGCCCCTGCTGACCTCCCCTGGCCTGCTGCTGATGCTGAACAAATCTCTGCTGCTGTGTCGGTAGGGCTGGTCCCCTCTGCTGGCCAGCTGGAGCTCTGACTGCTGCTCCACGGGCTGCTTGTTCCATACGGCACTCCCTCATCTGGTGGTCTGCTGAACCACACACTAAACACTGGCCTAGCCTCTTTCAGCACTCATTGGCGACATGCCTGGGCTTCTTGCAGTAGGTACAAGTGACAACCTGCCTCTGGCCCTGCTGGTGCTGTCTCGGCTGCTGCTGCTGGTGAACTGGCCTCTGCTGAATCGGCTGCGGCTGGAACTGCCTCGGCTGCTGGAACTGAAAGTGGGGCCTCTTGGCCTGGCCTCCGCTGCTGCTGCTGCCCCCAACTGGGTCTCGCCCCCTCTTGAGCCAAAGCTCAAGATCATCCTCTGCAGCTAGTGCGTCCACCAGGATCTCCTCAAATGTAGCACTGCGGGCGTTCTTGGTATAGGACTTGACCTCCTTTACCAAGCCCTTCCGGAACCTCCGGGCCTTCGTCGTCTCTGACAAGTCCTCCATAAATCTGCTCAGGCGGTAGAACTCTCCTGCGTACTCCTCCACGGACGGGCTCCCCTGGACTAGGGCCTCGAACTGGGTCTCGAGGGCTCCCAGCGATGCATCTGGAAAGAACTTCTCCTTGAACAGCTTCTTGAATGCTACCCAAGTCTGTCCTGCTGTGCCGACCCTCGGGTCGGTCTGGTACCAAGTACGGGCCAGATCCTGCATCATGCTGGCCGCTGCCTCTATCTGGAGCCTCGTCGGGATCTCAGCCAATCTGAAAATCTCCTCCATATGCTCGATCCACTCATCGGCATACAAGATCCCCTCTGTCCCCCGGAAGTCTCTAGGGTGCATCATCTGGAAATCTTGGATGCCCTTCTCTCGTGGCTGGTGCGGCTGCGGGGCTGCCGCTGGCTGAGCTATGACTCTCTCTACTGCGGTCACTGCCAGCTTAATGCCTCGAGTGAGCTCTGCCGTGTGCCTCTGCTGCTGGGTCTGCTGACCCTCCATGTACTGCCGGAAGAAAGCTAACAGCTGAACGGCGTCAACTGTCCCTGCAGGTGGCTGCTGCTGGAAGGGCTCCTCTGCGATGACTGGGTCCTACCTCTGAGCCGGTGGAGGCATACCCCCTGCTGCTGCTGCTGGAGCCTCAATACGAACAGAGGTGGCAAGAGCTGCAGTCTCCTGTCTCTGCTGAACTAGCTGAGAGGTAGCAGATCCCTCTATAGCATCTCCATGAATGGTACGCTGCTGACGAGTCTCTACCATCCTGAAGATAGACCAAACAAGAGTATCAATTTCTGAGAAAGAAGCGAAATAACAAAGGCGGACAGGTAAAATTCAAAGGATCAGCTGACAATAAGGATTTAGATGGCAATAAAAGAAATTTTTCCTAAAGTGATTGAGTACCTTAAAATTAATGTCCAATATCCTACTGCAGGCTATAGTGATAAGCTAGTTCGAATACCACTACACTTCTAGTCTAGACCTGCATGGGCCACCATTAAAAACGTGTCACGACCCGCATCCTAGAGTAAGGGCACGAGACGTAGGTACGTCCAGCCTATGCCGCAGTGTCGGCGGTAGAACGCTGTCCTAGGTCAACATACATCTAACAATATATGTCTAAACAGTTTATACTCCCCGAATGGGGGTGACATAGCAGTAAATAAACACAATCACAACTAAGGAAGAGATAGCACGATATGAAATAGAACTCAAGGAAACATAGATGATAAAGTAGTCTAAGATAATCCCAGCAAATATCCAGAGGTACATGGTCTCAGATACTGAATGAAAGAATATATACAACTCAACATCTCTGAACAGAAAATAAGTCTAGCTAAACATGTCTCAAGACTACATAAAATAAGATGAGCCTAACTAAACTAGTCTAGGCAATGGGGGTGATATCCTCAGCTAGAGTTGGGTCCTCCTGAGGGTCCAGCTCGTAAGTGTCATCTAAGGCTGCCCCGTAGAAAGTATCCAGACAGGCCTCCTCATTGTCCTCTGTAATATTTTCAACAGGTCCAGTCAGGACAGGAGCGAGTACAGTATATCTCAACAGTTCATAGCAGGTTAGAAAATATAATCATGCAGTAAAGTAAGATACATGAAAGAAGTGCAGTATGTAAACAGAGAGAGAACTGTAATAGAAATATCTACTATAAATAGAGAACTAACATGTGGCTAGTGAGTCAGAGTACAACATAGACATGTAAATGGCATGGGATGATTCTGATGCTACACTATGGAATGATTCTGATGCTACACTACTGGTGTATTATTCACATGTCCACTTCTACTCCCCCGTACCCCCAATCAATACACAAGGATCCAACCAGGTTATGTTATGATTCCATGCAAAGGCCTCCAAAGGGTGATACATGGATATCCCATAAATGGGGATTCTAGGAGATTCTAGGATACCTAGTAAATGGGATAAGGATTCTAGGAGACTCTGTGATCATAAGAGTATATGTCACAAGTAATCAAAGAACCAATGAAGCATAGTGATACGCCATGTAAGTGAAATGCACAGAACATGTAGTACCCGATGCTCCCTAAGGATAACATCTCAAGAAGGGATCCATATAGTACCAATCCGTGTGACCTACGTGACAGTAACAAGTAAAGTAATTTAATGCAGGAAATAATTCTAAGCAGGATATGAAATGATCAGAGAATGTACTCGTCTGGTATCTGAGTGTCCAATATGAAAGTACTGTTCGAGGAGTGGTGTCTGGATCCTAATCAGAACAGCACAAGGCACAACAAGTCCAAAATGGTATAATGAAGTTCTACTATGCATTCTACATGATTCTAGGTCAATCTAGGCCAAAGTCAACTCTTGGTCAACTCTGGTCAACCCTAGAAGTCAAACTAGGTCAACTATAGTCAAACTAGGTCTAACCAAGTCTAAACTAGGCTATCAAGTCTAAACTAGTCTATACTAGGTCTAATAAAGCTGTACAAGCCTAATCTAGGCTCACCAAGCTATACCACATTACCTAGGCCTATTCTTAACACATGTATATATATTACCTATATATAGTAAATACACAAGATATATATATATATATATGACATATATATACTTGTATATTCCATACATCCTATGTAGGTATCAATACTAGATACCCAATATTTACACAACTACCATATATATATTTATACTCACATTACCTATATATATATATATATATATTACCTATTAGCATGTAATCACATAGAAAAATAGGATACATATAGAGAGGGAATGTTACATTACATATATACTTACATTATATATATATAATGCATTAGGGAACTAGGATAGGTACATAGAGAGGGTGTGTGTAATGGGGTGTGTGTGTGTGAGAACATGAAGGTTGTGTGTGTAGGAGTACACTGGCTGAACAGGAAATGGAAGGGGCAAAAATCAGTGTATTGTCAAATAAAAATTAGTGAATAGGAAAACTTGAAACACATAATCAGTTAACATTTGAAATCAAAAATCAGTTGACAGTTACCATAAAACAGTGAGCTAATACATGATCATTTAAGCTTAGTTTAGGGGAAGGAAATCATCCACAACTTCATTTAAATCTCAGTTTAACAGCCCTATATTAATTCCCAGATTTCAACTTCAGTCCTAACCATTCCCAGGTTAATAAAATATTGGAAAACATTCCATAGTTCATAATAGAACTCAAAGAAAACAGTTTACTACAGTTCATAAATTTAGTTTTTCAGTCTAGCCTTCAATCTCAGATTTCATGAGCCAAACACATCCAATTAAACCCAAATTTTGACACACACCAAATAACATATAGTAGAATAGATTTAGGGACTAAACCAAGAAATTAACAGTATTATATGGCTTAAAACAGTTGTACAAAATCGTATTTAAAAACTGGAATTCACTGAGAAATCACATGTATCAGTTGATTAGGGGTAAATGAGAATTCATAAGTCAAAACAATCTAAAATACAAAAATAGAGGTTGGTAGTTGAAATATACAATGTATTTGTGTCCCAGGGTCCATCACGTGTCCACCAATATGACACAATCGTGTCCAAAACAAATAAACCCAAAACAGTGCAAAACTGGCACTGTCTCGTGCACACGTGCACTTGTGTCGTGCACTCGACACAGGACACAACCGTGTCTCGTAGTCATCCACCTAGATAGCCCACCTATAGGACTACCCCATAGGCCAACTAGCCAGTGTCTACGTCGTGTCTGTGTCGGATACGAGAGCCGTATCAGAGTCGAAAATGTTCGACTGCACAGTCAGGCCAATCCCCGTACAACGAGGATTTCTTCCTCGATACGCCACGTGGGCCTATAAAACTTGACACATGGCGTGTTAGTCACTGCCCCAAGGGGCGTGTCAAGTTTCGTGTCCAACCAAGCCGTGTCGTGTCCGCTACAGCCCCGAGTGGCAGGGGATCAAACCCAAGCGCGCGCGCGTGTGTGCACCGTGTATCCACGCATCGATTCTGACACGACCCGACACAAACACTACCTCAGAGGAACAGAAATGCATAAGCAAATACAAAACCTAGATTCCTATTCAAAAACATTGCATAAAAAGAATCGAAATGCCCCTTGAGGCATTTCGACAAACACTAATAGACAGTTCCTGATACGTGTCCAAAACGGACACGAAACCTATGAAACTCGACACGAAACCAATACAACCACTTAGGGGACTCCTAGGGCTTCCTGAATATGTAAAGAAATCAAAATTTTATTGAGAAATGAAGAAGTTACCTATAGTTGAACTTTCTAAAAAAAAACCTTTGTAGAGCTCTTCTCCTTGATATCCCAATCCAACAAATCAACAACAAACTGAAATAAAACTCCAATAATAGCAAGTATAGGTATATTAAAATCTAATGGAAGAGATTTGAATGAAAAAGAAAATGGAATGGAATTCTAGGGATTAAATGAAGTAGGAAACAAACCTCTTTCTAAACTTGAGCTTTCCTAAAAGAGGCAACCCTAAACTAAGAGAGTATTTATAGGATGGTGTTCCCAATGAGGATAGGGTGGCCGGCCAATAATGTCTAGGGCTTAGGGTTTTGCAATTTTGGGCTTTGGGCCAATCTACAAGGCTATGAGTTAAATTGATTTATTAATGGTTCTAAATCATAAGTCATGACTTATGACTTTCTAATTCCTATTGCTAACTAGAGTCTATTGACCAAACTAAGGGTTAGCTTAGGTTAGACTAGAGTCATATAACCTAACCAAGTCCATACTAACTAGGGTTAGCTTCTAGGTTGGTCTACAAGGGTCAAAACTAGTCAAAGTCAACCTAATCAACTTCAACCAAACAATTCCAAAATAATTCCTAAAAATTCCCATAAATTCAAATAAATTCTAATAAATTTAAATTACCCCAAAAATGACAAAAATATCCTCAAACTAGAAATATGGTAGTGACAGACATGGTACAATAACTGAGTTTAAATGGGTATTTATAATCATGGGTAAATAAGTAACATGCGGGGACTCGAATAAATAGAACACAAGCGTCATATGGGTAGTAGGCTTCATGTGGACCAGGTCCATATGTTGGGTCGACTAGGTTGGATCGATGTCGGGTCCCAAAATTAAATTGGAAATTAAATCAAGTTTTACGGTAGATAATAAATTGGCCTAAATTGACCCGAAAGTTGTGCGAAGCAATTGAAGCACAATATGGAGTGTCTGAGTAGGATACGAAGGTCATGGATGAAGAGCGTCTCGAGTAGATCATTCATGAGAAGTTGGTTCTGAGAAAACGACTGGTCTTGTGCTCCCAAATTAAAAGTCATGACAACGTGCAAATGATGATCAAAGACAAAAGTGGGAAAATCAATTAATAATTATTCAACGATTAATTGGTCTAAGTTGACCCGAAGTTGCACAATACAAAAAGAGCACAAGGGAACGAGTTTAAGTGGGATATGATATATCAAAACGAAGATAATCTTGTCTACTATAAAATTCATAAAGAGAGTTTACAGAGATTGGCATCTCTGACGCTCCAGAAGTCAAAGTCACGGAAAGGAACATTAATGATCAAAACAGTTAAATAATAAAATATTTATTAAAAATAATTCATTTAGAAAATTTAAAATAAATCCTAAAATTCAGGGGGCTTACAGGCAGTACACGATCTCATCAAGAGGGGTGTTATTGCAGTGATTGATGTTCAGAGTCAGGAGAACCTGGCGGATCCGTTCACCAAGGGCCTCAAGCGCCAACTGGTCGATGACATAGCTTATAAAATGGGTTTGAAGGGATTCTGATATTGTGTTATTACAATCCTACCATAAAGTTTTATGCTATTAGTTCAAAGAAAAATCTACTAGGCATCTAGCTTTTGGTTCAAGGGAGGACTATTAACCGGAAGAATATCAAGAATGGAGGGTACTTGTCCTCTGTGACATGGAGAGGTTACGAACCTACAACCACTGTTGTCTACTGTTATTTTATGTGGAAAACGGATCCTGTGAGAAGGTTGGCTTAAATACCTTAATGAGTTCTCAGGCAGAGTGAATGTCTGGAGTACTTTACAGGAAGCACGATAGCGCAGCACTACAAGGAGTGTAACTCTATACTATAGTAGGGTGACTCCACCATGAGGTTCCCAGGCAGGGGTAATGCCTCGGCTTTGTAAGCCAAGTCACAGCGGAGTTGCACCGCAAATAGGCAAGTAGCCTAATGCTGTATGATAATCGTAATAAAGAGAGGTAGACAGCACTACAAAGAGGACGATGTCCTCATGTTATAGTGGCATGACACCACGAAGAGGTACCAGGTAGGGTAAAGCCTCGGTTTCGCGAGCCATGTCATAGCGGCATAACACCGCACGGAAGCGCAAGGTTTCATGCTGGGTAGTTTGGCACTATGAAGAGGCTTGTGACCTCATGTTACAGTAGTATGACACTAAGATGAGGTACCCAGGTGGGATAAAGCCTCGACTTTAAGCCATGTCACAGCGACGTAGCACCGTAAAGAAGCACAATGCTTCATGCCATGACTCTTTATAAAGAACTCACCTATAGTGTATGGACAGAGATATCAGGCCGTCTCTTGAGGGTAAACTTATAGATGCCCAAAAATTATACACTGAAACCAGGCTGGCACAAGACCTTTAATGTGCAGCCAGAAGCACAGTTGATGTCATTATGTGAGTAGGAAGGATTACAGTTATGGTGCAGAATTCAAGGCTTAGTCCATTCTTGTATCATGCTGTTATTTAACCTATACGGGAAGATTCAAGTCGTAGCGACATCTCTCCTAATGCATAATGGGCAGTCACTATGGGGAATGCTCAACCCATATATTGAGATATGTGGGGGATTGTTGGTGTTTTTGCCTTAGGACTAGGAAAGTCCCACATCGGCTACACCAAATGGTGAGTATCTCAATATAATGCATTGCTTGTGTTGAGGTATGCACATGAGGTGTAGTGGGGCACATGTGTGCCATGTGGGAGTATTTTCCTAGAAAAAAAGGATTAATTCCAATAAGGATGCAAGTTGATTTTTGTTGTGCGGACTCGAACTCGGACACGGACTCCAGGATGTCTCTTGCATGCACGGGAGTGTTCGGGGGGTAGGCGTGGACTGGCACACTTCTATGCTGATTGTGGGATGATCTAAAATATCAAACTCTATTTTTGAGTATTAGTATTTTAGTCCCACATCGGATAGGAGAAGAGGTGAAGTCTCACTCCACTCTATAAATAGAGCCCCTTGGCCTCCTTTGGAAGATGCACCAAGAAGAGAGTTAAGGGAGTATGTAAAGTCCAGAAAGCTCGTTCAAGTCTCAAATATTGACTTACGAGCGTTCCAGAAGTTCTTCGTGAACTTGCTGGTTCCTGGGAGCAGATTGTGTTGGGGCGAATCTTCCTTTGAGCAACGGTGATCTTAATCACCCCAGCAAGAACCTTTCTTCTTTCTTCTTTCTTTTCCTTCATCTGAGTTGTAACTCAGTTCTGTCCGTCTGCAACTGCGATTGCAAGGAAGAACGTGGGATTTATTTTCTAAACTCAGTTCTGTCCATCAGCGACTGCGATTGCGAGGAAGAACGTGAGATTTACTTTCTGATTATTGTTGCTTTTATAATCAGATTCATATTATAGTGTTCCTCTTGGATCTCGAGAATAATCAGAAGGTGAACGTTTGTTGAACCTCTGATCTCGACATCGAGTCTACCATCTTTGATCAAGCCCCAGGACTAACATTTACTATAAATACTCTTACAAAAATCCTCTTAGTCAGACAATGCATCGGATTTATGCAATATCCAAATCTGAACCCTGTTCATGTTACGAATAGGACTCCAATTAAATCTTTTTATTCCTGTTCGAATTCTGACAGGTTTCAGTTTTTATAAGATTATTTGGTTTGAAGTTATCTTTCATCTTGAATTCTATTTGGTTCCAATATAACGAAGGAACAAAACTGATTGTGTTTCGGAAACATTTGACCAAATGTATCATCCATTTAGGAGATCAAATTATTAGGCGTCTCCGAAAAAAATATCCCGTTACTATCCAAGTTTGAACCTAAGAATTCAAAGGATATTAATATTTGGGGAAATTTATGAAATGCCCAAAAAATGAAAAAGTTTTATGAAAAATACACCGCGCAATAACATTTCATCGCGTGCCCAGAATTAGAAAAAAATATATAAAGAGGGTTCTGAATGACTGTTTTGCCCTTCCTTCAAATTTATTGAAAATACCCACAAAAATACTCTTAAAAAAATGTTTTGATACTTCTTCTTCTTCCATACGCTGCTCACTTTCGAATCGGTTTTCTCTTCAAAAATTTTCAAAAACTCGTCGAAAAATTTCGGAAAGACCGAGACAAACGGCAAAAGTGCTAAAACGGAGGTCCAAACATCATTTTTTTGCGATTCTAAAATTGCAAAAAACCATCTAACAAAAAAATGTTAATCTCAGGCTCCTCGAAGATACGCTCATTTTGCGACAAATCGGACCTCGTTTCGACCTCCCAGTCAAAAGTTATGACCCTCCAAAGTTTCAACTGACCATAAAATGCAGAAGAATTGTCATTCTCCGTGTTAGAACACGAAAAATGTTAATTTCGCATGAGAGTGGTCATTCTCCGTGTTAGTAACACAGAGAATGGCATTCTCCGTCATAATTTACACGAAGAATGGCCATTCTTCGTGCTAAATTATACGGAGAATGGTCATTCTCCATCTTAATTTACACGAAGAATGACCCTTCTTTGTGTAAGTTAGCACAAAGAATGGCCATTCTTCTAGTAATTTAACACGGAGAATGGTCATTCCAGTGTTAAAACGCAGGAGAATGGCCATTCTCCGTGTTAGAAACACGGAGAATGTCATTCTCCGTGTTAAATAAAACAGAGAATGCTATTCTCTGTGCTAAATAAAACGGAGAATGGTATTCTCCGTGTTAAATAAAACGGAGAATGGTCATTCTCCGTGTAATTTAGCACGGAGAATGGTCATTCCAGTGTTAAAACGTAGGAGAATGGCCATTCTCCGTGTTAGAAACACAGAGAATGTCATTCTCCGTATTAAAAAAAAGGAGAATGCCATTCTCCGTGTTAAATAAAACGAAGAATGACCATTCTTCGTGTAATTTAGCACGGAGAATTGTCATTCCAGTGTTAAAACGCAGAAGAATAGCCATTCTCCGTGTTAGAAACACGAAGAATGCCATTCTCCGTGTTAAATAAAACGGAGAATAGCATTCTTCGTGTTAATTTACACGGAGAATGGTCATTCCCAGTATAAAAACGTAGGAGAATGACCATTCTCCGTGTAATTTAGTACGGAGAATGGCATTCTCTGTTCTAAATTACACGGAGAATGGCCATTCTCCGTGCTAAATGACACGGAGAATGGCCATTCTCCGTATAATTTAGCACGGAGAATGGTCATTCAAATATTTAAACACATGAGAATGGCCATTCTCCGTGTTAGAAATACGGAGAATGCAATTCTCCGTGTTAGTAACATGGATAATGGCATTCAACACAGAGAATGGTATTCTCCGTGTTAATTTACACGAAGAATGACATTCTTCTTGTTAAAATGCAGGAGAATGACTGTTTTTCATGTTATATCGACGGAGAATAGTTGACAGAAACCTAATTTTTTATTTTTTATTTTGTTTTGTGGAAAGAAATTTGACATGAATAAAGATTCAAGAGTTTTCGTTCTTCTTTCAAAACGATGCTAACTCTTATAGAAAAGAAGAAGAAGATCTTCCCTCCATAATTGACCTAATTGTCGAAAAAGAAGAAGAAGAAAAAGATGAGCGATGATCGGAGTTCGACTGAAAAAAGTACGGTGAACTACGAACGATCTTTGTGATCTCTGCTGAAGATGAGAGTAATGGAATTCAGATCTCTCGTGAAGAAGAAGAAGACGAGAATCGCAATCCAAATCTGAGTTTGTGCGGAGGGGTAGTATCATAACCTTAATTTTAATTTTTACTTTAGGTATTTTTTATTATTTTTAACCTTTTAAAATTATTTTCCTATATTATTTCTCAAAAAAAAATATAGTGTAAATAAATAAATCAAATTTTCTTTCAAAATGCCCCTCATGCAAAATTTATTTTGCATTCTTACATAGAGGATCACTACAAAAAAAGTGGTCTTTTGGGACAACAAAAAATCGTTCTAAAAAGAGATTTTACCGTCCTAAATATTATTTGGGACGGCAGTTGGGACGGATTCAAACGGTGCTATTAGGGTGGCGTGGCAAAAGCTTAAGGGACGGATATTGCCGTCCTAATTAACGTTAAAGGACAGAAAAATTAACTGTCTCAAAAGGTTGTGAAACTCTATTTTTTTGTGACGGTTGGTCCTGTCGTCCCAAAAATTAGATATTTGTAACGGATATTATCCGTCCTAATAATTTAGGCAAATGTCCCAAAAGAATATAGTTCACTTTTAGTACAGAACAACAGATTTGTCCCAAAAATTTATAATCGTTGTTTCAGTTCTCATAGAATTATTGATTCCCTGCTGCGCATACAAAATATACACTCAAAATACATATATAACAAAAACCATATATAACTATTTAAGCAAAAAAGCATATTGTATTCTCTGAAAGACGTTAACAAAAAAAGTTTTCATAAAACATCATTACAAGCCATATCACATTGTTAACAAAATGAACACAAAGCATCTTACATTATTTAGATGTCCTCCCATGATTCACAAAATGAAGTCTAAAACTTTTCACATCATTAAGCATTATCTACCAAAACGAACCCAAAATGATTTTCCCTTAAGTGGCATCTCCCACCTTTTGTAAAATTAGGCAAAACTCATTTGAAGGACCTGCAAATAAAAGTTAGAAAACTAGTTATAATTCAAAGTGATGTTATAATTTTCGCTCAAAAAGTTATAATTCAAAGTGATGTTATAACAGAAGAAAAAATCAAGTAACAGAAGAAAAAAACTCAAATTTCCAATATAGTTTCATGATGAATTATACATATCAGCAGATTGATCCTACATTATCTCATATAACTCAAATTTTCTTCTGATAAGTGATAAGAATATTCACATTCAGAGTACGTACATGTTGGTATCCTGATATCGTCTATACTTGGAAGTTGGAAGCTATTCATTTGTGTATTAAAGTTTGATCCTCTCCTAGTATTTGTAGGTGTCAGTAGGTACTTTCCGCTTTAGGTGGCTAGTAATGCAATATTGTGTAAAGATTAAAGTGAGTGGAGGATGGAACTATTATCTATCAGTGCAGTCTTAAGGAAATGAAAACCAGTGCCTTGTGTTGTCATTTACAGCCGAAAGCTGAGTCAAAATAATAGATAATTTGGTATGAGATTGCAATCTCATATGTCTAGATAGACATAAAATAATTATATATAGGACAGTCAAAGTTGTGAAAGCATTGACAAATATATCACTTTGTTCATTATAAGAGTAAGTTAATTCATTAGGCGGGTCTTTTGGTCTATGTTTCACGGGTACCCATACTAAGATATGAATAAGGACACAATACGGATACGAATTATGGGCATTTTCAAACATGTAGAATAAGTAGTCATCTATGATGCATGAATACGAACAATGATACATATAAGAACTGACACAGAACAATAAAATCAGAAAAATCTGGATAGAGGTTCCATATCTTCTCAAATGTTAACTTAAAGAGATTGACTTTGATGCCTTTGGTAAGGATAGTGATCAGAGTTGGGGTAGAAAGAGCAAGAATGTATGTAGAGGAAGGGATCATGACAAATTAGGGATCTGTCAAGCCTTGCATATGCTATTTTATTTATCCAAGTGAATCTTTACCAAAAAGGAGAATACTTATAAGGTCCAGAGTTTGGGTAATAGGTTGGAATATTAGCAGAATTGTTACTCGAACTGAGAATCAGAACGATTCACAGATTGCTTGGGTTATTGGTAAGATTTGATTCTTAGTTCTTGATTGGATGTGGGTTGGGTTGACAAAAATAAACACGATAATTATCCAAATAAATAAATCCCCAAATTGCTTCCCAGGAGCCAAGGTCAATAAACCATATATGTATATTATTGATTTTAAATGAGACATAGTAAATTAAAGGTAGAAAGTTTCAGCTGGAAAGAAAATTACAAATAATTACCATTCAATAAAATGTACCATTTGTAAGAATAAATAAAAAGAGAAAGAGGCATACCTGAAAAAGTTGGATATTAGAGGACGAATAGCCACATATTCTTTATTCAAAATGAGACCTAAAAATTAAAGACAACTGAAAAAAGTAATTAAATAACTATACTATGATAAATGAAGATGTCAAACATTGCATAAAAGAGAATAATTTTTCCAATAAAATCATGTATGCAAACAGTTTAATAATAAATAGTCGGACCCGTGCAAAGTTGAATGAATTGATATGTAGTTGTGAAGAATATACAAACCTGTATTACCTAAATAATGTGCAATAGGTAAATAAAAAATAGGCAATATGGTTACAAATGACAATGATGGATAAAAGGATAATATACGGTAGGTAAAAATAAAATTATGTCTTCATAGACATTTTTATCATGGCTAATACAATAACCATGTAAGCAGGCACCACTAACTGTAGTAATCAAGACTAGGTTTTAATGGCGTTGCCTGTTGTGAAGGCCATAGCTTCAAACTTTAATGAAAAAAATATTTATCTAAGCAATGTAGAAATAACTCAAACAACCAATATTGTTAGAAAATTTTGGAACAAATCATTACCAAATATGTCGACACCAAGCGTGATATAAAGTGGAATAAAGAATCCATCAACAAATTGAATAAACAACCATATGACTACAACAAGAAACAAACTACACTGCAATATTGATTAGAATATCAAAGTTAGCATATAAAGCGAGGATGTAGATAACGTTTTGGCAAACTGCTTAAGAAATGGCAAAGTTGTGCCATTTTTTTCCTAAAATATTCGATATCTAGCTTTGAAGAACAACACAACAAGCACAACACATCAAAGAGTAGCAACATTATTATACTAGTAACTAATGAAGGTCTATTCACTGAATGAAAAGTGTCAATGGCTCGAGGTATATAAATCCAGAATAGCACAGGGTATACAGCCATATACATAAGAATCTAAGGTATCACACGTTTATTCCTTATCCACCAAAATTCCAATAGAGCAAACTTAACCCTGATGCCAACATACATATCTTCACCAAAAGTGATAAGATTTTGTATAAGTGTTATTCCGTACTTGGGTAGAATGTTCATGAACCAAACAAAATACAGACCTCTAACTTGTAACACCATGTGAAGAATCTCTCTATGTAATAGTTTTGGTCAACCACCACTAAACATGTTAATAAAAAGTGATCCAAATCATGTATGGATCGCTTTAAGCTCTATAACCGACATCATTATGATGGGGAGAAGACTTAGCTGATTATGATTTATAAATACTAATTCAGTAGAAAACTTTTAAACTCATAAGTATGGAAGGATCACAAATGGTATCAGCATATATTCTGATACCACCAAGTGAGCTAACAATATGGAGTACCATTAGCTAAAGCATATCACTGAAGCTATAGCTACACAAAGGCCCCATCAATATATAAAAATCTAAGGGATGAGAAAAGCACTATGTGAATAACCTATTAGAGGCTGCTTCTGCTTTATTTTTATTTTTTTGAAAGCATTCCAAAATTGTTTGATAACAATAACATATTAAAAAATTAGTTTAATTTTGGGACCTCTTTTAAATATCACTTCCCACCGATTGTCAAAAGTTTTTTTTCCTCTGCTGCCAATTTTGAAAAGCATCGTCAATCTCAAATCAAGCCTTACAATAGCATTGGTTATAAACAATGCCCACCTTAAACAGCTATACTGTATGCACTAATAGATTCAGAAGCAAAATTAGCGGGCTAATAATGCCTTAAGGTGTCATAATTTATTCTGATCAATGTGCTTGGTCTCATAGAAACAGATTGTATCCCAACAATTATTAGGATAATGAGAGCACATGCAGCTTCCAAACTGGGAATAGGGGGCCATGCAACTTCTTTTGTTGTTACTCATATTAAGGGATTAATATCAAGGTTTGCACTATCTGAATCAGAATTGGTATCGGATCATTCTTATGAGTATTGGAATCAACAGTACCGTCGGTTTCGGATCGAACTATCGAATTTTTTGGTATCCAAAAAAATTAATTATTAATAAACTATTAACATTTTAGAAAATCTATTTTATACATTTAGTAATTTTTTTAAAAATTTTTGATGTTATTTTTTAGTAGTTTTGAAATTGAATAAAATAGAACCTTTATCGATTGGTTTATATGCGATAGATAACCTTTCTTCTTTCACATACTTTTACAACCTTATTATGCTTTTACACCCTTGATAATTGGTATTTTTGTTTAATTTTCTTTGTCGAATTGATCGAAAAAGTGACCCACAATGTCGATATCGGTCATTAACAGATATCGATCGGTATCGTATCGGGACATGCCAAACCATATCGACATCAATTATATCAGATCAGTATCAGCCGATAGTGTAAACTATGATTAATATAGACTAAGTATTGCTAGATCTTGATGGATCACACATATACTCCAATTGTCCAATCTTTAATATGAGTCTTAAACCTTCTTCGTGCTCTAATTCTTTATTTATTTATCAGAGTATCCAATTTCTCATGTTTACCATCTTCCATCGCATTTCAATTAGTTTGCTGATTGTTTTCCTGTTTAAGTTTTTAATATAAGACAAACTTAACCACACTATCAGTTTCTATGTTAAACATGTATTTTTACAATGATACACATCTATATTATGTCTTGAAGGTTGACTGTAGAACATGTAAATTTTCCAGGTACATGAACCGAGGAGGTTCATTACAAGTGATGCTGAGAACTCACCGACCAAACGTATGGTATTTGTTCTCAATTTTTTTCAGTGCATCCTCTCATTTTTTAGTCTATGAATCACTGTTGTCTCTTTCTAGGTTCCAGAGAGGAATAACTAACTCAGTGGTAGTATATTATCTCATCCTGGAGCAAAGTTTCGATTGGCATGCAATGCAATGCAATGCATGTAATTTATGAAACCATTGCATATAAAAGAATAAATACCTATAATAATTTATGAAAGAGGGTCCATGTCCATGTCCGTGTATCAACAAACTGTTGCGCTTCCTATTCCTACCCACCATTAATATGGTCCTCTCGAGGAGGATCTCTTCCATGGAGACCATGGTGAGGCCGTTGTCGCCATCCTCGGTAGAACGAATTCTTTCAAGCATGGTCGGAGAAAATGGGGGTTCTCCAAGCAGCGGTGTGGTTCTCCCAAAGTGGTAGTGAATATAGAGAGAGAGAGAGATAGAGGAGGCAAGTTAAAAAAATATATGTGGATGAATGGTGTGGATTCATTCTAGAGATCCAACGGTTAGGAGTAAGGGAAAAAAAGATTTCTAAAAAATTTGGTTTGGGCCGCCAAATAATTGCTATTCCCGCTGAGATTATTTGAGACGGTCTCAAAATTTATTTGGAACGAAAAATATTAATAGTCCCAAATAAGAGATCCATTTTTCAATCTATCACCAATAAATTTGTTTTTTGTTACAAAAAAATATAGCAGTCCCAAATAATAATTTTTTAGGACGTTTAAAACTAGAGTTCTTAAAAGTGTTGTCCCAAAAGCCAACTTTTTTTGTAGTGGATTATGTGGCATACATGCATGGTAGAGTGCCAAATGGCATTCATGCCTCATGACAAATCTTTAGGGGCATTTTAGTATTTTCCTTTTTTTATTTTATTCATCCAATTCTTTTAAAATGAAAAGGAATGAAAGAGAAAAATTATTCTCTTTTCCTTCTTCCTCCAGGTGAGAAATCCTCTCATTCCCATTCTTTTTCTTCTTCTTCTTCTCCTTCCTTTTTTTCCCTTTCCCCTCCTAAGCGGCTGCTGTCGCTGCTGCTTATGCGGCTGCTACCGTTGCTGCTACTGCATTTGCTGCTACTACCGCGGCTACTGCGCGACTGCTGCGCCGCCGCCGGAGCCGTCGCCCGGTCGGCCACCGGCCGACCCCCCCCTCTTCATCTTCTTATTTTTCTTCCTCTTCATTTTTCCAATTTCCTTCCCTCTTTCCTCTTCAATTTCTTTGATAAATATTTCTAGGTTTTGTGATTAACCACAATTCTCAAAATTTGTGCCCTAGGTTCTGAATTGGAGCTTTAGGAAGAACTTTCCTCTAGGAAGCACACTCTAAGAGCAAGGCAAGTCCTCTTCTCCTTCTCCTTTGAAAATTGTTCAATTGTGATCTTCTAATTTTTGGAATAATATAGTTTAATTTTTATATTCTGAAATTTATGAACCTTATGACAAGTTTATATATATATATATATATATATATATATATATATATATATATATATATATAAATTATGAACTAGGTTTATATATATATATATATATATATATATATATATATATATATATATATATATATATATATATATATATATATATAAATTATGAACTAGGTTTATATATATATATATATATATATATATATATATATATATATATATATATATATATATGTTAGAATGACCCTACGTTTACTTAACCTCAATTTTCAAAGCTCCTTGGTACCTTTAGGAGGCTAGTACATTTTAGGGGAAAAAAATTTACTCGTGACAGCCCATTTTTACTAAGGACGGCCCACCCCATCCTAATCTCTCCCAAACCCACTCAAAATCAATCATTTCTAATTTTCACTCCCTCTCTCTTCTTGAAGCCTCTATTTTCAAACCCTCTTAAACCCCTAATTTCTTCTTCTCCACCACCTCCATCTTCACCGAAATCCTATATTTCTTTCCAATCTTCCTCCCAATTTCAAAAATGGCATATAAAGGTTCTTCACAATCAATATACAACTCTTGTTCCCATTTTTTTCCCCTCCATTTGTTTATTTTGCATTATTATTTTCAATTCTTTTGGTATGTTTTTCGGCACATACACGGAATTGAAGCACAGAGTACCGTAGAAAATTTTTACAGTCCTGTACGTTGTCACGACTGTACAAATTTTTTACAGTTTAGTGTTCTGCTAGTCCATTCTGGTCTGTAGAAAATTTATACAGTCCTGTATGTTTACAGGGTGATGTGTATTTTCAGTCCATTCCAGGATTGTATCAAAATTTGTACAGTCCTGACAACCTACAGGACTACAGAAATTTTCTATAGTCCTGTGTATTTTTGGTCCATTCGAGGACTGTAAATTTTTTGTACAGTCTACATGTTTATTAATTTTAAGTCTATGTTAATTTACTTAAAATATTTATTTATTTAATATTAAGTACAACTTTATTTAATATTCAGGATATTTTTTTTTGAAGATGGTGAGGACTAAATTGTTGAATTATAATATATACCTTTGTTCATTAACAATGATGAGTTTAACAAAGAAAAACAATTGTTCGTTAGTTGCAAGGCCAAGGACTATGTTGAAGTTGCTGAGTAGTTGCAGAACATCGACAAATACCACAGATTTTTCATTTATAAAATATAGATAACGATATTCTAAGAGTCGTCATGACAATTAAAAACATTGAAATTTGTAATATGATACATTATGCGATGTTCTGTGTAACTTTGAAATTTGAACGTGATATTTTATTTGACATGTGATGATGTTGTTAGATTTTTATTTGTATTATTGACAATTTAATATAATATTGTGTTACTGTTGCGTATCATATCCCTAACCATTTGCAGTACTGTGAATTTTTTTGACGGTCCTGGAAATGGTTAGGACTGTCAAATTTTTTTTACAGTCCTGAAAGAAATTTGTTAGTTCCTTTCAGGACATGGTTAGGACTGTCAAAAGTTTTGATAACATGAAATAAATTTACTGTCACGACATGTCACGATCCGATCCCAAAGTAATGGGTCTAGTCGGATCATGCCCAGCCTGCATCATTGTAAGACGGCAGCAGTAAGCTGTATCAAGCCGTAAAACGCAACATGCAGAAACATCTAGCGGAAATAAAATATTTTTATTAAACTAAAACTGGTCTGAAATGGAAATAAAACAACAACACAACTCATTTTATTACAACTGTTCTGAAAAGGAAGAAAAGAAAAAGTACTAAGCCAACACTCTAGGGTTCCTGGTTCAGCCTCTGTGGGTCCCAAGTCTGTCCCGTAGAAAGTGCAATAAGGCAGCTCCTCTTCGTCGCTGTCACCTAAAAATGTTGGGTCTCTAATCAGGAGTGAACAAGAAACATATTTTCTCCACATCTACCATTTCTAAATTAATAATAAATGAAAAATGCGAGACAGTTTAAGAAACAATATATTTTTTATTTAATAGTAAAAAGAGACCGACAAGCAAGATAATGTTAATTTCCAGCATGATGCAATACTAAGCTAGTGTTTTGAGTATATAACAGGACCTGTGACCGGCTGGGATAGAGACAATATATATACTAACGTTCTGGCCAAAACGATAGCATACGGTATGGCTCAACCCCATGTGCGGTAGGAGTTAACGCGAGAGAGACAATCGAGAAGTTTGGCTTTAGTCACAAACGTTATATTACTCCCCCAAGCAATCTCCGAGTCAATGAGTCAATCAATCAATCCGTCAATCGATGTGGAGTCCGAGAGGGATCCACTATAAATCAGTATCACTACCGTACATGAAACTACTGATGCATACATTTAATTATTAAAATAAAGACACAGACATGGAGTAGATATGAAACTTGCCTTGGATAACTCCTTGGCGTAGAACGCGATGAGCAGCAAGTAACCGCTAGGATTTAAGGTCCCGAACCTACAGATCGTAGTACCAGATTTAGTAACCAGAACTATGCTATAATTCTAAGGTGTAAAACTAGGCTAAGTCAGACAGGTTGGTGATCTTAATTGGAAACTACTTTGTACATAAAAATAGATTTTGTTACTAAAAGTTAATATATAACCATTTCAATAAAATATAGCTTTTGTCATAAATATTAATTAATAGGGAAAATACTTTAAAAATGAATCTCTAGAATTTAGTAATTTTGTAGGAGACATAGATTTTATTGACATAGCATTTCGAAATAGAAATTATTTATCAAGTTTAGTTATTTAATCAAAATAATTTTCGTAAAAATATATGTTTTAGACATTTCCATAAATTACTTAGAAAAATCACCTTTAAATATTAAAATAATAATTAATGCGCAAAAACACATTTTTTTTTCTTACCAAAATAATGGTTTAAAGTTAATATAAAAGGTTTTCGGATTTTAATACTAGTTACCATTACCCAAAATAACCTTTTTAAATAAATATTAGTTTTTATTATATTATTCTCTTTATAAAATCTTTTGATTAAAATTTATCTCTAAAAGGGTAAAACATACCATATTTATAATCATTTAACGAAATCTAATTTTTATTATACTATTTACTTAACCAAACTTTTATTTTAAAGAAAATAACTTTTAAACGAATATTTATTTAACTAATATTTTGTAAACAAAATATTAAATCATTATTTGGTTTAAAAATCTCTACAACTTAACATTAAATTTAAAAGATAATCCTAACTATATATTTAATCAACTTAAATCATTTTAAACCACCTTTTAAATTATGAAGATTGAGCTACAAATCAATTAAAACCAATAATGTATATATAAGGTTTCCTAAAATGATTATTATTACAACATTACTAATTTACATCACATAAAGCTAAATTATCAAACCACGGAACCTAATTAATTATCTATAGAACATATTCTGAATCTACATAGGCTATTTCTAGGCCAGAAACTCAAATGGGTTCTGAGAACAAACAGAAGGTGGGAAAAGAGGAAAGGGGTTACCCAAACTTGCACGAAGGAGTACCGAGGGAAGGCCTCGGACTCGAAACAACGTCGGGATTGACGAGCACGGACATGTGCGCGCACACGGGCGAACACGTGGGAGAAGGCACGCGGAACCGGGGCCGCGCGGGGCTGGCGGACGACGACGGATGGCCGGCGGTCGGCTGCTCGAAAATGGGGGAAGTGGGGTCTGCATTCGGAGAGGGCGACGAGAGGAGCGCGGTGGCGGTCGCGGATTTGGATTTGGTGGAGTAGGAAGAGAGTTATGAGATAGTGAAGGAAAAGGAATAGAGTTTTTGTGGAGAAGGGGTTTCTGAAGAGTTACGTAAAGGTTGAGATCCGGAAAAGGGGGTGTGCGCGCGGGTTCAGGGGAGAGCGGGGACCTGGTTTTGAATGGGTTTGGGTATAGGCTTAAGTCATGGGTTTGGGTATGGGCTTCACAACCTTCCCTCCTTAGAAAATTTTGTCCTCGAAATTTCAAGATCATGAGGGCTAGGGTACAATCATGCAATCATGCCTCAAACCAGTCTGGATATTCTTCACAACGCCTCTATGCCTAAATAGGCTAACTGTCCCATAGCAAATCCATCTAGTACAATATTTTTATCAATCTTATCCACTATTCTCAAATAACATTCTTTCCTCCTTAGAAGCACAGTCACTAACCACAATTTGGATTTCTGCTTCCACCCTTGAATTGTCAATTACCGTCATCACCTTAGAAAATTTGTCTTTCACATTTTCATACTAAATACATATAATATTTCCTCCAATATATACTATACTTTTCTTCAGCTTGCTAATATATACAAAATTTAACTCTATGATTTGATACATTTTGTCTTGTCTTAATACTTCAATATCAAGCCTCGGTAACCCAATATCATATTTGAAATCCAATACCATATTTCAATGCTTCAATTTGTCATGATCCGTAAAAAAAATCTTTATCATTCCTTACTCATAGGTGATCACTTTGTAATTTATTTTAGACGTCACTTTTCACCAATATGTATATATCTTGATTCTAAATCCTTATTTTCCATATTTGATCCTGAAATCTCAACAAAATTTAATTATCCTGTTTAAGCTCGAATCATTCATTTTGATTTTACTGTATCATTTTGACCAAGCTTTTCTCTGTCAAAAGTATATCTTATTACCTCTCCCAACCCTTGTATTATTTGCATTCATTCTATCTCTGCTTTCTGATCTATAATCTTTTACACTTTTTAATTCATACGATTGTCATCCTTAATAAATTACACCTCAAGTCAATTTTTTTTTTGTTTCGGTCGTCCTTTATATATCTTCTGATTCATCATGCACCTTCCTAAAGTGCATTTCCATGCTTATCATTTAATCACCTCTAATCTACAATGTCAATTTGCTTGGTATTCACATCATTAATTATACCTTCCTTGATTCAAATCACAACTGTTCATTTTTATCTCATCTTTATCTCATAACTCATGTACTCGATAAATTCTTGCTATAGATTGTTCCAGATTTAAATCATCAGGCATAATCTGATTCGAGGCATGATCACTAGGTACAATGATAAAATATAGGCACGGTCAGAATTGTCTAGATATGATCTGAGATAGAGTTAGAAATTTTGTTGTGATCGTTTTAGGCACAAGTAAAGTCTAGGTACGATTAAAATATAATCAATGATCATAAGATGGGAGAAAAATCAAATGAGGTCTCGTGAAACAGGAAAGACAACAAAGAAACGAATGTCAACAGCTTATTGAGGAGGCAAAAGTAATAGAATCTTCTGAGATGAGGGACTAAAAATTCTAAATCAAATTGGGTTGAGGTATAAGGGTTTGTGACTCAGGAAAAGCCAACAAGTTGTATGATAGTAGGATAGCGAGAGTGATTTGAATAACTATGACATGAATGTAATCAGATAAGATATTTCTGAAGGCGGAGACAACCGCTAGAAATGTAAATCCTCTAACCGAATAAAAGTCAGAATAATTTGATGGTGCAAAAAGGACATCGTATGGATATAGTTTTAATAATATTCGGAAACCAAATATATCCGAAGCCACTTTGCCTCTAATTCATGCCTCGCCAGAGAGCACCTGACTGCAGTAAATTTTTGGCTCTATAACTTGAATAATAATAGGTTACCGAGTAGTCTATCAACTTTATCCATTTCATGGCTGAGCAACATAAGGAAAAATTTGTTGAATTTAGGACATAGTCTCAATAATATTTGAAAACTTATGAACACCTAAAATCACTTCAACTTAGAGTCTATGCCTCGCCAGTACGTAACAAGCTGCAGTAAACTCGCAGTTTTCATAATTCAGACAATGACACAACGTATATGTGCTAAGCCATATTAGGTCACTGAATATTTTCTCAACTTTGTCCATGAGAATTTCAAAGGAGCTTCCGAAAAATTCAAACGAGTTCTAAAGTTCTAATCATGATAGAAAAGAAATGTAGATGTCCGTTCTTCTAGAATCAAGAAAATTTATCAGGATAAATATGTGTTCCAGTAGCTCTTGAGATTCAAGAGGTTGGTTTGAAGTCAAGCTGGAGTATCTGTTCTTCGACATTTTCTTCAAAGATTAAACTTATGGAATTGATCAAACTTGATTCTAACTAATTGAGTTGGATACAAGACACGATAGAATCATCACCGCTTCGAGTTGAGTAGAAGAAGCCAATGAGAATATTTTCGGGAAATCACTTAAGGAATACAGATCTTTATTGAAATTATTTGGAAAAATAATTTCTTACCCAAGGAAAGTTTGAGCATTCGCTAGGTAAGTTGGGCTAAAAGGTAAATATTATTGATTCAAGGAAGTCAAGTTAAAATGGTTTAGCAAAGCCAACAAAGAATAGCTTTGGAACATAAGTCATGATCTGAAAGGTTTAGGTACAAACATAAGCAAGGTAACCTATGAACTATAAGCAAGCAAAAATAGATTTTTAAATATATAATTTCGGTCCTACGGTGTAACAAGGTGAATATAATCTAGGTGTTCTAATTGTTTCTAAAGTCTGTTTTCCTAAAGTCTCATCTAGGCCTAAGTCAAGTTGCAGGACTGCATGCTGGTCTAGACTAAGTTGCCTAGACCAACTTACAGGACTGACCTGTATGGGCCACCACTAAAAACATGTCACGACCCGATCCCAAAGTAATGGGTCTAGTCGGATCATGCCCAGCCTGCACCGTTGTGAGACGGCGGCAGTAAGCTGTATCAAGCAGTGAAACGCAACATGCAGAAACATCTAACGAAAATAAAAATATTTTTATTAAACTGAAACTGGTCTGAAATGGAAATAAAACAACAACACAACTCATTTTATTATAACTGTTCTGAAAAGGAAGAAAAGAAAAAGTACTAAGCCAACACTCTAGGGTTCTGGGGTTTCAGGTTCAGCCTCTGTGGGTCCCAAGTCTGTCCCGTAGAAAGTGCAATAAGGCAGCTCCTCTTCGTCGCTGTCACATAAAAATGTTGGATCTCCAGTCAGGAGTGAATAAGAAACATGTTTCCTCCACATCTAGCATTTCTAAATTAATAATAAATGAAAAATGCGAGACAGTTTAAGAAACAATATATTTTTGTATTTAATAGTAAAAAGAGACCGACAAGCAAGATAATGTCAATTTCCAGCATGATGCAATACTAAGCTAGTGCTTTGAGTATATAACATGGCCTGTGACAGGCTGGGATAGAGGCAATATGTATACTAACGTTTTGGCCAAAACGATAGCATACGGTACGGCTCAACCCCTTGTGCTGTAGGAGTTAACGCGAGAGAGACAATCGAGAAGTTTGGCTTTGGTCACAGACGTTATACTACTCCTCCAAGCAATCCCCGAGTCAATGAGTCAATGAGTCAATCAATCAATCCGTCAATCGATGTGGAGTCCGAGAGGGATCCACTGTGAATCAGTGTCACTACAGTACATGAAACTACTGATGCATACATTTAATTATTAAAATAACGACACAGACATGGAGTAGATATGAAACTTGCCTTGGATAACTCCTTGGCGTGGAACGCGACGAGCAGCAAGTAACCGCTAGAATTTAAGGTCCCGAACCTACAAATCGTAGTACCAGATTTAGTAACCAGAACTACGCTCTAATTCTAAGGTACAATACTAGGCTAAGTCAGGCAGGTTGGTGATCCTAATTGGAAACCACTTTGTACATAAAAATAGATTTTGTTACTAAAAGTTAACATATAACCGTTTCAATAAAATATAGATTTTGTCGTAAATATTAATTAATAGGGAAAATACTTTAAAAATGAATCTCTAGAATTTAGTAATTTTGTAGGAAACATAGATTTTATTGACATAGCATTTCGAAATAGAAATTATTTATCAAGTTTAGTTATTTAATCAAAATAATTTTCGTAAAAATATATCTTTTAGACATTTCCATAAATTACTTAGAAAAATCACCTTTAAATATTTAAATAATAATTAATGCGCAAAAATACATTTTTTTTCTTACCAAAATAATGGTTTAAAGTTAATATAAAAGGTTTTCGGATTACCATTACCCAAAATAACCTTTTTAAATAAATATTAGTTTTTATTATATTATTCTCTTTATAAAATTTTTTGATTAAAATTTATCTCTAAAAGGGTAAAACATACCATATTTATAATCATTTAACGAAATCTAATTTTTATTATACTATTTACTTAACCAAACTTTTATTTTAAAGAAAATAACTTTTAAACGAATATTTATTTAACTAATATTTTGTAAACAAAATATTAAATCATTATTTGGTTTAAAAATCTCTACAACTTAACATTAAATTTAAAAGATAATCCTAACTATATATTTAATCAACTTAAATCATTTTAAACCACCTTTTAAATTATGAAGATTGAGCTACAAATCAATTAAAACCAATAATGTATATATAAGGTTTCCTAAAATGATTATTATTACAACATTACTAATTTACATCACAGAAAGCTAAATTATCAAACCACAGAACCTAATTAATTATCTATAGAACCTATTCTGAATCTACAGAGGCTATTTCTAGGCCAGAAACTCAAATGGGTTCTGAGAACAAACAGAAGGTGGGAAAAGAGGAAATGGGTTACCCAAACTTGTACGAAGGAATACCGAGGGGAGGCCTCGGACTCGGAACAACGTCGGGATTGACGAGCACGGACACGTGCGCGCACACGGGAGGACACTACCAAAATTTGTCGATTTAGCGACGGCCAGATCCGTCGCCCGTCCGTCGAAAATTTGTATTAGCGACCAATTACTGACGGGTCTTGGCCAAAATAATCCGTCGGCAATCAGCTCGTCGTTAATAACGGTCCGTCGCTACGTAGTCGTCAAGCGACGGAACAGCGACGGCTTTTCGACTTCACAATACGAAGCATTAGCGATGACTTTCAGACGGGCTTTCGTCCATTTCAAGTATTAAATACTGAATTGTGTAGACACTAGCGACGTAGTGGTCCATCGGTAAACCGTCGTAATAGCGTATCATAGTGTATCGTTCCGTCGCTATTCCGTCGATCGCCGTCGCTAACAAAGGACGGATTAGCGACGGCATACTGACGGATTATCCGTCGACCATGTTCTGGAAATGCTTGGCATTTCCAGAACCATGGCGACGGATGAGTCGTCGCTAATCCTTCGATCACCGTCGCTAACAAAGGACGGGTTAGCGACGGAATACTGACGGATTATCCGTCGACCATGTTCTGGAAATGCTTGGTATTTCCAGAACCATGGCGACGGATACGTCATCGCCATTCCGTCGAACTATATACCACCAGAACGTTGCCGACGGATATTCCGTCGACCACCGGTCGCTACCTGGAAACATTTTCAAATCTCCAGTTAGCGACGGATATGCCGTCGAACAGTAGTCGGAAACTGGAAATATCCGTCGCTAACCGGTCACTAGTCCGTCGCTAAATGAGATTTTTTTGAAAAAAAATACAGCACTTTTCCTGTTCGCAAAAATATGCATACCAATATATAATGCACACCAATTATCCAACAATCACATAGACCAAATATATAATGCACACCAATTATATACATGCTTCCTTTTCCATCTGGAAAAGCGAGATTGAAAAGGAAGTATGTATGTTCTATAACTGGCCAACTACGCTCTCGTGACTCTCTTGCAATGGTAATCTAGCTCTAGAAGAGAGAAATTCACGTACAGTTGTTACTAAACCTTCCACGATACTAATCCGAAATGGTCTATACTAATCCAACACGGCCGATACCTATCGGATATGACCAATACCAAATCGATAAGGCCAATATGAATCCTAGCTATACGACCGATACATATCGGATAGCACGATACCAATTCGCTAAGACCAATACCAACCGATACGGCCCATACCAAAACGATAGATCGATACTAATCTGATACGGTCAATACTTATAAGTACCTATGGTCCAGAAGGTTGATCCGCTAGTACATCCATGTACGATCAACGAAGTAACGATCCATTTCAATTTGGATGTGAAAATCTGTATCGTAAGACAAACTAAACATAATTAGTTCTATTTCACATGCTTAATTTCCAAGTATGGGAACGAATGGCTCAGAACACAACCCAAAATTCATTCTAGCATACATTAGTGTGAATCATCTATGTTCTGTACATATGGTGTAGTATATGTTCTTATCGTATCTAGTATCTGAAGAATGTAACAGAATCAAGATAAACTCACATAATGTAATACTAAGACATCATCTACTACTATATAAGATATAGTGATAGGTTGTCATATCATCATTGCCGAGGGATGAGGGTCGGAGGACAAATACCGCTCGAGTGAGCCAAAGGCATGCAGCCACTTCCCTCCCTCCATTCACCTACTCTCATGCTATCAATGTCACAACTTTTCCACCTTAAGTTCTGATCAAGCATCTTCCTTCTCCTCTCCTCCACCATGGCTCTGGACCCATCTGCTCCTCCCTACTCCCCTTCTTCTTATTTGACTCTCTCAGCCACATATAATATCCACCTCAAGTGTAGAGTCGGGAAAGAAGAAGTGGGCAGGAAGAGGAGGGGGAAGCAGCACAGCCGACGGTATGACCCGGAGGAAGTACAAAGGTTTTCTTCAACATCCATAGGAGAACTATAAGGATATATCTTTTCACAATATATCACCGTGTCAAAGACCCTTAATGTGACAACCATGTTACCGCGGTGTCGGAAGACTAACATGTCATAATTTTCTAAGCCGTGTGTTTTGACATAATCCTCCAAACTCTTTCCTGCTATGTAGTAATGCAAGATTACTACATAGGAGAAAGGAGTTGGGAGGATTATGTCAAAACACGGCTTAAAAAATTATGACATGTTAGTCTTCCGACACCGCGGTAACATGATATTTACATTAAGGGTCTTTGACAAGGTGACATGTTGTGAAAAGATATATCCTTATACTTCTCCTACGGATGTTGAAGAAAACATATGTACTTCCTCCGGGTCATGCCGTCGGCTGTGCTGCTTCCCCCTCCTCTTCCTGTCCACTTCTTCTCCCCCGACTCTACACTTGAGGTGGATATCATATGTGGCTGAGAGAGTCAAACAAGAAGAAGGAAAGTAGGGAGGAGCAGATGGGTCCAGAGCCATGGTGGAGGAGAGGAGAAGGAAGATGCTTGATCAGAACGGATGGCTCAGAACACAATCCAAAATTTATTCTAGCATACATTAGTGTGAATCATCTATGTTCTGTACATATGGTGTAGTATATGTTCTTATCGTATCTAGTATCTGAAGGATATAACAGAATCAAGATGAACTCACATAATGTAATACTAAAACATCATCTACTACTATATAAGATATAGTGATAGGTTGTCGTATCATCATTGTCGAGGGATGAGAGTCGGAGGACAGTCAACTTTATCTACGGCTACATAGTTTCTGCCTCGCCAGTCGAATGGCTGCAGGGACTATGTCCTGATCACCATGTCGTACCGTAGATTAATACAAATGGAGCTGGAGCTGGAGCCAAAATACAGTACTACTTCACCATGTCATACCATTTTACTCTCTCACTCTCTCTCCTCCCCCTCCGGCGTTGTAGTACCCTGTCCCTATATCGTACCCCGTTGTTCGTCCATGGGGTGCGCGAGAAAGGAACACTGTCGCTATCGACTCGGTCGGGACCGATAGGTCGGGATCGATCGAATCGATCGAACGGGAACGGTTGAATTAAGATCCATTCCCCGTTATGGAATGGCTTCTTCGGAACCAAGTCCCATATTCAGCGGGCTACGCCTCAAGGATTGACTCTGCGACTGAGTCGGGAGAGACCTCCCGTTGCTCTGCTTTTCACGCCGCTTGCGTTGGTTTTGGCTTTGTTTTCTGAATGCATTTTCGTGAATGTTCTCGATGGTTTTCATGGCTTACGTTTCGAGCTTCGCATTCGTATCGAATTTTCTTAAATAATACAGTGTTCTAATCGGTTGCTTGTGCGATTTCAGGTGATCGCGTAGGCAACGTCTAGCGCGGCCAACCAGTTTCTCGCCTCAAGTAAATATTAAGATGAGTGGCTGACCCTTCTTCCCTCGACCCTCTTCTCTAATACATTATTAATACTAGACATGTGCTATGCTAGAGGTAATGCAACAACATGAATGATATTCCGATGAACGGTCACACGACGTCCCACAAACACGAACTATACAGATGCTTGTCATACAATATTATCGTACTTGCAATTATAAAATCATATAGAACCGTTCTAAGGAAGGACGAATCGATTAAATGAATGTCGCAACGATACTATAAGATGTGCCTTGAAATAACAAATTAACTTAGCACGGTCATGGACAACTTATCGACAAGGGCGATTGTTTCTTCGGACGGTATCCCGAGGCCACGGGACCGTTCCGGCCTAGGAAGAAACACGGATAGCTATGCTGGATGCATGCCACGGTAGGCAGTGGCTTTCAACGGGGCTCGCTACCTGCGCTGAGTGTCACGCCCCAGAACCAGAATACTGGAGAGCGGGGACAGACATAGCCAGCTACGTAATCCCAAAGTACGTTAATACTCTGAAATCACGTATAAGCTGTCAAGACATAGGGGTTACTCTACAAGCCATCAGTCAATCCTATGGTTTAACATTCCTAGGTATCTCAATCACAGGAAATTATACAAGAGCAAAGAGTACGATCATCATACATACAATAGTAAGGCATCCCGAACCATATATACATGAAAGATCATGGAGCCAGTACCACAGAACTGATAACTGGCTAGAGTATTAGTCGTACATGATAAGGACTAGCTATAGTCTAGAATACACATATCATGTTTATGCCCGTAGGCTACAATATCAAGGAAAATACCAAAACACGAGCTAAACACGTGCTCGGGGCTAAACGATACAAGAGGAGAATTTCCACATCAGTGGAAGAATGAAGAAGAAACCCACTGAGGCACTCTGGTGCTCCGGCTGGTCACCGTCGAGTAGATGGTGCGGTAGATCCTTCGGGCTCTTCTATCATAACCTGGCCATTCAAAACCAGTGCACTACAACAGATATGGGATATAATAGCGTGCTCGGAACGCTGTAGAATGTCTATTATAGCATATTGCGTCCGCTATAAATGCCCCCGCTATAATAACCCCATGTACAAGAACGCTATAAAAGTATAGCGTTCCAAAACGCTATTGATGGTTTATAGCGTTTACGGCCGCTATAGATCATGTATAGCGTTTCGAAACGCTGTATATAGCTTATAGCATTTGTGAACGCTATAGAGCTTTAATAGCATACATGAACGCTATTCATCAGTTGTAGCGTTCATGAACGCTATAGTCCTTTTATAGCACTGGAAAACGCTGTATAGGTTGTATAGCGTTTACGAACGCTATAGCTTACTAATAACATTTGTTTACGCTATAAATGTGTTATGGCGTTCCTGAACGCTGTTGAGTTATAATAGCGTTTCGATATATATATGCTATTGCATAGTCAAAATTCTTTGATATATATGCATTTCTTTCCTGCTATTATAGCATGTCAGAATGCTATTGCAGAGTGAAAATTCTGTATTCGAAAATTTGCAGAATGCAGCCCACAGTTACACAAAATTCAGGTATTCAAATGTTTAAATGCGAATCAATCACAAAATGAAGTAGTACCAAACATATGTAGAACAACGATGTAGTACCAAACATTCAAAATCCTTAATTTCTCCATGTAGAACAACAAAGTAGTACTAAACATTCAAAATCCTTAATTTCTCCATGTAAAACAACGAAGTAGTACCAAACATATGTCCAAATATTAAACATTAACAGTGTATCAGCTACATATATCCCAAAATGTTGACTATCTAACATTTAGCTCCCTTCGAGCCTATCCACAACCAAAACCCCTCAGAAAGCATCCTCTTCCTTCATCCAACCTACACAAAAATAGGGGAAAATCATTAGTGTAAAGAAAAAACCATCTCGAGTGCATGCATTTTTGACTGAAGGCCTTACCAGTGCACTAAAGATCATTAGTGTAAGGAAAAAATTATTAGTGATGCCTATACAAAAATAGGATTAATCATTAGTGATGCCTTACCAGTGCCTTACCAGTGCACTAATACAAATCATTAGTGTAAAGAAAAATTAAAAATAACTTGAAATAGATAGACAAACTTTCATATTTTTATTTTTCCACTTAGATCAAATATAGGCAGTTAATGAAATGTAACCTAGAACTTAAGTCATGAAAACCAGAATTACGAATATTAGGATTTGAGGATATGTAAGTGGATGAACTAGTTTGGTAACATATTACTTATGGTAGGGTAATGAATTCGATATTGGATTGGAGCTTCTAAGAACAGTAATTGTTTATGCTCAAGGATAGAAAGATGGTTAGCCAAAATTGATAACTGAATCTTGTACTTAAAAGTTTTGATGATAGGCCTTGGCGGATTATGTATATTTTTTTAGGTTAAAATTTATATTATAGAGAGAATTTCGATTGATAAAACAATATTTCGATCAAGATATTGACTTTCTGGCTTTCAAGATCTAGTAACCTATAACCTATAGAATATTAAACATGTGAAATTTTGATATAGAAGTGGAATTTTGAAGTGGGCTTAAGTGTAACATGTAGACTATTTAAACAATGTATGAGATTTTACGTTGACTGCGAGGGTGTTTTACTTGCTCTGGGGGCTTTCGGGTTCAACTCAAAGCCAAGAAGAGTCTAAGTTTATGTAAATACTAAATAGACATCTGAGTCACGGGATTACCATTAATTCTAATTTTCTTGCATGAGAATTTTGTTAATTCACATGTTTTCATACATTTATCAATGAAAGATATACTGTCATTGCTTGACTATTGTGTTAATTTCTTATTATAAATATATGTGTAGCGTTCGTCAAAAAATTAATATTATTTATACATTTTTTGTGATTTAAAGAAGATAAATGAAAGAGGCAGCAGGGCCCCAAAAAATCCCAGGCACAGATTTTAATGCAAGTGTCTACTATGAAAATGAAGATTTTAATAAAAAAGTCTTGAGAAACTAGCAGGCACAGATTTTAATGCTTAGAGGAGATATGATCTAGACAATTAGTATACATTTTTCCGAACCCTACCATGAACCGAGACGTACTACACTATGTGATGAATAAAAAAGGTTAATTAAGTTGCTTAATATATAATACAAAAAGCAGGGAAGCAGACTATTGTAGACCGCAAGAAATGGACATGTTTTGAAAATTTACAAATTTACTACCAAAAGGCTTGAGAAACTAGCATTCAAGATGAAAAGGCTGTGATTTTCTAAGCAACATCAGTTCAACTATTTTCTTCAATCTACATAGTAAACACAGTAATCATATATTAAAAACCTTGCTTCACTCAGTTTGTGGCAGAAGTTTTGTTCAACCTACCTTCAGATCCTGATGCTGCTCAAGACTAAGAACTCGATCCTTCAAAGGGTGAATTTTACCATCTGATTCGGGCTCAGTTCCTCTACAAATTCCAGTGGCATGAAGAATTTGGCCAGCATCGACAATAGAACAAGTCTTTCTGTCCTTATTCCGCTGTTTCTTCCCTCTGAAATGATCCAATTGGTATCAGAAGGAACAAATAGATTCATATTTGAGACATACATGAAACCAAGACAAATGTTACATGTTAGAAGTGCCGTTAATTTTGTTGTTGGATGATGAATTACCCTGGCATGGTCCATTCAGAACAACCGACAAAACAGAGTCAGTTGAACATATTGAGGAGCTGTCATCCATAGACAAGGTACTCTTTTTCTCAACTTGTTCTTTTTCCATCTCGCTAATATGAGCTTTAGTTGGATGAATTTTGAAACCACGAATTGATCCTTTATGTAGAAGAATCTGACCCTTAAGATGGATCAGTAATGCGCAAAAGAGTTGTGTTCTTTTATTTATCGACAAAGTTTACAGAGATGGAGATAGTGATTGACAAATTTTAAGTAGTTTGGGAAAAGAAACAATGTTTGAGCAAGACATGAATTAGGAGTTGAATATCAATGTATAAGTAGTAGTTTCAAAAAATAAACAATGTTGTTAACCAGGAATAAGGTTTTAGTCATGGAAATATATTCAAGTAGCAGTTTGTATCAATCAACTTTAGCAAGTTGGAGCATCTATGGAGTTTCCGAAACAAAATTATCTCCAAAAAGTTGGAAAACTACCTGAAAGTTTAGCAGACATGTGAGCTAAATAGTCTCTCTGCTACTTTGCATATGTTATATATGAAGGCTTAGAGGAAAAAAACCCTCATTATTTTGCCACAATTCTTCATATTGGATCCCAACTCATCATTGACAACAATTCTTCATATCAAACCCCTATCATGAGTGGAAATAAAAAAAATTATTTCATATCTGGTAGTAGCAAGTGTGTTATATTATGATTGTAAAAGATAATAAAAATACATACAAGAATATAAAACACCTTTCAAGGATGCTAACAATACATTAATGTATTATAATACACAACATGTCCTATTTTGTGCATATTTGATAGTAATATGCCCAATTCTGTTGTTACCCTCATTTTCCCTAGTTTAATAAACCACAAGGGCTTGATTGATTGTATATTGTTAGGTAATACGAAAGGAGACAAAGAAGACTCCTGCCAGCCAAATTGTAAGGATCACAACCTATTTTCGAATATAACAAGCACTTAATGCTACTTACAATATCTAAAAATTACAAAATACTCCACAAACTCTAATCCTATAAAATTTTCATTGCTTCCATTTTTTAGTCTTGTTCTATAATACTCCACAAACTCTTTGTCCAGGATTTATCCTTCCTCAAGTGCAAAGCGACATTGTAATGGTTACCAATTCTTAAGGAATTGAACATTAGCATGAATTTTAGTAGACAATAGAAGCATCATAGAACTTTATAAGAAGTAGATATATGGAAATGATGCTTACATGTCAGAAGCTTTCGAAGGTTTCTTTTCCCAATATTCTCCAAGCTAGCAGGCTGATGCAGGAGGAAAAAGAAAGAAAGCATCTCTATTGCACCTGTACCATTAGCTTGCACAAGTTAGTTGCTGAAATATTAAGCCCAAGAGATGTAATCCAAGCGACTAGCATGACAGGTAGAAGCAAAGCTTGTAATTTTAGTATTGGGAACTAATGGATGAGGAAAGACTGGATATGCTCCCTACAATATATTGATACAAATAGAATAGTCTATTTTTACATATTGGTAAAGGGGGGCCTCTATCATCATAGATCATAGAGAACTACACAAACAAGATATAATATTTTTACATATTGGTAAAGGAGGTCCAAAAGTGTTGGAGTGGGTGGGGTTCCCAACCTATGTGGAGAAGATCCCGGAGTGCGACGAGCGCCGTCCGATGTCGGAGAAGCTCGGGAGTAGTTGTTACTGCTGCTGCTGCCCCAAAGGGGGTTCTGGACCAAGTCTGCCGAGTTCGGGCCGAACTCGGTCCCAGGCCGAGTTCTGGCCGAACTCGGTCTGGTCGTTCCAGGGTTTGGCCATCCAGTGCTGGTTGCCCCACATAGAGTTCTGGCCGAACTCTGTGTGTCGGGGGGCTGAAGCGGATTTCAGGATGAGTTTTCATCATTGGATCTAATCCAACGGTCCAGGTTGGTTGCGGGATTAGGGAGATATATTGAGTTTTCTCAACCCTAACTTATAATCGTATTGGACAACACAAGTTTGAGAGAGAAGGAGGCAAGAGTGCCATTGCAACTTCGGAGAAGAAGACGGAGGATTGAAGGTCGCTGTTCGAAGGAGATCGTGTTCGGGTAATCTCTACTCGTCGTTCTCGCTCTTCGTAGCCTTGTAATCATTGTTCTTGTCTCTGAGTGTTGTGGGGATCCGATTTGGATCGGGAGGAGTTTGTAGAGGGTGTAATTCTTCTATTCCATTAGTGGAGGCTTCTCAGGGTTGGACTCCGATCGTCCCGTGGTTTTTCCCGCAAGGGTTTCCACGTCAAAAATTTTCTGTGTCTGCGTGATTGTTTTTGTGTGCTTGTTTTTTGGGTTCGTGCGTTGTTTGCTCGATCCTCTCGCAGGTACTCTCCGGTTTTTGCGAAAGGTTTCCGTGCTTCTTTCCCAACAGAGTGGTATCAGAGCTTTGGGTTCAAAGGGTGTCAGGAGTTGACAGAGGAACCAGAGAGGAGAGATGGACGCGAAGCCGGTGCGCATGGTGAACCTTAATGGCACAAACTATCATTATTGGCGGAGCAAGATGAAGGATTTGCTATTTGTCAAGAAGCTGCATCTACCTGTGTTTGCAACCGAGAGGCCCAGTGATAAATCCGAGGAGGACTGGAAGTTTGAGCACATACAGGTGTGTGGGTACATACGGCAGTTTGTTGATGAGAACGTGTACAACCACGTTGCCAATATTAAGCACGCGAAAACGTTGTGGGATAAGCTGGAATCCTTGTATGCGAAGAAGACCGGGGTAAACAAGTTGTTCCTGATCCGAACGATGATGGGTCTGCGGTACAAGGATGGGACGTCTATTACGGATCACTTGAGTGATTTCCAGGGCGTGGTTGACCAGCTATCTTCTATGGGAGTCAAGTTCGACGACGAAGTTCAGGGACTGTGGCTGCTGTGTACATTGCCAGACTCGTGGGAGACCGTACGAGTATCTATGATCGCTTCTGCTCCAGAGGGCGTGGTCAGTCTGGAGTTTGCCAAGAGCGGGGTGTTGAATGAAGAGATGCGGAGACGTTCTCAGGACACTTCATCCACATCCTACCACTCAGAGGCACTTGTTTCAGAGAGCCGCGGAAGGGGCAAAAGCAGGGGTCCAGGTGGTGGCAGAGACAAGAGCAGGGGGAAGTCCAAGGGTTGGTACGAGGACTCAGAGTGTTATCATTGCGGTAAGAAGGGCCATATCAAGCGGAATTGTTTCGCTTGGAAGAAGGAGAAGAAGGGCAAAAAGGGGAAGCAAGAAGAGAACACTACAGCGGCGGCCTCGGTGCATGGAGGCGATGTGATCGTCGTAGGTGATGAGGTCATTACTAACCTCGCCTGCGATGACAATTCTTGGCTGGTGGACTCAGGGGCTTCAGCACATGTATCTCACAATAGGGCACTGTTTGCCACTTACACGACAGGCGACTGTGGCGTATTGAAGATGGGCAACGGAGATGTGTCGAAGGCGGTTGCCGTTGGAGATGTACATTTGAGAACGAAGACGGGTGCGGTTCTTATTCTCAAGGATGTTCGTCATGTCCCTGATATCCGTTTCAACCTGGTGTCGGTTGGAAGGTTGGATGACGAGGGATTCTTCAGTCTCTTCGGAAATAGTCAGTGGAAGCTTTCCAGAGGTTCGATGGTGATTGCCAGAGGAAGCAAGAAGTCCGGTCTCTACTATATGGAGGGGAGCGCAGAGGGGGCACAGGAGGTGAACGCAGTCAGTGACGCGTCTACCGAGTTGTGGCACAGGCGGCTCGGCCATATCAGCGAGAAGGGGATGAGCTACTTGGTGAACAGGAAAGTGATTCCGGGGCTCAAGTCTACAAAGTTGGAGAAGTGCACGCACTGTTTGGCTGGAAAGCAAAATAGGGTGTCTTTCCAGAGTCACCCAAGTTCGAGGAAGCCGGCGTTGCTCGAGTTGATTCACTCGGATGTCTGCGGTCCTATGAAGGTAAAATCTCTTGGTGGTGCTTCTTACTTTGTGACTTTTATTGATGACTGTTCCAGGAAGGTTTGGGTCTATGCCTTAAAGACCAAGGATCAGGTGCTGCCTACTTTCAAGGAGTTTCAGGCCTCCGTTGAAAGGGAGACGGGCAAGAAGTTGTTGTGTGTTCGGTCCGACAATGGCGGTGAATACATCGGTCCCTTTGATGCGTATTGCAGAGAGAAAGGGATACGACACCAGAAGACTCCGCCAAAGACACCTCAGCTCAATGGTGTAGCGGAGCGCATGAACAGGACACTGATGGAGAGGGTGCGGTATTTGCTGTCAGAAGCAAACTTGTCGGGCAGTTATTGGGGTGAGGCTCTTATCACAGCTGCTTATATTATTAATTTGTCTCCTAGTGCTCCTTTGCAGGGTGATGTGCCTGACAAAGTATGGTACGGCAAGGAGCCGTCATACAGTCACCTGCGGGCGTTTGGTTGTAAAGCTTTCGTGCATGTACCGAAGGACGAGAGGACCAAACTTGAGCCAAAGACGAGGCGATGCGTCTTTGTCGGCTACGGTCGAGATGAGTTTGGCTATAGACTCTACGACCCAGTGGAAGGAAAGCTCTACAGAAGCAGGGACGTGGTGTTCGTCGAGGATCAGACCATGACCAACACTCAAGATTCCGAGACGTCTTCTGAGGCTGAGGAATTGCCTGAGTTAGAGTCATTTTGCTTCGAGCAGTTTCCAGAGGACATCGCAGAGGATCCAGTTATGGGGGAGCCGGTACATGGAGTTGCTCCCAACCTTGATCATCAGCCTGCTGATGGTGGTCAGGGTGTCCCTCAGGAGGATGAGCATGCCGGGGAGGCAGTTCCTGAAGGGGAGGAGGCTGTCGGTATACAGCCAGCACCAGTGGCTCTACTGAGAAGGAGCAACAGGGATCGTCGACCATCTACGAGATACTCGCCAGATGAGTATGTGCTACTGACTGACGGGGGAGAGCCCGAAAGTTTCGCAGAGGCTATGGAAGACGAACACAGGCAGGAGTGGATGGTGGCTATGCAGGAGGAGATGAGTTCCTTGCACACCAATTCTACTTATGATCTGGTGCGGTTGCCAAAGGGCAAGAAGGCTTTGAAAAATCGATGGGTGTTCAGAGTGAAACAGACGGATGATGCTACTCGCCCTCGATACAAAGCGAGGCTGGTAGTCAAGGGCTACGATCAGCGGAAAGGCGTGGATTATGATGAAATCTTTTCGCCTGTCGTCAAGCATTCGTCTATTCGGGTGGTGCTAGCATTAGCAGCCAGTTTTGACTTGGAGGTCGAGCAGATGGACGTGAAGACGGCGTTCCTCCACGGTGATCTTGAGGAGGAGTTGTACATGGAGCAGCCGGAGGGATTCTGTGAGAAGGGCAAGTCACATTTGGTCTGCCGGTTGAGGAAAAGCTTGTATGGTCTGAAGCAGGCTCCGAGGCAGTGGTACAGGAAGTTCGAGTCGTTTATGGGGGAGCATGGTTATGCACGGACGACGTCGGACCATTGTACATTTGTGAGGTATTTTGCCGATGATGATTTTATCATCTTATTGCTCTATGTTGATGATATGCTATTAGTGGGTCGGAATGCCACTAGGATAGCGGAGTTGAAGCGCCAGCTGGGCGCGGCCTTCTCTATGAAGGATTTGGGCGCAGCGAAGACTATTCTTGGGATGGAGATCAGCCGAGAGAGAGAGTCCAAGCTGCTACACTTGTCCCAAAAGAAGTACATTCACCGGGTACTTCAGCGTTTCGGGATGGACGGGTCGAAGAAAGTGAGTTCCCCCCTCGCGGCTCACTTTAAGTTCACTGAGGAGCAGTGTCCATCTACCGAGGACGAAAAGGAAGATATGGAGCGGGTTCCATATGCTTCAGCTGTGGGAAGCCTTATGTATGCCATGGTGTGTACGAGGCCAGATATTGCTCATGCAGTTGGTACGGTTAGCAGGTATCTTTCGAATCCTGGAAGGGTACACTGGAGTGCGGTCAAGTGGATTCTACGATATCTTCAGGGCACTGCTGGTTGGAGACTTTCCTTTGGTGGTGACGAGCCGAAGCTGGTTGGGTATACCGACGCTGATATGGCTGGAGATGTAGACACGAGGCGATCGACTTCAGGCTACGTGATAATGTTTGTGGGAGGAGCAGTGTCGTGGCAGTCGCGGTTGCAGAAGTGTATTGTCTTGTCGACGACGGAGGCGGAATACATTACGGCGACGGAGGCTTGCAAGGAGCTGTTGTGGATGAAGAAGCTGTTGCAGAAAATGGGACTGAAGCAAGAGCAGTATACTTTGCTTTGCGACAGTCAGAGTGCTATCCATCTTGTGAAGAATCAGACGTTTCATAGCCGGTCCAAGCACATCGAGACTCGGTATCATTGGATACGGGATGTGGTTGAGAAGAAGGACGCGGAGCTTGAGAAGGTGCATACAGATGACAACGGAGCTGATATGTTCACGAAGATTCTACCAAGGGGGAAGTTTGAGTACTGCAGGCAGATCGTCGGGATGACGACGTCCTCCCCATAGTTGTGAAGGAGGAGATTTGTTGGAGTGGGTGGGGTTCCCAACCTATGTGGAGAAGATCCCGGAGTGCGACGAGCGCCGTCCGATGTCGGAGAAGCTCGGGAGTAGTTGTTACTGCTGCTGCTGCCCCAAAGGGGGTTCTGGACCAAGTCTGCCGAGTTCGGGCCGAACTCGGTCCCAGGCCGAGTTCTGGCCGAACTCGGTCTGGCCGTTCCAGGGTTTGGCCATCCAGTGCTGGTTGCCCCACACAGAGTTCTGGCCAAACTCTGTGTGTCGGGGGGCTGAAGCGGATTTCAGGATGAGTTTTTATTATTGGATCTAATCCAACGGTCCAGGTTGGTTGCGGGATTAGGGAGATATATTGAGTTTTCTCAACCCTAACTTATAATCGTATTGGACAACACAAGTTTGAGAGAGAAGGAGGCAAGAGTGCCATTGCAACTTCGGAGAAGAAGACGGAGGATTGAAGGTCGCTGTTCAAAGGAGATCGTGTTCGGGTAATCTCTACTCGTCGTTCTCGCTCTTCGTAGCCTTGTAATCATTGTTCTTGTCTCTGAGTGTTGTGGGGATCCGATTTGGATCGGGAGGAGTTTGTAGAGGGTGTAATTCTTCTATTCCATTAGTGGAGGCTTCTCAGGGTTGGACTCCGATCGTCCCGTGGTTTTTCCCGCAAGGGTTTCCACGTCAAAAATTCTCTGTGTCTGCGTGATTGTTTTTGTGTGCTTGTTTTTTGGGTTCGTGCGTTGTTTGCTCGGTCCTCTCGCAGGTACTCTCCGGTTTGGGAAAAGGTTTCCGCGCTTCTTTCCCAACAAAAAGATCTTGCCAGGTAAGCACTATAATGAAAAGTAAAAGCCCCACATTCCAGCAGTCAAGATAAATTATCCTGATGTATGAACAAGGGAACAAATCAGATACACTTCAAAGAAGCCAAAATATTATTTGAAACAGACCAACCATAATTATTTATTTACCCAAGTTGTTTGGCAGAAGCCAACCAGAACCAAACCCTTATACACAGGTACAGGACCAGTTATTATTGGGAGGAACATGAATCAACTTGACCAGTTATTATTGGGTGGAACACTGTTTTAATAAACGCAGCAGTGCTCTTCAAGAAACATCAATGATTTGTTGATTCATGATTGTTACCAACAACTTAGCTTAACAGGAAGACATACAATGAGACAAACATAAACTAAAATTTAAATCCGAATAAATTCAAGAAACATCAAAAAGAATACACACACACATTTTTCCGCTTTCTTTTCAGGTAAAGTGGAAAAAGGCAAGATCAAACAACTGGATCATGAACATCAGAACATGTCTTGGAGTAATAGAGAAACTGGTCTACTACTTGTTATTCGTGTCTTACTATTAAGTAACATATATTTCAGTTTATTAAAAAATGAATACCAAAATATATGGATATACGATGGCAAACAACTATGATAATTCGATGTTCTACACACTGTTTGAATAAACGCAGCAGTGCTCTTCCCAGTTCTAACCGATATGACGCCAGGAGGAAGACACTTAATGCGGACACATCTGTCTTCTCATCAACGATGTCAGCACCTAAGATCATACCACAAAAAACTTCCTAAAAATTCCAAAAAAAAAAGCTTAAGGAACGAAATATACATGCTTAAAATTCCAAAAAACTTCCTAAAAATAGCACTTACCATAGAACGGAATACTAGTGGGATGTGGTGTCAATCATAACAGTAGCCGTACGACTCATGAATCAAGACCCTTCTTGGCGAAGTGCTCTTCAATCCTCCTCGGCCTCCACCACAGCACCTCCAACACCTTCATTCCCATCGTGGCCATGCACAAGCCTATAAACACCCAAGTGTTGTAAGTTTTGGGGCTTAAGAGAAAAGTTTTGGGTAAAATTTCTACTTAGCATTTCATCAAACACATAAAGGTCCTAAAATAAATGCAACCAACAAGAATCGTTAATGTATGACTCATAAAATTATTGATGATTCCCATATCACAAAACAAAAATAATTTTGACAAACAATTCAAGTCCAAAATTCCAACATAGAAGAAGAGAATACAAGACTTTTTTTTACAGTAGAGAGCGATACAGATTTGAGATCTGTACCCATGGTGTGGAGGACGGACTCGACGGCCTCGTCAAGCCTAGCGCGGTTCCTGACGAAGATGGAGATGAGGGTGCCAACGTCGGTGGAGAGGCGTCGTTAAGGCCGCCTTAAGTGTAGACGAGGAAGTAGAGGACGGCGGGGAGGGGGACGAGGAGGAAGAGGAGACGGAAGGGTTAGGGCAGAGAGCGAAGAGCCTCGAGCTTGTCCCTGGCCTTGTTGGCATCCCTCGACGCACTCGACCATTTCCCCCTTCTCGAACAGAAGATGAAGAAAACTGTTAGAGCTTTATATAGAAAAGCTAGGGTTTTGGTGGAGATTTTAGAAGAGGGGTTTTTAGAAAGAGGAAAGGTATAGGCTCGAGCAGAAGATGAGAAAACTGAAGACCGGAGAAAACTCGAAAGAGAGAGAGAGAGAGAGAGAGAGAGAGAGAGAGAGGGGGAGAGGAGAAGAAGAGGGAAAATAAAAATGAAAATGAAAATGAAAAGGGGAGAGAGGTGGAGGATGGTCAATTGAGAGAATGAGAGGGAAAACGAAAATCATTGCGGGAAGAGTCGGCAAATTTTTCATTCCTTTCAATGTCACATTACTTTGTCATGGTTTTCACTATTACAAACATTATAAAAATAACAAAAATATAAAACTAAAATTTTAGTAACGGTTAATTAATTATTGTAACACCTATTACTGTTACAAGTGTGTCACGGAAATAACCGTTACTAATTATAGAAAATATGTGTTATAATGTAAAATATATTTTAGTAAAATATATTTTACTAATTATAGAAAATATGCATTATTAATTATTGTAACACCTATTACCGTAACAAAAATATAAAACTAAAATTTTAGTAACGGTTAATTAATTATTGTATCACTTTAAGATTTTTAACTTTTGTTGCTAAGCTGATGTATAAGTCCAGATTTTTAACTTATTATTTTAATATAAAATATATTTTATAAAACTGTGTTGCTTATTCTCCCATATGATTGGAACAGTAGATAGTTCAATTGTGAGCATTCGATTAACTCGGTTAACCGAACCGAATTACCAAATACCAAATTCGACCGAAAATCGAATAACAAAAATTGAAACCAGCCGAAATATCCTGTACCGAACCAAACTGAATGGAATATAATCTGTTTGATTTTTAGTTTATTTGGTTTATAACCAATATTTCAGTTTATTTATAATTTTTTTGCAATATATATATTAAATAAATATACAAAGATATATTTCGTATATATATTACTAAATTTTCTTATTCGGTTTACCAGGGGAGAGGAATTTTAGATAAAATTTCTGAAAGGTTAGTGGGATTAGTTGAAGAGTATTCTGCAGCTCCTTCGCACGAATTTTTTTTACGGTAGCGATTTAATCCCATTACGACGTTGTAACTTATATAGCATCCAAAATATGTTATAGTATTTTTTTAATCATGTAAAATATATGCAATATGATGCTACTCCTAATCGAACTGGGATACCTATGTAGGGGTGCCTTCTGTTTATTCGTGGTTTCAACCGAAACGAAATAGTCAACACCAAATAAACTGAAATTCAAAAACTCCAAAACCGAAATCGAACCAAAATTAACCAAAACCAAAACCGAATTACCGAACCAATTATAAATTATTCAGTTATTTGATCGATTTATTCGGTTAAACTGAATAAATAGAAATCATATTTTAATTATATTAAAGAAATTATAAGTTTCTACACTTTTTTGTTATATGTCAAAAATTAATATCTCAAAAGTAGGACTTCAAATATATATATATATATATATATATATATATATATATATATATATATATATATATATATATATATATATATATAAATGTTGCTTTCAAATATTTACATTTTTCTTCACTGCATAATGAATTTATACATTGTTATATGTCAAAAATATATCAAAAGTAGGACTTCAATTTTTTTTCAAATGAACCGGATCTCTTATTCAGAAAAAAAAACTATACCTTTAACAGCACTGCATAATGAACGCTATTGTAACGACACTTCTAATAGCGGGGAGGCATAAACGCTATATATAAACTGCTATTGTATGTACTTTTAATAGCATTTCCAATAAACGCTATGGTTGATGGTATTATAATAGCAGGGTAGCATAAACGCTATAGCTAAACTGCTATTGTATGACCTTTTAATAGCACAGACTAATGCACGCTATTGATGATGACATTCTATAGCAGGGAGGCTTGAACGCCATAGATAAACTGCTATTGTATGCCCTATTTGTTGTAGTGGTGGGGTCAGACCCCAAATAGCAAGTACCACAAAGGAGGCCGAACTATGAACTTAAAACCAGCAATCATAGGCAATCAACAGGGAGAGAAATTAATAAGTAAAGGAGGATCGAGATTCGTGCAGTACCAATGCACTTGTCCCGAACATAGGGAGACAGTAAGTAAATCATCATTTGACATAAAGTAAACTGGAGAACATGTTAAATAAATAGAACTGGGAAGGTGATATACGATGAGATAGCCATGGGACTATTCAGATAACCAGGTTACAACCTGTAAACCAAACAAGGACCGGGGTTGTAACCCTTCGTCTGAACAGAACTTGGTTTCTCCCACCATTTATCGGCAGGATAAAATAAGAAATCAGGACATGTAACAATCATGTACAAGATCAAGACGAGACTAGACTGAGTAAACTCCATCCAACATTCACGGCCAAGCAATAAGTACGGCTTGATACTTTAACTAACTAGGGTTATCACAATCCTAGTTACTAGCCATATGCAATGAGATTATTCCACAGCCACAAGCCCTGCAGACCATCCAGGTTATCCAAGCGACATTTAGTACAATAAGGGTGCAACACATGACAGTGTGCTGGAAATGTGCCCTACTCGTCGGCAGGCTACAAGTTCACATGCATGCCCAGATAACGGGATTGCCTGTAACTGGGAAATCTCTTATAAACTACTTGTTTATTCTAGTCATTAGCCTAGCCCGATTCAATATGACTCCCTGACCGTGGGAAATCAGAAATTCATGTCCTAGACATGATGCAAGACTAGACGGTAGCTTATACAAGTACATTCAATACAACACCCACGGTGTCAGGATACTAATTAATTCTTGTCAGGAGTGCGCCACGACGGGCCACTATCATTATCATTATTACATATCAAGAGAGCGCCACGACGGGCCACTATCATTTTCATTATTACTTATCAAGAGTGCGCCACGATGGGCCACTATCAAGAATTATCATGTCAAGTTATCACTGTCAATTATCATGGCAAGTTCATCATGTCAAGTTTATTTCAAGAGTGCACCACTACGGGTCATTGTCGAGTCAGGTCATTTATCAAAAAGGAAGAAACTTGCACAATTAAATAATAATATATTTATAATATATATATTCTTGAAGCCAAGGAGAAACTCTACAACTTTCATGTTGGGAGTGGAAAGAAATTCTGACCACAATTCAGGCAAATAAAACATTTAAACAATCAAAGTGGGACCCATGCGGTCAAAAAGTGGAAGAACAAACATGCGGTCAAAGAGAGTGGGAGGCCACCCATGCGGCTCCGAAATTATTTAAATGAAATCAGTCAAGCATTTAAGGCCAGCAAGCCATATGCGGCTAGCATACAATTGTGCATGCGGCCAAGAGCGGGAGGGACCCCATGCGGCCAAGAAAGTAGAAGACCATCCATGCGGCCAGGAAACAATAAATAGGCCATAAAATCAAATAAGATAAAAGACAGTGGGACCCTCATTAAATGCAAACTTCCACTTCAGCAAGCAAGTCAACTAAAGGAAGCTATGTGGGACCCCCCACAATTAATGCAATAAGAAAATGTTCACGTGAACCATTTAAATATTAGTTCACGTGGCCAAGCAATGATAACATATATATATATAAAAATATCCTGCAAGTACATGCAGCTCAATAAAAGCCATGCGATCCAATATTAAATTCAAAGTCCAAAAGTACAATGGCATGCTGCTAGCAAGTAGGAAGAGGCCATGCGGCTAGAATTAATGTAGCAAGGAAAGTAAGCCGCATGCAATTGTTGCATATGCGGCTAAGAAATGGAAGCTTGCTATGGCAAATAATTAATGCAAGTTGCTACCAACATCTATATTCCGGTGGCCAACTATGGGCAATTAATGCTTTACCCAAATGTGGCCAGGCAAGTGCCAACTGGCCAAGGCCATGCGGATGCAAGCAATAATTTCATGCGGATGCAAGCAAGAGAAAGGAATATAATATTCCTTGCTAAATACATGCAGGGAATATTTATCATGCGGATTGCAAGCAAAGACTAATGCTAATATGCATTAAATAATAATGCATGCAACATGCACCCATAACTTCCTTATGCGGCTCCAATATTAAATGAGCCATTAGCTCAATCCATGCGGCAAAAGAATTGTAGCAAGAAAAATATATATAAATAATACATTACATGCTTATGGACTTAAATGCATTGCATGTATTAATTGCATTCATAAGGACTTAATTGCATTAAATGTATGTAATGCATTCCTATGGACTAAAATGCATTTCATGCATTCTTAAGGACCAAAATGCATTTCATGCCTTTAATGTATTCTTATGCGCCTTACTATTCCAGGGAAAGATTTTAGGAAAGAAATGCATTAGAAAAAAGAAGGTATTAATTAATGCATAAAGTGCATTAAAGAAAACACTACATGCATTCTTTAAATGCATGCATGCGGCTGATGCATGGACACTCATCAAATACATTAAATGCACTCCTTAGTGCCATGCGGCTAAATGTTGGCGCCAGCTTTCATGCATTAATGCATAATACAAATGCCTATTTAATACCAGCAACCATGCATGATATACTACAAGCGCCTATGCGGCTCCAGCCTCCATCCTATGGCCTATGCAGCTAAAATGGCTAAAGCCGATGCGGCAAAAATAAGAGATGGCCATGCGGCCCAAATAAGTGCAACTAAAAAATAAAATAATTGCATGCCTATGCGGCCAACACAAAATTTCATGCATGCGGCTCCAAAAATACAAGCAAGCATCCAATTCAAAAATGCAAACAATGGCTTCCCACAGAAACTATGTCCATGGAAAATACCATGGCCTCCATGCTCCACCAAGATACAATGGGAACCCCTAATCCAGACTTCCACGGGTCAAATTTGGATAAAATAAAATTCTCTACCACGTGGAACCATCAGTTGACAAAAATATACAAGTTTGACAAATCAAAACCCATGAAAACTAAAATCTCTTCAAAGCTAGATCTACTACAAATGAACCATCAAAATGGAAAACTCCAAGTTCTAAACATGCTTAGAATGTAACAAGGAAGAGAATGGAACAAACAAAATTGAAAATAGTCCAACATTCGGCAAGATGTACTTGCCTCTCTCCAATGGCTAGGGTTTTGGTGGAAAAGAAATGAATGAGGGTGAATGAGGAGGGAGAGAGAAAAGTGGCTTATATAACAAGCTCAAGTGATCTCCACCATTCATTCCTCTCCACTCAATCTAAGCCCTACACCTCATCTCATGAGAAACCAAACTAAACCAAACCAAACCAAGTCAAAGTGGAACTGAACCAAATAAAACCAAATCCAGTTAAACCAAGTCATGAAATCCAACACTTAGGAAAATTTTAAAATATCACGTAAATCGATAAATACGAAATACGGCTCAACTTAAAACACGTATCCGTATAAAATATCGATACAGTGAGACGGGTCTCACACTGAGGGACCTCTGTCTACCAAGCTATATGTCCAGTATGGCTTGTCGTGCCAGTGACCTTCACGAACGCACTCTATTACGTTTTATTATTATCAACATGACAGGGAAGAACATGGTAAGTTTACGCTACGACGACGCGCTCTGCCGGGGGTAAGATCTATCGTCATTATACGGTTGTGCCTTCAAATATAAGTTTGAATTGAGTAGGATGGCTAGCAACTTCGTTAAATATTTGCATGCACGCTCACTTGGATTCTTCAACAAATAAGAGCACGGGATTTAAATTGCCATGCACCAGCACAAAGTGTAAAGTGCTGACCCTCGCTCTCAACAGGTACTCGGGACCAGGATAGCGTGCCAAGGAACTGAAGGCGACGCTTCTTTCTTTTGAAGCCTTGCTAGTGCGAAGGCTAACTCTGCAACATTTTGAAGACTCCAACCCAACCGCATCATGAGTCACAAACTCTCGCCGATCCCAGGTCTTAGAGAGTCGTTTTGATGTTTGTAAAAAGGGATGTAAATGTATGGAATGACTATCTCTATCGATGTCGGTTGTAAGCCGAGAGGCCCCTTTTGTAATCGAGTCTGTAACCAAACTTATTATCAATGAAAAATGCAAGTTTCCTATTCTATCAGAATGTGTTCAATTTCTCTGTGCACTCTTATATATGCTGTTGTATCGGATAACCTTATGAACCGCCTTGTGCAAGCACAACTTAGGACTGCACGGCATCACGCCCGGGGGACGACTATCGATTCTATCGAATCGGGGCGTGACAGGCGCTCTCACTCTCTCCGGCGCTCTCACACTACTAATTCCTATGTATTTTAAGTGTGAGAACGGATGGCTCAGAACACAACCCAAAATTCATTCTAGCATACATTAGTGTGAATCATCTATGTTCTGTACATATGGTGTAGTATATGTTCTTATCGTATCTAATATCTGAAGGACATAACAGAATCAAAATGAACTCACATAATGTAATACTAAGACATCATCTACTACTATATAAGATATAGTGATAGGTTGTCGTATCATCATTGCCGAGGGATGAGGGTCGGAGGACAGTCAACTTTATCTACGGCTACATAGTTTCTGCCTCGCCAGTCGAATGGCTGCAGAGATTATGTCCTGATCACCACGTCGTACCGTAGATTAATGCAAATAGAGCTGGAAATATCCGTCGCTAACCGGTCACTAGTCCGTCGCTAACTGAGATTGTCACATACACATATGTATATCACAGTTAGATGTATAGATATATACATCTATATAGAAGCACACAACTGATACACTATAAGGGTCGGTTTTCCAGAAACATTTTCACTTATTCAGTGACTTTGGTGAAGCGAATGTCCCAAGGATATTCTTAACAAAGAAGGCAGATGAAGAACTCGTACTGTCCTTGAGACAGTGAACATATACACCATGAACCCAAATCCCATATTCACATTTACTAATCTAAACACCACCAAACTAATGGATAACACCCAATATGGATAACACATTATTTAGCCAATATATAAACTCAGATGAATTTGAGAAACAAAGCCCCCCGCCGCCCCCGACCAAAGCCTGCCGCCCCAAGCCCGCCGTCCAGTAGTTCGGTTGCATATATATATGAAGAGTGCTTATGGCTGTGCGTCGGTTGCATATACCCCCGATGCCCCCGCTCCAAGCCAGCCACCCAGCCCCCGATGCCCCCGCTCCAAGCCCGTCGCCCAGCCCCCGACGCCCCCGCCCCAAGCCCGCCGCCCAGCCCCCGACGCCTCCGTCCCAAGCCCGCCGCCCAGCCCCCTACGCCCCCGCCCCAAGCCCGCCGCCCAGCCCCCGACGCCCCCGTCCCAAGCCCGCCGCCCAGACCCCGACGCCCCCGCCCCAAGCCCGCCGCCCCCGCTGCCCCTACGACACCGCAAGAGAGAGAGAGAGAGAGAGAGAGAGAGGATTACCTTTGGGAGAGAGAGAGGAGAGTACGCCGACGCCGATCACCGAAGTCGCGGGAGAGAGAGAGAGAGAGTGAATTTGGGAGGAATGCGAAAAGTTTCCCCCTCCATTTCAATTTAAGTCTGGAACGTATATGTAGCGACGGACTAGCGACGGATTTTAATCCGTTGCCAGTTAGTCGCTATTTTTGATACTTGCCGACTGAATATCCGTCGCTATGTTGTCGAAGAATTGTCCCGCCAATTCTCCATATAATTCCCGCCAAATAATCGACTGCATAGCGATGATTGACTATCCGTCGCTATATCTCTGACGCCCTAGCGACGGATGTGCGACCTTTCCTCCTCCTAAAAATAAAATAAAAAATGTAACGGCTTGTCGTCGGTAATCCATCGGCTAGTTACCACAAAGCCGTCGCTAACGCCGACGAAAAATTTCTGTCGCTAATTTTCGGTCGCTAATTTACTGTATTTTGGTAGTGGGACACGTGGGCGAAGGCGCGCGGAACAGAGGCGCACGCGGGGCTAGCGGACGACGACGGGCGGGCGGCTGCTGCCGGGCGGGCGGCGATCGGCTGCTCGAAAATGGCGGAAGTGGGGTCTGGATTCGGAGAGGGCGGCGAGGGGAGCGCAGTAGCGGTCGCGGATTTGGATTTGGTGGAGTAGGGAGAGAGTTATGAGATAGTGAAGGAGAAGGAATGGAGTTTTTGTGGAGAAGGGGTTTCTGAAGAGTTACGTAAATGTTGAGATCCGGAAGGGGGGTGTGCGCACGGGCTCAGGGGAGACAGGGGACGTGATTTTGAATGTATTTGGGTATGGACTTAAGTCATGGGTTTGGGTATGGACTTCACACGACAAGTTTCTTAAAGTTTTGACATAAAATGGAACACAATGATGAAAAGTTTTTATTCTGGATGGAGACATTGTAGAGTATGGCCAATCAATTTAAAGCTTAGCTTTTTTTAGATGATTGGTAAAGGTTTGTTGGATTTCCTATCCGCCAAGTAATCATGAAGTGAGAAGAAGAGCATGCCATGATAAACTCTTTGCTCACAGACCCATCAACATGCCAAACCAGATGATCATATTCCAAGCATTAAGAAAGATTCATATAAAAAAATATTCTGATTGGTTGGGATAGAGAAGAGAGGAAACCCTAACTTCAAAGAAAAAAAAATAGATATAAAAAAAAGTTTAGGATTTTGGGAGAGAGAGGTGAGCAAGCAGACAAAAGAAAAAAAAACAAATAACAAAAAGTGACTTATATACCAACATTTGGACTAGTATGAGTAATTTTTCTAGTGCTGAACTTGTAAAACAAAAAAAAAAAAAAATTGGGGTTGCCCTGATTAAAGAATAATTTGTCCTTATAATTTGCGTAGGTTAATTCTAAGGACACATCACATTTTGCTAAGGGTTAGCCCAAATTTTTTCAAAAAATTTACAAGTTTGCCATCCCCATTCGTTACTTGGGACTAGTCCAAATTTTTTTCCAGTAAGTTGAACTGCAACTAAGTTGACAGTCCTACAATATATTAGGACTGCCAACAAGTTGGCGATCCTAATATAAAGTAGAACTGTCAACTTAGTTGCAGTTCTAGGACTGCCAACAAGTTGGTAGTCCTGACATAAATTATGACTGTCAACTTAGTTGCAGTCCACGTCGACGAAGACGCAGCGGAGCTCGATGGCGGGACGGCTGACGGAGGACCACATGTCCACCGAGAGATCTTACATCTGAGGTCGATCCCCTCCAGGCTCCTCTCCTCACGCTCAGCGACGGCGACCCCTCCCATGGACACCCTCCTCCGGGAGAGGTTCGCGACGGCCCTCTTGGCCTGCATCTTCAGCTTCCTCTCGATGAAGCTCGTGGCGGAGAGCGCCGCGCCGCCGACGGGGATCCCCTCGGGCCTGTCGAGGACCGGGGTGAGGTCGGAGCGCACGGGGTCCTTGGCGGGGTCGATAGGGGAGACGAGGAGGACGTTCTCAGGCTTGAGGCCAGCGAGCCTCACGGCGGACGCGGCACCGTTGTGGAACACGCAAGAGAACGCGCTCCGCCTTCGCCAGGCCACCGCGCCAGCAGTGTCTCTCCCGTGCGCGTCCGCCAGCGGCCGCCTGCAGAGAAACCCTAATTTTTTAGGGTGCTCGCCCCAAGTAAAATTTGTGCTGTCCCTAGTAAAAATTTCATTTTCATGGGCTGTCCTCTAGTAAGGTCTAGCACCTAGCAAAATGTTGTGTGCCCTTAGAATTAGCCTTTGTCTATTATTGTTATTTAATTTATTTTTTTTTCCCAAATATATGGGAACACCTCTCTCAACTCCCAATTCTATTCCCAATTCGAAATAAGAAAAAGAAAAGAAAAGAATAGGAGAAGCTTTATAATTCTCCAGCTAAAGAACAGAAAGGGCGATCTCGAGTTCCCGCCAGAATACTCAGAATCTCCCGCCATGAATCCGGAGTGGTAAGTCCCCCTTCTTCAAAAGATCCCCACACTTTTCTCTTCTAGATCTTAATGCGGGAATTCCTGATTTCCTGATCCGGTCTTGATTTTCTGGGGTCACATGGTATGATGACTGCTCCCCTTTGATTTGATTTGATTGGTGTGTCACTGTGTGATGACAATTTCCCGGGAAAAATCTTGAGCAGGAGCCTAATTTCTCTAGTTCTTGATGTTTGACCTAAAGATTCGACTTTTATGCTGATTGGATGTTTATGTACGGAGAGAACTGAGCGCAGCTGAAACGAGAACGTTACTATGGATGGGTGGCGATAAAGTAAAATATTGGATAAGAAATGGATATATTCGTGGAAAGTTGGAGGTGGTGCCAATTGAGAAGAAAGAAAATGAGAATACGAGAATACGGCTTTTGATAATGTTACAGAGGAAATGGCCCTTCACTGATCTGAATGCAAGAAAAAGGATGACCAAAGAAATTGGGATAAAATTGATGTGCACACCTTTAATTGCCTTGTTTAAGTGCTAGGATGTGAGTTGAGCTTATCTGCAACATGTTAGGGTTTGGTGGATGCAAAACGTAACATATTGTTAAAGCCCCTTCCACTACACCAAGATTCTAGGAGTTGTTGGTTCGAACCTTCGTGGTATATATGACATAAAAGTGATTCGATGTTTATTCTCTATCGTTCAAATGGTCTAGTGGTACCAAATTGGGTCTTAAGTCAGTCTTGATGTACACTAATTTCTAGGTGGTCTTTTCGGCCTTTGTTTCATATCATACTCTATGGGTAATATGTGATTGTTTAACACAGTTGCACAGTTATCTTAATCTACAATATTTTTGATAAGGTTTCATTAATTTCTTGTGTCCCCCCCCCCCCCCCCCCCCCCCCCCCCCCAGTGTTGAATTTCCTACTAAACCACCAATGATCTACATCACCCCGCCCCCATTTACCATTAGATGAGCCTTTTATACTGAAAAAGTGGAATCGTATAGAGAGTCTATGTGTTCTAATTTGGGAAGGATCGACAGGAAAGTTGTGACTGTTCGTAAAGCGTGTGCATCACAAAACCACCGTTGGTGATATTTGGTAGGAAAGCCTACCTTATTGATTGTACAACTTAAGCTACTGCAAACGCGGAGCAGTTTCAAAGAATCTCTTGAAATAAATATTAGTCTAAATGGAGGGAAGGTATAAGGTTTGCTCCAAGTAATTGAAATAATCTCCAAGTGCAATATTGACCAAGGAATCATGTATTTTGCCTTCCTATGCAGTAGTGAGTGGCTGAGTCCTAATTGGAGATGGGAGGTGCAAGCATAGAGAAAGCAGCCATGAGGAATGCGTGCAACGGTGCAAGTGCCCAACCATGTGTTGAGCTTTTAGTTGTAAAGGACCAAACATACCCTTTTTGAGCCAGGAACCAAATCAAGATGATATAGCAGGTTATGCTAGAGTTAGATATCTAAACAAAGTAGAAGGATGCTTCCTTTTTTTTCAATGAAATGTAGGTTACTGCAACTTCTTCTGCTATAAGTGAAATGTCGTACTAAATGACTTGCCATTGAACTGAACAGACATCTTACTTCATATGATAAGGCATATATATATATATATATATATATATATATATATATATATATATATATATATATATATATATATATATATATATATATATATATTTGAGGTTCTTTTCATAGTATTCTTTTTCTGGTAGCAAAAATTTTTAGTTACAGGACCTTGTGAATGGGAGGGCCAGATAGCCAGAGTTACTTTTGATGTCCATGAAGACGTATATCTTATCCCTATTTTTTTTCTTCCTGCAGTGACTATTTGTTCAAGCTTTTGCTTATTGGTGACTCTGGTGTTGGCAAATCATGTCTGCTCCTAAGATTTGCAGTAAGGGATATGCTTATTTTACTACTAGTCATGATAGTAAAGTCACTTTTTTATGTATCATTTAGCTATGTAGCCTATATGGAAAGTGCACGAATAATCTTTACTTCAAATGGATACTTATTCCGAAGTTTTGTTGTGGTAGTGATTGTGAATAAAATTTATACCACTTGATTAATTTTTAACCGTTTTAAAGTAAAGTTCCATGGGTTTTCCGAAAATTCGCAAATTGGCATGATATTTTAACGCCTTGTCATGATCACACTTCTTTGACATCTCTTTGTTGCTGCATTTTGAATTAATCTTTAACGGCTGGAGGGATCTAAAGTTAGTTGATTTTATTTACTTGCTTTACTGACAGTTATTTAGTTTTGAACTTTCCATGTCTTGTATGAATTCATGTGGATCTTGTAAAGGCCTTGTCATGCATCTCAAGGTGTTAAGTGGCAGGCCGGCCCGAAACCCTTCCTGGGACCGGCCCGGTCAAAGCATAACACCGGACCAGCCCACCACTCATTTGGGTCGGGCTGGGTTTTCACCCCACCCCACCCCCCCCCCCCCCCCCACCCCCACCCCCACACACCCCAGGCCCGAGCCCGGCCCGGTCACCGTAATGGGTCTGCACGAGTTTTCTCTCTCATACTCGCAGACCCAGCCAAGTCAAGGGCCCTCATATATGAATAGTCCTACATCCGTTGTGAGTTTTTATGAATAGTGCATATATCCCTTTACTCCCTTTTGCTTCATTAAAGTTTTCTCTCTCAGACTCGCAGACCCAGCCAAGTCAAGGGCCTGGTGTATATATATATATATATTTTTTTTTTTTTTGAAGCAATAGGTACTTGTGGCGAACTCGCCTCCACTGAGGCTCGAACTCCCGACCACTTGGGCCGTATGCATCTCTCTTAACCACTAGGCTAGAGATCATTTGCTATATATATATATATATATATATATATATATATATATATATATATATATATATATACAAAAACCAAATCCCTCGTATATGAATAGTCCTACATCCGTTGTGAGTTTTTATGAATAGTGCATATATCCCTTTACTCTCTTTTGCTTTGTTGAAGTTTTGTGTGGGTAGCCCTACACGCGCGCCGCCGTCCGGCCTGGCTTGGCTCGGTTCGGTTCGGCGCGTGTAACGGGTGTGGGTACGCGCCTACATTTGCGGGCGTCGAATGCCGATCCGATTTTCTCTTCGGGTTCGGGTTGAGACCTTTAAAATATTTTTGCTGCTCGTTAAACTTTTTTAAACATTGGATACATTTTTCTGTCCAGGTTCTTTGAACCACGTTTTTTTCCATTTGTTTTTCTTTGTAACGACTGAATTTATTTGTCTTTGTAACGTCTGAATTTATTTGTCTGTTCGTTGGAAAGCTCTCACAGAATGCCTATAAATTGAGGCATTCTTCTCTTCTCCACTACACTTGAAAACTGTAAGCAAATACTCTACAAAAATTCTCTACTTCTATTCTTTTGAATATTGTTGTCTTTGTTTCAAAACTTGATTTTGGTAGGGATTGTTGTATATATTTGAAAAAAATTCAAGTTCCGTATTCTTTTGGTTCATAAACATCCAATTCGTTAGCCTATTAATTCACCACAACTCACCATATCCTCCAAATTCATAACTTACCAAAACTTTTCCTATAGGTATCATTTCCATTCATTACAAATAAATGACCTTTATTGCCTTTATAAAACAACAATCAATATATCTACAAATATATATTTATAACAGACTAATTTTATATAGATATATAAAGACACCTCAAGTAGTCTTGGAGAGTCAATTTTTTCTTCTTCTGGTGATTACCATCCAATCTTTAGAGATGTCTCTCATCTAAAAAGAGATGACATACTCCTACTGACCATGCCAAACACAAGTGTGTACAACAACTTTCAAGGGAGCTCTCCTATTCTTCATCCATTTCAAATCACTTTACTTTTATTCGTTTGTTTGAGAGACATCTCCTTCTCTCGAAGGAACAAACAAAACACTATCTTCTTGTTCCTTGTGATTTACACTTAACCCTCTAGGAAAATCAACCCACATGCATGGGCCACATCATCCCATATGCATGGGTCACATCACCCCATGTGCATATTCTACTTTATTTTTGCTTATATTTCGTGACGCTATAATTTTTTGATTCATTCAAACAATTTAGTCACAAGAAAATAGTTAGTGAAATTGCAAATTCCTTTAAATCTAAAGTTTTAAAAATTGAGATTATTTTGGGTACAAGCCGAAAGGGTCCTTCTGTCAACTGGACGTAAATAGCCATAAGCGATATGGTACTTAATCGTCCTCCTGTGGACCTTCGCTAACTGGGAACCAGCCCCTACAGCTAACCCAAATTAATCAACACTTGATAAACTAAAAATTTCTTAAGGTTGATTAGCAAAATCACTTAAACTATTATTCTAGTACTTTAGACTGTCATTTTTTCAAACATGGCTAATAAAGATAAATCTTTAGAGCCAAAGCTGGAAGTTACCGTGTCTTACTTTAAGAGATAATAGAGTCGGATGAGTTTTGACTCACTATCCTAGGGCTTATAAGCCTTATATTAGCAACTAGTGGAATCACACATTTTGATTCTGATGACACAGTATGATTTAGGAGTAACCCAAACATCTGGCTTAGTCAAACCAAAAAATTCTAAATTAATGGACTGCAATTGGTTTCATAGAATTTTACATATTTTTCTGAGTCATTATATGACATTTTCTTCGGATATAAAAATACTAAAGATTACTAAGATCTAGTGTAAGGTTTCACCTGTGGAATAACTTAGATACTCATGTTGATAGGTCCATATGACAAATTATCATAGCTATGAGTATCAAAGAATTTGAAATGGTATATTTAAACATAGCTTGTGCTGAAGCTGAATGGCTTAGATATCTTACTATGTATATATCAATTAGATCCATGCCCAAATTTCATCTTTATGAAGTATTGAAACTGAATAGATTAAGCATCTTACTATACATGGTCTATATATTCCTGTCATTTTTATAAATTATGCTAAAGAACTGCTAAAGCATGATCTTGTGAATTCTAAGATGAACAAGTACCTGCAGCTGCGTTTCAAGACATTAAAAGAGTCTAAAAGGCAAAAATGTGGTTCTTGACTATGAAAGTTATAAATTTTTTTTACAGATCTCTTGACAAAGAGTCTGTTTACTCTTGACGAAGAGTTTGCCTAGAAAATTAATCCTAGAATCATCGAGGGGGATGGGGCTTGTCACGACCCGCACCCTAGAGTAAGGGCACGAGAACGTAACAACGTCCAGCCTACGCCGCAGTGTCGGCGGTAGAACGCTGTCCTAGGTTACAACATTTAACAGTATAAGACTAAACAGTTTATACTCCCCGAATGGGGGTGACATAGCAGATACAGACTCAATCACATCTAAGGTAGAGCATGATAAGGATAGATAAAACATGAAATCCAAAAGAGATACAGGAGATAGAAGTCTAAGTGTCTAAGATACATAAACCCAGAAATACATCTCAAAACTCAAATACAGTAATCCATAAATACATCTCAAGACAACTGAAAATAAACTATGAATAAACCCTAGCTATCTATACAACCTCTATTGTCTCCTCTAGGCTAGCAGGCAACCTCCAGGCTATCTGTAAAATTTATCAACAGGTCCAGTCAGGACTGGAGCGAGCACAATACATCTCAACAGATCATGGCAGGTTAGAAAATATAATCATGCAGTAAAGTAAGATACAGGATCTGAAGGAAATAAAGTATGTAAACAGAGAAAAAGAACTGTAATAGAAATATCTACTATAAGTAGTGAGCTAACAGTGGCTAGTGAGTCAGAGTACAATATAAACATGTGAATGGCATAGGAGATTCTGGGAACTATACTATGGAGTAATTCTGGAAACTACACTACTTGGATATTATTCACATGTCTACTTCTACTCCCCCGTACCCCCAATCAATACACAAGGATCCAACCAGGTTATGTTATGATTCCATACAAAGGCCCACAAGGGGTGATACATGGATAGCCCATAAATGGGTGATTCTGGGAATGCCCACAATGGGGTGATTCTGGGAATGCCCATAAATGGGTGATTCTGGGAAGACTCTGTGATCATGAGAGTACGTGTCACAAGTGATCGAAGAACCGTGAAGCATAGTGATACACCATGTAAGTGAAACGCACAGAACATGTAGTATACGATGCTCCCTGAGGGGATAACATCTCAAGATAGGATCCATATAGTACTAATCCGTGTTACCAACGTGACAGCATCAAGTATAGTAATCTAAAGGAGAAAAATAATTCTAACAGGATATGAAATGATCAGAGAATGTACTCGCCTGATAACCTGAACAGCTGATAGGTATAGGAGTCCAACTGAAGCCACAAAGTCCTATTTAAAGCAACACATGTTACAAGGTGTTCAAGTTGTAACAAATGAATCCACAAACAATCTATTTTATCCTAGGTTCTTCTAAGTCAAATTAACTCTAGGTCAACTCCGGTCAATAATTTAGTCAAACTAGGTCAAGCGTTGACTCACAGTTGACTTTTGGTCAACTAGTCAATTCTGGTCAAACAGGGTAAATTCTAGTCTATTTATTAAAGTGTACTTCGTTATTCGTACGTCGAAACTTACGACACGCAAATCGAGATAAGAAGATCAATGGCAAGGTTGATAATCTTATTACAGTGATCCACGTGTCCATCTTGTCAATTTCAGCGATGTGAGATCACTGGAATTGACTGAGCTCAGTTTCGTTGTACTAATCCCGAAATACGAACATTATAAGAATTAATTATTAATTAATTATAAAAATGTTAAACTCAGAGAAATTATCAACAAACATTGTCGGACGATGAAATAAACATCGTCAACGTGTCCAGAATGGTCAAATTAGCTAGGATAGCCTACCCATCGGTCCAATTTGGACACAAGGGCAAAAAGGTAATTTCAGGTCAAAACGGTGTCCGTGTCGGAGTCGTTTTGCACCGAAAAACGTGCAAGAAAATAAATCTATAAAATATAACAAATTATATGTCCACGAAACCAGAATGACGATACGAACCCAACGGTATCTCCAGAATTGGATTCCGTTGACCCGATCTCAATTTGGCCCGTTGACCAGAACTTGGAATTCCGGTTTGCACGGAAATGCGTGCCGGGGCCAATGTTCTTATAACTCAGCAAACTACCTGTCAACGACTCCAGTATGATGATACGAACTCAACGGTATCTCCGGAATTGGATTCCGATGAGCCGATCTCAAAATGACCCGTTGACCCGGATATTGGTATCCGACTTGCACCGAAATACGTGCCTGATCCAATGTCCACCAAAACCTAGCAAATTATATGTCAACGAGTCCAGAATGACGATACGAACTCAACGGTATATCCGGAATTGGATTCCGATGAGCCGGCGTCAAAAAGTTCTATTGACCCAGAATGTGGGACCCACTTTGCACCGAAAAATGTGCCAGGGCCCACGTTCTCCAAATCTAACAAATTTTATATGAAAACAAGCCAGAACGACGCCACAAGTCTAATGGTGGTGTCAGAAATGAAATCTGGAGTCCCGTGTTCAAAAATGGAATTTTACAAGTTAGAAATTACGAATTCGGACGGCCAACTTTGGCGTCGAATTCAACTAATCAAACAAGCTCACAATGAAACAAAACTGGAGGGGTAGTAAGAGGGTTATACCAGCTTCGCACAGGAACTAGTAGCACGCCAAACGGAGCTACGGTGGAGGAGATACAAGCTGACGAAGTTGGCCCCGCGAAACTGTCCAAATTTAATACAATTTAAACGGTCAACTTGGTGGCCGGTTTTGATGTATCAAACGATAAAATTAACGGACGAAAATTGACATGAGTGAAGGTGGATATACCTAGACTGTGACGGAGCGAAGAAATTGCCGATCCAACGGTCGAATCTCCGGAAAAACGTGCGCGAAGTCGCTGCGACGGAGCACCAAAATGAACTCGATCCCGCGCGCGTTACGACAGGACGTCGTGCAAAATGCACGAATCGCCTCGACGGCGCGTCCCGGAGGACGGTGGTCGTCAGGGGAAGGCAGCCTAGGGTGAGCCCGAGGGGGGGCCACCCACGACGGGGGTCGCCGGAACCATGGCGGCCGACGGCGGCGGCGGCCACGCCCGCACGTGTGCGCGCCATGGCGTGCTGCTGCCGCTGCTGTGTGCTGGGCTCGCGCGGGGTTGCGCGCGGCCAGGCTCCTCCTGCGAAGGTGCGGGGGCTGCGCCAAGGGGCGGTGGCCGAGGGTGGTGGGCTTTCCACGGAGGTGGTGATCGGATTGGTGGTTGTGAGGTTGAAGAGGAGGAGGAAGGAAAGTAGGAGGAGGAGGAGTTTGGGTGGCCGACGGCCATGGCCGGAGTTGGGGTCGGCCAAGCTCGGCCATGGAGTGAGGTCGGGGTGGGGAAGCTCTGGTGCATGGTGCTGTTGTGTATTGTTGTTGTGTTGGGAGGAAAATAAAGAAAGGAGAGAGAAAGAGATAATGAGTGTAATAAATGAATGAGAGGGAGAGAGAGAGAAAAAGATTCTCTCCAAAATTGTTAGGGCCGGCCAATGCATGGGGTATTGGCTGTGGGAGTGAGGGAAAAGTGAATATAGGGATTGAGTGGATAAGATTTAGTTTGGGGAATCCAAGGGCTACAATTTAAATATGAAAGATTAGGTTATTCCTATAGGATTTAATTCAAGGAAAATTCCAATAAATAATTAAAAATGGGTAGAATGAGTACCAATATTTTTGGGCAAAAAATTTATGAGGGTGTCATGATGGAGAATGACATGGAGCTGGACTGGACTCGGTGGAGCCGGATTGGGTCAAAATTGGACATTGCGCAAAAATCGAATTAAAATTAGGTGTCGATGATCATGGGCAAATAAGTAGCACATAGGGATTCCAATAAATGGGACACAAGTGACGGACGGGTAGTAGGCTCAATGGGGCCATGTCCACCGTTGGGGCTGACAGGTTTTGGTCGACAGGGGACCCACAAATCAAGTTGAAAAATAAATGTGACACCGTGGGGTGAAATAAAATCGGGTCACGTGTCGGAAAAGTTGTGCGAAGCAAATGGAGCACAAGATGGCGTGTCTGAGTGGGACACGAAGGTCATGGGTGACGAGCGTCTCGAGTAGATCTTGCATGAGAAGTTGGTTTCAAGAAACTGACTGGTCTTGCGCTCCAAAATTAAAAGTCACGGTAACGTGCTAATAATGATCAAGGAAAAGAGTGGGAAAAAATTAATTAATAATCAAACGGTCTAATTCGACCCGAAGTTCAGCGAGGCAAAAAGAGCACAAGGGACAAGTTTGGATGGACACTATATACCGTCATGAAGGTAATCCTCTCAACTCCAAAACTCATGAAGAAGATTTCCAAAGTTGAACATCCCTGACACTCCAAATATCAATGGCACGGTAAAGCACTCTTACAGATAAATAAATAGAATAAATTATTTAATGAAACTAAACAATCAGAAAATAGAATAAAATGAAAAAAAAAAAATCAACCCGAAATTCAGGGTGCTCACATCCTACCCACCTTATAAAAATTTTGTCCTCGAAATTAAAATGTCCATACTCCCTCTAGGTCAAACCCCCACAATCAAAGTCCCAGAACTTAACAAATCATACCATCAAAAAAAGGACGGCATACAGGGTCATGGCATACGGTGACAGTGAAGTCTCATCTAGGTATACTAGTCATGCTAATCAAAATGGTTATAGGGTATCAAAACACACAAGCAATCCAGGGTGCTAAACGAGAAAAGATGCAGAAATATCAAATCATTAAAACTGTAAGACAATCTACCATCCTACGTGAAAACTGGTACTTATGAAAAAAAATAAGAAAGGTAACCACCAATCATCTAAAAGGGGTACTATCCCAAGAAAATCAAAATCACAAGTTAAGGAATAAAAGTCAATTGCATGGAAATCCAATCACAATATATACAGAGCGTTAGAGAGGAAAAAAAAAACTAGCATTATGTGTATAGGGACATGTTCATATGGTTAGATAGTAGGCGTGTGTGTACGTGAATACATATGAAATTGTATATGAGAAATTGGGTTCCAAAACAACAGCTATCAAGTTACACTAATCATGGCATTTTGGTTAAACAATCTACAATACGCAACTTATTCACTCATAACATGCATGGCTAACCATATACATATATATATATAAAGAGGGTGTGTGTGTCCTTGTACAGGGTTATAGCCTAGTATTGAAAGGTTAAACCCAGTTTTAGTTCAGCATTTACATACAAAATCTGAAAATAAGCTAACATTTAAACCAGGATAATATTAACATAATGCAATTTCAAAATTTAGGAGTTTGAAGCATCACAACTAATTTCAATGCTCCCAATACATCCTAGCATGATAGAAATGAAACCCTAACATACTATCAATACATTTATCTACGCATACAGTTCAATATTACATGTTAAATCTGAAATCGAACTAAACATTTGAAATCAATGTAAAAATGTTAACATGTAACTAGTTTTCAGGATTTTGGAGAAATTTGCACATCAAAACCAACTCAATATTTATCACAAACTAACATGTAAGAATATGAAACTTAATATTATATCCCTACAATCAACAATGTACACAGCTCTTAAATTAGATAAATTTAACATAACATTCAACCCAAAATTTTTGAACTGAAACCCTATGTATAACATACATGTGCAGTGATGTAAACATAGCTAATAACATGAAATTTATATTTAAATTATGACTTTAAACTGGGAAAAACAGAAAAACAGGAATATTAGGGTTTGGAAATTAACATCAACAACATATTAATATTTATTTAGATAGGTTGGAAATCAAGCGTAGCATGCATATGTATCAGGCAAAGTGTCTGCTATATATATATTCATGTGCATTCTCATGTCCCAATTTAAAAATTAATTCTACGTTAAGACTAACATTTAAATTCCTACCAAAATTGCAAGCAGGTGATTGACGAAATCAAGACAGTTTTATTATCATTATTATTATTTAATACTAGAATAATAGCAAGGAGGAAATAACAATGAAATCCGTTTTGCTTATCTGTTTAAGGAAGGATCCATTTTGAAATCCAGAGTTAAAATATCAAATCCAAGATAAAATCTAACAAAATCATCGATTCATTGTATTAAGAAGAAATTCATGGTAAGAAGTTTCACAAGGTTTATAAAAACAGCTAAACCTACTCCTAAGTTAAATAATTAGAAACTAAACAAAACAAACCAATTAATAATTCCTTCCTTTTTTTTTTGAAGGACTGCAACAAAAGTAAAGAAAACATGCTCGAAAACATTTAAGGTACAATCTGATAATCATATGCGTCTATCCAAAATCATGGTACTCTAAATCCTCGTCATACTAGTGAGCAAGGCTACGATAATCACAGAGCCCTTGACTTATGCACATACCTCTAGAATCATGGTATTTAACATTTTCGCGGTGCCGCTAGCTTGGCTGTGAAAACCTTAAATTCTCACACCCGAGAAATATATCCAAAGTCAGACTATATGTCCTCACCATGCTGGCTAATGCGACTATAGAAGACTAGATTCCATAACATAGATGACCTAGCCCATATAATTTTATCTTGCCAAAAAAAAATTAAATCAACAATGAATACCCAAAAATCAAATTTATCAACGAACCTCAAGATTCAAAAATGAACAAAAATCCTTCAAATCTTATAAATACAAGCTCGGATGCTACAGCTAACATCAAGATTCAAAATTCCACAATCTTCATCAAAATCAATAAATACAAACTCAAATTCAATAATAATACATCAAAATCAAATTCAACAACAGAAAGTAAAGATAAATCAAATCAAGGAAAAAGAGTTTTCAAATTGGTGTTAAACAAGATTCTCAAGGGTCGTCCCAGGAATCTCTCAAGAAATCCTAACTGTGATTGAGTACCTTCAAAAATATATCCTAATTCTACTGCGGGCTGTAGTGGTACTCAAGTTCGAATACCACTACATAAACTCGACCTGCATGGGCCACCACTAAAAACGTGTCACGTCCCGCACCCTAGAGTAAGGGCACGAGAACGTAACAACGCCCAGCCTACGCCGCAGTGTCGGCGGTAGAACCCTGTCCTAGGTTACAACATTTAACAGTATAAGACTAAACAGTTTATACTCCCCGAATGGGGGTGACATAGCAGATACAGACTCACATCTAAGGTAGAGCATGATAAGGATAGATAAAACATGAAATCCAAAAGAGATACAGGAGATAGAAGTCTAAGTGTCTAAGATACATAAACCCAGAAATACATCTCAAAACTCAAATACAGTAATCCATAAATACATCTCAAGACAACTGAAAATAAACTATGAATAAACCCTAGCTATCTATACAACCTCTACTGTCTCCTCTAGGCTAGCAGGCAACCTCCAGGCTATCTGTAAAATTTATCAACAGGTCCAGTCAGGACTGGAGCGAGCACAATACATCTCAATAGATCATGGCAGGTTAGAAAATATAATCATGCAGTAAAGTAAGATGCAGGATCTGAAGGAAATACAGTATGTAAACAGAGAAAGAGAACTGTAATAGAAATATCTACTATAAGTAGAGAGCTAACAGTGGCTAGTGAGTCAGAGTACAATATAAACATGTGAATGGCATAGAAGATTCTGGGAACTATACTATGGAGTGATTCTGGGAACTACACTACTTGGATATTATTCACATGTCTACTTCTACTCCCCCGTACCCCCAATCAATACACAAGGATCCAACCAGGTTATGTTATGATTCCATGCAAAGGCCCACAAGGGGTGATACATGGATAGCCCATAAATGGGTGATTCTGGAAATGCCCACAATGGGGTGATTCTGGGAATGCCTATAAATGGGTGATTCTGGGAAGACTCTGTGATCATGAGAGTACATGTCACAAGTGATCGAAGAACCGTGAAGCATAGTGATACACCATGTAAGTGAAACGCACAGAACATGTAGTATACGATGCTCCCTGAGGGGATAACATCTCAAGATAGGATCCATATAGTACTAATCCGTGTTACCAACGTGACAGCATCAAGTATAGTAATTTAAAGCAGGAAAATAATTCTAACAGGATATGAAATAATCAGAGAATGTACTCGCCTGATAACCTGAACAGCTGATAGGTATAGGGGTCCAACTGAAGCCACAGAGTCCTATTTAAAGCAACACATGTTACAAGGTGTTCAAGTTGTAATAAATGAATCCACAAACAATCTATTTTATCCTAGGTTCTTCTAAGTCAAATTAACTCTAGGTCAACTCCGGTCAATAATTTAGTCAAACTAGGTCAAGCGTTGACTCACAGTTAACTTTTGGTCAACTGGTCAATTCTGGTCAAACAGGGTAAATTCTAGTCTATTTATTAAAGTGTACTTCGTTATTCGTACGTCGAAACTTACGACACGTAAATCGAGATAAGAAGATCAATGGTAAGGTTGATAATCTTATTACAGTGATCCACGTGTCCATCTTGTCAATTTCAGCGATGTGAGATCACTGGAATTGACTGAGCTCAGTTTCGTTGTACTAATCCCGAAATACGAACATTATAAGAATTAATTATTAATTAATTATAAAAATGTTAAACTCAGAGAAATTATCAACAAACATTGTCGGACGATGAAATAAACATCGCCAACGTGTCCAGAATGGTCAAATTAGCTAGGATAGCCTACCCATCGGTCCAATTTGGACACAAGGGCAAAAAGATAATTTCGGGTCAAAACGGTGTCCGTGTCGGAACCGTTTTTGTACCGAAAAACGTGCAAAAAAACAAATTTATAAAATATAACAAATTATATGTCCACGAAACCAGAATGACGATACGAACCCAAAGGTATCTCCAGAATTGGATTCCGTTGACCCGATCTCAATTTGGTCCGTTGACCAGAACTTGGAATTCCGGTTTGCACGAAAATGCGTACCGGAGCCAATGTTCTCAAAACTCAGCAAACTACCTGTCAACGAGTCCAGTATGATGATACGAACTCAACGGTATCTCCGGAATTGGATTTCGATGAGCCGATCTCAAAATGACCCGTTGACCCGGATATTGGTATCCGACTTGCACCGAAATGCGTGCCGGATCCAATGTCCACAAAAACCTAGCAAATTATATATCAACGAGTTCAGAATGACGATACGAACTCAACGGTATATCCGAAATTGGATTTCGATGAGCCGACGTCAAAAAGTCCTATTGACCCAGAATGTGGGACCCACTTTGCACCGAAAAACGTGCCAGGGCCCACGTTCTCCAAATCTTGCAAATTTTATATGAAAACATGCCAGAACGACGCCACAAGTCTAATGGTGGTGTCAGTAATGAAATCTGGAGTCCCGTGTTCAAAAATAGAATTTTACAAGTTGGAAATTACGAATTCGGACGGCCAACTTTGGCGTCGAATTCAACCAATCAAACAAGCTCACAATGAAACGAAACTGGAGGGGTAGTAAGAGGGTTATACCAGCTTCGTACAGGAACTGGTAGCACGCCAAACGGAGCTGCGATGAAGGAGATACAAGCTGACGAAGTTGGCCCCGCAAAACTGTCCAAATTTAATACAATTTAAACGGTCAACTTGGTGGCCGGTTTTGATGTATCAAACGATAAAATTAACGGACCAAAATTGACATGAGTGAAGGTGGATATACCGAGACTGTGACGGAGCGAAGAAATCGCCGATCCAACGGTCGGATCTCCGGAAAAATGCACGCGAAGTCGCTGCGACGGAGCGCCAAAATGAACTCGATCCCGCGCGCGTCACGACGGGACGTCGTGCAAAACGCACGAATCGCCTCGACGGCGCGTCCCGGAGGACGGTGGCCGTCAGGGGAAGACAGCCTAGGGTGCGCCCGAGGGGGGGCCACCCACGACGGGGGTCGCCGGAGCCATGGCGGCCGACGGCGACGGCGGCCACGCGCGCGCCATGGCGTGCTGCTGCCACTGCTGTGTGCTGGGCTCGCGCGGGGCTGCGCGCGGCCAGGCTCCTCCGACGAAGGCGTGGGGGCTGCGCCAAGGGGCGGTGGCCGAGGGTGGTGGGCTGTCCACGGAGGTGGTGATCGGATTGGTGGTTGTGAGGTTGAAGAGAAGGAGGAAGGAAAGTAGGAGGAGGAGTTTGGGTGGCCGACGGCCATGGCCGGAGTAGGGGTCGACCAAGCTCGGCCATGGAGTGAGGTCGGGGTGGGGAAGCTCTGGTGCATGGTGCTGTTGTGTATTGTTGTTGTGTTGGGAGGAAAATAAAGAAAGGAGAGAGAGAAAGAGATAATGAGTGTAATAAATGAATAAGAGGGAGAGCGAGAAAAAGATTCTCTCCAAAATTGTTAGGGCCGGCCAATGCATGGGGTGTTGGCTGTGAGAGTGAGGGAAAAGTGAATGTAGGGATTGAGTGGATAAGATTTAGTTTGGGGAATCCAAGGGCTACAATTTAAATAGGAAAGATTAGGTTATTCCTATAGGATTTAATTCAAGGAAAATTCCAATAAATAATTAAAAATGGGTAGAATGAGTACCAATATTTTTGGGCAAAAAATTTATGAGGGTGTCATGATGGAGAATGACATGAAGCTGGGCTGGACTCGGTGGAGCCGGATTGGGTCAAAATCGGACATTGCGCAAAAATCGAATTAAAATTAGGTGTCGATGATCATGGGCAAATAAGTAGCACATGGGAATTCCAATAAATGGGACACAAGTGGCGGACGGGTAGTAGGCTCAATGTGGGCCATGTCCACCGTTGGGGCTGACAGGTTTTGGTCGACAGGGGACCCACAAATCAAGTTGAAAAATAAATGTGACACCGTGGGGTGAAATAAAATCTGGTCACGTGTCGGGAAAGTTGTGCGAAGCAAATGGAGCACAAGATGGCGTGTCTGAGTGGGACACGAAGGTCATGGGTGACGAGCGTCTCGAGTAGATCTTGCATGAGAAGTTGGTTTCAAGAAACTGACTGGTCTTGCGCTCCAAAATTAAAAGTCACGGTAACGTGCTAATAATGATCAAGGAAAAGAGTGGGAAAAAATTAATTAATAATCAAACGGTCTAATTCGACCCGAAGTTCAGCGAGGCAAAAAGAGCACAAGGGAACAAGTTTGGATGGGACACTATATACCATCATGAAGGTAATCCTGTCCACTCCAAAACTCATGAAGAAGATTTCCAAAATTGAACATCCCTGACACTCCAAATATCAATGGCACGGGAAAGCACTCTTACAGATAAATAAATAGAATAAATTATTTAATTAAACTAAACAATCAGAAAATAGAATATAAAAAAAATCAACCCGAAATTCAGGGTGCTCACAGGGCTAAGCCCATAAGTTAGTCACCAGCAGTGGCAACCCAACCGAGTATGACTGGAGATCACAAGAAGTCGGTTCAATGAGTAAGAATAAGCTAGACTTAGATAACTATTATGGAACACTGACCATGAGATTAGATTCTCTTAAACTAATGCCCAAGAGGCTGTACGATGTTGTAAATGGATACCCCATCCCTATTGTGACAGTGTTCCGGTGTTATTTGGTTATGATGAGTTTTAAAACTCTTAATAGGTCCAAACATTATTATGCAGAGTTGACTCCAATCACCAACCCTTTGAGCATTTACCTAAATGAGAGGTCGTGACGGCCGCGACTATGGAAAAGGGCGATACCGGACAACTCCAATGAATAAGGAAAAAGTACATATGGCCAATCAAAAGTGCCACCCTGATAGACCTAAAAACCTCTTGCATACTATGTATGCTATTTTTTGAATCTGGTTCAAGAAGTTTGATTCAATGCGTAGTCCATCAAGCACTTCTTCAGACAAAGATAATAGTCACTAAGTGAGATTCAAGGCTGTAGTCCATCTCATCTATGCATAGTATATAATTGCCCAAAAAATTTCTACTTCTATTATTTTGAATTATGTTATCTCTGTTTTCAAAAATTGTTTTTTTTTTTTTTGTGGGGGGGGGGGGGGGGGGGGGGGTGTTGTAATTGTTAATGAAAAAACCATTTTTTCTTCATATTATTATCCCATTTATTCACATTAAAATCCTATTGAGGGTAATTTCTTAAACTCCCTAAATGGTCACATTATTACTCCTTATCACACCTTTATTTCTATTACGTCCTATTGGAGGACCATTGATATATTGGTTTTATGACATGGTTCCTATATATACATGCATCCTTTGTGTTGTTGATAGAAGGAAAAAAAATTCACTCTAAAGTTTCTTTGTCTATTCCTCCTACAAAGCTTATTCCAGTTCCATTCTAATTCTTTCTATTTTCTAGGCAAAGCTAAGTTCGGGTCGTTCTCCCGAAACTGTGTGCGGTAACGAGAAGCCGGTAGCAAGAGGATTTTACCTCTAGGAGGATTAATTCGATAGGATGTCTGCATATAGACCTCAAATAATCTCTTAAGGCAATGCTTCATGCATGACTTCTCCGTAGATCGGTGTATATATATATATATATATATATATATATATATATATATATATTAGAAAGAAAAAAAAAACAAATGAGTTTTGTGGGAATCGGACCCTGAACGGGTGAACAAGTACCAACTCCTTGGCCCTTACTAGCTAACCACAGGTCCCATACCAACTTGTTATGTATATACATGAATTTTTATTTTTATTTAGGTTAATTGAATGGGCCCGTGGGCTGGCCCGGACCTAGCCTGGACCCAGCTCAAACTGGGTCCGGGCCGTGCTGGATTTGGGGTTTTGGTCTCTGGCCCGTTGCTCAAGACCGGGCTGGCCTGGACCGACCTAGACACGGTCGTATCTGGGTCCGGGTTGGCCCGGCCTAGTTAACACCTCTACATGCATCACATTTGTTGGCACCTTGTGCTGCTGCATGTCGTTTGTGGGAAAACCTTACGGTCTTACCTACACATGTACGTAGACTTAACTGCATGCATCTACACAGTCTACTTTTTAAAGTTGATGGCTCGACTGAAAGCTTTATGCTGGTCTATAAAAGGATTTTACCCAGATACTAATGAAATTGATAAATGACACTAAAATGATTTGCCAAGAATATCATTTTTCTTTTACACTTGCACAGCTGATGAAAATGTTATATATGTCAACTTTCCAGACTAAGAAAATTTGCCAAACATATATGACAGCACACACCTTCATGTTTATAAGTGTAGGCTGTGTAGCACATTTTTGTGTATCTAAGCTGAAGAACTGAGCATTCATTAAAGGAATCAGATACTTCATCATGAGTTAGAGCTGCAAATATGTTTTTCATTGTACTTATTTGCTTAATATTGCTATCCATGCTTGCAGTATGTTTTTCTCATTTGCCATTATCTTATGTTAGGACGATTCCTACCTGGAGAGTTACATCAGCACCATTGGAGTTGATTTTGTAAGTAAATATTTGCTATTTATGGTTTTGCTTGAAGAATCGATGTACTAACAATTCTTCTTTTTGCTAGAAAATACGAACTGTGGAGCAGGATGGAAAGACTATTAAACTTCAGATTGTGAGTTCTCAGATTTCGATGGAATGCTTATTTCTGATATTGTTGTTTGAATTTGTTTTTTTCCTTATTTGATATGCTTAAGGATAAGGGTCGTCAAGAAGGATTTGATAGAGATTTAGTTTTATGTCCTTCGAGTCGTTCTTTCGGCTTGTTTTACCCAGCGAACCTTCATAATGGTGTTCATTAGTTCAAAACTTAGTAACCCTTCACAAAGAAACAAATTAGAGATTGCATATAAAGTTCCGTCAACTGGTCCAAGAAATCATGCTCTAAACTTCACAAACATTCAGAATAAATTTCAACACCTCACCAGCTTATTCTATATAAGCTTTATTTGATGCTCAAAGTTGTCTTGAAAATGTTGCATGCTTCTCCATGGTAATAAAATCAGGGGCACCAATTGCACTGTTTTGGTACATAAGTAGAATTCAGTCTAAAAAGGTGTCCTTTGTGCTGATTATTTTTTGAGATGCACAATATTCCATCTTTAGACACTAATTTCCATTTAATGCCTGGTATGTCATGATAGAGAGATTGAGAAGCATGTTTATAGAATTAAAGCATGATGGTTGGGTGGAGAGTGCTTTGTGGTCACAAAATACTCTTGAAGTTGAAAGTAATATTCTATAAGACAATTATAAGACCAGCCAAAGTTTTATGGGTCAAAAGTGTTGGGTAATTAAAAATATGTACATGAAATGAGCATAGCTCAAACTAGAATGCTAAGATGGATGAGTGTAAATATGTTGAAAGATAGGATAACAAATAAGTATATTCGTGGAAAATTGGAGGTACTGCCAATTGTGATAAAATGAGAAATCTTCTGGGTGGTGAGGACATGTGCAACATAGACCAATAATGCGATCTGGTTAAGAAGGATCATACAATTTGGATTGAGGTTTTGAAAAAGGATATGGTTTTTGCTAATGTTACGGAGGATAATAGCCCTTAATGGAGTTGAATAGGAGAAAAGGATTCTAATTACCGACTCAAAAAATTGGGATAAAGGCTTTTGTTTTGTTGTAAACCTTGAAATTTGAATATAAACTTGACAAATCCCATTACCCCAAAATAGTTCTCTAGCATATTAAATTTATATGCTCAAGGATAAATAGCCATCTGTTCATGTCTGTAAAATAGCTTAGCCATCTATTCATGTCTATAAGGTTAGTAAGCTTAGCATGATGGCTAAATTTATAAAATATAATGTCTATAAAATTAAAATAGCCATGCCTTAACTTGACAGGAAATATTGTGACTGTATACATGTCATTGAATGAAGCAATTCATATTATCAAATAATTCCTAATTAGTTTTTGTAAATTAGATTGGGTATTGATGATCATATAATTGCTCATTACTTTGTCGCTAGTGTCAACATATGCTTGCCTTCATTTTGAAGACTTGAAACACAAGCTTCAGTTCAGTCAACTGACTGTCACAGTTCACTGTCTTGTACTTGGGTGATATTTCTGCTAAGAATTTTATATTCAAACAGAATCACGAACAGGGGAGAAAGAGGATTCTGGCACCTATTCCAAGTTCTTCTGGATCATGCTCTCTTTGCTCTCTCTAAAATCTTTAACTCTTCTCTGATTCTTGTATTTTGCTATAAGTTTCTACTACCAAGTAAAATTATTATAGCTGAAACAATGTCTGGAGCTGATTGTCCTAGTCCTAGATGGCAGTATATTCCACTTTGACTTCAAAACTTCAGCATATGTCACATAGAGTTTGTATAACCTTACCAATCAGAAACCTTGAACTCTGTCTGATAAAGAAGCTTGTCAAAACAATACCTGACCACATACCTAAAAGTAATTGTACCTAGTAACCATAAGTTATCTCATACATCACGAGGCAGGTTGATTCTGAATAAAATGGATATTAACTATCGAGTTTAGTAAAACCGTTTCTCCCAAGAGCTGTATGATTTACACATCTACTCTACCCATGTCCATCGTGTCCGGTAAACTGTTTTGTCCAAATATAGACAGGCCATCCTATCCTTAGTTATATACAAAAATATAATTATAGGCATATCAACTCTATAATTGAAACAAACATGTATGTCGTCAGGTTTATGTATCCACAGGCAAGTAGACTCGCTTCGAGACTAATAAGCCTGTCTACTATTGTTTTACACAAGGGATGAGTCCTCACTGGTTTGTCTACCATTACTGTTATATATAATGTATATTCTAGATATCAATATTGATAGGGAAAAATGTATATAGTTGTACCCTTCTTTCAAAGTATTTGGTGTTGCCAGTCTCCACAAGCTATAGCCCTAGAATAACACCAAGTGTATAATGATTTAGTCTCTTTTTTTAATGGGCATACTTTGTTGCCTTAACCTTATTAGTTAGTTTCCCTATTTTAAGAAAGCCCTAAAATGCAGTATGTTATCACAACTGATGAAATTTGCAGGTAGAGTTTGTGTTGTAATTTAAACTAACTATGACGCTGCTCACAGTGGGATACTGCTGGGCAAGAACGTTTCAGGACAATCACTAGCAGCTACTATAGAGGTGCTCACGGGATTATTGTAAGTTCTACTTATACTGTAGCTAATTTTCTACTCTTTGTTTTTTGTTGGACTATGTAATAGCCGTATAGTTTTATATTGATCCTGTTCTGGCAGGTGGTTTATGATGTGACCGACCAGGAGAGTTTTAATAATGTGAAACAATGGTTGAATGAGATTGACCGATATGCAAGTGAGAATGTTAATAAGCTTCTTGTCGGAAACAAGTGCGATCTTACAGCAAACAAAGTTGTATCGTATGAGACAGGCAAGGTAATTTATACGTATATAATTGTCCTTTTAACAATTTGGTGAACGCGTGTTATCACTTATGTTTTTTCTTTTAAACGATAGGCATTTGCTGAAGAGATTGGGATCCCGTTCATGGAGACGAGTGCCAAGAATGCAACTAATGTGGAACAGGCCTTCATGGCCATGGCTGCTGACATCAAGAACAGGTTTGTGGTTCCTGCAACATAATTCAAGAAGGGTCTTTAGATGATTCCGCAATGGTATTTGCTATTCATTATAACTAGAGTAATATATATGTATTCTGCTGTCAGGATGGCGAGCCAACCAGCGATGAACAATGCAAGGCCCCCTACAGTGCAAATCAGGGGGCAACCTGTCAACCAGAAGACGTCATGCTGCTCTACTTAGAAATCATCAAACTATGTGCATGGAGGAGTACAATAACCAGCTTGGCTCTCTTTCATGATATTACTTGCTTTCCTGTGTCTATTGAAACTGATTTATCAATTCTTTCTAGCTATTTCTACGGGAAGTCTGTAAAAAATTGGAATCATATAATTGTTGTATTTGCTGTTATTACTCTCTCCTTAAATGTAGATCTTAACTTATGGTTCCTTCTTTTTGTGTATATTCGCAAATAATGGAAATTATGTTTAGGAAAATTCAAGGTAGGTAGTGGAGCACATTATTGTATTCTTAAGTTGGGAAATTTATATTTGACAATTTGGATTTGGTAACAACCATTAATCTTAGTTTGCGCAAATCGTGAATAAAATCTCATTTATCCATGACTGGCCTTTGGCTGATCTTCGTAATCCATTGTTAAATCAGCACCATCGTTACAAAGCCAAGATCAAGAGTGACAAAGTGACACTTAGAATTTAGAAATAAATTTACCTTTTATATCAGTTCATAACAAAATAAATAAAATATTGTACCAAATGAAAAACAAACATAGAACTCTCAAAATCTTGCTATAAAAATACTCCAAGCAATTGGAAGGTATGAAATGACTAGAGATAGAGAAGAACTGTAAACTTTCTAAATAGATTTACTCGGCCAATGGTAAACTTTTTTTGGAAGTTAGATTGGTTTAAGCATCAATCTACCTTAGTTCTCGAGTGAGATTCAGGTCTACTAAGGTTACATTTGGTTCATTGCAATATAATTATAACGATAATGGAAATGAGTTTGTAATGTAATTAAAATTATAATATAATAGAATTATAATTATAATTATATTAATATGTTTGGTTGGAACATATAATGTAATATAATATCAATTATATTAAAAAAAACATAGTTTACGATGTAATTTAATGGAAGAATAATTGTTATTTATATCATTTTGATAAATATACTCTTCTATTTATATTTTTTTGTTTTGGTCAACCTTGATATTTATACAAAAAAATGAAAGAAAATTAAAACAAAAAAAATTAAGCATTTACAATTTTGAAAGAATTAAAAAAATAAAAATAAAACAATAATGATAGTAAAATGAAATATATAAATATGAAATAAATAAATGAAAAGAAAAAGAAAAATGATAATTTTGTAAGTTTCAAGTTGTAATGTATTACCTGAGTTTTATGATATAATTGATTTCAATAGAAAATCATCTATACTACTATATAATGAAAAAACTTTTCTTTTTCAAATATACCATTGCATATGTTTACTAATTAAAATTATTCATTAAAATTAATAGGGACATGTAGGTAATTACAGGAGCTGTCATTTCATGTTTTTAAATAGTCTTGAAACAAATATATATAATAATATTATAATACTAATACTGTTGTAACTCATATGGCCCTTCATTTCATCTCCTTGTAACATACAAAAACCCTTTGGCCTTTCGTTTCTTCATAACCCCCAACCTCTCTCCCTATATAAAGAGAGGTTGGGATAGTTTGTAATATGTACTTATGTGGTTGATAATATACGAGAAAGATTCGTCTTCGTGTGTTTGAGTTTTTGCCTTACAACACGTTATCAGCACGTTGCTCGTGCAACGCTGGAGACCCGACGTACCAATTGTTTTCTCACATTCTTCCACCGTATGGTAAAAAAGGTAAAAAAATTTTTGGAAGATTTTTGATAGCAGAAATATATTGTTCCTGTTGTTACAATATTACTGTTGTTTTGGACATCAAGAAAATGAGATATTTGCTCTCTTCCAATTGATTTTACATTCATAGGTATGATCAAACCTTTTTCATCTAGGTATTGCATGACATAACATGACAAATGCTATATTATTTTTTCACAGCATTATATGAAATGAGATTGAGAAGTGTTTGTCAAGTTTCTTTTAGATTGCATGTGAATTTTGGATTTTTGAATTTCGACATTTGAGTTGGTGAGCCCAATACATAATTCATTTTACTGTTATCATTTCCTAGTTGTTTTAATCCAGCTTTTAACATTCTGTTAACAGTGCTAATTTGCTTTTATGTATAACTTTGCTATAATCTAGCCTTTAGCATACTAGTTTTTTTTTGTAAAAAACATATTTGTTAGTTAATTTCTGAGGAAATAAATTTTTGATAGCAAATTTTCATGTTGAAAAAGAAATTTTAGATGCTAACATTTTTTTGGTAATGATGGATTTGGAGCGCCCCGGCGAGCGCCTCAGTGCCATCTGCGCCCCGACAAGCACCTCAGTAGCATTTATTTTCTTTATTGTGAATTATTGTAAAAGATGGGTAGTAAAAATTGTATTTTTTTCTCGCTATTTTTTTGGCGTCGCTTCATTAGACGTCGGAAAAATAGTTGACATTTTTTTGGTACCGCTTGCTTAGGCACCAATTCTTTTGTGTGCTGTTGCTTGCTTATGTTGTACGTTCTTTTGCGTAATTACGGAAAAAAAACAAACTTGAAAAATTTGAAAAATGGTTTTGGCTACATAAACAAATTCTGGCACTGCCAAATTTGGGCCTTCCAAAATAAAATTTTTGGCTAATTTTTTTCAAAAGCAACGCTCATTTTGAGCACGCACTAAATTGTGACCTATTTTGCACTGTTCACAAATAGTGTGAATTTCTTGAAAAATCTTATTTATTCTTACATTTGAAATTTTTTTTTACGAAGTCTCTCCGAATAGGCTCACTTATTTGGGTATGATGTCAGAAAGAACTTGGGGCTTGGTTCTTAAGAGGTCCCTGGTGACCCTCCTCCCTCATTTTCTCGCCTGGTCATATTCACGTAGAGCTACCGAATGGGGTTGACCAAAAATTATTTTTTTCTCAAATTGTATTTATACTTATGCATTTTTGCAAGCAAATAATTTACCTCTATATCGGCTCGTCGATCGTTATAAGATGATTTTTTTTAACAAAAATTGTTTTTTTAAAACCATTGTTTTATCTACAATTGTTTGTAATTACTTATGCAAACCAAATCTATATAAACCTGTCGTTTTATATGATGACTGATCAAGATTTTTCTCTTGTTGTAGAAAAATGTCGATCAAGATTGATTTTTCCATCCTTGAAGCCTCTGGCAAGAACTACTTGGACTGGACGCAAGACATCCAGAACCATCTAGATGCGCAGGGCCTCTTGGACGTCATCTATAACGAGGAAGAGCGTGAAGTGGAAGTCACTCGCTCAATGAACGCCAAAGCGATAATTCTATTCCGCAGGCATTTATCTGACGCCATGAAGGCGGAGTTCATTGAAATTTCCTCGCCGAAGACGCTATGGGACTCTCTGAAAGAGCGCTTCGACCACCAGAAGACCATTTGGCTACCTGAAGCACGCCATGACTGGTTGAACCTGCGCTTCCAAGACTTCAAAAGTGTAACTGATTACAACAATGAAGTCTGCAGGATTCGATCACTTCTTCAATACTGCGGTGAGATATTAACCGACAGTGATCTTTTGGAGAAAACATACACCACATTTTCTTCCACTGACAACTTGCTCCAGAAGCAATACCGTTAGTCTAAGTTCACCAAGTTTCCCGAGCTCATCACCCAGCTTTTACTAGACGAGAAGAACAGTCTCATTTTAATGAGAAACAACAATTCTCGTCCTGCTGGAACAAAGGCAATTCCAATGCCTGATGCAAATGCTCTCCGTGGACCAAATCCACGGTGGAAACGAGACAAGGGCCAGTCGTCCCAGCCAAGGAACAGAGGCGAGTTTAAGTCTCGTCACCCAAAGCGAGGTTCTAACAAGAACCAAGGACCTTTGACTCCTAGGCAGTCTCATGGTAAGAACCAACGGGCCAGTCGTCCCAAAGCGAGAGTGGAAGGCCAAGCGCCTACTCTCTGCTACAAATGTGGTGCTTATGGTCATATGCAACGGACTTGCAGGGCGACCCCCCCAAGAAGTTGATAACTATCACAAGGGGCGCCGGGCCGAAGCAAATCTGGTCAACGAGTGCGAAAATCTAAATCTTGAGACCCCCGATTTTATAGCAGAAATGGAAGAATGAATCTCCATTTTCTCTCTATATTTGATTTAAGTCATGAAACTTTTGGTGGTTTGTATTTTCTATTTTCTCGATAAATTAAAGTTCTATTTCGAGCACTTTCCTCAAACGTGTGACAAACTTTAATTTTCTTTACTTATAGGCATTGACCACGGGACAGTAGATTGTCTGGTTGATAGTGGAACGACTCACACTATCTTAAGAGATAAATCATACTTTATCTCCTATACGCCTAAAGTAACCTCAGTGACAACCATTTCGGGACCCTCAACCCTTGTTCAAGGTTTTGGCAAAGCCTATTTTTTGTTGTCCAATGGTACTCCCGTTGAAGTATCAGAGGCCTTATATTCTCCAAGGTCCAGTCGTACCTTACTGAGTTTTAAGAATATTCGAGAAAACGAATTTTATGTTGAAACTGCTCGAGAACATGGCTTCGAGTATCTTTTTATTACCTCCACTCAGTACGGCCAAAAGCGTATCATGGAGAAGTTGAAGTCTTTCAAGTGGTTTGTATCTCACTACGATACAACACATCGAGAGTAATCTCATCATTCGCCGAGCGCCAGTTGATGAGAGGACTTTTATGCTATGGCATGACCCATGGGCATCCTCTTGGAGGAAATAATTTTGTTATAAATCCGAAAAGCCTATGCCAAGCTTGCTCGATTGGGAAGACGAATTTCAAGCCACTCTATATAAAACCTACGAGATTAGTTTCTCAATTCCTTAAGAGAATTCATGGAGATATTTGTGGACCAATCCAACCAACATGCGGACCATTTAAATACTTCATGGTTTTGGTTGATGCATCGACTAGATGGTCACACGTAGTGTTGTTGTCCACCCGAAATACATTATTTCCTAAACTCCTCGCCCAGATCATTAAGTTAAGGGCTCACCATCCGAATTATCCGATAAAGTCTATTAGACTTGATAATGCCGCGGAGTTTACATCGAAGACTTTTGTGAAACCCAAAATGTTGAAATTTATTAATTATTGATTTGTAGTATAAATTTTCGTTTATTAATATTATTATTATATATTATTATTATTATTATTATTATTATTATTATTATTATTATTATTATCTATTAGTCGAATTTTGAAAAAATATTATTTTTAAATTATCGTTGATTTTTGATTGTGGCTGTCACTTCCCGTTCCCAGAATACGTATTTATTTAATATTTATCATGTATTATTCTGTATTTAAATTCTTTTAATTTCATGTTAATTAATTTCCTGCAATTTTATTTCTGTATTTTACTTTCTGCTTTTATACTTGTTTTGGGTTCGGCTTGGATTGGTTTAATTATGTTGGTTCATCATGAACCGAAATAAACCCTCACCTACCACTACCCCTTCATTTAAAGCTCATCCCCTTTCTCTCTCTTCATTCACTTCACCATTACTCTTTTTCTTCCTCCATTACTCTCCCACCCACCCGTTTGGAGAGGCAAGTACATCTTGCACACCATGAGGGATTTCATGCATCCCCATTTATTTTTAGTCTATGTTGTTCATCTTCTCATCCTCTACAAGTTTAGGTCTTGAAGTTCTTGATTTCCATGGATGGTTGGGTGTAGATCTAAGTTTTAAGTTTTGGTTTTCATATAGATTTTATGGTTTTGATCTATCAAACTTTGTTGTTTTCGAAAATAAGTGGTTCCATCTTGTAGAGAATTTAATTCTACCAAAGTTTGGCTTTTGAAAAGTTAAATTCCGATTTATTTTGAGAAAATTATGGCCAAAACAATTTTGGTCAAACTTCTATGTTCATCTGCAGCATGAACCGCATGTCGCAGTTGAGCCGCATAGATGTCGCAGTTGGGCCGCATGAGGCACATGTCGCAGTTGAGCCGCATAGATGTCGCGGTTGGGCCGCATGAGGCCGCATGTCGCAGTTGAGCCGCATATGGTGTCGCGGTTGGGCCGCATAGGCCGCATGTCGCTGTTGAGCCGCATAGGTGTCGCGGTTGGGCCGCATAGGCCGCATGTTGCAGTTGAGCCGCATATGGTGTCGCGGTTGGGCCGCATAGGCCGCATGTCGCAGTAGGCCGCATATGGTGTCGCGGTTGGGCCGCATAGGCCGCATGTCGCAGTTGAGCCGCATATGGTGTCGCAGTAGGGCCGCATAGGTCGCATGTCGCAGTTGGTCCGCATGCATGTCGCAGAATAGGCCGCATATGCCTATTTTGGTTGTTTCTGACTGTTATATGTCCTATTTTGACTGAATTGTGGCTAGAATTTCTTTCAACTCCCAACATGAAAGTTGTAGATCTTTTTCTTGGCTTCAAGAATATGTTACCAACTATTTTATGCTAGTTATAGACTCGATCATGCTTAATACTAGTTTGACTTTCATGTCTTGTCACGAATTGACCCCGACTGTTACTTCGACTAATAATTGATCATGCGTTCCTAGTTGGAACTAAGAGACTGGCTAGTCGTCTTATTAAACTGAATGAATGAGACACGTTCATATTAATTATGAACTATTGCAATCGATTGGCCAATCCCGAATATTGACATATAGATACATGCAGGCTATAATTTATTTATTTATTTTACAAAGCAGCATGTGTACTTTATGGTCAAGGTATGATTATTTTGTGGTTAGTTTTGATTGTTGTATTACGCTATGTAAGACCTACAACATAACCGCACAGGTATCGTTGTAGAGTTGGGCATATCGTACTCTGTACGGAAGTACTCATTCTGAATGAGCATGATCCATGACATGGGATTTCAATCAACATAGGGGCTATTAAGTTAAATAAAATAATGATTGCATGGAGAGAATGGATTTCCGAGTTCTTACATGGCAGCCCTATTTGGGACTATTAAGTGCCCGACAGGCCGGCTGGTTCCCACAGATACTGCAAATCTGCCACACGGACAGGGAGCGGTATCTGCTTATAATATTTATTGTATATTGTATATTGATGACGGACGTCCCACTGGGACTCGTCTAATTCATGATTGGCGCAATTGATTGATTGGGTAGACTAGCCTTGCTCGTACATAGTAAGAATTGAGGAATCCTTATTGTATAAATTCCAAGATAACTTGGAACTCACAGTAGCAAGCCGTAGTAGCTGCAATGGCCGTTTAAGTTGACTTGTTTGTGTACTGGACCTACTCTGTTAACTAACTGAGATGATTAGAATATCAGTTAATGACGGGCCAACTTCTGTCCTTGTTTGGTTGGGAGGTTGGTTCGAAGTATCGTGATGTTATGTGAATCCTAGTAGCAAGCAGAGGTATTTATATGATATTCTCTTATTACTGGTTTTAATCCCTCATATCGTGCTTCCTTGCGGTACTTGCTATTAGAGGTCTAACCTCTCTGGTTTTGCATGGCCAGATTTAGAGCCAGTCCCCGAGGACTCGGCTTACTTCCACCTCCAAGATGGTCAATACTAGAGGGATGATCGCAGGAGGACTCGAGTGGGTTCCTTACTTCCCCGCTCGTTTTGTTACTTACTTTATATTTTGCTGTTTGGCACCGACATGTTAGTCGGATTATCTTGTACTTACTTTTATATAATTGTAATTAAGTCAGACTGCAGCTGATAACAATTGTGTATAGTTTGCTACATCATCTGGCTATGTTTTGTAAAGCCAGATATCAAGAACATTTTAACTGAGCGTTTGGAATGCCTTACTGCTTTATCTTACATGTTTTCTATTTTCTGTTTCTTGTTTGAATGATTGAGACAATAGATGTGAAGTGATCATAGGGAGACTTTCATGTAGTATGCACCCCCTCGTCTTGTTAGACAGCATTGATCGTATTATACGGTATTCATCTATCCGTAATACGTAGCTGGCTGAGTCATTCCCCTGCTCTCCAGTATTCTGGTTCTGGGGCGTGACAGTGGCCTGCCCCGATCACGAGTCCGGACTTTGACCCTGAGTCCGAACGCCAGTTTCCGTTCCTGAACCGACTTTCGTTCCAGTCCCGAATCTGTTTTTGTTAAATATTAATTTTTAGCATTAGAGTTTATAAGTGATATTTTGTTAATAATAAAAAAAATTAAAACCTTTGGCCTGGTCCCCACGACCAGCCTCCCCTACTTTTCTCCCCATGTTTTAGCTCCTCATCAAACTTCCTCCACACAAATTTCTACCTCTTTCTCTACTATTCCTCCTCCTCTTTCCTTAACAAACCCACACCAGAGCATACCCATCCCTCACTCATTCTCATCTCCCTCTCTCTCCCCAACTTCCTCACTACCACTCCTAAACCCTTCTCAACTCCAGAAGCTCGGCCATTCCCGCGCGCCCGTGCCCTAGCCCGACTCTAGCCCGTGCCCGTGCCCCTCTCGGCCGCGCCCGACCCCGACGGCAAATCGGCCCGGCGCAGCCCCCAGGCCGCGCGCCTCCCCGCGCCCCTGCCCTAGCTCCGGCGCTCCTTTACCGGCGCCCGCCCGACGACCACACCCCCCGGCCGCCCAGCTCCGGCCAACCGCCGACCCCGAGCACCCGCGACCCCGCACCTACAGCGCTCCGGCGCGGTTTCCCCCTCCGGCCCCGTCAGATCTTCCCGCGAGCCACCCGTGCTCCGCTGTTTCCGAACAGCGCTGTCCCGGGGCTTCCCAACCTGCTGTCCGTGCTTTTTTGTGCCCGGATCCCGCTGTCCAACATAGTCGTACCCCGACGAGGCGCTGTCCCGAGCCGGTCCACTGTCCGCGGATTCCTTTTCTTCTTTATTAACATCTGAGAGCTCTAGCCGAGCAACCCAATGTATAATTCCTTTGTCTCGATCCATTTCGGTAGTCGATGATGAAATTGGTCCCCGATTCCCTTCCGAAAATTCGGTTTTAGGTCGACGTAGTGACTTCGAATTTTTCGGAGGCGTTTCTGTGATGTTCTGTGGTTATTTCGGATTTTTTCGAAATGTGTTTTCTGGATTTTTGGGTTCTGTGGTTTCCGATTTCATTTTCGGGATTTCCGAATATATTTCGGGTTCCGATTAAGCTTCGAAAATTATTCTGTGAATTTAATTTTTGTGTAAAAATGGTTTTGGAAGTTAATTCTTGGGGTTTTCCCTGGTTTGGAATAATTGTTGGAATTGTTGGCGCATTTTTCCAGTTTTGGGTTATCCCGAATATAGAGGGAATGTTGCCCAAATTTTTATAAAATTTTATAAATGAGTTTTAAATTGGTTTTCGGAAGTATTTATTAAAATGAATTTTTGGGCGACGACCATACCGCTCCGTGGGCCCTAGCGAAATGCAAACGAAACCGGTTTTACCCGGACGTTGAGGCATTAGCAACAAATAGTGACGATTGGACCAAGTCTGAGACTCCTAGGATTTTATTTATTTTATTTTTAGTTTTGTTTTCGATATTTAAAATACGAGATATTAGTCAGAGCTAACTAATTTTCTCTTATTTCATTTATGTAAAGTTTGTAAGGACATAAGCCCATATTTCTATTTTGTTAGCTGTGCCCCTGTATTGCGTAGTCTAGGTTTTTTATTTTCTTTTCTTGGTTGATTTTTCTTTTATTTTCTGGTTGGTTTATTCTTCGTAATTAGGCGTTTAGTTACAAAATGGTTAATGAACATTTTGTATAAATTAATAAGGACTTTTCACGATAAAATAACTTGAATGAAATATTGATAGTTAACAAAACCCACATTTTATCATTGAAAGAAAATGTAGTTTTATACGTATAATATTAAAAATACAAAATTTTGCGAATTAACCGGTAACGACAATTTTTCCAAGTAAAACCAGAAATTGGTTATCCAACTAAATGAGAACCAACGTAGTACGCGTCGTAAAACGTTAGCAGTAGATTAAATAAACAAACTTAAAATCTGACTAGGACCTGCTACTAGAGATTGTAACTAGCACACCTAGATTGGTCACATAATGGTTCTAAGTCAAGTTCTCCAAACTGTAGGATCTCGGAGACGAACCTAGCATCTTCCCAGAACCAACATGATTTCCAGTCATAAACAAAGGCAAGTACATTTTGTGTTAGTTTACAATTATTTAGTAATCGTTTTATTGCAAGTTTAAACCACGATGCAACACGGAACTCTCTCTGAGAGCATTGACTGATTGACTGTTGGGTACTGGGGGAGTAGTGTAATGAGTATGGCCACATCCAAAGTAGTATAATGACTGTATTAGCTTACCCCTCATACACGGGGATAAGCCATATCGTATCAATAGGATACAACTGTACAACCCAATCCGGTCATATTCATTGCCTATTCACATCACGATATTTTTAACTGCTGGAGAACTATTTATTTCAAATTGTTTAAAAGTGCATAACTCTATTATTAATTCAATTGTTGGATTATCATGAATTGTACTATGCTCCCTCCTGACTGGAGATAACATTTTTAGGAGATTTTGAGGATGCTGAGCTGTTATACAACAGCTATTATGACCCGATTCTGTACCCTATGGTGTTGCCAGAGTCCCCTTTGGAGGACGCAAGACCTGAGGCTGACGAGCCGAACGCTTAGCTAGATTTTTCCTGTTTCCAGATTTGTTGTTTTAGAATTTTGTTAAATTGAATTCAGCTTTCATTTCAGTTCTTTTACTTTCCAGTTGTATTTAATCAAATGTTGAATAAAGTTTTAAATTCCCAAATATTCAGTTGTGACAAATGTTTAGATGTTGTTGTGATTACCTGCTAATGGAACAGCTTACTGCCGCCGTCTCACAACGGTGCAGGCTGGGCATGATTCGGTTCGATCCAATTATTTAGGATCGGGTCGTGACATATTTTTAGTGGTGGCCCATGCAGGTCGTAACAACAACATAGAAAAACATACCTAGAAACAATTAGAACACTAGAACATTGATTTGTCACAACATAGGTCCGAATTATATATATAAATAGTTTTGTTTGATTATAGACTGGTAGGATACCTTGCTTATGTTTGCATCCTAAAACTTCCAGAATATGGCCAAGAAAAAGACCACCCCTACTGGCGATGAGGCGTCATCACCCGAACATACCCCATCTTCCCCAGCACGTCCAGACCCCTCACCTTTGTAGCTGACCGACCGTCCCATCAATCACCAGCACTTCGTGGCATTTACGCCACTACATCTCAAGCGGCGAACCCTACACTTCCCCAGACTGAGCCGCAGTCCCCTGCGGTAGTGCCCGTACCAGCTGCCCCACCAGTGCCCGTGGATCCTACCGATCTAGTGGGCATGCTACGAGGAGTGCTTGAAGCCCAGAGAGCCCAAGCAGAAGCTCATCGAGAACAGACTGCAGCCCAAGCTGAAGCCCATCGCGAGCAGACCGCGATCATGAGAGAAGGCATGGAGAATGCCCACAATGTGGCTATGGCAGCCCTCGAGAGAGGAGCAACAACTTCATTGGAGCTACGACCTGCCAAGGTAAACATAAATCCAGGAGTTAAGTTATGTATCATTAGGCCATTCTTTTGATAAGAGGCGTATTATTATGTGAAGGTCGAAGGTATAAAGAGTTTCAAGAAGCAGGGCCCTCGACCTTTCAAAGGGACCGAGGGTATCATCTACGCCGATGAATGGCTCGACAGCATGGAGCGTCTCTTGAGCGTCGCTCGACTCCCAGAGGACCTCAAGGCTGAAGCAGTAGGACTCCAGCTGCAAGATGTGGCAAGCACCTGGTATCGGAATGAACCCTGACTCCAGGACAAGCAGCTTGACTGGGACACCTTCAAGAGGCTATTCCGAAGGAAGTTCTTCCCAACATCAGAGATGCGGGAGATGGAAAGACAGTTCCAGGACCTGAAGTAAGGGAACATGACGGTTGGAGAGTATGCGGCAGAGTTCGGCCGACTTAGCCGCTTTGCCCAGAACTTGGTCGATGACCCCAAGGATCGTGCTGAGAGATTCAGGTATGGACTAAGGGAAGAAATTCGTACCCTTGTGATCGCAGGCGACGCTAAGACATATGAGAAGATTCTGATACGAGCTCAGGACGTGGAGAAGAGCCAGCCTTCTCGTTCAAAAAGGGAGTATCCTGGAACTAGCAACTTCCAGGATAACCAGAAGAGACCCAACAACAACAACAACAGGCCTTCACATCATCAGCCGTAGCTCCATCAAGCAAGGACCAATGAACGAGCGCCTCAGAAGCAGATCCCTGTCTGCGATTTCTGTAAGAGGCCAGGACACCAGGCGAACATCTATAGGAAGAGGCTAGGACACTGCCTAGTATGTGGGTCTGCCATCCACCAAGTGAAGGACTGCCCCTCGTCAGTCCACCGGACTGGAGCAACTCAACAGAAAGGTCCACTACCCACTCAGCAACAACGGTTCAGACAACACCAGCAGAAGACCGGGCGAGCTTTTGCCCTAGCAGCAGAAGATCAGGAACCAGAGTAGGAATCCACCGCTGATGTCATCACAGATTCCATTTATGTGTTTTCACATCCTGCTCTAGCATTATTTGATTCGGGTGCATCACATAGTTTCATATCATCAAAGTTTATTTCTGCACACCACTTAGATACGGGACTTAGCAAGATGATTAGTAGAGTTATGACCGGTGGTGGACCCATACCCATCACTGAGGCTTGTAACTGTCCCATTACTATCTCAGGCCACCAATTTTTAACACCCTTACTTGTGATGCCCTTGTCTAACTATGATGTAGTCCTAGGGATGGACTGGTTAAGTGAGCAGCATGCGCTGATAGATTGTCATAGAGGTTATGTAATCTTCAGCCCACCCGAAGAACCGAAGTTTGAAATCTCTCGAGCTCCGGAAGACATGAAGAGTGTTACCTACTCCTCTATCACCGAAGAACCCGGGCCTCCTCACCCTATCATAGCAGAATTCATGGACGTCTTTCCAGATAGTCTTCCAGGATTGCCGCCAGATCGAGATGTGGAATTCACCATCGATCTAGTACCCGGCTCTTTTCCTATTTCTCGAGGATGCTACAGAGTCAATCCTAAGGAGGCAAAGGAGATGAAGGACCATATTGACAACCTGAAGGCACAAGGATTTATCAGAGATGGGGCTTCAGCCTGGGGAGCACCAGTTTTGTTCGTGCCCAAGAAGGATGGAACCGTGCGGATGTGCATTGATTACCGGGCGCTGAACAACATCACCATCAAGAACAAGTACCCTCTGTCCCGGATCGACGACCTGTTTGATCAACTGAGTGGAGCCAAGGTATTTTCGAAGATAGATCTCAGATCAGGCTACCATCAAATCAAGGTCAGGAAAGAGGATATTCCCAAGACGGCGTTCAACACCAAATATGGTCAGTATAAATTTTTGGTCATGCCGTTTGGACTGACGAAAGCCCCTGCAGTATTAATGAACCTTATGAACAAGGTCTTCCATGAATATCTGGATCAGTTTGTTGTTGTCTTCATCGACGACATTCTGATCTACTCGAAGACTGAAGAAGAGCATGAAGAGCACCTGAGGAAAGTTCTGAGTACTTTAAGGAAGGAGAAGCTCTATGGTAAGCTATCTAAATGCGAATTATTTTTAGACAAAGTAGAATTTCTGGGCCATGTTGTCACAGGAGAAGGAATTTCGGTGGATCCAAAGAAGATAGCTGCTATTGAGAAGTGGACTGCACCAAGTTCGGTTGCAGAAATCAGAAGCTTTTTGGGTTTAGCTGGCTACTACCGAAAGTTTGTGAAGGATTTTTCCAGGATTGCTGAACCAATGACGAAGCTTACCAGAAAGAACGAAGAATTCATTTGGTCTGAAGCTTGCCAGTCAGCTTTTGAGGAACTGAAGAAGAGGCTTACAACGGCGCCGATACTTGCGCTATCCGCAGGTACCGGCAGTTTCTCAATTTATAGTGATGCTTCCGGTAAGGGATTGGGCTGCATTCTTCAACAACACGGGAAAGTAATTGCTTACGCATCTAGGCAATTACGGACTCATGAGAAGAACTATCCCACACATGATTTGGAGCTTGCAGCGGTGATATTTGCATTGAAGCTATGGAAGCACTACCTTTATGGAGAGAGAGTAGAAATATTTACAGACCACAAAAGTCTTAAATATGTTTTCACTCAGAAAGAGCTGAACATGCGACAGAGACGATGGCTGGACCTGATAAAGGATTTCGACATCAACCTGCAGTATCATCCGGGTAAGGCTAATGTTGTTGCAGATGCACTTAGTCGATACCCGATGGCAATATTCTTGACCAAGGAGCGTCATCTGCTGGAGGACATGGAGAAGCTTGGACTGGAGATTGTACTGCCCGAAGAAGAAATGAAGAAACTGGAAAGAGAAGCCATTGTACCAGAAGCTGATTCAACAATGATGCAGTTGCAAGTGCGTTCAAGTCTGATGGACAGAGTCAAGGAGGCACAATTCCAAGACGAGACGCTTTGCAAACTCAGAGACCAAGTGCTAGCAGGAACACTTGAAGGATTCTCAATCGCCAGCGAGGAAGCACTGAAGAATGGTACGAGGCTTTGCGTACCAACTGGCATACTGAGGAACGAGCTAATACAAGAAGCGTACCAGTCGCAGTATTCCATACATCCTGGAGCCAACAAAATGTACCGGGATATGCGTACTATAGTGTGGTGGTACGGAATGAAGAAGGATGTATCCAGGTATGTGGCTAGATATTTAATTTGTCAACAAGTAAAAGCTAGCAAACAGAGACCAGCATGACTGTTACAGCCGCTTGACATCCCGGAGTGAAATGGAAGCACATAACAATAGATTTTGTGTCGGGACTGCCTCGATCCCAAGGAGGAAAGGATACCATTTGGGTAATCGTGGACCGACTGACGAAGTCAGCTCACTTTATCCCCTTCAAGGTTGGTCTATCCACCGAGAAGTTGGCAGCACTGTACATGCGGTACATGTACCAGATTCATGGAGTTCCGGTAAGTATTGTATCTGACAGAGATAATAGATTTATCTCTCACTTTTGGAAGAGTTTGCATGACAGTTTGGAAATACAACTGAAGTTCAGCACCGCCTACCATCCCCAGACTGACGGACAATCGGAGAGAACAATCCAGACGCTAGAAGACATGCTGAGATCCTAAGTCTTGGAATTTGGAGGGTCTTGGAAAGACCATTTGCACTTGGTAGAGTTCTCTTACAACAACAGCTACCAAGCTAGCATCGGTATGACACCGTTCGAGGCACTTTATGGACGTTGTTGCCGCACTCCACTTGCTTGGGACGATGTCGGAGAACGAGTATTGCTGGGACCTGAGATGGTGACCGATGCAGCAGAGAAGGTAAAGATGATCAGAGATAAGCTCAGGATTGCCTAGGACAGACAGAAGCATTGGGCCGGTAGCAGCCGACGGCCGTTGGAGTTTGAAGAAGGTGACAGCGTATTCGTGAAGATCTCTCCTACCAGAGGAACCATCCGTTTCGGCAGAGCAGGAAAGCTAAGCCCCAAGTATATTGGTCCTTTCGAAGTACTTAATAGGATTGGAGAAGTGGCTTATCGGGTGGCTCTACCCCCAAGTCTCGAAGGCGTCCACAACGTCTTCCACGTTTCGCAGCTGAGACGCTACATCCCGGACCCGAGCCACATCTTAGACCATTCGGAGCTGAAAATTGGACCCAGCCTCACAGTGCCAGAGAAGCCAGTGGAAATATTGGACAGAGGAGAGAAGAGAACCAGGAACTCCGTGACGCCGATAGTCAGAGTTATGTGGCGGCACAACTCACCAGACGAGTCGACCTGGGAGCGAGAAGACCAGATGCGGGAGCAATATCCATATCTGTTTGAGACTTGAGGTAACCCCTAACCCTGCCTTTAATTTCGAGGACGAAATTTTCTAGGGAGGAAAGATTGTGAAACCCAGAATGTTGAAATTTATTAATTGTTGATTTGTAGTGTAAATTTTAGTTTATTAATATTATTATTATTATATATTATTATTATTATTATCTATTAGTCGGATTTAGAAAAAATATTATTTTTAAATTATCGTTGATTTTTGATTGTGGCCTGCCCCGATCCCGAGTCCGGACTCCGACCCTGAGTCCGAACGCCAGTTTCCGTTCCTGAACCCACTTTCGTTCCAGTCCAGAATCTGTTTTTGTTAAATATTAATTTTTAGCATTAGAGTTTATAAGTGATATTTTGTTAATAAAAAAAAATTAAAACCTTTGGCCTGGTCCCCACGACCAGGCCTCCCCTACTTTTCTCCCCACGTTTTAGCTCCTCAGCAAACTTTCTCCACACAAATTTCTACCTTTCTCTACTATTCCTCCTCCTCTTTCCTTAACAAACCCACACCAGAGCATACCCATCCATCACTCATTCTCATATCTCTCTCCCAAACTTCCTCACCACCACTCCCAAACCCTTCTCAACTCCAGAAGCTCGACCATTCCCGCGCGCCCGTGCCCTAGCCTGACTCCAGCCCGTGCCCGCGCCCCTCTCAGTCGCTCCCGACCCCGACGGCCAGTACTCCCGGCGCATCCCCCATGCCGCGCGCCTTCCCGCGCCCCTGCCCTAGCTCCGGTGCCCCTTCACCGGCGCCCGCCTGGCGACCTCACCCTCTGGCCGCCCAGCTCCGGCCAACCGCCGACCCCGAGCACCCGCGACCCGCACCCACACCGCTCCGGCGCGGTTTCCCCCTCCGGCCCCGTCGGATCTTCCTGCGAGCCACCCGTGCTCCGCTGTTTTCGAACAGCACTGTCCAGCGCTGTCCCGGGGCTTCCCGACCAGCTGTCCGTGCTTTTCAGTGCCCGGATCCCGCTGTCCAGCGCAGTCGTACCCCGACGAGGCGCTGTCCCGAGCCGGTCCACTGTCCGCGGATTCTTTTTCTTCTTTATTAACATCTGAGAGCTCTAGCCGATCAATCCAAGGTATAACTCCTTTGTCTCGTTCCATTTCGGTAGTCGATGATGAAATTGGTCCCCGATTCCCTCCCGGGAATTCGGTTTTAAGTTGACGTAGTGACTTCAGATTTTGCGTAGACGTTTCTGTGATGTTCTGTGGTTATTTCGAATTTTTCCAAAATGTGTTTTCTGGATTTTTGGGTGCTGTGGTTGCCGATTTCATTTTCGGGATTTCCGATTATATTTCGGGTTCCGATTAAGCTTCAGAAATTATTCTGTGAATTTAATTTTTGTGTAAAAATGGTTTTGAAAGTTAATTCTTGGGGTTTTCCCTGGTTTGGGATAATTGTTGGAATTGTTGGCGCATTTTCCCAGTTTGGGTTATCCCGAATATAGAGGGAATGCTGCCCAAATTTTTATAAAATTTTATAAATGAGTTTTAAATTGGTTATCAGAAGTATTTATTAAAATAGATTTTTGGGCGACGACCATACCGGTCCGTGGGCCCTAGCAAAATGCAAACGAAATCGGTTTTACCAGGACGTTGAGGCATTAGCAACAAATAATGACGATTGGACCAAGTCTGAGACTCCTAGGATTTTATTTATTTTATTTTTAGTTTTATTTTCGATATTTAAAATACGGGATATTAGCCAGAGCTAACTAATTTTCTCTTATTTTATTTATGTAAATTTTGTATGGACATAAGCCCATATTTCTATTTTGTTAGTTGTGCCCCTGTATTGCGTAGTCTAGGTTTTTTATTTTCTTTTCTTGGTTGATTTTTTCTTTATTTTCTGGTCGGTTTTATTCTTCGTAATTAGGCGTTTAGTTACAAAATGGTTAATGAATATTTTGTATAAATTAATAAGGACTTTTCACGATAAAATAACTTGAATGAAATATTGATAGTTAACAAAACCCACGTTTTATCATTGAAAGAAAATGTAGTTTTATACGTATAATATTAAAAATACAAAGTTTTGCGAATTAACCAGTAATGACAATTTTTTCAAGTAAAACCAGAAACTGGCTATCCAACTAAATGAGAACCAACGTAGTACGCGTCGTAAAACGTTAGCAGTATATTAAATAAACAAACTTAAAATCTGACTAGGACCTGCTACTAGAGATTGTAACTAGCACACCTAGATTGGTCACATAATGGTTCTAAGTCAAGTTCTCCAAACTGTAGATCTCGGAGACGAACCTAGCATCTTCCCGGAACCAACATTATTTCCAGTCATAAACAAAGACAAGTACATTTTGTGTTAGTTTACAATTATTTAGTAATCGTTTTATTGCAAGTTTATATAGAACCCTAGAGGGGGGGGGTGAATAGGGTAATAAAAATAACTAGTGCAACAGAAGCAATATATGACAAATAAAAGTAAAGAGTGAGAAGATCAAACACAAGATGTATCCTGGTATCCTCGCTTGAGGCAATCCAGTCCCGGAACTCTCTCCGGCTTAAATCCACTATTTAGTCAAATAGTACACACGAGTTTGGATCCGAAGAACTCGCCAACTTCAACACGAGTTTGGATCCGAAGACTCGCCAACTTCTACACACGAGTTTTCTTACGAAGGCTCGCCAACTTCAAACAAATGAGAAGAGAAACTTGTTGATCTTCTAACACGTGAAGATCGAAATTTACAACTCTTAAATACTCTATCACTTTGGGAGAGGATGACAATTAAAAGCTTGAAGAGTATTAATGGTGGAGCTCTTGGTTGTTGAAAAATTTATGGCAAGAGTTGGTGAAGTCCTCAAGAGAGAGAGAGGGCTTTCTTTTATAGAGAAACCAAGAGTTAGAGGCATTTAATGCTTCTGAATACATGCAGACCGGCATGCCGTCGGTATGCAGCGACATACCGTCGGTATACCGGCCAAATAGTAACGGTCAAATTAATGACCGTTTGAGAGCATTAAATATGGCCATTAATGCTAGTCAGAGCAATTCAAAAACCAAATATTTGAAACACGGTATACCGCCGGTATGCCGGAGCATGCCGCTGTTATGCCGACAATTTGTCACAGTAAGTTTTGGGTTGCTAAAAACGGTATACCGTTGGTATGCCGGAGCATGACGTCGGTATGCCGATAATTTGTCACAGCAACTTTTGGGTCGCTAAAAACGGTATACCGTCGGTATGCCGGAGCATGCCGTCGGTATGCCGACAATTTGTCACAGCAACTTTCTGGACACAAAAATCGGTATACCGCCGGTATGCCGAAGCATGCCGCCGGTATGCCGACCATTTGTCACAGCAACTTTCTAGACTCTAAAAACGGTATACCGCCGGTATGCCGAAATATGCCGTCGGTATGCCGCTCTGTAGGTATTTTATTTTTGACTTATTTTTTACTTGTCATCCGTCCTTAGGTGTTTACAGATATACCTAGACTTGTACAGACACGAAGACTCTAAGCAGGAGGACGCCATCTTATGCAAGGAGCGTCGGTAGCTGCTTCAATCTTCGATGCGAAGGATGGATGCTCTTGAACGGAAAGACTTCATGAGTTGAGCTTCTGAGAGGATATATATCTGAAGACGCAGAAAACTAAACTCCGAAGACGCTGTTTAATAATCAAAATAAAATGTGCCAACAATCTCTCCCATTTTGATAATTGACAAAATAGTGAGATAGCATCTTCAGGGAGTAACTCCCCCGTAGGAAGACAACTCCCTCTCAATACGTTTTCTCCCCCTTTGTCACTTAGTCAAAGATGGGAAAACAAATATGTTTTAAAAAAATTGCAATAATGAGAACAAGAGTATAGAATAAACAGCATGTATTTATATATGAAAGTGATAGCTTAATACATGCAAGATGTTCATTACTACAAAAGACAAATAAAATGACTCTCCCCACGAGAGTCTGATAACAAGAGATAAACATAACCCAAGTCCCCGAAGGACTGCAAAGTACTAGGATAAACCACACAAAAGGTCCCCGAAGGACCGCAAAAGACAGAAATAAGAACAAACAAACACACATAACTAAACCACACATTATTCTAGACCATCACCCAAAGGGAAGACACCCCTACTCGTCCGCCGGATCGTCACCACCATCCTGAGCTTGCTGAAAGGCACCATAAGGATCAATGCCGTCCGGGTACATGAACTCATAGGCATTGGGATCAGAGAAGCACGAACCCTGGTACATAGGATCTTGGAGATTGAGATCCAGATATATGTCCCGGTCTTGTATGGTGCGCTGGATAAAGTAAGCTTGATCATGAAAGCGGGCTTGAATCAGATTCCCAAGGCCACGAGTATGAGCCCTCATCTGTTCCTCTGCCTGGGCCATGCGTATGTCGAAGTGCTGCTGAGTCAGCGGCATGTATCGACCGAAAGCAGGAGGAGTAGATACGGGAGCAGCAGGAGTGGATGCCGGTTGCTCTTGGGAAGATGAGGCCCGTGAAGTAGAGGCGCCACTAAGGGAACGGGAAACAGCAAGATAGGAAGGGACGCCATCCGAGGAGCAAAGAGATAGATCAACTTGTCGGGCTTCCAGAATGAGAGTGATAAGGGAACCGTAGTAGAGGTTCTTCTTTCCCGCGGGCATGACACGCCGAAAGAGAATAATGAGAGTCTTCGGGAAAGAGAAGGGCTTCCGGGCATAAAGATAATACATGCAGACGAGGGCATCGTCGGTAATGGCGTCGTAGTTTCCGCCCTTAGGAAAGAGTGTATGGCACACAATCCTATGGAGCTCGTAGTAAAACGGCTCCAGCTGTGCAGAGAGGGTCGGGATGGCAGAAGGGTTGGGGCCCTTGCAGATGATACGGCAGAACTCGTCGAAGGGTGACGTCGTCGAGGAGTGAAGAGCAGCCAAGGATGGCAAGGCTTCCCCTTTGTCTGGGATGTCGAGGATGTGCCCGATGTCCCAAGACGTGAGACGGAAGTGACGGTCATTTACCATGGACTGAATGGCGGGGTGGTCGTCGTCCGGGACCAAGTTGCAATAGAATAGACGGACGGCAGCGGGGTAGACGGGTATTTGACGCCGAAGGAGAGAGGAGAGGCCGACCTCGTCAAACAAGGAGACATGAACGGGGAAGAGGTTCCAATTTATCGCTCGTCCCTTGAAAACATTGTGATGAACGAAGTGTTGGAACCAAAGCTCGGCCGCCAAGGAATTGGTAAAGACTCGTTGGTCATACCCGTGAGGTTGAGCCACCGGGATGAAAGGGTTGAAGAAAGATGAGGAGGAGGAGCGGGGACGCTTTGGATTTGCCATGGAGGAAGGTTAGGGTTTTGGAGAGGATGAGAGAGTAGGGAGAAGAGATAGGAAAACTAGGGTTTTAATAGATTGGTAGGGAGATGAAAGGTTGGAGGATGAAGAAGGGAGGGTGTGTTGGGAACGGATGAAAGTAATGGGGAATAAGAATAGGTAGTGGGTTGGAAAATAGAAAGTGGAGTAAAAAGAGGAGTAAATGGAGGAAGTGAAGAGATGGGTATTAATTGTGATGGGATGTTGAGAAGTTGAAAGAAGAGAGAGTAATTAATAGGGAAGAGATGGATGGGAGTGAATTTAATGAGGGTTGAGAGGAATAAGGGGAGAGAGAATAAAAGTGGGCCCAGAGCTGTATTTGAAATCCTGTCCGCCCCCATCCGGCATACCGGCGGTATGCCGACGTGTACCGACGGTATGCCGAGTTTCGAAACAGAACTTAATTTTGAAAAGAAAAACGGCATGCCGCCGGTATACCGCTGTATACCGTCGGTGTGCCGGCCGAGAGAGATTATGGATCAAAGGATAAAATGCCTAATTCACGTCAAAGGAAGGTGAAGCGATCTTCCGGTAGCGGTTTGGTGAAAATATCGGCTAACTGATAGGTAGTATCAATAAATTCAAGACGAATATCTCCCTTTTGTTGATGGTCACGAAGAAAGTGGTGTCTAATTTCAATGTGCTTCGTGCGTGAGTGACAAATCGGGTTTTTTGTGAGATTGATTGAGCTAGTGTTATCACATTTAATAGGGGTACAAGAATGAGAGATGCCATAATCTAAAAGTGTTTGTGACATCCAAAGAATTTGTGCACAACAACAACCAGCCACAATATACTCTGTCTCAGTGGTTGAAAGAGTAACAGAATTTTGCTTCTTACTAAACCACGATACCAAAGACTTTCCGAGGAATTGACATGTGCCACTAGTACTTTTTCGGTCAATCTTGCATCCGACAAAATCCACATCCGAAAAGCCGTAAAGCTCAAAGGATGAGGATTTCGGATACCAAAGATCCATGTTAATGGTGCCTTTGAGATAACAAAAAATGCGCTTAACGGCACACAAGTGTGATTCCTTTGGATTGGCTTGATATCGTGCACACAAGTAAACACTAAACATGATATCAGAACGGCTTGCAGTTAAATAAAGTAAGCTACCGATCATACCTCTATACTTACGAATGTCGATCGATGTGCCATCTTCATCATTGTCAAGCTTTGTCGTTGTGGCCATAGGAGTCCTCATTGATTTGGATGAGTCGAGGTCGAAACGCTTGAGGAGGTCCTTTGTATATTTCGCTTGATTGATGAAGGTTCCTTTGGGTCCTTGTTTGATTTGTAACCCCAAAAAGAAGGAAAGTTCACCCATCATACTCATTTCAAACTCTTCCTGCATAACTTTAGCAAATTCTACACAAAGTGTGTTGTTAGTAGAACCAAAAATAATATCATCGACATAAATCTGAACCAATAAGAGAGTGCCATTATGGGATTTAATAAAAAGTGTTGTGTCAACTTTCCCCTTTGAAAAATTGTGAGAAACAAGAAAAGAGCTAAGGCGCTCATACCAAGCACGGGGAGCTTATTTGAGGCCATAAAGGGCTTTGTGAAGTTTGAACACGTGATTAGGAAATTAAAAATCTTCAAAGCCGAGAGGTTGTTTAACATAAACTTCCTCTTTAATAATACCCTTTAGAAAGGCACTCTTAACATCCATTTGAAAGAGCTTAAAGTTATTAAAACAAGCAAAAGCACAAAGCATACGAATGGATTCAAGCCGTGCAACCGGAGCATAGATTTCGTCGTAGTCAATGCCTTCCTCTTGGTTATAGCCTTGAGCAACCAATCGGGCTTTGTTACGAGTCACTAACCCATCTTCATTAAGTTTGTTACGAAACACCCATTTTGTTCCAATAATGGGATGATTGCTAGGTTTTGGGACAAGTTCCCAAACCTTACTTCGCTCGAATTGATTTAGCTCCTCTTGCATAGCTATCATCCAAAACTCATCAAAAAAAGCATCATTAACATTTTTAGGTTCTATTTGAGAGATAAAAGCCACATTTGCACAAAGATCACGAGTGGCGGATCTAGTGCTAACACTGGAGGAAGGATCCCCAATAATAAGCTCCTTAGGATGATTGGTGACAAATCTCCATTCTTTTGGGAGATCCTTTTGAGGAGGCTCGAGAGGAGGAGACTCTTTTGATGGAGTCACAACTTCATTGTTAGATGAAGAAGGACGATCTTCAATAGAGGAGTTCTCCAATCCAAACGAAATGTCATCAATATCCTCGGAAGAGGAGAATGTAGAAGAGTTGAGTTCATTAAAAGAGACATTGATTAACTCTTCGACAACAAGACTTCTTTTGTTAAAAACACGAAAACCTTTACTATGAGTAGAGTATCCAAGGAATATTCCTTCATAGGCTTTTTCTTCAAACTTGCCTAGGTTATCCTTGGTATTCAAAATAAAACAATTGCAACCAAAAACTTTGAAATATTCAATAGAGGGAATTTTGTCAAACCAAAGCTCATAAGGAGTCTTCTTAGAAATAGGTCTAATCAAGACCCTATTAATAACATGACATGCCGTATTAACGGCTTCCGCCCAAAAATATTGGGGGAGCTTATATTGGTTTAACATAACCCGGGCCATATCGCCAAGGGTTATATTCTTTCTCTCCACAACACCATTTTGTTGAGGAGTCCGGGGACAAGCAAAATTATGTCCAAAACCATTCTTTTCACAAAATCTTTTGAAATCGGCATTATCAAATTCTCCTCCATGATCACTTCTAATTTTGTTAATAGAAAAACCTTTCTCATTTTGAACACGTTTACAAAAAGCAACAAATTCACGAAAAGTATCACTTTTGCAACAAGAAAAATAACCCAAGTAAATCTTGAAAAATCATCAACTAAAACAAAAGCATAAAGCTTGCCTCCAAGGCTAGCAACTCTACTAGGCCCAAAAAGATCCATGTGGATAAGTTGAAGGGGTCTATAAGTATTCACAGAGTTGATTGATTTGAAGGAAGACTTTGTTAACTTACTCTTCTCGCATTCTTCACATACCATATCCTTTTTGAATGGGATACTTGGGAGTCCTCTTACGAGCTTCTTGGTAGCAAGACGAGAGATGGTATCCATGTTGGCGTGTCCAAGCCTCATGTGCCAAAGCCAATTCTCATCATTTTTAGCAACTAAGCACCTGTCATTGTTAGTGTCTTCAACAAGATATAAAACATAGATATTGTTTTCTCTAATTCCTTCATAAACAATAGATCCATTAGAACTATCGGTAATGAAGCATTTGAGCTTAACAAACTTAATATCATAACCATTATCGGTAAGATGACTAATACTAAGAAGATTGTGTTTAAGGTTAGTAACAAGACACACATTCTTAATACAAGGATAAGGAGGGAAACCTATATTACCATTTCCTATAATGTGACCTTTGAGATTATTACCAAAAGAGACGTGTCCTTCCTTCTTCATCGATAGCGTTGTAAATAATGAAGCATCCCCGGTCATGTGCCGTGAACAACCGCTATCGAGAATCCACTTGCTTCTAGCATGAGAAGGACTCTTCACCTACAACATAAGTTGAAGATGAACATTTTGGTACCCATGATCTTATGGGTCCTTGAGGGTTAGTCTTAGGAACCCACATAAAAACTTTCTTGTCAACAAGTTTTCTTGTATGACAATAATTGGTCGTATGTCCATGCAAGCCACAGTAATTGCAAATCATAGAGGATTTAGAAGAAGATATGTGAGAATTATGCATGTGTGAATCTCTAATGCGAGGAGCTCTAGTATTAGTATTGTGATGATGATAGTAAAAATCATGATGCGAAGTATTTTTCTTAATAAAAGGTCCTTTTCTTGTGTTAGGAAAGAATTTGTGTGTAGTGTTCATATATGAAGAATGCCTAGTATTGTGGTGAGTGTGGAGATGTCTAGGAGCATGCATGTGAGTAGTGTCCTTATTACCAAATTTCTTAAACTGTAAAAGAAGATCATTATACTTAATAGAAGTGTCATATTCTCTCCTATTAGCATCTTGAACTTTGTGCATAGCAAATTCATAAGTGCTTCTCATGGATTGAATCTCATCATCCTTTTTCTTGATGGTGTCAAGAGATTCTTGAAACTTGAGTCGCAAGGACTCTATTTCATCCGTATCAGAAGCAGGAGATTTTCCTTTCACATCAATAATGATGCTTGAGAGCCTCTCTACTTCAAGTTGAAGAGCTTCAACCTCTTTAAGAGATTTCTTGTATTTATTTCGAACACCTTTGTGTTCTTCATGCAATTCAAGAATAGCTTTCTCCAAATCATCATAGGTAAGAGTGTTTAAGGAGAAATCATCAAGTACCTCATCGGTTGCCATGAGACAGACGTTGGCATTGTGTTTGCACTCCTTGTCGTTGTCGGAGTCGCTAGCGTCGTTTTTACACCAAATGCTTGTGTTGGCAAACTTTCTGGAGGACGAGCTTCCCTTGCTAGGCTTCTCGTACTTGCTTGAGTCTTTTCTTATCATCGGACAATCCCTCTTGATGTGTCCGGGTCTTCTGCATTGATAGCACACCGGATCTTCTTCGTTGTCCCGTCTGAAGCGGTTGGCTTTGTTGAATTTTAGGAACTTCCGGAAGTGCTTAGCTGTGAGAGCTATTTCTTCATCGTCGTCCGACTCATTGTCGTCGGAGCTATCCTTGGAGTAGGACTTAGTCGCTTTGAGAGCAAGAGATTTCTCCTTCTCTTTGGTCTTCTCCTTCTCCTTCTCTTGTATGGAGGATTCCTCTTGATCCTTCATATCGAGCTCGTGAGTCATCAGCTTACCCATGAGGGTCTCAAGGTTCATAACTGTTAGATCGTTCCCCTCAATGATTGCGGTAGCTTTAGGACTCCAAATTTTCGTCAATCCTCTAAGAATTTTTCTGATCTTTTCATGAGCAGGATATTTCTTACCAAGAGAAGAGAGAGGGTTAATAATGTCACCAAAGCGAGTAAACATGCAAGTAATTGATTCATCATGCTTCATTTTAAAGGACTCATATTCTTGCGTGAGTCTACTAATCTTAGATTCCTTCACTTGTGAAGTTCCCTCGTGTGTGACTTCAAGTAACTTCCAAATCTCATTGGAAGTCTTGCAAGTAGAGATTCGGTTGAATTCACTACTGTGGAGAGCACAATAAAGAGCATTCATTGCCTTGGCATCTCGACTCACAAGCTTCTTGGTGTTTTCAGTAAGTGTATCTCGAAGGGTGTCAGAAGCAAGATCCTCAATAACTCTGGAAGGAGTAGGAAGACCATTTATCACGCAATCCCATAAATCAAAATCTATGGACTTCAGATAAATGCTCATCCTAATCTTCCAGTAGTTATAGTTGGTTCCATCAAATAGGAGAGGCCTATTTGTGGAGTGTCCTTCATTGTGGAAGGTGTTGATACTAGGGTTAGAGGCCATGGATCACTCAAAGGGTGTAAATCCAAATTAAGAGAACAAAGCTCTGATACCAATTGTAGAACCCTAGAGGGGGTGAATAGGGTAATAAAAATAACTAGTACAACAGAAGCAATATATGACAAATAAAAGTAAGAGTGAGAAGATCAAACACAAGATGTATCCTGGTATCCTTGCTTGAGGCAATCCAGTCCCGGAACTCTCTCCGGCTTAAATCCACTATTTAGTCATATAGTACACACGAGTTTGGATCCGAAGAACTCGCCAACTTCAACACGAGTTTGGATCCGAAGACTCGCCAACTTCTACACACGAGTTTTCTTACGAAGGCTCGCCAACTTCAAACAAATGAGAAGAGAAACTTGTTGATCTTCTAACACGTGAAGATCGAAATTTACAACTCTTAAATACTCTATCACTTTGGGAGAGGATGACAATTAAAAGCTTGAAGAGTATTAATGGTGGAGCTCTTGGTTGTTGGAAAATTTATGGCAAGAGTTGGTGAAGTCCTCAAGAGAGAGAGGGCTTTCTTTTATAGAGAAACCAAGAGTTGGAGGCATTTAATGCTTCTGAATACAGGCAGACCGACATGCCGTAGGTATGCAGCGGCATACCGTCGGTATACCGGCCAAATAGTAACGGTCAAATTAATGACCGTTTGAGAGCATTAAATGCGGCCATTAATGCTAGTCAGAGCAATTCAAAAACCAAATATTTAAAACACGGTATACCGCCGGTATGCCGGAGCATGCCGCCGGTATGCGGACAATTTGTCACAGCAAGTTTTGGGTTGCTAAAAACGGTATACCGTCGGTATGCCGGAGCATGCCGTCGGTATGCCGACAATTTGTTACAGCAACTTTTGGGTCGCTAAAAACGGTATACCGTCGGTATGCCGGAGCATGCCGTCGGTATGTCGACAATTTGTCACAGCATCTTTCTGGACACAAAAATCGGTATACCGCCGGTATGCCGAAGCATGCCGCCGGTATGCCGACAATTTGTCACAGCAACTTTCTAGACTCTAAAAACAGTATACTACCGGTATGCCGAAGCATGCCGCCGGTATGCTGCTCTGTAGGTATTTGATTTTTGACTTGTTCTTTTACTTGTCATCCGTCCTTAGGTGTTTACAGATATACCTAGACTTGTACAGACACGAAGACTCTAAGCAGGAGGACGCCATCTTATGCAAGGAGCGCCGGTAGCTGCTTCAATCTTCGATACGAAGGATGGATGCTCTTGAACGAAAAGACTTTATAAGTTGAGCTTCTGAGAGGATATGTATCTGAAGACGCAGAAAACTAAACTCCGAAGATGCTGTTTAATAATTAAAATAAAATGTGCCAACAGTTTAAACCACGATGCAACACGGAACTCTCTCTGAAAGCATTGACTGATTGACTGTTGGGTACTAGGGGAGTAGTGTAATGAGTATGACCACATCCAAAGTAGTATAATGACTGTATTAGCTTACCCCTCATACACGGGGATAAGCCATATCGTATCAATATGATACAACTGTACAACCCAATCCGGTCATATTCATTGCCTATTCACATCACGATATTTTTAACTGCTGGAGAACTATTTATTTCAAATTGTTTAAAAGTGCATAACTCTATGATTAATTCAATTGTCGGATTATCATGAATTGTACTTTGCTCCCTCCTGACTGGAGATAACATTTTTAGGGGATTTTGAGGATGCTGAACTGTTATACAACAGCTATTATGACCCGGTTCTGTACCCTGTGGTGTTGCCAGAGTCCCTTTTGGAGGACGCAGGACCTGAGGCCGACGAGCCGAACGCTTAGCTAGATTTTTTCTGTTTCCAGATTTGTTGTTTTAGAATTTTGTTAAATTGAATTCAGCTTTCATTTCAGTTCTTTTACTTTCCAGTTGTATTTAATCAAATGTTGAATAAAGTTTTAAATTCTCGAATATTCAGTTGTGACAAATGTTTAGATGTTGTTGTGATTACCTGCTAATGGAACAGCTTACTGCCGCCGTTTCACAACGGTGCATGCTGGGCATGATCCGATTCGACCCAATTATTTGGGATCGGGTCGTGACATGTTTTTAGTGGTGGCCCATGCAAGTCGTAACAACAACTTAGGAAAACATACCTAGAAACAATTAGAACACTAGAACATTGATTTGTCACAACATAGGTCCGAATTATATATATAAATATTTTTGTTTGATTATAGACTGGTAGGAACGACGGAGAATATATGTCGGTTATAACTCCCCGTCCATCATTCGCTATTTAGAGCCCTTGACAGGCGATCTCTTTACCGCGAGACATGCGGATTGTGACTTTGATGAGGCAATCTTTCCGTCGTTAGGGGGAGAAATGCACGCTAACGTTGATGAGAAATGACGTGAATTAGCGTGGCATGTGCCCGCTGTTGCTCATCATGATCCCCCCCTCTGCACATAGTAATAAGGAAGTACAGAGGATTCTAGGTCTGCAAGATATTGCAAATTAAATGCCAGACACATTTAGCGACCTAGCAAAAGTCACGAGATCAATTATACCTGCTGCAAATATGCCTGCAAGGATAGACGTCCCTGAGAGACGCCATGTTCCTGTGAAACATGTTGCTCCGGTCGAACCCGCCGAGCAAAGGACGCTATCATCGGCCGTCCAGTCCGCCGCTATTCCCAAGAAGAAGGGAAGACCGGTTGGTTCCAAAGATGTTCTGTCCCGAAAGCGGAGAAATCTTGTTAAAAGCGTTTTGCCACATGAGATCATTAAGGATCACGACGATGTATTAGAAGAGCGCGTTCCAGATGAAACGCCCATTCCTAATCATGTCGATAACCTCGAAATATCCGTCGAGTATGCTAGCTTAGACGATATTTTGAAACAAAATAAAACTGTCATCGATGATGTGTTCGTATACTCATTGGCCAATGACATTATGAACAATGATGACATGGAACCTCGTAGTGTTGCCGAGTGTCAATGACGAACGGACTGGTCACAATGGAAACAAGCAATCCAGGCTGAACTAGACTCCTTAGCGAAAAGAAACGTGTTTGGACCTGTTGCTCCAATACCACCCAATGTTAAACCAGTTGGTCACAAATGGGTTTTTCTAAGGAAGTATAATGAGAGAAATGAGATTGTGCGATACAAGGCTCGCCTTGTGGCGCAAGGCTTCTCACAACGCCCTGGAATTGATTACGAGGAGACGTATTCTCCCGTAATGGACGTTATAACATTTCGCTACTTAATCAGTTTAGTAGTTTCCGAAAAACTGAATATGCAGCTCATGGATGTGGTCACAGCCTATCTCTACGGGGATCTGGACACAGAGATATACATAAGAGTCCCCGAAGGACTAAAGATGCCTGAATCAAGTAGTTCCCGACGACGGAACGCATTCTCGATTAAACTGAGACGTTCGCTATATGGATTGAAACAATCCGGACGAATGTGGTATAATCGCCTAAGCAAATACTTGATCGGTTTGGGATAGATTAATAACAAACTTTGCCCATGCATGTTCATAAAGAAATCCACTTCAGGATACGTAATCATCGTGGTCTATGTAGATGACATGAATCTCATAGGAACCGAAAAAGACTTGTCAGAAACTGCTGATATCCTGAAGAGGGAATTCGAGATGAAGGACCTTGGGAAGACACGGTTTTGCCTCGGCCTGTAGATCGAGCACCGTAAAGATAGAATTCTTGTCCATCAAGCGAACTACACCCAAAAGGTGTTGAGACGCTTTAGTCATTTTGACGTTAAGCCGTCCGCTACTCCCATGATCGTCCGCTCTCTAGACATTACTAAGGACCCATTTCGTCCAAAGGAGGACGACGAAGAGATATTGAGTCCTGAGTGCTCTTATCTGGGTGCAATAGGCGCTTTATTGTACTTGGCCCAGTGTACTAGACCAGACATCTCGTTTGCTGTGAATTGTCTAGCTCGACACAGCACCGCGCCAACACGCCGCCATTGGAATGGCATAAAAGACATTTTTCGCTACCTTAAGGGTACTACGGACTTGGGCTTGTTCTATCCCTACACGGTTTTGAGTGAGTCCAACGCTCTTGGCATTCGAAACACCGCGACCCTTGTTGGCTACGCCGATGCAGGATACTTATCTGATCCGCACAAGGGGCGTTCCTAATCTGGTTACGTCTTTACCATTGGAAACACGGCGATTTCTTGGAGGTCTCGCAAACAGACCTTAGTGGCTACTTCAACGAACCACTTTAAGCTACTCGCGCTCTATGAGGCGACTAGAGAGTGTGTATGGCTTCGAGCTGTTATTGGCCATATTCGAAGTACATGTGATCTTCCATATGACCCAGATGAACCTGTTGTCGTCTATGAGAACAATACCGCTGTTATTGATCAAGCGAAACATGGTTACATTAAAGGGGATGCTACCAAGCACATATCGCCCAAGTTGTTCTTTACACATAAACAACAAGCGCTTCAGAAGATTGAAGTGCAACACATTGGATCGGAGAATAACCGTGCAGACTTGTTCACCAAGTCACTGCCAAAACACTCGTTCCAGAAATATGTCAGAGCGATTGGACTTAGGAAGCTTTCAGAGCTAGCCTAAGTGGAACATGTTTTCTGCACCCTGTTGTGTGCATGTGAGGGGGAGCGCCCCAACGAGCGCCTCCAAACGCCCTGTTGTGCGTATATCCCATGCCCTGTCGAGTGCGAGTGAAAAGGGGAGCATCCTGATGTATGCTTGTGTACTCTTTTTTCCTTCGACCAAAGTTTTTCCCACTGGGTTTTCTTTGGCAAGGTTTTTAACGAGACACAGATCAAATCTCTTATTCACTAAGGACTATTGTAATCAGGGAGAGTATCCAGTGTATACTTCTAATCCATCGTGTACTCTTTTGTCCTTCGATCAGCAGTTTTTTCCCACTGGGTTTTTCCTGACAAGGTTTTTGACGAGGCATCTTTGCAATGGTTAGTTTACCCCCATCACACTGACCTGTGTGTACTCTTTTGTCCTTCGACCAAAGTTTTTTTTTTTCCACTGGGTTGTCTTTGGTATGGTTTTGACGAGGCACAAGTAGATGGTCAAACTTGAAGATGCAAGCTACAGACAGACAAAGAAACTTAGAAATGTTTACAAGCAGAATTTCTGGAGAGCCAAGAGGGAGTGTTGTAACTCATATGGCCCTTCATTTCATCTCATTGTAACATACAAAAACCATTTGGCCTTTCGTTTCTTCATAACCCCCAACATCTCCCTATATAAAGAGAGGTTGGAATAGCTTGTAATATGTACTTATGTTGTTGATAATATACGAGAAAGCTTCGTCTCCGTGTGTTTGAGTTTTTGCCTTACGACAAATACAACAATAATAATAATTAAGACTTGTGTCTTTTAGTCCCCAAGTAGTCTTAATAAAGATTATAATAACTATAGCATTAGTCTTCCTAATAATAATTTATAACATATGTGCAACATGCGTACGTACATACTAATGTAATATAATCAAGCTTGTAATGACCATTACATTATAAATTAAAATTATTCTCTTTTTTATCTAACCAACCACCTGAATTAAATTTACAAAGTAATGACAATCAGATTGTCCAACTCTACAAACCAAATGCGCCCCAACTATCTAAAGACATCAATTGCCTGCTGTATTCATGTGCTCTGGCACTCCCAAACGTCATGGCTAGTCTGTCTTGGTTGCAGCTTTAACATACGTACATCAGATAGTGTGTGATCATGGTTGACAACTGACAAGGATATTAGAATGTAATTCCAATTGAAAGCATCAATTATACATATACTCTGTAGTCTCTTATTTGCCTTGAGAAAATAAATGTGTAACTATCAAAAATCATTCTCTTTAGTCTAAATTGACCTCTAATATATATGATCAGACATAGGTGTTCAAAAGATCAGACAAGGAAGCGCCCCACGCGTAATTTCAACTGGGGGCTTCCAGGACTCGGAAACGTGGTTAGAATAAGTTTTAATCACGAAATGAGCTTCATATTTCTCAGCGTGATGGTAAGAAGAGGTACTTTTCCAGGCGCCCGCTGCTTGTAGTCCTTTAGCAGAGCTGCTGCAGCAAGTGCCTGAAGCTCAGAGCTCTCCTCTTCCTTGTTCCTACCCTTGGTCCGCTGGCTGATGGCAACACTACACTGAAAGAGAGTGTATATTAGCGATCATGAAACATGGAAGCACTCGTGTGAGAACACTAAAGAAAGCTTACCAAGCATACACCATACAGAGCCCTCGTGTTCTTGCCCCCAGTTAAGTTGATGGTGGAGGCATAGTACTTCTTGGCAGCCTGGAGGTTTTCCAAGCCACCCATTGTATAAAGCACCTATTAGACCGCCAGATTTACAAAGTGAGACACATCAATTCAACACATGGAACTAGTTGTTGGAAATAATTTGCAATGTCTAATATAAACAATAGAGAGAGCCAAAAGAACAGAGGACAATCAAACAAGAGGAAATTTTTTTTAAGCACTATGCAAAACAGATTTTATGGTAAACACTTTATAAAATGAAACACATTGCAAGGAAGTAATCAATCTCCACCCACAATATTGTGCAGCTATCGTATTTTTCAAGATCCTATAATCAAGTCAATGAACTACCGTTTTGGTCAGTAATTCCTAGAAAGTATTATCTAAAGTTGAACTTAAACAGGCACTTCACAAACATTAGGAGCTAAGAAAGTTTGCTGCTAAATAATTAGGATATCAAGATAGGGAAGGGCAGATTTTTAATATAGTACACAAACGGCAGCAAAATCTAACAAGACTTCTGTTGGTGCTTTCTTTACATGGAGAGAGCTTGCTCTCAACATGCCTTGTAAATTTTAGTCCCACATCGGAAATGCACCATGAGTTATCTCAACATATATACTTGGGTGTGTTGTTGAGAGATGCACATGGGATGGTGACCCTAAGGAGGGAACCATGTGGATGATTTTACTAGGAGGTAAGAATAAGGCTCCAAGGATTAAGCATTAATTCTTTTGTCATTCTCTTGGATTAATTCCATTTGGAGCTAAGCCCCATAGGGGCTTAGCGACTCGGACTCATGGGCTCATGAGACGTAATGTGGCGTTTTGTTGGCGCACTTTGCACTTAGCACTCCCATGCGGCCCATGCGGCCATGAGGCTCATGCGGCCAGGCTGCTGCTGCTGCTGCCGCATGGAGGGCCCCGCTGACTGTGCAGATTACAAGTCAGTTATGGAAAGGCTGAATCAACTGCTGCTGCTGCTGCCGCATGGAGGGCTCCGCTGACTGTGCAGATTACAAGTCAGTTATGGAAAGACTGAATCAATGCGATTAATTCAGATCCTATCTTTGTGGGATTTGAATTAATTTCGTTCCTATCTTTGTGGGATTTGAATTAATCTCGTTGCTATCTTTTTGGGATTTGATTCAATCTTTCCATAACTGAAGAGGCGGCTAGGGTTTCCACCCTCTCTCTATAAATACTCTCTTCTGGCCTCCTTTATGGTTACTACGAAAAATAGAAGTCAGAAAAGGAGAAAGAGAGTGTAGAAAATAATAGTTGGGATGAATTTTATTGATGGACTACTTCACTACTTATAGGAAGTCTAGCTCCTCTACATACTACAAATTCCGATGTGGGACTAAAAGTCCCTTATTGATTCTCAACACTCCCCCTCAAGATGGGCGATAGATATTAATCATCCCCATCTTGTTACATAGCTTTGACAGACTCAATGAACTAAGACCCTTAGTCAGACAGTCTGCCACTTGTTCTTCTGAGCGAACATAGTCAATCTTCAGTATCCCTTGTTCCAGCTTTTCCTTGATGAAGAATCGATCGATCTCGATGTGCTTCGTTCTGTCGTGCTGAACCGGATTGTTCGCTATACTTATCGCAGCTTGACTATCGCTCCGAAGGTGCAATGGTGTCCCCTTGTCTAGCTTCAACTCTGTCAGCAGCGCCTTTACCCATAGCAATTCTGATACTCCTAGAGCCATTGCTCTGTATTCTGCTTCAGCTGTCGACCGTGCTACCACTGACTGTTTCTTGCTTCTCCATGAAACCAGGTTTCCTCCTACAAAAATACAGTACCCTGTGGTAGACCTTCTGTCGTCTATGCAGCTTGCCCAGTCTGCATCGCAGTATCCCTCAACATCTGTGCATCAATTCTTCTTGAACCACAGTCCTTTTCCCGGCGTCCCTTTCAGATATCTTAGGATCTGAAATACTGCATCCATATGACCCGTTCTTGGATCATGCATATAGCGGCTTACAACACTTACTGCAAATGAGATATCAGGGCGAGTATGCCCTAGATAAATAAGTCTGCCTACTAGCCTTTGACACCTTTCGCGATCAACAGGCTCTCCTGCTTCTGCTCCCATCTTGCACTTCTGGTCAATTGGAGTGACTGCTGCTCGGCATCCCAGCATTCCTGTCTCCTTCAGCAGATCTAGTGCATATTTCCTTTGTGAGAGAACAATTCCTTGTTCACCATTACACACCTCGATACCCAAAAAGTATCTCATCTCCTCCAGGTCCTTCACCTCAAACTCTTTGGCGAGTTTCGTCTTCAGCTTAGTGATCTCATCAGCATCATCACCTGTGATTACTATATCATCCACATATACAGCAAGTATAGTTATGTGGCCTCTTGCATGCTGGAGGAAGACCGTGTGATCTGCATTTGTCTGATGGTACCCCATGCCAGTGACAGCCTTTCTGAATCTGTCAAACCAGGCTCGAGGAGATTGCTTCAGCCCGTACAGCGACTTCTTCAGTTTGCACACTTTTCCATGTGACGTTCCTTCACCTGAATCTGACACAGAGTAGCACCCCGGAGGAGTCTCCATGTAAACTTCTTCTTGTAGGTCTCCATGAAGAAATGCGTTCTTTACGTCTAACTGGTATAGCTTCCACCCATAGTTTGCTGCAATGGAGACCAGTGTTCTTACGGTACTCATCTTCGCTACTGGGGCAAAAGTCTCATCATAATCGATACTATATGTCTGGGTATAGCCTTTTGCAACCAGTCTCGCCTTGTATCGTTCAACTTTTTCTTCTGGTGTCTCCTTCACTGTGTAAACCCATTTGCATCCCACAGCTTTCTTCCCTTCAGGTAATGGCACCAGCTCCCATGTCTTATTTTTTTCTAGTGCCCTAAGTTCTTCCATCATTGCGGCTTTCCATCTTGGGTCCTTCTTTGCTTTCTGCCAATTCTTAGGTAAAGAAGTGGAGTCTAACGAAGTGAGGAATGTTTGATAAGTCGGAAAAATATTAGAATAAGATAGGTAGTTGGCGATATCATGTTCATAATCTTTATAACGAATAGGAGCCTTTCCCGCATTAATGCGAAAAGACCTCCTTAAGGGAGCAATGGGTGGTGGAGAAAGCATACCATCCGAATCGGAGAGATCCGCTTCCGAATCCGAGCGATCCGGTGCGGGAGTAACATCTTCAGGAGTCGGGACAGGAGTAGACGAGGGACTTGGCACTATAGGCACAGGGTACGGCACAGTACTGGACCTCTGCTGTCTTCTTCTGTAAACTTGGAGCTCCTTTTCCCTTGTCTGCTTCTCCCCCTGCGTAATGTACGTATTGTCTTCTTTATCCTCCGTATCAGTATCAATGATGTTGTCTCCCCCTTTCTGCCAGTCTGTCACGACAGGACAAGGTACCGATCCGACAACGACGTTTGGGCGTACTACCTCCCCCTCACGTCTAACATCCGCTGTGTGAGGCATGTTCCCAAACGCAGAACCTTCGTCCGAACCATAATAAGGTTCCAGCTCTCTGAATGTAACGTCCATGCTTACAAACAGCTTCCGTTCAACCGGGCTCCAGCATACGTAACCCTTCTATGTCCCGGTGTACCCAACAAAGATACACTTAAGTGCTCGAGGATCCAGCTTACCAACACCAGGCCTGTTATCGTGGACGAAGCATACACAACCAAATACTTTCGGAGGAACGGTGTACGCAGTTGTCCCCGTGAGCATTTCCAAAGGCGTCTTCCAGTCCAGTAATTGAGAGGGCATCCTGTTGATGAGATAAGAGGCTGTCAAGACAGCCTGCCCCCACAAAAATTTAGGGACATTCATAGCCAGCATCATTGTCCGAGCCACCTCCAGCAGGTGCCTATTCTTTCGCTCGGCAACACCATTTTGAGCCGGTGTATAAGCACAAGAGGTTTGATGCAGTATACCATGAGAGGATAAATACGCAGCAAACCTCTTATGGGTATATTTCGTCCCATTATCCGACCGAAAACACTTAACACGAGCATTATACTGTGTCCGCACCCATTGATGGAAGCTTTGAAATGCCTCGAAAACATCACTTTTATTCTTCAGCAGGTAGACCCACGTTACGCGGGTAGAGCAGTCAATAAAAGTAACAAACCATCTATAACCGTTAACACCGTTTGTAGGACAAGGGCCCCACACATTGGAATGAATCATATCAAAAGCAGCAAAACATCGATGCCCAGAATGCACATAGGAGCTTCTGGTATGTTTTCCCAACTCACAAGAATCACAAACTAACAACTCTTTATTTGCTTTTTGATATAATGACAGATACAGTCGACCAATAACGGGAAAAGAAGAATGTCCTACACGCTGATGTTGGAGGAGCAGCTCGGCTTCGACACTTCGACTTCGGACTTCCGGTTGGGCGTCTGCAACCAAAGATGCCAGTGCTCTATCCAGACCGTTCCTGTCCAAGTACCATAGACCCTTATGCCATGTGCCAGTGCCTAGTCGTCTCCCCGTTCCCTTCTCCTGAAAAGTTACCTTAGGAATATTAAAGGAAACAATACAGTTTAGATCAAGGATAATGGCGCTAATGAAAATAAGATTGACAGGAAAGGAAGGAGCATGTAAGACATTAGATAGAGTGATGGAAGGAGTGCAATCAACAGTGCCTTTACCCGTAACCGGCCTGTAGGTACCATCAGCAGTCTGAATGCTTTCTGGCGGCGTTAGAGGAGAGTATTCCCGGAACTCTCCTCGGGACCCCGTGACATGGCAAGATGCCCCAGAGTCCATAATCCAAGCTGGCTGAGAGACAGATGCAAGAGCACGCGGAGGTATACCAGCACTGGTTTGGGAGAAGTAAGTGCAGTAATCTCCTGTAGCGGACGGCGCCCCAGGAATGACTTGTCTTTCACCAGAACCAAGCTTTGAGCCGCGCATCTTCTCGAGAACTTCCCTCTCAAATGGAGTGATGTCCGCCAGCTGATTGTCCCCACCTTCATCCGCCAGATGCGCCTTATTGCCTCCAGAGTAAGTGCCCCTTCCACCACCGTAGCTGCCTCGACCACCTCGTCGTCCACCGCGACCACGACCCCGACCATTCGAGGGAGTCCGTGTCGGTTTTGGGCAAAAGCGGATGTAATGCCCTGTGTCACCACAGTTGTGGCAAACGCCTCCCGTAGAAAGAGGCTGTGTGAAAGTGGCAAGAGCAGATGTGTCAACTCCGGCCTGCTCCCCCTGGGAGATACCCTTGGTAGGCATCAGCTTCAACCGTGCTTCTTCTTGTGCCATGGCAGCTATGGCGTCCTCTAATGTCGGCAGCGTCGGTTGTGCTAGAAGGACATTCCGCCGTTGCTCAAACGCTGGGTTGAGCCCCTTCAAAAACTTCATCATCCGTTGCCGCGAAATATAATCCAGAAATTTCTGGAAATATTTGGCAAAAGTCGGTTCAACCTGAGCATCCTCCATGCCAAGAGGATCATAATGGTCAAGATCAGACCAGTACTTCTTCAACAAGGCAGCGTACTCAGAGATGGTACGATCGTCTTGGATTACCCTATCGAGCTCATCCTGCAGTTGGAAGACTCGCATGGGGTTACCCGAACCGGAGTACATGTCCTTCAACGTTCTCCAGATATCAGCAGCTCCCTCCATTGCTTCAACGTTACCCGACACTTGGTCGGTCAAAGAGGCTGTCAACCAACCAGCCACGACATTGTTGACAATGTCCCATACAGCAAACTCCTTCGAGGAGTGATCGACAGGGGCCGTAGTGTGGCCATCAACATAACCAACCAAGCTACGTCCCTTCAGCGTCCGCATCGCCTGCCGCGACCATTTCAAGTAGTTGGTTGTGCCTTCCAACTTCGTCTCCAGCTTGTCCAACTTCTCCATTTTGTACGGTGACGGATCCACATCAGTATGGGTCACGCGTGGGGTCGCCTCCGATAATCTCTTGGTCAGGAGATCCTCGACCAGGGCCTTCATTTCTTCTGCTGTCAACTTCTCATAGATGGAATCCATGACTTCTGCAACTGCAATCAGTGAGGTGTTGTTGTTTCCGGAGTCGTCTTCTTTGGAGTCGTCTTCGTCTTAGTCAGCTACCGGGGGGAAACAACAAAACGAGATCCCTCACTGATATGTCGTAGTTTATACGACCAACTAGAACCGCGTCATGATAACGCGTTCGGACGGCTCAAGGATAACCAACGTAGTTGTGCCTCCTTGCATGAGACAAACCAGAGGTATACCAGCCGTGCAGAAACGATTGTAAAGACAACGTTTCTGAGATACGAAGATCTAAAGAGATTTCGTATTCGTAGCAGAGCTTCTAAAAAGAAGGTACTAATTCTCGAAGGCAACTACAGAGATCTTCTAAAGAGAAGGAACTCTGATTCTCGAGGCAACTACAGAGATCTTCTAAAGAGAAGAAATCTGTTTTTTTTTTTTTTTTTTGGAAACAACAAAAGAAAACCCTAAAAAGGGTGCTGTAGCAGCAGTAAAGGGGCGGGGGGGCGGGGGGGGGGGGGGGGGCGGCGCTGGAGGGGGGGAAGGGGGCCGGCGGGTCAGCGGGGGGGGGAGGGGGGGGGGGGGCGCGGGTCAGTGGGTGGGGGGAAAGGGGGGTCGGGGGGGGGGGGGGGGGGGGGGGCTGCTCCGGGAGGGGGCTAAATTTTTTTTTTTTTTTTTTTTTTTTTTTTGTGTGGAGAGAGAGAGAGAGAGAGTTATGGCTTTGATACCATGTAGAAAATAATAGTTGGGATAAATTTTATTGATGGACTACTTCACTACTTATAGGGAGTCTAGCTCCTCTACATACTACAAATTCCGATGTGGGACTAAAAGTCCCTTATTGATTCTCAACAGAGAGAGAGAGCTGCTGCCGCCATTGCAAGTCCATCCGAGGAGTCAGAACAGAGGTGACTTCTAGCGTTCCACAAGTTCTTCAAACTTGCTGGTTCCTGGAAGCAGATCGTGTGGGGCGAATCTTGCTTTGAGCAACGGTGTTTTGACACCCCAGTATTGTTCTTCTTCTCATCTCTCTCTAGATTTTTGTAACTCGTTCTGTCCCAATTGCAACACGTTTGCAAGGAAGAACGAGAGATCTTCTCTTCTCTATTTTCCTCCTCCATATTGTAATCGGGTTATTTGGTATTTGTATCATCGTAGATCTTTGTTGTATCTGTTTTACCATCTTTGATCAAGCCCCGGGACTAACAACTTCAAAGATTGGGAAGAAGATAGACTGCAGGTGAGTTTATATGATGGACATTGGACAAGGTTCCATTAGTAGAGTGTGGCAAATTGGCAACCAGTGTGACCAAATGTCAAGTCTAGAAGAATCCCTAATAATTAACAAGTGACACATGGGTTGTTACTTATAATGGTGCTACCAGTATCACAATGTCCTGATACACGTGCCTTTCCATTTTCCTCAAAACTTTTTTTTAAATGGAAAATCTTAGCAATCTGTTAGTTTGTAGATACAACAGCATAATAAAGCCTTCAACCCAATTATTTCGGTTGGCAATTTATATCCTTTATCTTCAACCAATTTCGTGAAGATTACACACACACACACACACTATCTTCCATGTCAAGAATCTCCATTTGGCCCAAAGATGTAAATATACACTACAAGAAAAAACCCCTTTTACAATGTTGCAAAAACGTTGTAAAAGGTCTATTACAACGTTTAATAGAAGGTTGTTATATCCAGGGTTGTAAAAGGGGGGTTATCTTTCATAATGTTTGTATGAACGTTGTAAAAATGTTGTAGAAATTCTTCCCACAACAATTTATAAACATTATTGAAATTTATAAAATCTGACCAAAAACTTTCTACGACATTCGGCAAGTATTGTAAAATTACTTTTTAAAACGTATTACAAGTGTTGTAAATATAATTTTAACAACATTTTGTAAGTGTTGTAAAAATAACATCTACCATAGTCAATAAATATTGTACATAAATTTTTTATAATAGTCTAGAAACATTGTAAAAAGAGTTCATACAACTTTTAACAAATGTTGTATATTTTATTCAATCATGTTTGCCAAAAGTTGTAATATATACTTGTATATTGTAATTATAATATCAATACTGATTTAGAAGTATTGTAAATAAATTTTACAATGTTTAGAAAAGTTGTTGTAATGTTATCTTACAACAGTTTTGAAATGTTGTTGATTATGTTTCCATTTTAAAAAAAAATATACAATTTATAAATAAAAATATATTGATTACAATTATACTAATACAAATACAAATACATTACATTATTCTAATTTTTACTCGGCTCATAAACAATCAGTTCAGACAATAATGAGCAAAAGGAACAAAATAACAATAACTTGAACACAATACACATTACAAAAGCAACATTTTTAGAAGGCTAAATAAATGTTCTCAACATCTATATACTTGTAAAACTCCACAGATGACAAACAATAGGGGATACTTAATTAACTTGCAGTTCAAACATCCGATTTACTCAACACCCTTTCAAATATAATGTCAACCTTCTAACTGTAGTTTGATTTTGATTTTATCAGTGATACAATCAGAGTATGATGATAGGGATCAAGAATATTCCTAAACTAACATTTTTTATACAACCTTTTGCATTCCTCTAAAAATTTTAGCTAAGGTTATCACCACTAGCACCAAGGTCTGCCTTCGACCATGACACCAAGGCTAGATCAAGACTGAGTGGGTTGCAATGGCTGTCCTGGAGAGTGATCAGCATCTTCCATTCCACCTGTTAAAATTTGAAAAAGGAAATCTCATAAAGATATAACAAAATGTGTTACTTCGTAATCCTACTCATATCTACTTTTAAAAAATAGATGATAGAAAAAATATTGAATAAGAAAATAACTATACTTCTTAATGTAACAAAATTTACCACAATGTCAAAGAAATCATACCACAGTCGTAAGGACTATTTTTCGCCCAACAAATGCGAGCATCAGACATTTCAGGGGGGAAGTGTTGCAGCAACAGAGAAATAGCAATATGCTTGTTTCTGACAAGAATATGTTAATTGAATAGAGTTTATATTACCTCCTTATTGTTTAGAGTACTTGTCAAGTAGATCAAGGTGGTAGAATATGTAGAAGAAGAAGTTGAATGACCATCTGCAAGACCAGATGTAATATTATAACTGCCTACTCCAGCAAGAAATCAGACTCAGTTAATAGAATTTACATGGCTCCACTTTCAAGACAAGGGTTCCCACCAAAATTTGGGTTGTAGTTGTAAATTTCACATTCTCCAAGCTTTACAATCTGCATAAAGACAACATACTAATGAGCAACAACATTTGGTTTCTGAAGACATGACGGTTGTTTGAGATGTTAACCTCATCAATGACCTTTGACATGCTTTCTAGAAGGGAGCTAAATCCGTTTGCCATAGCCCATTCATGGAACTGCATGAGTTAGTAGTGCAACATTGTTAACTAAAACTAATTGGCTCAGATTGAAGACACGGAACGAAAAGAAAAAAAATTAGTTAAGGTGTCAACCAACATCTTAATTGTCAAAATCGGTGTCCTAGTGGAACGAGGCTCCCAATGCAGGTGCAAGGGTCAAGATTACTCAACTTTACCACCCACCAAATACTGTGTTAGCTTATAACCAAGTCTTTTTCTGCTGCTTAATACCATGTCAACATCCATCATATTCAAAATTAAACATAAGTTTATTATTCTTTTTTTTCAAGTTGTAAGCTATTTGCAAATTAGTAGAGATCATCAAATGAAGATGGATATCCTGCCCTGCTAGGCTGATCATAAGCATCAGATCTCTCCCAGTAGCGCCCCCAACCCCACCCATCTCGTACCTTGCAGGCCCACCACCTCCATATTATTCGCTCAACATTCAAACTTCAAAAGCTTGCTTATTATGTCAAGTACATGTACTAAGGTGACCAATTGCCACGCTAATTCTTCTGAAGTCCAATTTTGTCCAAAAGCTCATCCTTATATAATACTTGGATTAAGTATCAACCTCGGCAGTTTGGCACTTATGCTTATCAAAAAGTAGAACAGCAGTATATGAAAGCACCCCCACCCCCATAAATAAAAGAAAAAGAAGATGGTCCAAGGACTCAAAAAGAGAAGAAGAAAAACTGGTGTTACCAAGCAGCTTCTGCAGCAGAGGAACCATATAGTTTACATGCTTCCTTAATCTTGACCTTCTAGCAGATTCTTTGTTAGATTGTTTCCTCTTTTCACGCTTTATTTCTTTGTCTTCCTGGTGGAAACATTCCATTAGAAAAAGGACAAAAATTAGAATCTCACTTGGAATATGCATTCAGATGTTACAGATGACTGTGCATGATATGTCTTCATACCTACACAACTATTATAGAATAGCAATGTTAAAAAAGATAAAATTTGATAGCTAGATATGTAAAGAAATATTCACATCAGAGAAGTAATACCTGACATTGGAGTATCTTTAGAACTTCTTTTCCTTCGTGTTTCCTTCCCCTAACAATAGGCATGCATGATTATGTAAAAATGACGTTGTATGAACATTACTTCTATGGATATCTTACAATGTCATTTTCTTCCTTCTTAATTTAGAAGAAAATGTGAAGTATAATCATGGATAAACATAATAAGAAGGATATTATAAAAACGACGACTATAATATTATTATTTTTAACATCAGCTAGTAGAAAACTCTGGAAGAAGAAGAAAATTTTAAAGAGCCAATTGGGTATCTAGACTGGGACAGGAGATTATATAAACAATGATTTTACTTCCCCTGTTAAGTAGCGACCTTATATGAAGTAGCATATGAATAATTGCATATTCTCAACGCAACAAACTTCCAACAATAAGATATACGAAAAACAGACAAAAAAATAAACATACATGTAGTGAACACAGACACACCTGCAGTTTCTTCCCAATATCTCTTCACGACTGTATTATGTCAGCTCCAGAAAGCTATCTAATGCAAATATCTAGAGAACACTACAATTATCAGCACTTGACATAGTTTGCTTTCAAGGCTGTTTAGGTGGGAGAAAAATATGGAGTCATATCTTACAATAGGATTGTCGGGTAATCTTGGATCAGTGATGACAAAATTCTTTTTAATACGCTCGAGCGTTGTAGCAAGATCAATACCCTTCCTAATTTCTTTTTTCCTTACCTGATCAACAAATCTCTCAGATCTTTCATCATAAGATTCCACTAATGGATCTAGTTGCATACCAACTTCCACTTCCTGATTATGCTTAGACGAAGTTGGTTGGCCCATGCCAATAAGCCTGTAGTGAGAGAGAGAATAGAAAATGGTACAATAATAAGAACAATTGCCCTAGAATACATGTTCTTCTTTCATTTACTCTTATTGTATATTGAAGAAGTGCATGTATATATACAGAAATATATAATCAGCAAAGGTAGAAATTTGACCTAACTTTTTCATATGCATGAAATGCATATTTTGGGAACAATAAAGGGCCTTAACTTTGACTCTATTTGAACATTATAACAGTATTCATTCAGAAAATCTACAACTGCAAGCATCCATAGCAAAAAAGTGGGCTACTGAAGCAGTTGCAAATAAGTTTATTAATGTCTACTAGTATCAGCAGCAACAAGTCTTCATTTGACAACACTGAAAAAAGATTATGTTGTTTCCTGGCGTATGCACATTCTTAACAATAGCAATACTAGCAAGAATGATATTAGAAGCACCACAACAGAAACAAAATCATAAATGAATGGACCTACCCCATGAAGGAACGGAGGCCCGATTTTTTTGGTTTCTTTTCCTTCTCCCTCCGCTTTTATCCGGGCTTTGGACCGGCAATGTAAAATTTACATTGGCAGAGTTAATTCACACATCTCTTACAAATCTGCGCCAAAAACCTCCAACTCCTTGTCCTTGTTCTTCCTATGTATCCTGGTACTTTTCTTGAGGTCCATTAGTAACCCTATCGAAGAATTCCGCAGATGCCTAATAGAAACACGAGAAGTACCCGTCTGAGGCTCTTTTTTCCTTGCTTCGTTCTTTCTATCAGTACCACGTGGACCATTTTGGTGCACCTCTACCTTCTCTTCAAAGAGAGACGAACTAAAGGATGTATCATATGAGACGAAAGATGCTGTTGTGATCCTGACAGCCCCATCTTGATGAGGTGGGGGAAACTTTTCACTCTGGGTAGTTACGTTCATACGGGCCATCATCCATCGCTGGGGAATAAGAGGGCATTATATTAAAGCAAAAGTAACAGACATAATTTTGCGACTTAAATCTTAGAATTGGAATATCTATGTTCTTCTTTCTCTTGAATCATTTATATGATGTAGTCTGTTAGGTTTCTTCATCTGTTTCTTTATGGCGGTGGACTATTTTCGGTTTGAATACGTACATTCAAGTTAACTTGCAGCTCGGCATTTGCCTCGGGTGCAGGCACCGCTTTGCTAAGATGGTCGTGCACTCGAGCTTTCCTTCTGCCTTGGGCTTTTCCTTTCGCATCGTTCCTTCTTTGCCTGTGGAATAGGACAATTGAACTTTGTCATCAGATTAGAGATATTGTATCGACTTATATAGAGAGAACAAACAACCCACCTTCGAGCCTTCTCGTCCCTCAATATCGCATCCAGTTCTTTGCTTGGAGGATAATACGGTAGCGTCGACGGTTCACATGCATATGGCTCTGTACTGAAGAACTGCACCATGAGATGAAACCAATTGTACATGAAGATGCATTGATCCGTATAAAGTTTATGATTATTAAATCAACAAGTGTTGATACTTGGAGTACTCACTTCACTATTTAGAGCAGCAGTAGCCGTGCCTCGTTCAGCTGGATCGACTGCGAGCAATGTTTCTATGAGCAATAGTGCAGAAGGTGAGAAATCCTTGAAAGTTTCTGCTGCACAGTGCTTGTATGCTTGGTTCAGCTTGAACATGGTTGCATGTCGCAACTTGGCCTTCTTCCAGTATTTCTCTCCAGGAGATCTACACAACTTAAAGATCTTGTGCAATTGTTCCACCTGATGTGCAAATGCAAATGCAGTTTAGTCATTATAGTACGTTACACAATATGTGTATCATGGACAATTAGCTCAGTACATTTTGATAACTATGATCACATATATCTTTTTTTTGAAATATTTCTTGATTGTAATACTAGAATTAGAACAAATTTTATTGGAATGTTTAGACTAGCTATTCCATGGCAAAATTGACAAGGATTCAGATACCTCTGTTCTTCCTGGAAGTATAGGTTTCCCTGAAAGCAACTCCCCTAAAATGCAACCAGCACTCCAGAGGTCAACACCAATACCATAGTAAGTGGCACCTAGAAGGAGTTCGGGAGGACGATACCACAACGTGACGACTCTGCTAGTCATCGACTGCTTGTGGTCGGGGTTAAAAGTAGAAGCCAGCCCAAAATCAACAATTTTAAGAATCCCTTCATTGTCTAGAAGCAGATCAGAACCCTTGATATCACAATGCAGGACTCCTCGGTTATGGCAATGTTTGAGCCCAGAGAGTAATTGTTTCATGTAGCATTTTACCTGTCAGATATAAGACGAAAAGTCCCAGAATAAGCATTTAAACAATGAGCATTACTTTTCTTCGAACTACTCCACCTTAATCATGCATGCGCGCAGGCCAGGTGAGATGTATGCAGACCAAAGGTTTTGTATGGTCCATGTGTCAGTGAAACAGGCCCAGGTGATTGAGGAAACAAATTCTCTTGAACAAATTAGATTACCTTACTTTGTACCAGAACTATAAGAATTGAAATCAGTCAAATTAAAACCTTGAAAACACCAGCAGCCACGTATCAGACACACCATTGTCCACGAGTACTCCAAAATACTCTAGGACACATCAAAATAAAAATAAATGTCGTGTCTGTGTCACCGTGCCCTTCCATGTCGTGTCGTATCCGTATCCATTCAACAAAGCTAGCAACAAAACAATGCTGGCAAGACTATAGTGATTATGGCGTTCACAAACAATGACGTTGGAGATGTCTCTGTCATCCAAAGAAGAAAATTATTACATTGAATTTTCATAGTGATCTACAAGTTTGCATCTGTTTGCACTCAATCTCAATGAGCTCATTATCCGGCAGTTGTAATCAAAGACTTTGTGCTAGAGTTTCGCATAGTGGACTATAATACGCAACAAAATAATAGGTCCACTATGAAAATTGATGACAGATATTTCGACATGTATCTCTTTAATTCCACTGGAAACAAATATAAAATTACAGTTACAGACTAATCTATACATTTGAAGTGCTACCAAACAGCATTGATCATCGCATCACCTAAGTCAAGCTAATAATTGAGAAGTAATCCTTTGTATACTTGAACAAGTCTCTCTATTCATTCGCAAACTCTAAGACAAAACGAAACACTACTATGATGTTAGAACTAAAAAAACAAAACAATTCCTAATGCTGATAAGAACATATATCTGTTGCCAGATCATCAAAAACAGATATCCTTTGTGTACTCTGATCTCCTCATATTCATAGTTAGATGAGAAGATGTTGGTATTGGCCGATTGCAACTAATAGCAAAGAAATCATTAACCACTAAAAACAATAATTCTATAATAGATTTAAAATGCAAAAAAAATTCATGATCGAGCAGAAGCAAAACTCGCCGAAAAAAATTAAAAAAACTAAAAAAATACAAAAAAAGGGTTAGGGTTCTCAAATGTATCGGTTCCGCGGGTGGGATCTCCTCCCTGGAGAGAAGGACTTGATAAGCAGCTGTAAGACAAAACAAAATATTAGAGGAGAAAATAATCGGAAGAGAGGAGGGAATTAAAAATAGAGAAGAAGAAGAAGAAACGGTCCGCTGACCTAGATAACCGAGAAGGAGGAGAGGAGGAGAGGAGCCCTTTGGCGCCGAGAAGGAGAGGAGGAGAGCTGAAGTAGACCGAGAGGAGCCCTTTGGCGCCGAGAAGGAGAGGAGGAGAGCTGAAGTAGACCGAGAATGAGGAGAGGGGAAATTTTAGAGGGGGGAGGAAATATTTTAGAGGGGAAAAGAAGGGGGAGTTCGTTCCTTAAGGGCTGTTTGGTTCAATGTAACTCAGTTGGATTTCCTTGTTTTTTGTGAAACTAGCTGAAGTTGAAGAAGTTCATGTGTTTGGTTGTGTTATATGAAAGTGTAACTTTTGGATGACAAGACTCAGCTGCAGTTCTTGTCTCCCGTTTTTTTTATCACTTTTGACATCCGAGTAAAAAAGGAGGAAACTCCTGGGAAGTGAGAGGGGTGAAACTGCTAGGAAGGAGGGGAGCTGCAGTCACCCCAACCGACGCTCCAAAAAGTAGCCGGTCACCCCAACCGACTCTCCGAGGAAGATGCCACCGTCGCTCTCCTCCGTCCGGTTCCTCGGAAGCAGTGCTCACTGCGGTGATCAAAGCCCGAAGCGACTGCGATAGGAGACTGTGGCGGCGGGCGCCGGAAAAAACGGCAACGGCGGAGCGCGGCGTGGGAGATAGCTCCAGTCCAGAGGCTCCGACCCAATCTGAATGCGGCTCCGGCCGACCAGACGAAGGCGACACTGGACTGGAGCAGAAGTCGATGATGCACAATGCCGGGTCGGATCCACTCGGAGGAAGTGTTGGGACATGGACACGAGTTTGAGAGAAGCTTAAGAAAATTATTAAGAAGGAAGAGAAGCTTAAGAAAATGAAGAAGAAGAAGAAGAAAAAAAAAAGGAATATAGAGAAAACGAGTGAGAAAGAGTGAGGGAAAAAAAATATATAAGCAGAATCCAGAATGGATTCGGATGGAAGAAAGGAACTGTGACAGAGAGGAAGGGCATTCAAAAAGAAAAAAAAGAGAGAGATAATAATAATAACAATAATAATAATAATAATAATTATTATTATTATTATTATTATTATTATTATTATTATTATGGTAATTAATTTAATTATTTGTTATCATATTTAATTCCAAAATCCACTTTCAGGAAAATTACATTCATAAATTATATGACAATTAAAATAATCAATAATTATTAATTATTTCCTAAACAATCAATAATTATTTGATAGAATTAATATTGTAACATCTCTAACCAACAAACTAATTAACTTTTACTGTTATGTTTTCTGTGGAGTAAATTAATTATTGTAAAAATATTATCATATTTGTTAGGGATATTTTAGCAAATAAATATTTTGTAACGTTGTCAATTATTTGTGTGGAAGATGAAAATATATTTACCAATTCAACGAAAATTAGTTGGAAAAAAAAAAATTGGGGTAACTATACCTGCGTTTAATATATCTCCAACCAACATCCACTTTCAACAACCATCCAAACAACGGAACTCTTTTTTTTTCCACTTTCAACAACCATCCAAACAACGAAACTCCTTATTCCTCCACTTTCATATTTTTCAATTCCATCAACCAAACAACTTTTGGAAACTCAAAATTTATGCGTACGCATCGCGTGCGCAAGTTTCGTTTTTCCACTTTCGCACTTTCATACACTTTCGTGCAACCAAACAGGCCCTTAGTTGGAGTAGGAGAAGTTTAAGAAGGGGAAAATATTTTAGAAGGGAGAGGGAGGGAAATATTTGGAGAGAAAAAAGTGGCGCACAAAAGGGAAAAAAATTGTACCTACTTTTTATTTCTGACCAAGTCCAGCAAATATTTATAGTTATTAAATTATTATTATCTTATTAAATTTATTTAGTATAAAAATATTTTATTATTAGTTACGGGGAAAAGGAGTCCCAAATATCTATCACAAAACAACTAAAATATTTAGTGCATTTTTTATTTAATGATAAAAAATTAGAAATAATTTCTCGTAAATTTGGAATCACTATAAACCCTAAATAAAATAAAGAAATGAAGGCATGAGTAACCTATAATCGAAACATAGCAAAGAAAAAGAAGAAAACGTGTGAGAGAGAATACAGACTAGTGTTTCTAGATTCAAATTCGAATTCGAATTGGTACATAAATGATCGTTCTCTATATTAAATATGACTTAGAACGGTTCAAAAATGAGTTGTCCAAATCGTATTTATATTTTACTTATTAATATATAAAAAATTTAAAAATAACTATTGTATATGTTTTCTTCCTACGTAGTTGTTGGAATTTTTTTAAATAACATGAAAATATAAAAATATATTCAACATTAAAATTATATTTAAACTAACTACATGATATTATCTAATTAAACACATACCAAAGATTCAAACAATATATTTATAATAAATCATAACTAAATTATATTTAAATTATATTTAGAATAGTATAATACAATTTAATCTTTATATATTTTTAAAATAATATCATAGATTGTTTTTATACGTGCAACGCACGTAAACTAGACCAGTTTTATAGTAAATAGTCCTTTTTATACTCTAGGTAAGTTATTGTTTTGCTAGACAAAAAGAGGATATCTGACAAAATTACAGTATGATCTTTTTCCTGCCTTTCAACTCTTACTGGAATTTATACAGGATATCGCATGAAGAACAACGATAGCCTTTACTAACATAATGTACAATTGTACATGTATGTGTAGTCATATGTTTTGGTTGCTTCAACACCAACTATCATCAATAGGTTTTAATTGTATCAGAGGGGAAGATGCTGTCGAATAATTCTTATGATAATAATTAAAAAAAATTGTAACTTGTTCTATTGTTCAATTAAATCCAAGTGGACATAGAGAGAGAGAGAGAGAGAGAGGATATTGACAATGACGGAAGAAAAAAAAGGGGATTGGCAACGAAAGAAGGGTATAAGGAGATTTGGAGCATCATAATGTTAGATCAACAATAGAAGGGGACAAGTTTTAATTTTGACAGCGACTGCACCAATTTTTTTCTTCATTCTGACTAACTGATTTGTCTTTTGGTAATATAGTATATGACATTTAGGGGGTGTTTGGTACGCAGTATATTTTTTATTCCTGTAAAAAATTAGGGTGGCCATTTATTACCACGTTTGTTTGGACTATAAAAAATTTATTTTCGGAAATTAGAAATACCCGGATAAATAGATTACCTATAAAACATGGGAATCCTATCCCTTAAGAATTAGAAATACTCGGGTAAATAATTTTCGTCTCTTTTTTGTCATTTTTACTGATTTTTATCGTTTTAGTCGTTTTTAGTATTTTCGACGTTTTTTTGTCGTTTTTTGGTTATTTTTGTCATTTTTGGTCTTTTTATCCTTTTTTTAGTAGTTTTTTTTGTCGTTTTTTAGTCATTTTTTCTTTTTTGTCTGCCATTTGTCGTTTTTGGTAGTCTTTTTTTATTTTTGTCATTTTTGGTCATTTTATCGTTTTTTGTTGTTTTCTTTTATTTTTGTTGATTTTTGTCGCTTTTTGATTTTTTTCTTTTTTTATCGTTTTTTTTTTTTAGGTTTTTTTTCTTTTTTCCATTTTGTCGTTTTCGTATTTTTTTCGTCCTTTTTTTTGTCTTTTTGTATTTTGGTCATTTTTTCTTTTTTGATTTTTTTTTGTTGTCATTTTTTACTTTTTTCTTCCTTCTTTGACTTTGTTTGCTTTTGGGTTATTTTCTCCATTTTTTTTTCAGGAATATTTATATAGACCCAAACATGGGAATGTAATTTTCTAGGGAATGTAATTAGTTGGAATTTGATTTCCGAAAATATAGAATTTTCGGCTATATAGTATTCCGCATACCAAATGCCCCCCTTAGATATTCTAAATTTTTTGGCCTGAGGTACCTGCCTTATGGGCCTCATATCAAGTCCGGCTATGGTAACTATCACATTTCAAATTTCTGAGTTTTTTTCAAACAAATTCATAATATTATTTAGTTGCTGCACATATAAGATCTTAAAGAGAACCCAAAAAAGGAATTGAGCAAACTAATAGGTCTGAAATCTCCAATCCTTATATACACTTAAAGGGGAGTAAGATATTTGCATAGTAAGTTATATATATGCCAATACCAAAACATAATTCTTGAACCAACATGAGAAAATCAAGATTGAGACCAACAAAAACTATATAGAAACATTAAAAAATTATCAAAGATAATTGAACAAAAAAGACTAACAATCGGGTGTAAAAGCAAAGTAAGTTGTAAAAACATGTAAATAAAGAAAACTTATTTATCTCGATGATTACGCTTTAAATCTAATATTTGTTAGATATTTTTAATAATTCATTAATTGAATATATGTCACACCCTAAGCTAAAGCAACATTTTAAATAGAAAAATAGAGGTGGAGGGGTGTTGATTTTTACAAGAAAGAATATTATAACAAGCAAAAAGCAGGGGAAGGGATTGATGCAAGAAGTTGATACATTAGGTATGTCTTTCGAATCCGTGGAAGGGATGGGTTTAGCATGTGACACATCCATTTAACCATGAACTGCTACCAAGTGAGGTGTTGACCTAATAAGACCAACATTTCGAATAATATCATCCTAGAAATATTTTAAAGATATATTTACGACGTTGTCTAAATATTGCAAAACACACATATTTTACAACATTTTATAAACGTTGTTAAATATAACCCTTTTATAATGTTTCATAAACATTGCGAAGTAATATTACATATACAACGTTTACATAAAGTGGTGAAATAAAATTAATTTTATAACAACAAACAAACATTGTGCTATATAAATAATGTACAACTGTTGCTAAACGTTGTTGAACATGACATTTTTACAATATTTTAAATACATTGTCAAAATTAGTAACTTGGACAACATTAAACAATCGTTGTCAAAACTAATAAATATTACAATGTTAATAAAACGTTGTTAAAAATAATAATACACAACTTTTGTGAATGATCATTGTAGAAGCCTTAACGTTTGAATGTAAAACGTTGTTTGCACACGTATTTTATAACGTTTTTACAATAAAGGTTGTAGAAGACCCCCATTTTTTACAACATTTTTAGGCAGCGTTGTAGATGGAACGTTGTAAAAGGGGATTTTCCTTGTAGTGATATGTTTTATACTAAGAGGGTCAAAAGCCAACTATTTGCAAGGTCAGGCACAAGTCGAGCAACAATAAAAGATGTGTCAAATCAAAATTACATAAATCTACCACAGACATCTTTGAACTTTAAGAAAAGAGCAACTTAATTCAGATGTATCCTGTTTCAATGTGCAATGCAGGTTGACTTGAATAAAATATCTAGGGGGAAGCCTTGGGCTGTAGCATGTTAGTCATCTGTTAGTTAGACAATAAAAATTTATGGATCTTTATTAGATATAAAAACACCAGGGGAAATGTGCAGATCTATGTCCAACTAATGCACGTAGATCCTCCAAACTCCAAAGCTCAAACTAGTAGTAGCTACTGGTTGGTATTACTATAGCAGATAATAGATTATGACCAAGTAATCCGTAAAGTTCCTACAAAGGTCAAATAAGAACTTTAATGTACTACATGCAACAGTAATACCACCCAATAGCTTCTAGGTTCTTTCTCGACGCATATCTTTCTTTCCAACTTACCCACAGAACACAAGCAATCTATTTGAACCCAAACATATACACATATAGATACAGTGAGTTTAGTTAATTACAACAACTAACAAGAGCCTAAATAAAAGGAAGACAAGGTCTTACTCGTAGGGTGTAGCGGGACTCAAATAAAACAACACAAAACATGAGATAAAATTCTTTATAAAATGAATGTAACACTGAACATGGAATTTGGCACCAACTGATAGAGGACTGACATCAGGTAGCAATCAGTTATAAGTTATGTTCCACTGTTTTAAAAGGCGTCCGCCTCTTCATTTAGGCATTTTGGATGCTCTGACGCCTAGGCAATTAGTATTTAGGTAGTGAGGTCCTGAGGCGGCAGCATTGGCACAAGAGGCAACCACCTATGGCCGCCTCGACCTGCCTTGAGGCCCTTGACTTAGACTCGGCCTAGGCCAAGTTATTTTTGAATTTGGAATTTAGCCCACGCCTAATAACCTATAGTTACTGACATTATTAATGTAGATAATGGATAATAGGAAAGGAACAATAGCCTTTCCCCTCCTAATTCCCTTCTCTTTTGTGTCTGTCATAACCCACTAAGTCGCCTCTCCATCTTTGACTCCAACGTTCAGTGTCAGGCGCCATCGTGCTCTCTCTCTCCCAAGGATCTCGATATTTGAGATTTAATTTTGATACAACGATTGTTGATCTCATTTTTTTGACAATTTTTTGTTCTCTTTCTATGTGATGATTGCCTCATCTTCTCTCACATGTAGAATTTTCCAATCAATTCCCCTTCTTGTTTTTTATTTTTAAAAATTGTAATGTATTTAGTACTGATATAAGGTTAGATAGATCCATACTAGTATTTATTTGTTTTTTAATTGTTAACTTCATCTACAAGTACGGATTTTGTTAGCGTCATAGAGGACATGGCCCTTAAAAGAGCCGACCGGAAGAAGAGGATTCAAATAGCCAATCCTCAAAAAATTGAGATAAAGGCTTTGTTGTTGTTGCTGATACTTTAATCTACAACTATATGTATATACCAAACGGATTTGCATAGGATTAGAGCCCCAAGCCACAACACAGTCTCAGTCATAAACAACTTGTCTTAACTTACCCAGTAGACACCCCTATTTTAGTCTTGCGGGCCCCGCCTAGGTCTTTTAGTCTCCAGCACCTCACGCAGCCTTAAAAGGCTTCTTGTGTTCTATGGCAGACAACATTGTTATGGGTAAAAGCTTGAATGATGGTGATGCTTATTACGTTTCATTTCACTTTACATATAACAGATACAGTGAGTGATGAAAGATATACTTGTTGAAGAGTTGGCAGTAGCAAAAGGAGTAGGCAGGTCAACAGAAATAAAATATTCCCAAATTATAGTCTAATCATATAACGTTCAGAACTTTGTAATACATTATCAGCAATAACTTGTAGCTATTCACTTGCCTCAGCATATGCCAAATGATAAGGAGAAACGAGCGGCTGACATAATATTAGTTCTTCGTAACAAAATGCTGCTTGCTTATACCTGAATGAGTAAGAAACAATTGGTCAGTGTGAAAGTAAAAGCATAATATATAATCATGATACATCTCCAACCAGAATGTCAGTGTGCATGGTTGTGTACTCATAACACTGCTCAAAGTAAGAAAACATTCTTAAAACACACTCCACTTAATTCAGTTTACATATTAGTTCATATTTGCAATAATTGGATGAACATTCAGTTGATATTTATAACTTCATTTACAGCAATATCTATTATGCACAACTTGACATAAAATTTTCAAGCAAACCCATACAGAAAATGTGCTTTTTCTTATTACACACCCTATAGAGCAGCAATGGTCTTCTCACATTTTGCATCATTTTTGTACATAAAGGATCCTTCATGTTACAGATAGATCTAACTATCGAACAAATACATGGCCTGCACACAGAAATAAGATCGAACAATCGCAAACATGAGATTTAAGGTTGAAAACCTAAACAGGAGAAACCCACCGACATAGCAAAGAGAATTCACTATTGTGGAGAAGCCTGTGATACACCCCAAGTTACATAGAATACGGAAACAATGATTCATAATCCTAATAGCCGAACGACATAGAAATAAGCTGCATACATACGAAGTATACTCCAATATATGGACATCTCGTATGTATACATAAGCTCTAAAATGCAGTAAACCAATAGTAATCTAATCACATCCACAAAATGAAAGAATAAAAGATATCATATAATCAACTACGAAATATTTTTGTACAATATGTTGGGTGGAGACAAATACACTACCAACAAGTAAGGGAAGAAATACATGAAAAAATGAAATGAGTTTGGCGAGCGAAGCGAAGACGATCTAAGTGCAATCATCCTCGAAGAAATAGAGATGATTACGGCCACCGCTCGAATACCTGTGAATGATAATAGCACACACTTGGAGAGATAACCAGGTCCTCAGAGGGACGTAACAAGATACATGAAGAACATGCCATATAAATACTGGATATAAAATATGTTACAAACCACCAATAAAATAACATAGTCCCAATCGTAACAAGATCCAATATCTCATCATCGAAACAGTGGACTACCTCTACAACCAAACAAGGACAAGGGGTAGAACACTATTCCGCGATACAACATTGTCCCAAGCTACTAATGGAACGGGGGTGACATGACATTGACTAGGGTTTACCTAACCGTACTAAAGTGAACATGCAGTTGAGAAACAATCCTTTCGACGCATGAGCCCTGGCTGTAAATGGGATTGGCATAGTCCCCATATAGGGCACCAGGGGCCTACGTCCGTAACGTCCGAAGATCGTTAGAGGGCATCATGTGCAAGGGGGTACGTCCATAACACTCTGGGAAACGTCGGAGGGCACCTGGAGCCTGCGTCTCCGGAGGAGCGCACAGTTAATCAGAGAAGTGCAAAGAAGCCCACACGCCAGGTATTGCTCTCCCCACCCAATGTACCTATCAAGTCGCATCCGCGATCATGTAACTCTACTAACTGCTAAGTCTCCTAACATGCCTCTATCAGCAGTTAGACCTAACGCATGCGCACGGGTGATCAGCCAACACGCAAGGACCTCTACATGCTACTCATCTCACACATACTCGTGGTACAACCGTGTCGAGGTATATGCGATACACTATAAACGGTAGTCCCTTAACTCTAAGTCCATATGCAATCAAAGGATAATAAATAAAGTAAGCTAATATCACTGAGCAGGCAGTAAATCGGGAACTGTAATAATGGTACAGCTAGAAGAACTGGAAATAAATGAACAGTGATACACAATAAATAAAACGCAGACTAATTATAAACAGTAAATTATAGCAAGGTATCTTGCCTGAGGTTTTGTGCAAAAATGCGACGTCCAATAGCTCGAACCGTCAGAATAGTGAAACGATGAAAGCCAAATCCCGCATACGTCCTAGGATGCTGAAATAAACACCACGAACGTGTTTGGAATAAAAGATATGTCTAGGAAACGTCTGTCCAAAAGTCCAATTCTGGAACAGGAGCAAAATCGTAATTTCGGGTCAAAAGGATATCCGCCGTTGGACCCATTTTGTACCGAAACGTATGCCAATATTTATGGTCTCGAAAGTCGTCAAACTACATGTCTGCGGGTCCGATTTGAGGAGACGAACTCAACAGTATGTCCAATTTTGGATTTCGATGAGCCGTACACAAAATCGTCCATTGGATCGGGTTGCGGGCCCGCCAAATAGACGTTCCAGTCGACCTTCTCAGAATCGGACCAAACTTGCGTACAGGACCAAAAAAACGATACGTCCTGTTGGCGCAAGTTTCGTGTCGATCCGACGAACGTGCATGAAGTTACAGCCAAGTTTGCAAAACATCGATACGGGGGTATCTCGACGGATACGCACTGATTTCGTCGTGTACGCACAACGAAATCGGGTTCCGTCAGTTTCCACACGTCGGCAAGATCCATACGCGCCTTTCGATGCGTATAGTGCACGACCACGTCGTCCGGTTTGTCGGAGCGCACGCCGTATCAGACAGATTTCTAAATTTTTTAAAACAGAATTGAAAATTTTTCGTGGAACTTTAACCAAGGGTAACTTTTTACTTACTGGATGAAAAGTGATTCCAAAAGGTGCGTTACTATCTCGTATATATTGTTTTTGATTGTCTTTAATTAGTTTGTCAAAATATTTAGTAGTTTGTCCGATACGGCGTGCGTCCCGACAAACCGGACGACGTGGTCGCGCACTATACGCATCGAAAGGCACGTATGGATCTTGCCGATGTGTGGGAACTGACGGAACCCGATTTCGTTGCGCGTGCGCGATGAAATCAGTGCGTATCCGTCGAGATACCCCCGTATCGACGTTTTGCAAACTTGGCCATAACTTCGTGCACATTCGTCGGATCGACACGAAACTTGCGCCAACAGGACCGTATTTTGGTCCGATTTTGAGAAGTTTGACTGGAACGCCTATTTGGCGGGCCCGCGACCCGATCCAACGGTCGATTTTGTGCACGGCCCATCAAAATCCAAAATTGGATATACTGTACAGGACACGTAGACATGTAGTTTGACGACTTTAGAGACCATAGATATTGGCATGCGTTTCGGTGCAAAACGGGTCCAACGGCGGACATCGTTTGATCCAAAATTACGATTTTGCCCCTGTTCCAGAATTGGACTTTTGGACAGGCGTTTTCTAGACATATCTTTTATTCCAAACACGTTCGTGGTGTTTATTTCAGCATCCGAGGACGTATGCGGGATTTGGCTTTCATCGCTTCACTATTCTGACGGTTCGAGCTATTGGACGTCGTCCTTTTGCACACAACCTCAGGCAAGATACCTTGCCATAATTTATTGTTTATAATTAGTCTGCATTTTATTTATTGTGCATCATTGTTCATTTATTTCCAGTTCTTCTAGCTGTACCATTATTACAGTTTCCGATTTACTGCCTGCTCAGTGATATTAGCTTACTTTATTTATTATCTTTTGATTGCATATAGACTTAGAGTTAAGGGACTACTGTTTGTAGTGTATCGCATATACCTCGACACGGTTGTACCATGAGTATGTGTGAGATAAGTAGCATATAGAGGTCCTTGCGTGTTGGCTGATCACCCGTGCGCATGCGTTAGATCTAACTGCTGATAGAGGCATGTTAGGAGACTTAGCAGTTAGTAGAGGTACATGATCGCGGATGCGACTTGATAGGTACATTGGGTGGGGAGAGCAATACCTGACGTGTGGACTTCTTTGTACTTCCCTGATTACCTGTGCGCTCCTCCGGAGACGCAGGCTCCAGGTGCCCTCTGACATTTCCCAGAGCGTTATGGACGTACCCCCTTCCACATGATGCCCTCTGACGATCTTCGGACGTTACGGACGTAGGCCCCTGGTGCCCTATATGGGGACTATGTCAATCTCATTTGCAGCCATGGCTCATGCGTCGAAAGGATTGTTTCTCAACTGCATGTTCACTTTAGTACGGTTAGGTAAATCGTAGTCAATGTCATGTCACCCCCGTTCCATTAGTAGCTTAGGACAATGTCGTATCGCAGAATAGTGTTCTACTCCTTGTCCTTGTTTGGTTGTAGAGGTAGTCCACTGTTTCGATGATGAGCTATTGGATCTTATTACGATTGGGAATATGTTATTTTATTGGTGGTTTGTGACATATTTTATATCCAGTATTTATATGGCATGTTCTTCCTGTATCTTGTTACGTCCCTCTGAGGACCTGGTTATTTCTCCAGGTGTGTGCTATTGTCATTCACAGGTATTCGAGCGGTGGCCGTGATCATCTCTATTTCTTCGAGGATGATTGCACTTGGATCGTCTTCGCTTCGCTCGCCAAACTTATTTTATTTTTTCATGTATTTCTTCCCTTACTTGTTGGTAGTAGATTTGTCTCCGCCCAACATATTGTACAAAAATATTTCATAGTTGATTATATGATATCTTTTATTCTTTCATTTTGTGGATGAGATTAGATTACTCTTGGTTTACTGTATTTTATAGCTTATGTATACATAGAGGTGTCCATATATTGGAGTATTCTTCGTATGTATGCAGCTGGCATGTCTACGTACTTAGTCCTAAATATTTTGGGACTGGGACGTCATATGTTTTTATGGTGGCCCATGCAGGTCGAGTTTGCCACTTCGGTTACGTTACTGTATCGATATGAGCCTGCATATAGGATGAGGATATAGGAATCTCATCCACAAGCTTGAATCTCCTCCCTTGATATCCAATTTCGAACCCTCGGTTGACTACCTTGATTTTCTTTAGCTTGATTCCTTTCCCACCGTGAAACGTATCTTTTCCCTTCGTACTTGATATAGAGGTTAGGAAGTTGAATCATACTAGTTATACATGTTATATTGCTCAATCACCCTAGTAGTTGACTCTTATAAGTTGGGTAGTATGCTTCGCGGCCGACCACCCCGTGTCCTTGTAACCCATTAATGAAGTATAACTGAGTGACACTGAATATAAGCTAGTGCAGAAAGATATGATTACCTAGAATATAGAGAGTTTGTAGCCCATACTCCATTGGTCAACCAATGCCTAATGCAAGTGACAATAGGACGACTGTATAAGCAGGAACACTGGACAAGACTTGGATTCTTGAAAAACCTTGAACAATTTATAACTGCTTTCATCATTATCTTCCGTACTTGTACTTTGAACCAAGGTTCAAAATATCGGTATCGGTATCGGTATCGGTATCGGACATTTTGTATGAGTATCGGTATCGGAAGTATCGGCGGTATCGAATCGGAGTATCGGATTTTTGGTATCGGCAGTATCGACAATATTAAATAATTATTAAAAAAATTAGAATTTTTTTAAACATATTTATGCATTATTTAATTATTTTTAACTTTTTTTATTATTATAATTGATTATTCGTACTAATTACTATGTCATTAATTGATTAAATAATTATTAAAAAATCAGAATTTTTTTAAACATATATCGAATTTTTGGTATTCGACAGTATCAGCAGTTTTTTTAAATATAGTCATCCTTTGTGATTGGTTTAACTGCGATATACAAGATTACAACTTTTCTTCATTTTCGTATTTTTAGTTTCAATTTGACTATGTCATTAATTGATTATTCGTACTAATTGAATCTTGTATTGTTTTATTACTCCAGGTTCAAATTTTGACGAATTAAGAAGCATAAAGGGAGGCACAAGAGATTAGAAGCAATGCAAATGGCTGGACGAGACAAAAGTCACAAGATCCATTATTATATAATTAATAATTATATTTGTTCAGACATTTTTAAAATTTATGTAAATAAAAAATTATTTATAATTTTATATCTAGAATTTTAGTTTTATGTATTGTTACAAATGGTTACAATATAATCCATGATCCAATTATTTTATTTCAAAATATACGAAAATAAAATTAGCTACATGATTTATTTTGAATTTAAAATTTTAACAAAAAACACTTGGCCAAAAAAATTCATTGGAACTCTGGCCTATCACTTTCTTTTTATTTCATGAATAAAAATCTTTTACAATAGGTATGAAATACATAAAGTGTACAAATAAAAGAATGAATACAAAAAATGAATACAAATGAATACAAATATATCACTAAAATGGTTAGTAATTATCGTAATCGTCCCGATATGGTTGTTGGTTATGAGGATAGTAGAGATTGATATATGTATCATTGAAAAAACTTGTCATGAGGCCATCAAATGTAGAATGTTGTTCTGCGGCTTCTGCCTCTGGAGTATTGTATGGATAATAACTTGTAAATGAACTATCATATGTGGTGTTGTAATTGTCCGAAGGAGTAGGCACATCATGATAGCTAGATCCTCCAGCATATACATTATCCATACGGTGCTCTCTAGGTTGATGATCACTTGACCAGTCTCCAGAGTATTCATGTGACTGCTCCAGGCACATCATGGAAAACGTTAATGCTTCACTCCTCAATACTGACTTTTGTAAGTTAAAAAAGTTTGATGGAGAGCATTATCAAGTCTGGAAGAGGAAGGTTTATCTCACTCTTCAACTCAGAGACGTTGATCACGTGCTTCTTGAAGAGGAACCTACCGTTCCAGATACTGGGTCTGCTGCTGCAATCACTGCGACTACTAAACTTCAGGCTAAGTGGAGAAGAGAAAATAGCATTTGCAGGCTGCTTATCCTGAATGCTATGGAGGATTCCCTAGCAGAATCCTACAGTAAGAAGACAATTGCCAGAGACATATGGAAATCTCTGGAAAAACTGTACGAAGAAGACAAGAACAGGAGCAAGATATTTGTGGTTGAAAAATATCACAAATGGCTCTTTGAGGACGAGAAGTCCATGTTGCCGCAGGTAAAAGAATTTCTGAAACTGCGACAAAAGTTGGAAGACGAAGCGATGTCCCTCCCCGACAAGTCTGTTGTTGGAGGGATTGTCTCAAAGCTCCCCACTGGGTGGAGTAAGTTCTATGCAAATATGCATAGGAAGAAGCTTGAGATCAGCCTTGAAGATCTCTTGCAGGAAATCTATGTTGAGGACCAGATGCGGGCTCAACTGAAGGTGGACGCACTGTCCAAGCAATTGGCTAACGCCAATTTGGTTCATACCAAGGAACCAAGGGGAAAGCAGGCGGCTTCCCACAACAAGAAGAAGGACCCTAACAATCTGAACGTGAAGGGGACTTCCTTCAAGCGAAAGAAGGCAAAGTCTCAGATGCCTTGTTTCAAGTGTGGCAAGAAGGGCCACTTCAAGAATGAATGCAAAGCAAAGACCAAGCAATCAGATCAAGGAGAGCCTAGTAAGGTATCTATGATCACTGACGTTGTTGCTATGATTGCGCAGGTTGATGCGGTAAGGACTGACTCTGACTGGTGGGTAGACACTGGAGCCTCCTGCCATGTCTGCTCCAGCAAGGAGTGGTTCACCACCTATACACCTACTTCTGAAGTGGTTATGATGGAGAACCAGGCACAAGCTGAAGTGCTCGGGATCGGAACGGTAGTGTTGAAGCTGACTTCGAAAAAGTCTCTGACGCTTCAAGGCGTGAAGCACGTACCTGCTATCGCCAAGAACCTGATCTCAGGAGGCCTACTCTGCAACGCAGGCCTCAGGATGGACATCAATGCTGGCCAGATGGTGATGTCTATCAAGGAAACATATTTCGGGAAAACTTTTTATACCGAAGGAATGTTCAAAATTCAGCTTGTAAATCAGTCTAATGTAATTAATGTGATTAATGAAATCACTCCTTCTGCTTATACTCTTGAGTTGTGGCATAATAGGCTAGGACATGTTCATTGTAAACGAATAAACAGAATGTCTAGTCTAGGACTTATCTTCAAGTGTGGGGGTAAGGTAGAGAAATGTGAAGTTTGTGCTCAAACAAAGATCACAAGGAAACCCTTTCCTCGGGTTAATCGAAGTACAGATCTTCTGGAGTTGGTACACTCTGATATCTGTGACTTCAAACAGTTCTCTACAAAGGCCGGGATGAAGTATTTCATAACCTTCATCGATGACTTCTCAAAGTATGCATTCGTCTACTTGCTGAAGGCTAAAGACGAAGCATTCAAGAAGTTCAGAGCCGAAGCTGAGCGGCAGACTGGACAATAACTCAAAAGAATAAGAAGTGATCGAGGTGGGGAGTACAGGTCTCATGAATTCGTATCATTCTGCAAAGAACATGGAATTGTCAATGAGACTACGGCTCCGTACTCTCCTCAATCAAACGGAGTAGCAGAGAGGAAGAACAGAACGTTAACAGAAATGATTAACTCAATGTTGTTGACTGCTGGTCTTCCTAAGTGCTACTGGGGAGAAGCTGCATTGACGGCCACTTTTATTCTAAATAGAGTGCCTCATGCAACTTCAGACGTTACTCCTCATGAACTCTGGTTCAAGGTCAGACCTAACTTGAATGTCATTCGAGTGTGGGGGTGTCTGGCATATGTCAAGCTTCCAGATCTGAAGATTCAGAAGCTTGGGACAAGGACTACTAAGACGATCTTCTTGGGGTATGCCGAGAAGAGTGATGCTCGGAGATTTCTTGATATTGAGTCAAATCATATCATTGAATCTCGTGACGCAGAATATTTTGAAGACAAATTTACAAGGCACAAGAATATTGTTCTTGCGGATGTTTCGGAGAATAATGAGGGTGCGCAGGTCTTCAATGAAGATGTGGTCCAAGAAGATGTTGTTGTTGAAACAACGGTTGAACCAGATCTCGCTGAGCCGTCAACGAAGCGAGTGAGGAGGCCGAAGGACTTCGGAAGTGACTTTATCACCTATCATGTGGAAGCTGATCCGCTTACCTATAATGAGGCGATGAAGACCAGAGACGCAGTTTTCTGGAAGGAGGCGATTGACAATAAAATTGATTCCATCACCTCAAATAACACTTGGGTGTTGGTTGATCTTCCTGAAGGAGCGAAACCCATCGGATGCAAATGGATCTTCAAGAAGAGGATGAAAGCAGACGGAACTATTGACAAATTCAAGGCTAGGTTGGTAGCCAAGGGGTTTTCTCAGAAGCAGGGGATTGACTACTTTGACACGTATGCTCCAGTAGACCAGATGACCACCATCAGAATGTTGATTGCTCTCGCAGCAATACATAAGATGGTGATACATCAGATGGATGTAAAAACGGCTTTCCTAAATGGCGAGCTGACCGAAGAGATTTATATGCAACAGCCAGAGGGATTTGTCGTCAAGGGTCTTGAAGACAAAGTCTGCAAGTTGGTGAAATCTTTGTATGGTCTTAAACAGGATCCCAAGATGTGGCATGAGAAATTTGACAAAGTTATAAGGTCAAATGGCTACATGGTCAGCGAGACGGACAAGTGTGTTTACACGAAGTTTGCTGATGGAAGAGGTGTGATCGTTTGTCTGCACGTGGATGACATGCTTATCCTAGGTACGGATATAGGTTGTGTCACGGAGACAAAGAAATTCATCTCGAACAAGTTCAGTATGAAGGACTTGGGGGAAGCTGATGTGATCTTAGGGATCAAGATCATCCGGACAGACACTGGACTAGCGCTGTCACAGTCTCATTATATTGAGAAAATGATCACTCGTTATGGGTATCGGGATCTTCCAGGGATCGATACGCCATACAGGTGTGATCTGAAGCTGAAGCCTAATTCAGGGGAAAGTGTCAGGCAGCTGGAGTATTCAAGCGTAATTGGGAGTTTGATGTATACTACTACTGCTACAAGGCCTGACATAGCTTTCGTCGTGGGAATGCTGAGTCGTTTTACGAGTAACCCAGGTGTTGTACACTGGAAAGCTGTAAAACGGGTTATGAGATATCTCAAGAAGACTCAGACATATGTACTGTACTACAGCGGAGATCCGCCGGTAGTGGAAGGCTTCAGTGATGCCAGCTGGTGCTCAAAAGTGGAGAGCGAGAGGTCCACAGGTAGATTTATTTTCACAATGGGTAGAGCTGCTATATCGTAGAAGTCGAAGAAGCAGACTATGCTCTCGCGGTCATCCATGGAATCTGAGTTCTTTGCACTTGATACCGCAGCCGAGAAAGCAGAATCGCTTCGGGAGCTCATGTATGATCTTCCAGTGGTTGGGGCGCAAATACCGGCGATACCGATATACTACGACAACTAGGCGACTGCGGCGGTGGCATCAAATGATCTCTTCAACGGAAAGAAGATGACTGTGCGGTTGAAGCACAGGGCAGTACACGATCTTATCAAGAGAGGTGTTATTGCAGTGATTGATGTTCGGAGTCAGGAGAACCTGGCGGATCCGTTCACCAAGGGCCTCAAGCGCCAGCTGGTCGATGACTCAGCATGTAAAATAGGCTTGAAGGCATTCTGATATTGTATTATTGTATTCCTACCATAAAGTTTTATGCTAATAGTTCAAAGAGAAATCTACTAGGCATCTAGCTTTTGGTTCAAGGGAGGACCACTAATCGGAAGAATATCAGGAACGATGGGTACATGTTCTATTGGGTATGGAGAGGTTACGGACCTATAACCACTGTTGTCTACTGTTATTTTCTGCAAAAAACGGTTCCTGTAGGAAGGTTGGCTTAATTGCCTTAATGAGTTCTCAGGCAGAGTGAATGCCTGGTATGCTTTAAAGGAAGCACGGTAGAGCAGCACTACAAGGAGTGAAACTCCATGCTACAGTGGGGTGACTCCACAATGAGGTTCCTATATGTAGGGTGCTGCCCAGGAATAAGATAAAGCCTCGGCTTTGCAGGCCAAGTCACAGCGGCGTAGCACCACAAATAGGCAGTTAGCCTAATGCTGTATGTTAAAAATAAAGAGGGTGTAGTCAGCACTACAAAGAGGAAGAGTTCCTCATGTTACAGTGGCACGACACCACGATGAGGTACCCGGTGAGGGATAAAGCCTCGGCCTTGCAAGCCATGTCGTTGCGGCGTAACACCGCAAGGGAGCCTAAGGCTTCATGCTGGGTAGTTTGGCACTACAAAGAGGCGGTTACCTCATGCTACAGTAGTATGACACTACGATGAGGTTCCCGGTACGGGGTAAGGCCTCGGCTTTATGCCATGTCATAGCGACGTAGCACCGTAAGGGAAGCGCAAAGCGCTTCATGCCATGTCTCTTTATAATGAACTCACCTATAGTGTATGGACAAAGAGATATCAGGCCGTCTCTTGAGGGTAAACTTGTAGACGTCCAAAATTATACACTAAAACTAGGCTGGCACAGGGTGTAATGCCCCACTCCGTACGGTGCATTACGATGAGTCATGGACTCGAAGAGTTGCGTTGACCCGATGAGGTATCGATGCGAATCGATGCAAGTGTTACGTTGGCCAAAGGTAAGCTTTGAGTCGATTGGAATCTATGAATCGAATTGATGCAAAAGATAAGTTCCGTTTGAGCAAGTGCTGATGTTAGTTGATCTGGTGTACAGGCTATGTCTTTATGCTGGATTACGGATCGTGGTATGGGCACGATAGGCCAAATCAACCGAGTAGTTCAAAGGAATGGCTAAGTCCGAGAGTTAGCTATGCGACCAGGTTATGGAAGCGGGCCGCTTCAACTCGGTGAAATGGCAAGGCGTATCGACTTAAGGTGGGCGGGTTCTTGACTCTCTCTCCCTATTCCTTCACGTCTAATAAAAGATGTCATTGTATGTGTAAGATGTTATCGAGTTAGCGAGCGTGGCTCGGCGACGAAGGGTCTAAGTATGTGTTGAACATTAAGGTAGAACATTGAACAATCGAACAATTGAAGCGACGTACATCAAGTGTACGAGTCGCGGTAGGGCGGTGATGGTAGAACATTGAAAGACAATATCGAGATGTGTATTACGTGCACGCCTCCGAGAACATTGAACACTAGGAGTAGAACATTGATTACGGTGCTGAGCGTGCCTTCGGGCACTTATGCTACGAAAAGACTAAGTAACTATGGAACTAGGCTATGAGAATGACTTACGAATGGTACGCGTTGAATATGAGTATGAGATGACTAAGTCGTTGGGCGTCGTGCATCAATATGGATGTGTTGGGGCATAACGCCGACGGAGCTCCCCATATGGATGGTGGATTATGTTTATGAGACGCGAATATGTTTATGGTACGGGACTATGTTTATGGAACACGAGATTGGTTGGACGATATGACTTGTATGCTATGGCGCGTATTGCATGGTCAATGGACTCGGATGGCCCGTGCACGGGTGCGGCTTCCCTCGGACGGTTACGCCGGGGCACCAGGACCGTTCGGCCTAGGAGAGAATTATGTGTGGTATTTATGGTGCACAACATTCGGACGGATTGCGACCGTCCAGTGCTGTGATAAGCTATGATATCCGTAAGTTTGGGATCCTTCGGATACTGGGCTAGCAACCCGTATCGAAGTGATTGTAGGCTTACCCATAAGAGATGCCAAGTCCATTACGGTACGAAACACCGTGACCTTCATATAGATAGGGCGGGTGGGCTGAGATATGAGTTGAGTGCAGGCGCAGGGCCTGTAACCCTTATGTATTGTCTAAGTTTATGGTCGGAATATTGCGTGAATTATATGGTTTCTTACGTAAGTTCTAACCAGTGCAGGCTAAGGAAAAATGGGACAGAGATGAGTATGAATACTATGTTTACGTTCATATTATGCCTAACTGTATCTGCTGCAGGAACACGGTATTATGATAAAGTTGCTATGCATAAACATTGCCATGAAACTGATCCTAAGGCTAAATAGAAAGTGCACAAATTAAGATGCATGTTTCACTAAAATGATTAAGTGTTTGGTTTGGGTGCGAGTGGGTCTTGATCAGTACGAAGCGAGGACGAAAGCACTAATCCCCCACTAGTTTATGTGCAGGTTCAGGTTATGATCGGCTCGGGGCGGAGCTTGGCTTGGACGTGCCGAGGCATGGAGTCCTTGGCATTCAAGTGGAGCTCCCGCATAGGCGTTCGGACTTGCGACATGGAGATGTTCGGCCGAAGACAACTTGGTGGCTATAAAGAGGCATAATGTATGGAACAATGTAATCCTTTGTGAGCTAGAGAGATCATGAACGTTGTAGCCAATTGGCATATATGTTGGGCTATTCAGAGCCTTGTAACCTTCAGTTCATTATGAATAAAAGAGATTCTTAATGTATTTTTTGTTTCCTTTCGCTGCTTATGTTACGAATTTGAGATAATCACTATGTGAACTGTTATCTTGCCTTGCACGAGTGCAACTCCAGGCTCGTGCGGCATCACGCCCCAGCGAGGACGATGATTCGGGTAAAATCTAGCGAGGACGAGCGATTTTCTGGATCGGGGCGTGACAAGTTGGTATCAGAACGGTTCCATCCTTTGGATCGTGCATGAATCTCTTTGACCCTCAGATGCTTCGCTATCGAATTCAGTTGACTCTAAGTTATTTTCGCAACCGCATGGCTCATAGATCTGCTTGACGCTACATTGGATGTTCCATACAATAAGTCTATATTAAGTGAGTACGTCTGCCACAAGTATGTCGTGACTATCACGCTATCTCCGGGTGCCATCGGAGAGTGTTGGTTGCACGAAGTGCAACGGGTTATGAGATTATGGTTTCCCAAAATGCAAGAAAGCTGCGAGTCATCGGTCGTACGAAGTACAACGAATATGGTGATGTTGGTTGCACGAAGTACAATGATATGCGTATTATTGGTCGCACGAAGTGCGAGGAGTTATGTGTAGTCGGTCGCACGAAGTGCGAGAAGTTATGTATTGTTGGTCGCACGAAGTGCGGGAAGATATGTGTTGTTGGTTGCACGAAGTGCAACGGGTCGATATGTGAGGCGATGCGTGTTATGTGGCTATACGAATGGTTATGTGTTATCAGTTGCACGGGGTGCAGCAAGTCGTGAATCGTTCGTTGCATCGGTGCAACGAGTCAATATGGTATGATGCGTGTTGTATGGCTATGCGGATGGATAGTGATATGTTGCGCGAGATTGAGTAAAGACCTTAAGTATCGAGAATGAGTTGTTGCACGAGTTGCAACGAGTGAGATTGGAAGATCGCGGATGCGATAGTACGAATCGGGTTGGTCGCTAAGTCGAGTTGAGTAGGCAAACGTTTATGTTGGCCGTGTGTCGCATTGAACTTTGAATACAAGTGAATGTTGCGTGTGTGATCGAAATGATCGCTAAGGCACGGTTAGATTTGAATGAATGTCGAACTTGAGCGAACGATAGGGCATGTTGGTTCAGTTGTTGTGCCAACTCGAGTAAGCAAACGCTAGAGCTGGGATCGGAAGGATCGCCATACGGGTTAGTTGGTTGGGAATAGATGTCGAACCTATGCGGAATGTGATACCGAGTAATGACTCGATTTCGAGTGGTATATGCAATACCAATCATGCGATCGGTATAGCGAAGTATTGTATCGGTAACGATAGGCTCGATTTCTGAGTGGTATATGGAATACCACTTAGAGATAGCTACGTTAAGCCGCTTGGTGACTTGCGATAGATTTCGTCGAGATGATTATGTTGTTACGATATGTTTGTCCTCAACGGACGAAGTAGTACCGAGACTTGAGTGGGAATGACTTGAGAGAAGTCGATGCAAGTATGCCTTGAGGAAGTGAGTCGAACGATTATGTGCGAAGTCATATCCACGGAGGATATGTCGGATGAGAATTCGTTAAGTGTAAGTCGAACGATAGGCCGAGCATAGCGAAAGAATGTTACGTTGAGGAAATAGTCGACCCGGTCGGACTTATGTTGGGTTGGTATGAAGACTTCTTCAGAACGAGTCGAGTAGGTACGAAGAAATTATGCGAACAAAATTTGGTCAGTGCGATGAGTCGGTAGTACTATTGGAAGTTAGCGAGTAGCCTTCGACCAGAATCGATATGGTTAGAAAGTTTACGATCGATCGAATGGATACGTGGATAGACTGGGCTAGTCGATGATCGAGTATATGTTAAGGAACGTACCTAGTATAGTGATACGGTAAGGCGATTGCAAGAATTCTGTAATGTGCGAGAGCAACGGATAGTAGAACGATCCTAAGAGTTGTGTTGTAGATCGGTTGGAGTGACGGTTAGGCTATATGTGTTGAGCGCACTATCTATGTTACGAAACGAACTAGTCAGGATTGATTTGAGAATTGAGTAAGGAGTCGTACTCGATCAAAAATCAGAGATAGGCGTGTCATCAGAGACCTTGGGTCGAAAAGATTGTTGCCTTTGAGCATCGTAGACTCAAGTTGGCCTCTGGGTCGGGAGAGATTAAGCATGATGTCTGGATAAGTTACCTAGCGGGGGTAGCCCCAGACGCGATGCGTAGGCAGTTCGAGAACGTGGGTCGTGTTGGGATAGTTGTGTGCGAGACTCGGTACGGATTGTAGGCAAAGGAACTTATGACATGTTGGACTTAGTCCATGTCGTTAAGGCCAAATGTTATGAATGATTGGATGAAAGACTTAAGTTATGTGAAAGATAGGAAACGATTGGGCGAGTAGGCATTGCGAAGATTTGTTGCGATCGGATGCGCAACAGCTTAATGCAATGCATGAGTTAGATGGCCGTCGAAAAAACTTATGAGATCGAAGTTACGAGTTTGAATTAAGTTATGTACAGAGATGTATGGAAGAGGATCGCATGTTATGGAATGATGCATACGAGAAGTATTTGGGAATAGGCGCTAAGATATGACTAAGTTGAGTACGGACCGATTGGTGCTTGAGGATTTAAGTTCAGCTTGTTAGTTGTCCCGATATCCTACAACTGAGCTTGGCTGAAATGCATATATTGGTGGAACGCCTAAAATATGTGTATGATCCAAACTAAGTTGTATGATTCCAACGATAGTAGCACGAGATCGTGAAACGATCTATGCGGGGCACTTGGAATAAGTGTTGGTTTCGGTTCGAGGACGAACCTTATTTTGAGTGGTATATCATGTAATGCCCCGCTCCGTACGGTATATTACGATGAGTCATGAACTCGAAAAGTTGCGTTGACCCGATGAGGTATCGATGTGAATCGATACAAGTGTTACGTTGGCCAAAGGTAAGCTTTGAGTCGATTGGAATCTATGAATCGAATCGATGCAAAAGATAAGTTCCGTTTGAGCAAGTGCTGATGTTAGTTGATCTGGTGTGCAGGCTATGCCTTTATGCTGGATTACGGATTGTGTTATGGGCACGATAGGCCAAATCAACCGAGTAGTTCAAAGGAATGGCTAAGTCCGAGAGTTAGCTATGCGACCAGGTTATGGAAGCGGGCCGCTTCAACTCGGTGAAACGACAAAGCGTATCGACTTAAGGTGGGCAGGTTCTTGACTCTCTCTCTCCCTATTCCTTCACGTCTAATAAAAGATGTCATTGTATGTGTAAGATATTATCGAGTTAACGAGCGTGGCTCGGCGACGAAAGGTCTAAGTATGTGTTGAACATTAAGGTAGAACATTGAACAATCGAACAATTAAAGCGACATGCATCAAGTGTACGAGTCGCAGTAGGGAGGTGATGGTAGAACATTGAAAGACAATATCGAGATGTGCATTACGTGCACGCCTCCGAGAACATTGAACACTAGGCGTAGAACATTGATTACGGTGCTGAGCGTGCCCTCGGGCACTAATGCTATGAAAAGACTAAGTAACTACGGAACTAGGCTATGAGAATGACTTACGAATGGTACGTGTTGAATATGAGTATGAGATGACTAAGCCGTTGGACGTCGTGCATCAATATGGATGTGTTGGGGCATAACGCCGACGGAGCTCCCCATATGGATGGTAGATTATATTTATGAGACGCGAATATGTTTATTGTGCGGGACTATGTTTATGGAACACGAGATTGGTTGGATGATATGACTTGTATGCTATGGCACGTATTACATGGTCAATGGACTCGGATGGCCCGTGCACGGGTGCGGCTTCCCTCGGACGGTTACGCCGGGGCACCGGGACCGTTCGGCCTAGGAGGAAATTATGTGTGGTATTTATGGTGTACAACATTCGGACGGATTGTGACCGTCCAGTGCTGTGATAAGCTATGATATCCGTAAGTTTGGGATCCTTCGGATACTGGGCTAGCAACCCGTATCGAAGTGATTGTAAGCTTACACATAAGAGATGCCAAGTCCACTACGGTACGAAATACCGTGACCTTCATATAGATAGGGCCGGTGGACTGAGATATGAGTTGAGTGCAGGCGCAGGGCCTGCGACCCTTATGCATTGTCTAAGTTTATGGTCGGAATGTTGCGTGAATTATATGGTTTCTTACGTAAGTTCTAACCAGTGCAGGCTAATGAAAAATGGGACGGAGATGAGCATGAACACTATGTTTACGTTCATATTATGTCTAACTGTATCTGCTGCAGGAACACGATATTATGATAAAGTTGCTATGCATAAACATTGTCATGAAACTGATCCTAAGGCTAAATAGAAAGAGCACAAATTAAAATGCATGTTTCACTAAAATGATTAAGTGTTTGGTTTGGGTACGAGCGGGTCTTGATCAGTGCGAAGTGAGGACGAAAGCACTAATCCCCCACTAGTTTATGTGCAGGTTCAGGTTATGATCGGCTCGGGGCGGAGCTTGGCTTGGACGTGCCGAGGCATGGAGTCCTTGGCGTTCAAAAGGAGCTACCGCATAGGCGTTCGGACTTACGACATGGAGATGTTCGGTCGAAGACAACTTGGTGGCTATAAAGAGGCATAATGTATGGAACAATGTAATCCTTTGTGAGCTAGAGAGATCATGAGCGTTGTAGCCAATTGGCATATATGTTGGGCTATTCAGAGCCTTGTAACCTTCAGTTCATTATGAATAAAAGAGATTCTTAATGTATTCTTTGTTTCCTTCCGCTACTTATGTTGCGAATTTGAGATAATCACTATGTGAACTGTTATCTTGCCTTACACGAGCGCAACTCCAGGCTCGTGCGGCATCACGCCCCAGCGAGGATGATGATTTAGGTAAAATCTAGCGAGGACGAGCGATTTCCCGGATCGGGGCGTGACACAGGGCCTTTAATGTGTAGCCAGAAGCACATGTAACTACATTATGTGAGTGGAAAGAATTTCAGCTATGATGCAGAATTCAAGGCTTAGTCCATTCTTGTATTATAGTCTGATTTTTGATCCATGCGGGAAGATTCAAGTCGTCTGCGACATCTCTCCTAATGTATGATGGACAGTTACTGTGGGGAACACTTACACCCATATATAGAGATATATAGGGGATTGTTGGAGTTTTGGTTTTTTTCTTTAGAAAGCTTTAGTCCCACATCGGAAAAAACAAAGAGATTGTATCTCTATATATTAGCTTTGCTATTATTGGAGATGCACATGTGGTATGGAGGTGCACATGGGTTTGCCATGTGGGGTTATTTTTCTAATGGGAAAAAGGCTAAAATCAATAATTAAAGCATTCATGCTTTTTGCTCTTGGGAAATTTATTTCCATGGGAGCTAAGCCCCGTAGGGGCTTAGCGACTCGGACTCGGACTCGGGCTCATGGGCTCATGAGACGTAATATGGCATTTTTTTGGCGTACTTTGCACTTAGCACGTCAGCATCGTCGCTAGGCGCATAGTGCGCTTTAGTTGCGCTCGTTGCGCGAGCCACTTGTGCTGCCATATTGTGCGCTACAGTTTGTGCGACCAGGGTACGTTCCAGGGTGCGTGACAGGTTACGCACAGGTTGCGACGGTGCGCCGGTTGCGCACGTTGCGTACGTTACGCAAGTTGCGCACGTTGTGCAAGTGGTGCAAGGTGGCGCAGGTCGTACAGGTTACGCAGGTTGCGCAGTGGCGCAGGTTGGCGCAAGTGGCTCAGTGCGCGGAGTGCAAGGAGCGCAGGGTGCGCGTATTTGGTGCAACTTGCAGCAGAACGTGCGTTTGCATGTTCTCGGCGGTTGCTACATGTTCGGGATGGTTTTTACCATGTCCCTAGCTTTGTGGCAACCGAACAGTTGCTGTAGGGCCTATATAAGGCATCCTCTCTCTCAAGGCTAGATACAAGTAAGAGAAGCCACTACAGAAAGTTTACAAAGTATTTTTTAGCACAAGTAAACAGAGAATTCAGAAGTGTTCTTTAACACAGTTCTGATCCTCCAGCAACCTTCGAGAGAGAGAGGAAAGGTGCCGCACCAGCGTTGCTTTTGAACGAGAGTTCGTGTCCATCCGAGGAGTCAGAAGAGCAGGAGTATTCCAAGTTCTCCGACGAACTTGCTGGTTCCTGGAAGCTGTTCGTGTAGGGCGAATAAAGCTTTGAGCAACGGTGATTATTCACCTCAGCAGGAGTTCTTCCATCTTTCGCCAGTCACCTTCTTCGTTGCTGCCAGTAATTCTGATTGTATCTTCTTTTTAGAAGTACTACGATCGATTGCTGTTGATTACGAAATCTTTTTAGATTCTCATAATTCAGGATCACCTTCCTTGAAGTGTTGATTTGAAACATTGTCTTTATAATCGTTTCATATTCTCAAGTTTTCTATCGAAAAATTGTGCCCCGGCACTAACAGATGTTGGCATAAGGACGTATCATATCATGTAAACAACTACATAGCAAACTGCATATGCTCCAAAGGACAATAGAGCTATTTCCCAGATTTCTGGGATTTCTTTGACACTTTTTTTTATCGATCGGACGGAGCAACCGGGATGTGCTGGTCCGGGGGGCGTTCATCGTCAGATGACGACGAATCCTCTGGAAGAGTTCTGCTAGATGGCTTGGCACCTACTGAGACGAGGTTTCGAAACCGTACGCCCTGGAATCTGGAGGCACCGGAGTTTGAGTTACCTTGGCCCTTTGGTGTAGCTGGCTAGCTCAATGCCATACCAGCAAGGAACCGGTATGCCACTTTACTAGCGGTAACAATCTCGGCTTGTTTCAACTGCACCAAAATAAACCGCATAAATTTCTGAAGAGAATCAAATAGAACTCGATAGCTGGCATCAAACTAGATTTAGGCATAAACTGTTGGCAATAATAGAGGATGAGAGAAATTTTGCAACTATTCCTATCAAGGTGTCGAGACACGCAGAAGGAAAGAAGTGCAGAACAAGGGTGCCAAAATCAAATTTGGGGTGAACATTGGCAAGTAAACTAATTCAAGATAGCGTTGAGCAAAATTAACAAACTCCTTGAGGTAAGCCAACTCGGATCCTTGCCCAATATCAATTTCAATCATCATACGTTCGCATTCGGCTCGTGTTCAGCTCGGTCTAAGTTCGGTTTAAGCTCGTTCGTAGATTAATCGATACCGAGCTCGACCATAGGTTGTTCGACTCGATCTTATTCGCAAACAGGCTCGAGCTCGGCTCAGTTTCTCATATTAGGATTTTTTTTTAATATGTTATGCCTTTTTTAATAGATAGAAATACATTTTGTCTTAGAAATTTTACTCAATTTTTTGTTCTTTATATGATGGTAAATTTATGATGTAAAGAGTGTGATAGTCTATATAACATGTCCTATAAATACTCCCTACTAGGGCTGTAAAATGATTCAAACCGTTCGCATCCGGCTCGTGTTCGGCTAGGTCCAAGCTCGGCTCGAATCAAACTCGTTCGATAGTTAAGTGAAACCAAGCTTGAACACTCTTTGTTCGAGCTCGTTCGTTCGATTTTCAGTCCTAGCGGCTATACGCACCCCATGACTTTCTAAGCACATTCCATATAACTTAAGTTGAAAATTAGATTAATGTTAAAAGACTCATATACCCATATGACCTTCCTATCACACCCCACCATCCTCCTTCTTCTTCCTTCTTTTATTTTCATATTCTTCCCCATCCCAACCCTAAAATCCTAGAAAAATCCTACTTTCTCGATTTGAAGCACTATATGTGAAACATTGAACAAAAACAAATTACGATAAGCACGATCAACACAGGTCAAACGGCTCGACCTGTGTCGGCCGAACATATATAGGGCAGTTCGACCTGTAATGGTCGAACAATAGAGCTTTGTCCGACTAGTTGTGGTCGAACATTGTGTTTTTTCATTTAATTTTTTGTTCGACCAGCTTTGCTCGAACGTTAGCAAAGAAGTTCGACTGTCGTGGGTCGAACTCCAGTCCGAGCGCTCGATAAACCAAGCTCGAACAGAACCATGAAAACCCAAAAAAAATCAAAATTTATTTCGTTTTCACACGATTGAAGGGATTCGAAAAATCCTAGCAGTGATCTTGGGATTGGTCTTGGGAGCAGAGGGGATCGGAGAGGGAAGGGGGCCGTGTAACTCCACTTTTCCTGAATAATAATTTTTTGGTATTTCTATATAATTCTTATTAGAATTTAATTTAAGATTTTAATTTACTTTTGGATTATCTTAATAAATTACTAATTATCATTAATGATTTTTTTTTAGTATTTTTTAAAGTCCTTTATTAGAGAATATTCCAGTAACTAAGATTGGCTAATTGATTTTCCTAAATTTCTATTAAATTTATGGATTGATTATAATAAGGATTCATTATTGTTTTTCCTAACTCTTTATTCCATTTTATTTCCTTTTCAGCCATTTTTATTTCTCATCCAATTCCATGGGCCAACCCAGCCCATCAACTCTCTGTTGTGGGTCGCGGATCCACATGGGTTCAAACCCGTCCACCACCCATTAACCCGTATCAATTAAATTCCAACCGTTAGCTTTAAATTTACTTTCTCTTTCATTCATTCAAATGTTTCCCTCTCCCAAACATTTCATTCCTCCATTCCCTGTTGTATGGATCAGAGTCGACGTCGACGGAGCTGGCAGTGCCATGCGGAGAAGGACCAGGCTTCTAGAGGATTCCCTTTCATCTAGGTCATTCATCCCTAACTGCCACTCTCATATCACCCGTTCGATTGTAACAACCTTTCTAACCGCCGACTTCATCTCCTCCGTCGACGCCTAACCACCTTCTTCATCCCGACCGTCGATTGACCATCCCTCCGCCTATTTAAGGACCACCGACCCCTTCTTCTTCATCCACCTTCCCCACGGTGGAGCCCTGTCCAATTGAACAGTTGTCCCTCTCTCTGATCAATTGAGCTCCGGCCATGGTGATTCAAGTTTTGAGCTCTGCTCTGGCGACGACGTGACGAAGAGCCTCCATGTTGCTTCATAGCATCAACTCCTCCCTATCGAGCTCGACGCCAATTTGATAAGTTCTTCCAATTCCTTCCTCTTTTCTGACAATCAAATTTTCTTTCGTGTGATTTCCTATGAATAATTCTTGATCGATCGACTCAATTTTTTCTAGATTCTTGAGGTTTCAATTGAGAGTTGTGTTGGTGAGTCTTCTTGATCTGATCCTTGTGAATTTCTCCAATTTTGGAGTCAAAGCAATTCGAACCGAACTCATATTAGATCCTTCTTGCTGTGCACCTATCCTGTTCGATGATATGCGTAGGAGGAATTGCCATCAAGCTGTGGACTCGGGGACACCACCATCGGACACTAGACTGCTGTGTCGGACCACAGCATATCAGTAGGACTCAGGTATGTTCTGTATAAGCCTCTCTACAATGTGTCGAACTGAATTTGTATGAGTGTCGGGTCGAACACTGTGCTTAGAAGGATATGGTCATGTGTCTAGGCTCTGTGGACACGATATAGTGGCTTGTATCAATGGGGATACAATACTATATTTTGGTATCAAGACTATTGTCTCTGTTTTATGGAAGCAATATATTTACTGTGCAGTAACTGTTATTAGAGTTGTAATTTGAATGTTTTTGGACAGCATAATGGATTTTAGTTTAAAGGTTCATGGGCCAATGGGCTCGTTAGGCCAGGAAGCAGTATATTGGATTTTAGCTAATATCAGTTATGGTTTGGTAATTCCTTATTGGGTTCAGTTGGTAGCATTGGGCCAGTCTTGGGGCCTTTAGGGTTTATTGATAATTCTAGTATATTGATTTGCTATTGTTACATTAGGTTAGGATATCTTGGACCAGGCTAGGCCAGATTAAATAGTATTATTATTGCTAATTAAGAATAACTACTTTAGCTAATGAAGTAGTCTAATCATTAGAAACTAGATTAAGAAGACATTTTGGATTATTCTCTAAAACTCTGTTTTCCTATTTTAGGTGATTTTAGAGACATTGGCACCGTCTTCTAGAAAGAGGCAAGTATATGTACTCAGTATTACCATCATTGCATGCATTACACTCATATTGTCTCTTGTCATTATTTCACTGTTCTTGCTCGATTGATTGCATTATTTCTCGTGTCGGGTGGGGGACGTTCTAAGTGTAAGCCCACTTCCCAAATTTTTTATTTTTTTAAATTTTATTTGTTTATGATTAATTTTATGGTCATTGGGAGTCATGCCAAAGCTTGTAGGTGGGCTATGACCATATTAAGGTCTTATGACCTCTAGATAGCTTATATATGTATTATTTAGCTATTTTATATTTTTCTACAATTTTTGGATATTTTTAGGTATTTAATATTTAAGGTTTTATTATTTTTAAGGACTTTCAGGATTTACTGTAAGGTCATACGGGGGTATTTCTGGACCAAATATTTTTTTTGGGCTCTAAATGACTAAAAATATTTTCTAGAATATTTTGGATTTTTTTTGGATCTTTTAGAATTTTTGGGAATTTTTATAAAATTAAAACATATAGATTTTATATTTTATAGGCTTTGGGAATTTACTGTGAGGGAACACGATAATATTTTGTGTTAAAATATTTTATTTAGATTCTAGACACTTAGAAATATTTTCTACAATTTTCTAGAATTTTTCTGCAATTTATTTTGATTTATTAGGACTTAAAATGATTTTTAAATAATTTTTTGAATTAAATAAATAATTATCCAATAATCAACCCGGGGGGGGGGGGGGCACCTGTCGGCGCCCGCTACAGTAACCGCCTCTCTCTCCTATATATATGCATTGTATATTCACAAACCCTAATTAATTATAGCCTCCTCCTTTTGGAGTTTGATCCCGGTGATTCCCCGACTTCCCGAGACGATTGCCGTCAACTCGGACCTCATTTTCCCATGCCATTTTTTTTGGAACCGTATTAAGGTATAGTTTCTGAATATCTAATTTATTTTCGTAATTTCTGAACCTAAATTTCTAGAAAATTCGTAGAGTATCGGTTGTCCGAAACTTGACACATTTCGGTGTTTTCGAGATTTCGGGAAAACCAGAAATCGAAATCATGAACCGTTTAAAGTTTCGAAAAGCTAACACAGATCTCTACGACATATAATTTTTCCAGAAATTATTTTGTTAATCTATTATTTTATTTATTCTGTTGAACTCAGAACTGATCGGTTGATCCCCGTTTTGGTCACGATTAGCCATAACGGCGATATCTTTTGACTAAAGCGTGATTTTGCGGCACGGTTGATTCCAGCGCACTCGTGGTGCTGAAATCTACCAAAGTGCATTTTCAAAATCTAGAGTTCACAGCATTTGACTAAAAAGTCAATGGCGTGCCATGGTTTCCAAAATTGAAAACATGACTTTTGATGGCCAAAATTGTATGTTTAGATTATATGCAGATTATTATTAGGTTAAATTAGTTTTTTAAGTGAATTATTTTAGAATTAATTATTATTAGATTAGTAACCCAACTAGCCACTATTCGATGAATTTAGAACTAGATTATTAGAATTGACTTGTGGTTTTCGTGCATGGTTCGTGGTACGATGTATGTTATAGGTTGACAGCTTCTAGATTGGAAATCCCCTCATCCTCTACTTGTGTCTATGGTTTGTGCAAGGATTCAGGCAAGTACAGTATTGCATTTATGTTTTAGTTCATTATAATGTTTACTCTATAGTTTTCTTGTTTGATATCCCGTTGAGTCATTGCTTGATATTCCATTGAGACACGATTGTGACACTATAGTTATCATATCCTTCTTAGTGTATCATTGACCGTTATTGATTGTTAGAGAGTCGGGAGGGGAAATACTCGGTAAATACGTGAACAAACCCAATTACCGTTACCGAATGATAGCTAAGTCATACACACTCACGTATGAGTTAGCCGTACCAATTACTGAATGATAGCCATCGTATGATGTGCCGTATTAGCCCAGTCCTTCACGTATTAGAAGGTATTTCATACACACATAGTGGTTCCTATCTTTTCCTTTATCTAGTCTATTATCTTGTTAAGTTCACATCTTGCCAGTTCCTATCATGTTAGATCACGTCTTGCTAGTTTATGTTTTGCCACTTTATATCTCGTTAGTTCATATCTTGCTAGTACTAGTTCATATCCTGATAGTTCTTGTCTTGCTAGTTCTTTATATATTCTTTACCTTCATGGTTTCTCGCATGTTCTAACTTATTTTGGACTAACAACATTAATTGCAATATGGTTGTACTCTGCTCCTTTCCTGACTGGATCATTGTTATAGGTGAGGTTGACGTGCCTACTCTTGTGCTATGGACCATACGAGGGGGAGATAGAGACTGGAAGGCTAAACCATAGAAGACTGGTTAGTTGTGTGGTAGTTTTCTATAAATGTAAAAGCTTACATTCTTCTTCAAATGTAAAACTTCTATATTTTATAAAGTTGATTTAGTTGTTGTGAATGAGCAGTTAGTATTTATGAGCACTTTGTTTATTGTGGGCTAGACAGCGTACTACCGTCGATACCGCGACGTAGGCTGGGCTTGGACACGCACTCATATCCCAAAAGGCGGGTGCCGGTCGTGACAAATTTTTTGGTGGCCTATGCAGGTCTGATTTTGCAAAAGATTGTGAACTTGTGGTAGTACTTAAGTTAGTCGTACTACTGCAAGCCTGCGAATAGGATGCTCATTCACAATTAGGTTTGATTTGATTTTATGAGAATGAATAAGACTAGGAGTCCCTTATTCAATTTGACCCTTGGATAGTTAAGATTGTTAAATAGGCCACGTGATTTAGCCAATAATTTATTGAAGTCTAGGCATGGATAAATCGAAGGTTTTTTCTAAGAGAATATGTTATTTTGTTTTGACATGTTGGTAGGATCCAAGGTGGATAGACTATTCGCTTGGTAAGTTAGGCCTTCATAGAATTTAATTCATAATTTTGATCAATTGTGCCATTTTATCTTCTGCCTTCTCTAAACCTTATTTTATTTTCAAAACTATTTTGCGATCATTTTATTTTCAATTCCTAATCTTGGTTCAATTATCTATTTGTTAATTCAAGTCATCTTCGTTCATTTTGTGATCGTTTTATTTTCAAAACTGATACTTTTACTCAAGGACAGATACTTATATTTTTTTATCATGATCGACTTATTTGAATTTATTGAAGTTCCTTTGAAATTCTTATGGATATAGTTGAAATAATTTTCGGTGACATACAATGGTAAGACAGATGTGCACTGTCTCCATTTATTTGAATTATGGAGACTGCGGGTTCACTGCAGTCAGCAGCACACTGGCGTGGCATGACCCCTAAGTTGAAATAATTTCAAGTAAGCGAAGGTTGTCAAATATTACTAAAACTATATCCTAGTTGTATTATTGATCTTTTGATTTATTATGTCAATATTGGATAGAGTTGATAAAGTGTTCGATAACATATTATACTTGAGTCACGAAACCAAGGGTTCACGGCAGCCAGATGTACACTGGCGAGACATGGATTCTCGGTTGAATGACTTTGGATACACTTATGATCTTCGAATATCATAGCGACTATATCCTTTATTGGCATACGACTATTATTATTTTTTCTTTCAAGTTTATTTGATGTCTTATTTCTTGCTACCACATTCTCTACAACTAGTAGTTCTTTATTTCTCTCATATTTTTTCTATTTTCGAATTGTCATCTTTTAAACCTATTTTTTTTCCTTCCACTATATTTCTAAAACGTATTTAGATTTTGATTCTATATGCATGATCAATTTCGATCATTCATCACATTATTTTTTTGATTATATTCTTTGTCGTGCTTATTCATATCGATTGGTCATGTCATATTTTGATGATATTCTTGGTTGTGCCTATTTGTATCTTTTGAAATTTTGAGAACAAAATTTTTCTAATGTAGGTAGATTTGTAAGCCCACTTCCCAAATTTTTCATTTTTTTAAATTTTATTTGTTTATGATTAATTTTATGGTCATTGGGAGTCATGCCAAAGCTTGTAGGTGGGCTATGGCCATATTAAGGTCATATGACCTCTAGATAGCTTATATATGTATTATTTAGCTATTTTATATTTTTCTACAATTTTTGGATATTTTTAGGTATTTAATATTTAAGGTTTTATTATTTTTAAGGACTTTCAGGATTTACTGTACGGTCATACAGGGGTATTTCTGGACCAAATATTTTTTTTGGGCTCTAAATGACTAAAAATATTTTCTAGAATATTTTGGAATTTTTTTGGATCTTTTAGAATTTTTGGAAATTTTTATATAATTAAAACATATAGAATTTATATTTTATAGGCTTTGGGAATTTACTGTGAGGGCACACGATGATATTTTGTGTTAAAATATTTTTTTAGATTCTAGACACTTAAAAATATTTTCTAGAATTTTCTAGAATTTTTCTGGATTTTTTTGCAATTTATTTTGGTTTATTTGGACTTAAAATAATTTTTAAATAATTTTCTGAATTAAATAAATAATTACCCAATAATCCATCCGGTGGGACCCACCTGTCGGCGCCTGCTACAGTAACCGCCTCTCTCTCTCCTATATATGCATTGTATATTCACAAACCCTAATTAATTATAGCCTCCTCCTTTTGGAGTTTGATCCCAGTGATTCCCCAACTTTCCGAGGCGATTGCCGTCAACTCGGACCTCATTTTTGCGTTCCGTTTTTTTTTATTGGAAGCATATTGAGGTATAGTTTCTGAATATCTAATTTATTTTCGTAATTTCTGAACCTAAATTTCTAGAAAATTCGTAGAGTGTCGGTTGTCTGAAACTTGACACGTTTTGGTGTTTTCGAGATTTCAGGAGAACCAGAAATCGAAATCATGAACCGTTTGAAGTTTCCGAAAGATAACACAGAGCTCTACGACATATAATTTTTCCAGAAATTATTTCGTTCATCTAGTTCTAGTATTTTATTTATTCTGTTGAACTCAGAACTGATCGGTTGATCCCCGTTTTGGTCACGATTAGCCATAACGGCGATATCTTTTGACCAAAGCGTAATTTTGCGGCACGGTTGATTCCAGCGCACTTGTGGCGCTGAAATCTACCAATGTGCACTTTCAAAATCTAGCGTTCACAGTGTTTGACTAAAAAGTCAATGGCGTGCCTCAATTTGCGTGACATGGTTTCCAAAATTGGAAACATGACTTTTGATGGCCAAAATTGCATGTTTAGATTATATTCAGATTATTATTAGGTTAAATTAGGTTTTTAAGTAAATTATTCTAGAATTAATTATTATTAGATTAGTAACCCAACTAGCAACTATTTCATGAATTTAGAACTAGATTATTAGAATTGACTTGTGGTTTTCGTGCATAGTTCGTGGTACGATGTATGTTATAGGTTGACAGCTTCTAGATTGGAAATCTCCTCATCCTCTACTTGTTGCTATGGTTTGTGCAAGGATTCAGGCAAGTACAGTATTGTATTTATGTTTTAGTTCATTATAATGCTTACTCTATAGTTTTCTTGTTTGATATCCCGTTGAGTCATTGCTTGATATTCCATTGAGACATGATTGTGACACTGTAGTTATCATATCCTTCTTAGTGTATCATTGACCGTTATTGATTGTTAGAGAGTCGGGAGGGGAAATACTCGATAAATACGTGAACAAACCCAATTACCGTTACCGAATGATAGCTAAGTCATACACACCCACGTATGAGTTAGCCGTACCAATTACTGAATGATAGCCAACGTATGATGTGCCATATTAGCCCAGCCGTTCACATATTAGAAGGTATTTCATACACACATAGTGGTTCCTATCTTTTCCTTTATCTAGTCTATTATCTTGTTAAGTTCATATCTTGCCAGTTCCTATCTTGTTAGATCACGTCTTGCTAGTTTATGTTTTGCCACTTTATATCTCGTTAGTTCATATCTTGCTAGTGCTAGTTCATATCCTGATAGTTCTTGTCTTGCTAGTTCTTTATATATTCTTTACCTTCGTGGTTTCTCGCATGTTCTAACTTATTTTGGACTAACAACATTAATTGTAATATGGTTGTACTTTGCTTCTTTCCTGACTGGATCATTGTTATAGGTGAGGTTGACGTGCCTACTTTTGCGCTATGGACCATACGAGGGGGAGATAGAGACTCGAAGGCTAAACCATAGAAGACTAGTTAGTTGTGTGGTAGTTTTCTATAAATGTAAAAGCTTACATTCTTCTTCAAATGTAAAACTTTTATATTTTGTAAAGTTGATTTAGTTGTTGTGAATGAGCAGTTAGTATTTATGAGCACTTTGTTTATTACGGGCTAGACAACATACTACCGCCGATACCGCGGCGTAGGCTGGGCTTGGACACGCACTCATATCCCAAAAAACGGGTGCGGGTCGTAACACTAAGACATGTGATTGACTAATATTGGACAAATATTGCCTGATAGCATACTCCATATGCCTGATGTCCATTTTGTACGTGACTGATAGCATTATCGTCAGACATGTCTGATTATTGCGTGACTGATAGCATTGTCGTCCGACATGCCTGATTATTACGTGGCTGATAGCATTGTCGTCCGATAAATGCCTGATTATTGATTGACTGATAGCATATTTTATATGACTGATTACATATTAGTCCCCACATGTTGATAACTGTAACGCCCCAGTCCCAAAATACGTAGGACCAAGTACGTAAACATGCAGCTGTATACATACGAAGTATAGGACCTTGTATGTATACATGAGCTGTAAAATGCAGTAATCCAAGACAAACTAAATTTCATCCACAACGAAAAGAATAATAATATAAAATCAACTTGAATATTTATGATACAATCATGGGCGGAGACAAAGTCCACTACCAACTATCTCAATGAAAGAAATGAACAAGAGTCGATCCATATAATGGCAAGACGAACCAAGCGCAATCGTCTTCGAAGGAATGGAGAAGACCACAGCTTTGGCTAGGATACCTGCGGAAGACATGAACACACACCTGGAGAAAAACTAGGTCCTCAGATGGATGTAGCAAGATACAGGAAGAACAAGCTAATATGAACTGTCAGAATAATAAAATAATATGTAAAAGACTATCCTAGACACAAATATGCAAAGGAGATTCTAACCGCCTAATGTGCAATTTAGAGGACAACTTTCATGCGCATGGGTAGAATTTTAGGCTATGTGTACGTAACTGGCATCCAGTCATCTGTATCCGGCCGTAACGTCCAAAACGTCAGAGGGTATCTGCAAATAAATCGCCACAGTTCCATCCGGAGACTGTGGTTTACCTGTTTGGATTCCCATAAGCACTAGCGACTGTCCTCCCCCAATATTTCCCACACTGTTCAAGTCATGTCCATGGCTCGCCCAGTTTTGTAACTGCTTGATGTAGGCCTTTAAAAATGACAGTCACGCTGAGTTGATCAGGACAGAGTCAAAAGTCACGCTCAGTTGATCCAGACAATATTTACAAATCACGCTGGGGAGACAGCTCATCATTTGTCAGAGAGTAATTATGACTGACAGCACAACAGTCGAAGAATGTCTCTTCGTATGCCACGTATGCACAGAATTCAAGAGATCACAGCCGTCTATTGCGTGATTTTCGAAATCTTCTTCAGCAAGACTCAACCTTCGTCAAGTTGGCGTACCAAAAGAGCTTCTTGTCATTTAATGTGACTGGCAAAAGCAATCACTACCAGAGATTTTGTCTCAGTCAAGGCACGCTGAATCAAGACAGCTGGCAGTTCTATCCCAAATCTGCGTGTATTCTGAAGTTTTCTTCCTCAAGTCTGCGTGGATTCTGAAGTTTTCTTCATCAAAGTCTGCGTAGATTCTGAAGCTTCTTGCCCCAAGTTTGCGTGGATTTTGAAGCTTTCTATCCCGAGTCTGCGTGGATTTCGTCTTCACCAAGTCTGCGTAGATTCTGAAGCTTCTTGCCCCAAGTTTGCGTGGATTTTGAAGCTTTCTACCCCGAGTCTGCGTGGATTTCGTCTTCATCAAAGTCTGCGTAGATTCTGAAGCTTCTTGCCCCAAGTTTGCATGGATTTTGAAGCTTTCTACCCCGAGTCTGTGTGGATTTCGTCTTTACCAAGTCTGCGTGGATTCTGAAGCTTCTTGCCCCAAGTTTGCGTAGATTTTGAAGCTTTCTACCCCGAGTCTGCGTGGATTTCGTCTTCAACAAGTCTGCGTGGATTTCATCAAATTGGAGTACGTGGCAGCCATGCCATTGATCTCTCGTCTGCGTGTCCTGTAACTTGCACACGACTCATGCATGATTGCCATGTGTCCAACAGTTACAGGCCACGTCCAGTAACTGCTCACAACCTTGCGTATGTTAAATCCTGCGTGATTTTCAACTAAGCACAGGCTGTGAAGACAGTTATCTTTTCAGTTATTATTTTTGACTCTATAAATAGAGTTATTTTTCTCATTCATTGTACGGATACATAGTTATCTACTGTCAAAATTTTGAGAGCTTTTTTCTTCGCATAGTCCAAGGGATAAAGTGATCGTCTTCTAGATCAGATTCCCACAGTTGTAATTTTCCCAGATACACAATAAATAAAGGAAATTATTTATAGAAAACAAATTGGCGACTCTGCTGGGGAAAACCATCTCCTCTTCTGAGATGGCAACAACTCAATGCGATACTTCGTCAATCGGCTCGACGAAGAAGGTGATGACGATCCAATTCGATCAACTCGCCTATGAAGAAATGCAGCAGGCTAAGAGTGGTAAGCCCACTACAGCCTCCATCATCACTGCCAAGTCGAAGGGACACTCTATCTATGTTCCTAAGAATCAGTTGGCAGCCAATGGTGAAGTCTCTGCCACATTGTCTGCTCCTAACACTAGCAAGAACTCTACTGCAAGCACGCACACTCTTGTGCGCTCGAAGATGACAGCAATCAAAGATCACGCTAACAGTACTGGCTCCTTAGCCAAATCTGTTCCAGTGTGTGTCTCCAAAGTTGAAAGTCACGCTGACAGTACTGGCTCCTTAGCCAAATCTGTTCCAGCGTGCAATTTCAACCTCAAAAGTCACGCTGACAACACTGGTTCCTTAGCCAAGTCTGTTCCAGTGTGTAATTCTAAAATCAACAATCACGCTAACAATACTGGCTCCTTAGCCAAATCTATTCCAGCGTGTATTTCCAAAGTCAAAAGTCACGCCAACAGCACTGGTTCTTTAACCAAGCCTGTTTCAGCGTGTATTTCATCTAAGAAGAATAGCTCTTTAGCTATCTCTTCCTCTTTGCCAAGTTCTACCAGAACTGGGGGTGGTCTTCCACACAAAGTCCCTTCGAAAAGAAATAACTCTTTAGTTGTTTCTTCTGCTCCTGTAGTTTTTACTTCAGGAACAGCTTTGACTGACAATTTTGTTAGTCAAAGAAAAGGAGATGGTCTTTTGACTACTCTTCCTTCTGGACATTCTATGTCTCAAAACTTGAATGAGTCTATGAAGAAACATTCCTTAATGTTTTCTTCTATGACTTCTTCGAATTGGGCACAGAATTTGTCTAGAAAAGGTCTGTTACCAACTCCTAATCAAGGGGGTGGTTCAACTCTTCCTTCTCTGCAAATATCTAGATCAATGGAAGGAAAACTCCATGTGTCCAAAACCAATGTGTTACCTCCAACTGATCTAAGAACAAAAATTAACACTTCTGGTGTTAAGAAACCATACCAGTTGGAAACAAGGATAAGAGATCCAGATGCAGAGTATGAAAGAAACTATGTGGCTCATATTAATCATTCTCTATATAATCAAGAGCCATCAAGACCCAAGAACAGGAAATATATTCCTTAATCTTCACAAACAGATTTACGAGAATATCTTCGACAGAAGAGAAGAAGTGATTCTGTGTCAAAGGACCATGCTGAATGTGACTTCTATCCAAGAGTCATAATTTAATGCAGATGTCAATCAATGGCTCATGATCATGTTGATCATGAATGTGACTTCCAGCCAAGAGTCACAATGCAATGCAGATGTCAAACAAAACGACAATCTGTCTTCAATCGAATTCAGTGTGAACCTATGCCTGATGAAGATGAGCCTTTGTTTGCTTCTGTCAATATGACCTCTCGGGATGCTGGGGGTAGAGTTGATAGTCCAGATGGAGTATATAGAAATACCAGAGCAAGAGTCCTGGCCTCTAGTCAAAGAAATTTGATCTCTGAAGATGATTCTGAATTCCTTGGAGAATCTAACTTCCCACCTCTTCCTACTGGGGGTAGTTCTCCTATAATTGACTTTGATGCACAAAGCAATGATTCAGAACAAACAACATCTACCAGTTCATCAATAATTCCTCGTACAGTCATGACTTATATGGTTGATGGGAATACTGATGAACCTTCTTCTTCCTTGACTCCTCAAGATCAAAGAATTGCTTCTTTGGAACAACAAATGAAGTCTATGGCTGATACTATGAAGTCGATGTATGAACTCATGGCAACACAGATGCAAAATCGACAGACTGTACCAGATGCCATACCAACTGACACTGATATGAGTCCAGTACAAGTTCCTCCAGCAGTACAATCTAATACTCCTGGACCAGCTCAACCAAACCCTAGTCTCTCTGGAGCTGGGGGTAGTGCTTACAATGCTGTTCCTCCTCCCAACTATTCTCTACAAGTTACAACTCCACAATCTTCTGGAATTGTTAATGAAGAATTGAGGAATCTCAAAACTCAATTCGAGGCATTCAAACAGAAAGATGGTTTACAAAGGTTAGGCATCAAACAACCTTATCCGATAGAATGGAAGCAAGTATCGTATCCTCCTAAATACAAGCCTTCCACTATCTCATTCTATGATGGAACCACTTCTCCAAGTCAGTTCATTAATCACTTTGAAGTGATGACTGATCAGCTGTAACCAAGCGACGCCCTCCTTACTCGGGTGTTTGTTGGATGTCTCAAGGGAACGGCTTATGAATGGTATAGAAGTCTCCCAGATGGGAGCATTACCTCATTTTCTGGTTTCAAACAGATGTTTCTTGAACGGTTCTATGAAGGGCTCAATGATATGACTATGTCTGCTCTTATTAGAATCAAGCAGAAAAATAATGAAACTACAGAAGATTATATTGAACGGTTTCGAAGAGAAGCCCTAAAGATGCCTCTTGGAACTCCTGATGCTGTCACCATCGACACATGCAAATCAAACTTGTTGCCAATCATCAGCATGTGGACAGGATCCACTCAATTCCAAGACTGGCCTTCTTTCATAGTTAGTGCCAAGGCCGCAGAAATTAGTGCTGAAACCTTCAAAGGTTTAGGAGTGCAGATGACTCCTAAAGAAACAGGTCAAGGTACTAACAATAAAAACAATGCTCGCAAGGAAAAAGAAACTCTTGAAGTTAATCTTCAGAGCAAAGATGCATCAACTGTTCAAACCTCTCCTACAACTCAACAACCAAGAACACCTCGCCCCAAAGAAGAATATTCTTTCGATGACGACGATGTCCTTGGTATCTTTGAATGTCTGCTGAAAGGTAATAAGATATAATTACCTGAGATCAAGAAACCTAATGAAGTTGGTAAAACAGATCATCCCAAATACTGCCCATATCACAGAATGCTGGGTCATACAATTCGTACATGTTATGTACTGAAAGAAAAGATCCAAGAAATGATTAAATCTGGAGCTATCTCTCTTACTCCAAAAGAGAAGACCGTCACCTCCAACGTCGTCTCTATGCAATTCGGAGATTTCCCTCCTCAACTCCTTGAAAGTGGGATCGTTCCTATTCCCAAGGCAACTCTTGACATAGTGAATCTTCCTCCTCCACGGTCTGAAGGATTAGTGCCAATCACTTTGGAAACTGGAGAAATCATGTGGATCCATCCTGATCTAGTGACAGATTTTGAATCGCCTTCTTCTCAAAAGACTACTTCTCGAAAGTCCAAGAAGGCTGGAAAGATTAAATCATGTCATATGACTTCTCTTGGATCTATTCCTGACACAGAGCCAAAAGAGAAAGAAGAAGCACTTGTTAGTGCTACTCGAACGGGGAAACCTTATCTAAAGGATTATTCCAAAAAATTCTGAGGATCCTCTTGATATCCCTCCAGCTGATAAAGATGCTTCTAATGTTCCTCCTGAAGAAGAATCATCCACTGAACCTGTTCCTCCCAAGCCTACAGCTCTGGAGAAAGGCAAACAACAGGCTCGGTTTGATAAGCCAATCAAGAAGTCCTCTCCTCTTGGACTTCAGAAGCCTTATAATTTTGACATTTTAGCTCAGCTTGCTAATACTCCAGCTAGAATGTCCCTCTTTGAACTTCTACGTCTTTCCAAAGAGACTCGGGAGACATTAAGTGAAGCACTTCTACAAGCTGACTCTTGTCTTGCACAATTGAAGAAGCTAGATGCAGAACCTGCCACTTGCTTACATTGCAACAGTGTATTGGAAATTATCCCAAATATCACTTTTATACAAGATAACATGCTATTGGAGGATAATCGACATGATTGGCCTCTCTACTACACCGGTTATATCGATACAATGAAGATAGATCGTATCCTCATTGATCCAGGGTCTGCTATAAGCATAATGCCAAAGAGTCTGTTGGATGAACTAAAAATCCCTCTTCACAAGCTCTCCAAGACGGTTACTACTATCCTGGGATTCAATCAAAGCCGAAGCGAGCCTTTGGGAAAGATTCATCTGAAGCTTCAGATAGGCGATTTCAGATCCAAAGTCACTTTCTATGTGATCGAGATCGTGGGATCCTATAATCTTCTTCTGGGGAGGCCCTTTCTTCATGAAAATAATGTGGTGCCTTCTACTCTTCATCAGTGTTTTAAATACATTGATAGCAATGGAAGAGTACAAAAAGAAGTTGCTGATATAAATTCTTCTATGGGGTTGAAGCTTATTTCAATGATTCCCGAATGTACAAAGAAGAGTATACAAGGGTTATACAAGCTATGGAGAAAGAGGATTCACAAAGTGAGACCTTAATAATTCCTGTTAAAGGTCGAACTATTCAGCAACAATCTTCCAAACTCTCTGAAGAAGGTTCTTTTATCATTCCGGTGAGTGGACGAATTTCTCCGTTACCTCAGTCGTTTGCTCAAGACACAATGATTATTCCTGTCAGTGGGCGTACTGTAATTCCTGCATCTCCACATATGAAACAGGATACTCTGCTAATTCCAGTTGGAGGGCAGATTATTCTTCCATCTCAAACTTCAAGGGAGCTCATCTCTTCTGAGCCATTTGTTATCGATCTTAATCGAAACAACGCTTCTTCTCATTCTTCTTCTCCCCCTTTAGTCATTGACTTGGCTAAAATCTCTAAGGCTCAGCCTTCTCCCAATGTAAATACTGCTGCTTTTACATTTAATAAAAAGTCTCCATCTTTGCAGTATGGTGATGTGTGTAATTATGTTCATAGTTATTTACATTTGTTAGATGACTTGAACGCAATAACCATAGGGGTTGTACAGATTGTTCATACAGATGTATCCCTAGAACCTGTACAATCTTCATACTTTCTAGTTCCCAGCAGAAAGCCAGGAGACATTCCAATATTCTTCTATAAAGGGCCCCAAAGTCCTTCTGATTTAGAAGATGAAGACAAAAATGATGACACTGGAAGATTACAACTACGTCGTTATAGTCAGCAATCTAAAGACATCATCAAAAATATGGGCTATGACTTCAGGACTGGCCTCAATAGTGGAAAGGGAAGAAAAATGCCTGTTCGTATTCCTCCTCTGAAATATGGAAGGACGAAATGCGGACTGGGCTATATAGCTCCTACTCCTTTTATCAATATTATCCATGAAGATCCCAAGTCTGACGAAGATAAGAGATCTGATTCTTCTAGTACCACTTCTTGGGATTCCGATACAAGTATCGGGGACTTCTACTGTAACATTCTGTCTTTCAACATGGTTTCCATTGACCATTCTGAAGAAAGTGATGAAGACGAAGAAGAGTTTGAAATCTCACCTGAATCGGAACAATGGGCCCAAAGATTAGATAATCAATAGGAGTTCCGTTTCGAGCAAAAAGAACCTCCGACTGAAGACAAACTTGTTCAAATAGATGTTGGTGAAGAGGGATCTCCCAAACCAATATTCATTAGTAAAAGTCTTTCTGAACCTGATAAGCAAGACATGCTCAAACTCATTCGTGACTACATCGACGTCTTCGCTTGGAGTTATGAAGATATGCCAGGACTTGATCCACAAATTGTAACTCACAAGCTCAATTTCTTGTCGAATGCTAAACCGGTCAAACAACAACAGCGACGATTTCGTCCAGATATTATGGATGCAATTGAAGTTAAAGTCAATAAACTCATAACCTCCGGGTTTATTAGAGAGGAACAACATCCCGATTGGGTGGCTAACATAATTCCTGTCCTTAAAAAGACTGGCAAGGTCAGAGTATGCATAGACTTCCGCGATCTCAATGCGGCATGCCCTAAAGACGAATTCCCTCTACCAATCACTGATGTCATGATTGATAATACCTGTGGATTTGAGCGGATGTCATTCATGGACGGGTATTCTGGATACAATCAGATTAAAATGTTTCCAGATGACGAGAAGCACACTTCTTTCAGAATGTCGATCGGTACATACTGTTATACAGTTATGCCATTCGGTCTCAAGAATGCAGGAGAAACTTATCAACGAGCTATGAGCACTATATTCTGTGAACATTTGCGGAAAACAGTCGAATGCTATGTTGATGATATTGCAGTCAAAAGTCGACAAAAGGAGGATCATATCCAAGATTTGAAGACTATATTTGATCTAATGCGTAAGCATCAATTAAAGATGAACCCTACTAAGTCCTTCTTAGGCGTCTCTAGTGGTAAATTTCTCGGATTCGTCATTACCTGTTAAGGTATACACATGGATCCCGAGAAGATCAAAGCCATCCAAGAGATGCGTCCTCCACGCACCTTAAAAGAGCTACGAGGATTTCAAGGAAGGATCGCTTATATCAGGAGATTCATCTCTAATTTATCAGGACGCTGCAGACCATTCAACAAACTTATGAAGAAAGGTGTTTCTTTTGTCTGGAATGATGAATGTCAGAAAGCATTCGATGATATAAAACAATATCTGATGAGCCCTCCAGTATTGGTACCTCCCGTTTCAGGAATTCCATTTCTCCTATATACTTGAGCAATGAGTCATTCATTGGGTGCATTACTCGCTCAAAAGAATCAAAATGGTCATGAACAAGCCATCTACTATCTCAGTCGTACTATGACCGGAGCTGAACCTCGATATTCACCTGTCGAAAAAGAATGTCTAGCCTTGATGTTCGCTGTTCAAAAGACACGACATTATATCATTGGCCAGACTATTCATGTCATCTCCAGGATCAATCCTATACGGATCATGATGAAGAAATCCAGTGTTTTGAATTCTCGATTAGCTAACTGGGGAATCCTACTTGCACAGTATGACATGCATTATATTCCTCAAAAGTCAGTCAAAGGACAAGCTTTAGCTGATTTTCTGGCTGCCCATTCAATTCCAGAAGATTCAAAACTCTATGATGAAATTCCAGATGAAGTCCTAGATTCAAACCAAATTGCTGAAGAAGATCCTACTTGGCGTCTATTCTTTGATGGAGCTTCAAGGATAGGTCCTAATGGTGATATTGTCGCTGGAGTTGGAATCGTTCTTGTATCGCCAGAAGGTCTTGCTATCCAAAGAGCTTATTCTCTCGATCAGTCGTGTTCAAACAATGTAGCTGAGTATAATGCATTACTCATTGGTCTTCAACTCGCTAAACATCTAAATATTCAACATTTGGAGGCGTACGGAGACTCTAAACTCATTGTCAATCAGATAAAGGGTACTTATGAAGTCCGCCATCAAGATCTGGTTCCTTATCATAGATCAGCTATAATTATGGCTTCTTCGTTTAAAGAATTCTTCATTGAACATGTTAGACGAGCATGTAACACAGAAGCTGATGCTCTAGCTAATCTTGCAGCGGTGTTGGCTATCCCAATTAGACGACAACAAATGATTCTTGTTCGCAATCGAGAATTATTTCATCTTGAAAATAACCTGACCCTAGGACTTCCAGTTGACACTGAAGAATCAACATCTCAAGAGGATTTGGATTTAGTCGTAAATCTTCATCATCTTCATCTGATTCCAGCATGGAATTCATCTTCAGTCATTCGGCCGAGAATCAAAATTTGGATACGGATTGGAGACTTCCTTTCTTAGATTTTGTATTGTATGATATTCTTCCGGATGATCCGAGTGAAGCAGCATCTATCAGACGACGATCATTCCGATTCTATTATAATCATACAACAAAGACCTTATATCGTCGAGCCTATGATGGTTTACTTCTCCGATGTGTTGCCGGTGACGAGGCTCAACAAATTATTCGTGAAGCACATGATGGAATTTGTGGAGCACATCAGCCTGGACCAAAACTTCAAGACCGTATTCGACGTATGGGTTATTATTGGCCTACTATGGTATCAGACGCCATCGAATATGCAAAGAAGTGTAAAGCTTGTCAAATCTATGCGGATTTTATTCATCAACCTTCGGAATTTCTACATCCGACGGCAGCATCATGGCCCTTCGAAGCTTGGGGCATGGACATTATTGGTCCGATCAATCCGCCGTCATCCAAGGGTCATCGGTTTATTCTTACAATAACCGATTACTTCTCCAAATGGACCGAAGCCATTCCTTTGTCTGAAGTTAAGACGTCCAATGTCATTTGCTTTATTAAGCACCACGTCATCTACAGATTTGGTGTTCCCCGACGCATTATTCATGATAACGGACCACAGTTCGTCAGTCAGAAGTTTACTCGATTCTGTGACGATCACCGGATCAATAATGTGGCTTCTACCACATATAATCCGGCAGCTAACGGATTAGCAGAAGCTTTCAACAAGACCATCATCAAACTCCTAAAGAAGTTTGTCTCTACTAACAAACGTAATTGGAGTGAGAAGCTCGATGAATGTTTGTGGGCTTATCGCACTACAGTTCGTAATGCTACTAAATATACACCCTTCTCTCTGGTGTATGGTTGCGAAGCTGTTCTTCCATTAGAGATTCAAATTCCTTCTTTAAGGATAGCAATCGCTAATGAACTCACTGCAGAAAATAATGATCGTCTTCGACTTCAAGAATTAGAAGCTCTGGATGAAAAGCGATTATCTGCTCAACAGAATATTGAATTCTATCAAGCTAGAATTTCAAGAGCTTTTAATAAGAAAGTCAGAATTCGGGCATATCAAAAAGGAGAACTTGTTCTAACTATCAGACGTCCTATGACTATGACTCATATGAGCAAGGGCAAATTTGACGCAAAGTGGGAAGGACCCTATATTGTGAGCAAAATTTTCTCAAATGGAGCTTATCAACTCTCAGAATTGGATGGTCGAAAAGTTTTGATGCCTATTAATGGCAAATTCCTTAAAAAGTACTATGTATAAATGTAAATGCTTGTAATCATCAGACAGTTTCATGTTTAGAAATAAAATTTTTATTTTATTTTTATCATGAATGATGATACATGATATTAAAGAAGATCACTATCATCCTTTTCTACATTTGGATGTAGGCCACTGCCGTCCTTCTCGAAGTCGTGATCAGCAAAAGAGTCGAGAACCTCCTTGTTAGAACCCACGAGAAACTTGCAAACGGCCATCCTCATGGCTTCTTCTTCTTCAGTCTTTCCTGGTTCGAGCAGGAAATCCAGAATGTCCCTTGGTGGCTTGGGTGCAGACGAACCTTCGCCTGCTTCCGTCTTCTTCGATTAAACTGGATCAGCAGGGTGTTCTTCAGTGCATTTCTGAACTTTTGAGGCAATTCCAGTTTTCTTGAATGCTTCTTCAGACGACATTCTTATGTTTGAAAGAAGAAGTGTTTGTTCTTGTCAAATTTCTGCTATATTTATAGGCAGAAGTTCTACAAATAATGAAACGTCACGTTCATCCGACGGTTCATCCATCCATTAATTGCGTTCATCCGACGATTCATCCGTTCATTTATTCGTCCGTTCATGATCTTCTATCAATTTATTAAAGTGGGGATTCATTATTGATCATGTTTTCATAACCTCTGAATCAATTTCGAATCTACTTGCTCATTTGTCATTTTTGACCTCTGCATAGAAATCAATCTATTTTTCTTTTGAGTTCCTACATATTATCACGTCCATAATACCTCTGATAATATCATATACTCTAAAACAGAAAAGAAGATTTTATTATCTATCATGTCCACAATTCATCCACAAATACAAATCTTTGAGCATAGAAGAATTATCATTTCCATTCTCATTTTACCACAAAAAGTCTATTACATTTTCTTAGACTTTCTTACAAATCATAATGGAAATCTATTACAAATCTTGGATTTTCATTCTACACCACAACAATAACCTAATAGAGATCCATCTTCTTCTTTGGATCTTCTCCGTCGGACCTTCTCCGTCAGGTTCGTTGTTGGTGGCAGTTCCTGACTGTCTGGGTCCCAGTCACGACAAGATCAGCAGGAATCAAACTCTGGTCTTCTCTCTCAGACGAGAGGAGAACCACAGAGTATGGCAGCCCGAAGTCGTGGTGCTGCCAATACAACTGGTGGATTGGGGGTAACCTCTCAAGGAAGACAGGAATGTATCCAAACCTTGGGATACAATTCCTAGTTCTCCCGTGAAAGAAACTCTACTACCCGATTTCTCGGGGTAGAGTTGACTCCACCATCCAACTCTCGTGTATAAAGACTCTTCCTACCATCTGAGGAAGACCCTTCTATCCCACGAAGAGTTCTGAGTTGTCTGATTTACGCGTCAAAAGCGTATGAGCTCCCTGATGTAGATGTCAGCAGGATATTCTCCACAACATCCACATCCCCAATGCCAGTTCCGAAGAAAATTTTCAGCCAAGTTTCTGCAGAAAGTATCAACAGAAATCATTCAGTGTGCATTTATCAAACAGAAACAGGCGTGTATTGTTCAAATCAGAAACAAAAAACAGAAAGCCTATCTTCAACAGCAAAAATAATACACGTATTACACTGACTTACCTTCAAGTTTGGTGCTAAGGATTGGCAAACTCATGTTTGATATAGTGCGCAGAAGTCGAACATTAGAAATCATTGCTTTCCTGTTTGAGAGTGAAATCTCCCAAAAATTTCATTCTCAGAGAAGAAGAAGAGGAATGGGAGATGAGTATCTGTGAAACTCTTCTATCTATTTAAAGGGCAAAGTACAAGTCTATTCTTGGAAAAGATCCGCATAAATAGCGCTCGTAAACCGTGGAATGAGTGTTACGTGTGCTTTGGAAGACAGAACAACATTGGAAATAGTCAAAGGGTGCTAATTAATATTCTTCATTAATGCACGCAGATTAAACACAGAAGTTGTACTTCATTCTTCAAGACAGACACTGATGGCCTTACAAAAGACAAAACAAAAAGAGTGCAACAAAAGCACAAAAGACACGCTCTATTTTCCAGAGCGACTGAGCTTAATGCCTAGTTCTTCTACGCTTTTGACCCCCATGCGGTGTAACAGAGCCTTCAACATTTCACGCTGCTCTATGAGGCTGCGCCCATCAGAAGAGAACGAGCCATCTAAGCCAAAATAGCTCAAGAAATTCTTGGCTAGTTGCAAGGGATTATCTTTGAGTTCGAAGACAAGGGGCTCTGGCTCTTCACCCCCAAAAGTGGGGTCACCATGGGAACAAAAGCCCAACTTGCGTGCTTCTTCCTCAGCTTTCTCTTTTGGTGTCATGTTGACGTAAGATGAAGATTAAATGAATCCTCTCCCTGTTTATATAACAGAGCTCGTCGGTGGTTCATATTCCACCATAAACTGGATGTAATCAGTCTCGGAAAATGAAGAGTCCTCATGACATTTAATAAGTTCATTTGGATATTTTCAAAGAACTTCGAAGTCTTTCTGACTTCCGAAAAATTTAAAGTCATCACAACGTGACTGATTTCATTTTATCATCTTATTTTCAAAGTATTTCGAAAATTTTGAAGTCTTTTCAATTTTCGAAAACTTTGAAGGGGGTCTTGTAGGCCTTTAAAAATGACAGTCACGCTGAGTTGATCAGGACAGAGTCAAAAGTCACGCTCAGTTGATCCAGACAATATTTACAAATCACGCTGGAGAGACAGCTCATCATTTGTCAGAGAGTAATTATGACTGACAGCACAACAGTCGAAGAATGTCTCTTCGTATGCCATGTATGCACAGAATTTGAGAGATCACAGCCGTCTATTGCATGATTTTCGAAATCTTCTTCAGCAAGACTCAACCTTCGTCAAGTTGGCGTACCAAAAGAGCTTCTTGTCATTTAATGTGACTGACAAAAGCAATCACTACCAGAAATTTTATGTCAGTCAAGGCACGCTGAATCAAGACAGCTGGCAGTTCTATCCCAAATCTGCGTGTATTCTGAAGTTTTCTTCCTCAAGTCTGCGTGGATTCTGAAGTTTTCTTCATCAAAGTCTGCGTAGATTCTGAAGCTTCTTGTCCCAAGTTTGCATGGATTTTGAAGCTTTCTACCCCGAGTCTGCGTGGATTTCGTCTTCACCAAGTCTGCGTAGATTCTGAAGCTTCTTGCCCCAAGTTTGCGTAGATTTTGAAGCTTTCTACCCCGAGTCTGCGTGGATTTCGTCTTCATCAAAGTCTGCGTAGATTCTGAAGCTTCTTGCCCCAAGTTTGCGTGGATTTTGAAGCTTTCTACCCCGAGTCTGCGTGGATTTCGTCTTCACCAAGTCTGCGTGGATTCTGAAGCTTCTTGCCCCAAGTTTGCGTGGATTTTGAAGCTTTCTACCCCGAGTCTGCGTGGATTTCGTCTTCAACAAGTCTGCGTGGATTTCATCAAATTGGAGTACGTGGCAGCCATGCCACTGATCTCTCGCCTGCGTGTCCTGTAACTTGCACATGACTCATGCATGATTGCCATGTGTCCAACAGTTACAGGCCACGTCCAGTAACTGCTCACAACCTTGCGTATGTTAAATCCTGCATGATTTTCAACTAAGCACAGGCTGTGAAGACAGTTATCTTTTCAGTTATTATTTTTGACTCTATAAATAGAGTTCTTTTTCTCATTCATTGTACGGATACATAGTTATCTACTGTCAAAATTTTGAGAGCTTTTTTTTCTTCGCATAGTCCAAGGGATAAAGTGATCGTCTTCTAGATCAGATTCCCACAGTTGTAATTTTCCCAGATACACAATAAATAAAGGAATTTATTTATGGAAAACACTTGAGTCTCTAAAACCCCAGTCATAGCAGTTACGAATATCTACCGTCACACGACTTTAGAGATAGCTAGTCAATAAGTCGTGCCCCTAGCAACATGGCTCAAACCGTGTAGTGTGAGTGTCACAGCCAAAGGAGATATAAGGATATCTTCCAACAAGAAGGTAGTTCGCTAAAACTAAGTTAACATACATATAGTAAAGTAAAACGACTAATAGAGTCGCTTGCACCCAAGTGTGGCTTGGACGCGCAGTTTATAACAATTAAAAATAATAAATATGAAACAAAGTAAATCATGCAAAAAATAAATAATATGACAGTTAATTAGCAAGATATACTTGCCTGTTGTGATGCCTGGTGAGCTACCTGGTGTGGTACAATACAGGTGGCATAAAGTTCGACTTCGATGTTACAACTACGCAAGAGAGCCTCTGTTGACGACACAGAGAGTTCCATTGGGTCCAGAAGGGTCAAATTTAGTTAGGACGAGGTGAAGGGTCCAAATTTGCGAAGAAGTGGGTACGTATGATTAGGCATGATCTATGATGATGACAAAGAGGATTTGCAATATAACTGTATACACGACCGTATATGTTTTTGGAAAATATTCATAATCCTTGAACTAGTTTTTTTTTTGTAGTCGTAATATTTTAGATAAAATATTCCAAAAATTATCATAAATTAATATCAATATACATTTTTGATTTATATAGCATACGTAAAATATATGTAGGGCCAAATATCAAAAATATTTATGTATAAACTTATACTTATATATTAAAACCCATTTGGAAGAATATTCTTATAAAAATAATAATTACCTAAGTAAATTTCAAAACCAAAAGATTGCAAGCATAATTATTTAAGCCTACTTAAATATACTTATGGATATATTTTACTAAAAATACTTATTTATTAACTCTTGAAAGTAAATTATAAAAGTTTAGTTTTAAATAAAAATCCATTATCATTTTAGCCCAATACTATTGGTCCAAAATAAACTTGAAAAATATATTTCTAAAACTATATATTATGCAACTTCAAAGAAACCCTAATACTGACATATATAAAATAACCCAAAAAATTATTTATATACAATAGGCTAAGCCCGATTTTTATTTAGAAACAAAGCCCAAAATAATAATACATATAATCTGAATATTAATACTATAGTTTACATATCTATATATGGGCTCCCCAAGATGTTAATAATAATAGTAATGACAAAATAATAATTAGAATAATAAAACAACACAGAATAAATAATAATAATAATAATAATAATGATAATAATAATAATAATAAAAATAATAAAAATAACATAAATCCCTAAAAGAGCTACTGCTCTCATTCGACAGTGAGAGAAGAAGGAAAGGGGAAAGAATCAGAGAGAGAGCGGGAGGTCTCGGCGGCAAGGGCGGCCGATGGCTGACGTCGGCGCGGGCGGAGACTCGGCAGAGGGAGGAGAGCGGTGGAAAGAGGGGTTCTCTACGAAGACGCGCACGCGCGCGGAGGCCGGGCCTCGACGGCCGGTACGGCGAACTCGGGAGGGCGCGGTGGAGGCTCGGGACTGCGGCGGAGCGGTCTGGCGAAGCAGGCGGGTTTTGAGGGGAAGAGGCACCGTATGGGCGGCGAGCGGCAGGAGAGGGTGATAAGGATCGAGCGGCCAGGGCGCTGGGACGGCGACAGGCGGCGCTATGCGACGGTGGAGAAGAAGACGGAGGTTTCGTCGGGGAAGTAGGCGGAGGACGAATGGGTTTTTTGGAGAGGCTCGGGAAGAGGAGGAGACGGTCGGGCTGACGGCGGCGCACGCGGTGGGGAGGAAAGGAGCGACGGATGGGCTGAAGAAGGAGAGGGGAGCGGAAGGAGTGGAGTTCGTGTCGGCGGAGCTTCGGTGGAGAGGTGAGGACGCGGGGCGACGGCTCGTCTGTGAGCGCGGCTCATGGGGAAGACTCGTCGTTCAGGTATGGGCGGTAGTGGTGTGTTGGATTTTTTTGGGTTTTTTTTTCTGGTAGTTTTTGGTCGAGATGTGGATGATGACGGGTGTGGTGGTTCTCCGGTGGCCGGAGGGGAAAAATGGCGGTGGTGGCGATGGGTCGGATGAGGAGCACTGCTCCGGTGAACAGCGGGGAGAGGTTTTGGTAGTGGTGGAAGCTTTGGGGATTTCCGGTGATAATGGGGCACTGGTCGTGGTGGTGGAGTTTGGCGGTCGGGTTCCGGCCAGTGGCCGTGGCCGCGGTGGTGGTCCTGGCGGTTGGGTACGGTGGACGGGGTTGTGTTGGTGGTCTTCCATGGTGGTGGACAGGGCGAGGAGCGGGGGTCGCACTGGTGGTGACTGTTGCGATGGCGAGGATGATCAGGATGGTGGTGGCGGTTGATATGGTGACGACAGCGGGACGGGGCTGGGTTAGGTTAGGATTGAATATCGTGTCGGGATTGTCGACACGGAAAAATAAATGTACATGTAAAAGATGGAATGAGATTATGGATATGGAAACACGGACACGATGCATATTGAAGAATTTGAGGATGTGAGAAATTTCTGGAGGAGTACCTGCCTATTTATAGGATGTAGAAATTTCCAGTTGGATAAGGATTAGGAATATTTAAACCCAAATAGATAATTTAATTATTTAAATTTAAATCAATCAAATCTAAATTCAATCAAATTCTAATTTAAATCTAGATCATCTCAACTCAAATTAAATATAATTTCTATCTTTAAACTATTTAAATTAAATCCATAAATCAAATCAAAGATTTAAATTGCCACCATAATTTCAAAATATGTTTTCAAAAAATACTAATAATAATTTCGAAAATTATTATTTAAAAATAATCTAATAGATAATTATGAAATATATATGTATGCACAATTAATATTCGTATAAATATACCTTTCTAATAAAAATATTATTTACTATTTATAACTGAAGGGCCTTTAAAATGAAAAGAACAAACTTAACAATTTTTGTACGATAGCAAAGTATTTATTATATAAATTATTTTGAACTATAAAAATAAAAATAAATATTTTTCTAAAAATATGTATGCTCGCACATATTCGCACTCGACGAACAATTATGAAATACGCCGTTTGCGCACAACGTACAATACGACTACGCGACGTACAATGCAAAAAATTTAAATCAGTACCAAAATCGAAAAAAAAAAAATATATATATATATAGTAGAAATTTAGGGGTTTTACATCCTACCCAACTTAAAAGAATTTTGTCCTCGAAATTAGGAAGTAGTAGTAGGGGGTGAGGAGGCACAAAGGAGTAGCGACGTTCAATGCAACACACATAAAAATCACAAGTTCAAACAATGCCAAAATAATCATGGATATGATTATGGGTGAGGTCGCTAACTAACGTAAGTAAAAGATCGAGAGTTTTGGAAATGAAGGTAAAATAATTTGAGAACAAGGACACTTGGTCCCTTGGAAAAGATAGTCATCTAGGTTTAGGGGTACGATTAAGAAATCATTTCTAGTCATTCCTAAGTTCCAAACGATTAGATGGTAAAGGTAATAGTTTGAGGGCGAATAACTTGAGATGAGATTATAGTCACGTGGCTTGGTCGTTGGCTAACTAGCTTGGCAATAGATGATGGGACAACTAGAGGTGATACTTTGGGTCTATCTATCAAGTACGAGTCTTCTTCTAAAATAGGTGAAAGACGAAAACCAATATGAGTCCAAAGAAGTTTGTTTTCCAATACCAATATGTGGTTCAAAGATGAGTGAGTAATTCAAAAAGAATTGTCAAGGCTGGCACGGATGGGACTCTAGAGGACAAGTTTATCTATGTCCCCCTCCGCGTAGAACGATAGATAAACGCGAACCAAAGTGCACTCGGTTGATCAGACCATCATGCACCGGTTCTGACTAGACAATATGTTAGTGAGCGCGCGCTCAATAACATGTGTCTTGAACAAGTTTGATAACGGTTAAACTTGTAAAACTAGGCTATAGTAGCAACATTTAGTCAAGATGGTAAAATATAGACACGTGAGATTATTATTGAAAGAGACTAGAATTAGTTTGAACTACTTAAGAATCTAAGTCTTGTTAGGTGCCTATACAGTCGACCTATTGTCTCCTTGTCTAAAGCTTTGGTCGACCAATAAGGTATGGTCTTTAAAAATTTATAGTCTAGGCAATCCACTTAGTATCTACTATAGTGAGTCATAAGGATGAAGTCTTATGCTAGGTCATGAGGCATTCTACCCAACTTACAAGAGCTAAACTAGTAGGGTGATGGAACAATGGGTCATGTCCACCTAGTATGGGTTACCCTATTAATCTCTATCAAGCACGAAAGAAGGGTACGAATCACGATAGAAGGGATCAAGCAAGATGCAACTCGAGGAGAAGGCGGTCAAGTATGTGGATGAGATCCTAGACTCTAATCCTATACGCAGGCTTGCTTGGTATGGTAAAGTAACCAAACAATTTATCTTGACCTGCATGGGCCACCACAAAAACATGTAACGCCCCAGTACCAAAATACGTAGGACCAAGTACGTAAACATGCCAGCTGTATATATACGAAGTACAGGGCCTTGTATGTATACATGAGCTGTAAAATACATTAATCCAAGACAAACTAAATCTCATCCACAACGAAAAGAATAATAATATAAAATCAACTTGAATATTTATGATACAATCGTTGGGCGGAGACAAAGTCTACTACCAACTATCTCAATAAAAGAAATGAACAAGAGTCGATCCATATAATGGCAAGACGAACCAAGCGCAATCGTCTTCGAAGGAATGGAGAAGACCACGGCCTTGGCTAGGATACCTGCGAAAGACATGAACACACATCTGGAGAAAAACTAGGTCCTCAGACGGACGTAGCAAGATACAGGAAGAACAAGCTAATATGAACTGTCAAAATAATAAAACAATATATAAAAGACTATCCTAGACACAAATATGCAAAGGGGATTCTAACCGCCTAATGTGCAATTTAGAGGACAACTTTCATGCGCATGGGTGGGATTTTAGGCTATGTGTACGTAACTGGCATCCAGTCATCTGTATCCGGCCGTAACGTCTAAAACGTCAGAGGGTATCTGCAAATAAATTGCCACAGTTCCATCCGGAGACTGTGGTTTACCTGTTTGGATTCCCATACGCACTAGCGACTGTCCTTCCCCAATATTTCCCATACTGTTCAAGTCATGTCCATGGCTCGCCCAGTTTTGTAACTGCTTGAGTCTCTAAAACCCTAGTCATAGAAGTTATGAATATCTACCGTCACACGACTTTAGAGATAGCTAGTCAATAAGTCGTGCCCCTAGAAACATGGCTCAAACCGTATAGTATGAGTGTCACAGCCAAAGGAGATATAAGGATATCTCCCAACAAGAAGGTAGTCCGCTAAAACTAAGTTAACATACATATAGTAAAGTAAAACGACTAATAGAGTCGCTTGCACCTAAGTGTGGCTTGGACGCGCAGTTTATAACAATTAAAAATAATAAATATGAAACAAAGTAAATCATGCAAAAAATAAATAATATGACAGTTAATTAGCAAGGTATACTTGCCTGTTGCGATGCCTGGTGAGCTACCTGGTGTGGTACAATACAGGTAGCACAAAGTTCGACTTCGATGTTACAACTATACAAGGGAGCCTCTGTTGACGACACAGACAGTTCCATTGGGTCCAGAAGGGTCAAATTTAGTTAGGACGAGGTGAAGGGTCTAAATTCGCGAAGAAGTGGGTACGTATGATTAGGCATGATCTATGATGATGACAAAGAGGATTTGCAATATAACTGTATACACGACCGTATATGTTTTTGGAAAATATTCATAATCCTTGAACTAGGTTTTTTTTGTAGTCGTAATATTTTAGATAAAATATTCCAAAAATTATCATAAATTAATATCAATATACATTTTAGATTTATATAGCATACTTAAAATACATGTAGGGCCAAATATCAAAAATATTTATGTATAAACTTATACTTATATATTAAAACCCATTTGGAAGAATATTCTTATAAAAATAATAATTACCTAAGTAAATTTCAAAACCAAAAGATTGCAAGCATAATTATTTAAGCCTACTTAAATATACTTATGGATATATTTTACTAAAAATACTTATTTATTAACTCTTGAAAGTAAATTATAAAAGTTTAGTTTTAAATAAAAAATCCATTATCATTTTAGCCCAATAATATTGGTCCAAAATAAACTTGAAAATATATTTCTAAAACTATATATTATGCAACTTCAAAGAAACCCTAATACAGACATATATAAAATAACCCAAAAAATTATTTATATACAATAGGCTAAGCCCGGTTTTTATTTAGAAACAAAGCCCAAAATAATAATACGTATAATCTGAATATTAATACTATAGTTTACATATGTATATATGGGCTCCCCAAGATGTTAATAATAATAGTAATGACAAAATAATAATTAGAATAATAAAACAACACAGAATAAATAATAATAATAATAATAATAATAATAATAATAATAATAATAATAATAATAACATAAAATCCCTAAAAGAGCTACTGCTCTCATTCGACAGTGAGAGAAAAAGGAAAGGGGAAAGAATCAGAGAGAGCGGGAGGTCTCGGCGGCAAGGGCGGCCGGTGGCTGACGCCGGCGCGGGCGGAGACTCGGCAGAGGGAGGAGAGTGGTGGAAAGAGGGGTTCTCCACCGAAGATGCGTGCGCGCACGGAGGCCGGGCCTCGACGACCGGTACGGCGAACTCGGGAGGGCGCGGTGGAGGCTCGGGACTGCGGCGGAGCGGTCTGGCGGTGCAGGCGGGTTTTGAGGGGAAGAGTCGGCGGATGGGCGGCGAGCGACAGGAGAGGGTGATGAGGATCGAGCGGCCAGGGCACTGGGACGGCGATAGGCGACGCTATGCGACGGTGGAGAAGAAGACGGAGGTTTCGTCGGGGAAGTAGGCGGAGGACGAATGGGTTTTTTGGAGAGGCTCGGGAAGAGGAGGAGACGGTCGGGCTGACGGCGGCGCACGCGGTGGGGAGGAAAGGAGCGACGGATGGGCTGAAGAAGGAGAGGGGAGCGGAAGGAGTGGAGTTCGTGTCGACCGAGCTATGGCGGAGAGGTGAGGACGCGGGGCGACGGCTCGTCTGTGAGCGCGGCTCATGGGGAAGACTCGTCGTTCAGGTATGGGCAGTGGTGGTGTATTGGATTTTTTTGGGTTTTTTTTGGTGGTTTTTGGTCGAGATGTGGATGATGACGGGTGTGGTGGTTCTCTAGTGGCCGGAGGGGAAAAACGGCGGTGGTGGCGATGGGTCGGATGAGGAGCGCTGCTCCGGTGAACAGCGGGGAGAGGTTTTGGTAGTGGTGGAAGCTTTGGGGATTTTCGGTGACAATGGGGCGCTGGTCGTGGTGGTGGAGTTTGGCGGTCGGGTTCCGGCCAGTGGCCGTGGCCGCGGTGGTGGTCCTGGCGGTTGGGTGCGGTGGACGGGGTTGTGATGGTGGTCTTCCATGGTGGTAGACAGGGCGAGGAGCGGGGGTCACACTGGTGGTGACTGTTGCGATGGCGAGGATTATCAGGGTGGTGGTGGCGGTTGATATGGTGACGACAGCGGGACGGGGCTGGGTTAGATTAGGATTGAATATCGTGTCGGAATTGTCGACACGAAGAAATAAATGTACATGTAAAAGATGGAATGAGATTATGGATATGGAAACACGGACACGATGCACATTGGAGAATTTGTGGATGTGAGGAATTTCTGGAGGAGTACCTGCCTATTTATAGGATGTGGGAATTCCTAGTTGGATAAGGATTAGTAATATTTAAACCCAAATAGATAATTTAATTATTTAAATTTAAATCAATCAAATCTAAATTCAATCAAATTCCAATTTAAATCTAGATCATCTCAACTCAAATTAAATACAATTTCTATCTTTAAACTATTTAAATTAAATCCATAAATCAAATCAAAGATTTAAATTGCCACCATAATTTTAAAATATGTTTTCAAAAAATACTAATAATAATAATTTCGAAAATTATTATTTAAAAATAATCTAATAGATAATTATGTAATATATATGTATGCACAATTAATATTCGTATAAATATACCTTTCTAATAAAAATATTATTTACTATTTATAACTGAAGGGCCTTTAAAATGAAAAGAACAAACTTAACAATTTTTGTACGATAGCAAAGTATTTATTATATAAATTATTTTGAACTATAAAAATAAAAATAAATATTTTTCTAAAAATATGTACGCTCGCACATATTCGCACTCGACGAGCAATTACGAAATACGCCGTTTGCGCACAACGTACAATACGACTACGCGACGTACAATATAAAAATTTTAAATCAGTACCAAAATCAAATATATATATATATATATATATATATATATATATATATATATATATATATATATATATAGTAGAAATTTAGGGGTTTTACAATAACGTCAAATTGTACATGTACACATAGCTACTGCATATTTTATTCACATTGCTTCTCTGTTCTTCAGTTATATCTGATATACCGTTCCATTGATCTTCATGGTGAGTTTTGTTGAGTTACATTGTACTTTGCTCCTTTTCTGACTGGATCGTTGATTACAGGTGAGATGGGTCTTTAGATTATCATGGCTGGCGTTGGAGCTCACTTGACATTGAGATATCTAGTTTCATGTATAGGAGATTGATTGAGTGTATTTGATTATATGTTGTTATTGTAGCATTTATCTTCTACCGACTTTGTACCCGGACATTCATGTATAAGTTGTAATAATTGTATAGTAATCTGTGATGACTAGTGTAGATTCCGAGATTACATGCTGTGATGAGAATACTCTTGTTATTGATGACTAGACGGCTCACTACCGCTATCAACGACAGTGTAGGCCGGGCATGCATCGGCCCGTACCCGATTATTCGGGAGCGGGGCGTGACATATTTTTGTGGTGGCCCATGCAAGTCTCTATCTAATGGTACTTATGATTAGAGTGCCATTGGAAGCTTGCAGAATTAGGAAACTCATCACAGCATTGGACCGTTATCATATTGCTTATTTTCTGTCTTTTATATATCTTGTTAACACACACAGTACACCAATGAGTCACTGATGGTTCTCCTCCTACAATTCCAGAGATGGCCAAAGGAAGGAAGGAACCTCATCCGCGAGGCCGCACTCCGAGTGTAGCCCATTCCGAGAGAGGATCATCTGCCCTACCTATGATAGCTCCAGAGCACTCCGGTACCCATGTACCACCCGTCACGAGAGCTTCTTTACGATATTACATTAGTTCTATAAGGGGCACCCAGATGCATGAGCTAGTCTATGGGCTATTGGAGGCCCAGAGAGCCCAGACCCAGAGTTTGTTGGATGCTCAGAGGGAGCAGACCACTATATTGCGGGAAGGTATTGAGAGACTAGTTAGCCTATTACTACCACCGCCACCTCCACTTCCCCAGACTACTACTACTGCTCCACCTACATCTCATATTCTACCTCCACCAACTACCGTTCCGACCCCATCATACATCCCACATCCGCCATACGCTCCACATCCATCACATATTCTACCTCCACCACCCACCCAGGCTCCTGTACAGCCTACTACCACCACTTTTGTTCAGCCTGAGCCTATTTCTTTCATTCCGCCTCCCATCCATACTCATGCTTCTCCTACTTATACTTAGACTACTCCCATCCACCATCAGAGAGAGGGTTCCATCCTGGATTTTAAAAAGATGGCACCTAGAGAGTTCCTTGGGACCGAGGGTATACTCTACGCCGATGAGTGGCCAGAGGATATAGAGAGAGGGTGATGCGACTATCTAGGCTTCCGGAGGACCTTAAGGTGGAGGCAGCCGACGTGCAGATGCATGATCTAGCACGTACTTGGTTTAGGAGTGAGCCTCAGCTCGCAGTACCTGGGTTGATGTGGGAGCAGTTTGTAGAAATTTTCAAAGAGAAGTTTTTTCCAGCAGTAGCTAGAGAGGCTTTAGAGCGCCAGTTTCAGACTCTTGAGCAGGGGACTCGCTCGGTTGATGAGTACGCAACAGAGTTCGGGCGATTTAGTCGGTTTACAGAGGGTAGAGCCAGAGATCCAGTCATGAGAGCTACGAGATTCAGGCAGGGTTTGAGCCATGAGCTTCGTTACTTAGTCATAGCTAACGGAGCGACTACCTATGCTGGGATGGTAGCCGTTGCTCAGAGGTTAGAGATTGATCTGATTCTCCGACCCAAGAGAGATCGTGACATTAGTAGAGGAGGTAGCCACTCAGGACCACCCAAACGTCCCAATAACCAACAGACGAAGACCTTCACATCCCAGCCTCCTTAGGGGACACAGCAGCAACAACAACGACCAGTTCAGCAGCCTTGTGGATTTTGTCAGAAAATGGGCCATACCTGGCTGGTGTGTAGAAAGAGACTTGGACAGTGCCTTATCTGTGGTGCAGCTGATCATCAGGCTAGGGAGTGCACTATTGCTCGTACAGCAGCTGGATCTTCGGGACTTCCACAGCCAGAGGGACGAGTCTACCTTATGTCAGAGGAAGGAGCAGAGGCTATTCTGATTTCGGACGAGGACTAGAGACCGGAGGCATTCTCGTATAGCTGGAGCAAACCGTGGGTCGCCACTTCCCTTTGTGATTCTTTCTAGCATCTAGACTTTCCTTGTTATTTCATATTCAAGACTTGTTTCTAAAAGCCTCTGTATCTTACTATTGTTTCGTAATGGCCGCTTGTTTGATCCTTGTTGTCTCTTAGTACCTAATAAAACTACTTGTTCACTTTCTATCATGACTTTGACTGTTAAAGAATTCATTTTGAATCTTCATAAATCCTTGGAAATTTTTGGATAAGGTTAAGAATATTCGATGACCTACTATGACGTGGCAGATGTGCACTGCAGTTATTTACCTGGATTATGAAAACTGAAATTTCATTGCAGCCAGCTGCACACTGGCGAGGCATGGACTCTAAGTTAAAGTAATTACAGATAGTTATGGGCTTCGGGTATTATTGAGACTAAGTCCTAAATTCATAATGTTTCTGATATCGGATAAAGTTGACAGAGTATTTTGGTAATATATTATTATCGGGACCATGGAACCGAAGGTTCACTGCAGCCAGATGCATACTGGCGGGGTAGGAACTGAAGGAAAAGTGACTCCAGATATGTATGATTGCCGGATACTATTGAGACTACTATCCTTGATCATGTTTTCGTGACTATCATTTGTACCACTTTTCGTGCCAAATTCAAATTTGTATTGATTATTCCTAATCGTGCCATCTGAAATTTCGAGGACGAAATTTTTTAAGGGGGAGAGATTTGTAACTCCACTTTTCCTGAATAATAAATTTTTGGTATTTCTATATAATTCTTATTAGAATTTAATTTAAGATTTTAATTTACTTTTGGATTATCTTAATAAATTACTAATTATCATTAATGATTTTTTTAGTATTTTTAAAAGTCCTTTATTAAAGAATATTCTAGTAACTAAGATTGGCTAATTGATTTTACTAAATTTCTATTAACTTTATGGATTGATTATAATAAGGATTCATTATTATTTTTTTCTAACTCTTTGTTCCATTTTATTTCCTTTTCAGCTATTTTTATTTCTCATCCAATTCCATGGGCCAACCCAGCCCATCAACTCTCTGTTGTGGGTCATGGATCCACATGGGTTCAAACCCGTCCACCACCCATTAACGCGTACCTATTAAATCCCAACCGTTAGCTTTAAATTCAGTTTCTCTTTCATTCATTCAAATGTTTCCCTCTCCCAAACATTCTATTCCTCCATTCCCTGTTGTATGGATCAGAGTCGACGTCGACGGAGCTGGCAGCGCCATGCGGAGGAGGACCAGGCTTCTAGAGGATTCCCTTTCATCTAGGCCGTTCATCCTTAACTACCACTCTCATATCACCCGTTCGATTGTAACAACCTTTCTAACCGCCGACTTCATCTCCTCCGTCGACGCCTAACCACCTCCTTCATCCTGACCGTCGATTGACCATCCCTCCGCCTATTTAAGGACTACCGACCCCTTCTTCTTCATCTACCTTCCCCACGGCGGAGCCCTGTCCAATTGAACAACGGTCCCTCTCTCTGATCAATTGAGCTCCGACCATGGTGATTCGAGTTTTGAGCTCTGCTCTGGCGATGACGTGACGAAGAGCCTCCATGTTGCTTCACAGCATCAACTCCTCCCTATCGAGCTCGACGCCAATTCGGTAAGTTCTTCCAATTCCTTTCTCTTTTCTGACATTCGAATTTCCTTTCGTGTGATTTCCTATGGATAATTCTTGATCGATCGACTCAATTTTTTCTAGATTCTTGATGTTTCAATTGAGAGTTGTGTTGGTGAGTCTTCTTGATCTGATCCTTGTGAATTTCTCCAATTTTGGAGTCAAAGCAATTCGAACCGAACTCATCTTAGATCCTTCTTGCTGTGCACCTATCCTGTTCGATGATATGCGTAGGAGGAATCGCCATCAAGCTGTGGACTCGGGGACACCACCATCGGATACTAGACTGCTGTGTCGGACCACAACATATCAGTAGGACTCAGGTATGTTCTGTATTAGCCTCTCTGCAATGTGTCAAACTGAATTCGTATGAGTGTCGGGTCGGACACTGTACTTAGAAGGATATGGTCCTGTGTCTAGGCTCTGTGGACACGATATAGTGGCTTGTATCAATGGGGATACAACACTACGTTTTGGTATTAAGACTATTGTCTCTGTTTTATGGAAGCAATATATTTACTGTGCAGTGACTGTTATTAGAGTTGTAATTTGAATGTTTTTGGACAGCTATATGGATTTTAGTTTAAAGGTTCATGGGCTAATGGGCTCGTTAGGCTAGGGAGCAATATATTGGATTTTAGCTAATCAGTTATGGTTTGGTAATTCCTTATTGGGTTCAGTTGGTAGCATTGGGCCAGTCTTGGGGCCTTAGGGTTCATTGATAATTCTAGTATATTGATTTGCTATTGTTACATTAGGTTAGGATATCTTGCACCAGGCTAGGCCAGATTAAATAGTAGTATTATTGCTAATTAAGAATAACTACTTTAGCTAATGAAGTACTCTAATCATTAGAAACTAGATTAGGAAGACATTTTGGATTATTCTCTAAAACTCTATTTTCCTATTTTAGGTGATTTTAGAGACATTGGCACCGTCTTCTAGAAAGAGGCAAGTACATGTACTCAGTATTACCATCATTGCATGCATTACACTCACATTGTCTCTTGTCATTATTTTACTGTTCTTGCTCGATTGATTGTATTATTTCTCGTGTCGGGTGGGGGACGTTCTAAGACATGTGATTGACTAATATTGGACAAATATTGCCTGATAGCATACTCCGTATGCCTGATGTCCATTTTGTGCGTGACTGATGGCATTGTCGTCAGACATGCCTGATTATTGCGTGACTGATAACATTGTCGTCAGACATGCTTGATTATTGCGTGACTGATAGCATTGTCGTCCGACATGCCTGATTATTGATTGACTGATAGCATATTTTATATGTCTGATTACATATTAGTCCCCACATGTTGATAACGTCCAATTGTACATGTACACGTAGCTAGTGCATATTTTATTCACATTGCTTCTCTGTTCTTCAGTTATATCTGATATACAGTTCCATTGATCTTTATGGTGAGTTTTATTGAGTTACATTGTACTTTGCTCCTTTTCTGACTGGATCGTTGATTACAGGTGAGATGGATCTTTAGATTGTCATGGCTGGCATTGGAGCTCACTTGACATTGAGATATCTTTCATGTATAGGAGATTGATTGAGTTTATTTGATTATATGTTGTTATTGTAGCATTTATCTTCTACCGACTTTGCACCCGGACATTCATGTATAAGTTGTAATAATTCTATAGTGATCTGTGATGACTAGTATAGATTTCGAGATTAGATGCTGTGATGAGAATACTCTTGTTATTGATGACTAGACGGCTCACTACCACTGTCAACGACAGTGTAGGCCGGGCATGCATCGGCCCGTACCCGATTTTTCGGGAGCAGGACGTGACAGGCCGGTCGGTTGGAGAGAGGAAAGAGGAGAGTAGAGAGGTTAGAATGATTTGGGGTGTGCTTAGGAATGATAGATAGGTTTTATGTTAGAATAGAAAAGAATATTTTGGTCATTTGATGGGGTGTACTTAGCATTTATGCTAATTTTAATCAATTAAATGTGGTGTACTTAGCACTTGGGGTATGAAAAGTAAGTCATGGGGTGTGTATAGCCGCACCCTTATTTATTTCCCAATCAATTTCTTGTTGCCGGTTCCTGTCAAGTGCCGTGTTGCTGCGTGCAATTGGAAAAATTAGGTACAGCCCTTATGCTCTCTCAAGCTGTCCAGATATTCTCTCTCTAACTTTGAATTCATTTTGACCCCTAGATAGCAAGACAATTTCTACAAGCACTCCACATTTTACATCAGGCATCCTATTACTTTAAGACAGCCTAAGCTAGTCCAATTTTTAGTTACCCAAATTTTTCTTTGGGGCTGCCCTCTATTCCATCCCTCTTCCCCTTTTTTGCTGTTGTCTCCGCTAACACCACCTTTGCCCTCTCATCACCGTCGAGGTACGCCGTGCGCGTCATGTTGGCACTCTCTGCCAGCACCACCTCCGTTGTGCGCCGATCACCACCGTCGAGGAACGAGGTGCGGCGCGTGTTCTGCGTACGTTAGGTCGGCTGACTCCCTCGTCGAGTTCGGAGCCGTCAATGCGATCACGGACAAGGCATCCGTCAGGCTCCGTACGTGGAGGAGGCGAGGTCTGAGAGGATGATGGAGATAGGGCTCCATTGAGACGGCAGGGCATGGGGGGCCGGTGGGGAGATGCTGACGGATTTGGTATCCTAAGTATTAGTGTTAACAATATTATAACAGTATCTCAATACTGCAAATATTATAATAGTATCTCAATACCAAATGGTGAATTATTACAGTATTGACTATTGTTAATACTGTTATAATATCTGCAGTTTTTAGACTAGGAAAGATAGTTCCATATCGGCTACACCAAATGGTGAGTATCTCAATATAATGCACTACTTGTGTTGAGGTGTGCACATGAGGTGTAGTGGGGCACAAGTGTGTGTCATGTGGGAGTATTTTCCTAGAAGAAAAAAAGATTAATTTCAACAAGGATGCAAGTTGATTTTTGTTGTTCGGACTCGAACTCGGACACGGACTCCAGGATGCCTCGTGCATGCACGGGCGTGTGTTCGGGGGGTAAGCGTGGACTGTACTCGACTATGCTGATTGTGGGATGAACTAAAATATCAAACTCTATTTTTGAGTATTGGTATTTTAGTCCCACATCGGATAGGAGAAATAGTGAAGTCTCACTCTACTATATAAATTGAGCCCCCTGGCCTCCTTTCTAAGATGCACCAAAGAAGAGAGTTAAGGGAGTTTGTGAAGTCCAGGGAGCCCGTTCAAGTCTCAAAAATTGATAAACGAACGTTCCAGAAGTTTTTTGAGAACTTGCTGGTTCCTAGAAGCGGATCGTATAAAGACGAATCTTGCTTTGAGCAACGGTGATCTGATCACCCGAGCAAAGCTGCCTTACTCTTTCTTCTTTCCTTCTCTTCTTCTTTGATCTAATCAGAAACCTCTTGTGCTTCTCTGATCTAATCAGAAACCACTTGTGGGCTTTCATCGCTACTGCTACGAAATTCATTTATGCCTTTTTCGAATTATTATATTTGATTTCGTTCTATCTGAATCCTCCGAGATCTCAGTTGTGCACATTCCTCGAAGTATTGCTTAATCTCTATGTCGACTCACGTTCTTCCATCTAATATCTGTTTTGGGACTAACAATCTCAAAGTAAAATTTAGATCCGATGGAGAACAACCGTACAAACCTTCTCGACACAAGTTTTAACAAACTTGAGAAGTTTGACGGGGAGCACTGTAACGTCTTGAAGAGAAATGTCAACCTTAATGTAGTGCCCCGCTCTGCGAAGGCACTAGATAAACAGAGAGATCGGATTGCTGGCTCTGCAAAAGAAGATGATTAATCTGGGTGAGTGGACGAAGACTCATTTTATAATTCGTTTACGCCTAATAAGAATCTGAGTTTTTGAATGCTATTGCTAATAACAAGATGGTAAATCATTGAGAATGCTAGTACAATCAGTACGCTTATATCACATGTTGCTATGCTAAGAACAAAGAAAAGAGATAATCTAAAGTAGAGATGTTGCATTTAATCAATGAACTACTGCGATGCTGACAAGAAAAGAAAAGAGATTGCTTATTCCCCGAATTTGTATACTTTTAAAAGTAGAATGATATACGATATCTGCACAGAACTGTAATTATGTTTTCAAAGAGATAAATGATTGCTTGTCCCTCAGAGATGTTCAGAATGTTAGACTTGTACATACGAACTTGTACATGTTGAAAATAAATAAAATATTTAGGAGCTTCGGCTTTGTGTTATCTAGGAGCTTCGACTTTGAATCAAAGAAAATAGAGAAGGCAGCGTCATAGATTTTTCATTCAAAGAGAAGAAATGTTAGAAAGTGAAATGTTTGCTCAATGATGAAATGTTGCCTCAAAGAGTTTATCTGATATATGTAGTATTCATGCATTGGTCTCGGACAAGTTGTGCACAAGGTCACTAGATCTCTCAACAATTTTCAGGACACTGGGAGCCAATCGGCCTAGGAGAGATTATCTAGACATCCTGAGGTACAAGAAACCTCGGGTGTTGTATCCCGTCCACTAGCGACGAGCTGAACCCAAGTGTCACAGCGGCTAATAATAGGAATACCCATGAACCATCATATAGATAAGTGTTGATTGGTGCAGAGTTGAACCCATGAGTCATAGCTGCCAATCGAGTCTGCATGTGTTGATAACAATTTTGCTAAGAGCTAACGATGCAGAAACGAACAGGAAATAAGAATGTTGGTTATATTATGTTTATGCTAATCCTTGTCTTATGTAGGGGTGGACCGTCGGTATGGTAAGAATCACTGAAGAGTGATACATTTGTTGCTATGTTTCCTGAACATGAGTTGCTTAAAGAGAATAACATGTTACAAAGTATTGCTATGTTTCGTTCAAAGAAAAGATATGATATCATGCTTGTTATTGACCCTAAGAGTTGCTTAAACAAAAGAAATGGTTATGGCTCATGAAACACGCTGCGTACTTCACAAGAATGATTAGTCCCTTATATGCTTGGACATGTAAAGAAATTAAATGTTGGCTTTTCAAAGTGTTTTGAAAAGATGTAATCTGATTCTGTACTGCATAAAATGAATATAGGTAAAAATAGCAAGATCATATCACAAGAAATATTTTCTCACTAAATGAATTAGTGATTGTTTCAGAAAATGTAGCCTTTGTTCACGATCACCAGTATATTGATATACTGACCCATCATCAGTCTGCACGCAGGTGCAAGACGCATCAAGAAGGATAGTCTGAAGCAATAGCCCATACCTCATCCTCAGGAGCCAGAAATCAGAAGAGATGCCAAGAGATGGATATCTTCGCAAAGAGTTGGTTTTGTATATAAAGATATGTAATGTATGGAACGGGATCATTGCAATTTGTAATGTTTCTGAGAGAATGTAAGCATTGTATCAGAGAGAATTGAGAGCTTGTAATCTTTCGAAATGAAATCAATAAAAAGATTTGTGTCTGGTACCTTGTGTTCAATTATATTCTGTAATGTGTTCGCTACGAATTTCAATTATCTTCTTTATGTTTTGCTGCGCTGCTGTCGATAATTGTCTACCTTGTCTTGTTATAGGTCTTGTTCTTGTGCAAGCACAACTTAGGCTTGTACGGTATCACACCCAAGCGAGGACGAACGGTCTCACAGAGTCTGAAGCGAGGACGAAAGGACTCTGCGGGATCGGGGCGTGACACTTAATCTTCAACTCGTAAGCGTTGACTACATATTGACAGATCATGAGCCTTTTCATTCGAGAAGGTAAAAATGCTCGAAGGGTCGCTGAGGTTACTGCTCTGCAATCCAAGCGGAGGAGAGATAACAATATTTACAAGTTGCTTATCTTAAACTCTATGGAGGACTCTCTGACAGAGTCATACAGTAAGACGGCCCATTCTAAGGACGTCTGGGAGTCTGTAGAGAATCTCTACAAGGTATATAAAAACAGAAACAAGATCCATGTGACTGAAAAGGTCTGAAGGATGCAATTTGAGGATGACAAGATGATGCTGCCTCAAGTCAAGGAGTTCCTCATATTACGTCAGAAGCTTGCAGATGATGGCATGCCCTTGGTCGATGCATTTGTTGTAGGGGATATTATTGCCAAGCTCCTACCTGGGTGGAGCAATTTCATCGCGGACATGCACTGCAAGAAGATAGAGGTGGATCTTGAACGCCTCTTGTACTGGATTCATGTTAAAGAAGAGCTAAGAAATCTCACCAGTTGAAGATGAAGTTAGCTCAATTCATGTCAAAGCCTAAGTGCGATGGGGCTTGCTTAAACTATGGAAGGAAGGGCCACTTCAAGAAGGATTGCAGGGCCAAGCCCATACCAAAATAGCTGGTATGGCTAAACTTGGTTGTTTTGATTACTTAACTTGGTTGCTATTTTTGCACAGGTTGAGTTATCTAGCGTGGTAGCTGACTAGTGGTCGGATACTAGTACATCTGACCATGTGTGCTCTCGAATGAGCTATTCATCGAGGACGAGCCTTGTTATGACGAAGGTCTCGATGGCGAACATATATCTAGCAGAAGATCTGAAGATCAAGACAGTGGTTATGAATCACCGGCAAGGATACTGGAATGCATGTTGTACATATCAGAGTTTTTCGAAGATCTGATCTCAGAAAGTCTGTTGTCTGATACAGACTTGATCATATTCATACTAGCTGTCATGCCCCGATTCCGCTAGGGTCGTCCGCCTTGCCTGGATCCCCGTGGGATCGTTCGTCCTCGCTAAGGCGTGATGCCGTACAAGCCTAAGTTGCGCTTGCACAAGGTCAAGTACCTACACAAAATAACTAGTCAAGTAAAACACACGCACACACCCATTTATTACAGAAAACCAAATATTGGACATAGATTTGAAAAGGAAATATTTCTTTTATTGATAAACTTGATAGGAATACAAGTACAAAGTTTTACAAACTCAGATTTGCCTTATCTTGGCTACATGATTCTCTTTAAAACTCTCTTTGAAAATAGTCGCAATGCCCATACATGATATCCCTTTATTACATGCTGGAATGTAAAGATACCTTCAAAGGAAAAGAAACTTGCAACTTGACTGGAATGAAAAGTAGCTTCGAGGCAATCCACAGCTCTACTGGGCTAGACGAGCTTTAGTGCCTCATTTGAAATCCCCCTGTCGCCTTTGCTTTCTGAAAAGGATGTCCACAATGTGGGTCAGCACACATCATGTACTGGCGAGCGGCTCTTTACCGAAACTCACAAATATTTGCACTAATTCAACATATGAAGCTACATATTTACTAGTGCTCTTTCTACTTGTCTAGGTTCTTTTTAACAATTCATAAGAAACAAGACAGAAGAATATTACATAACCAACTTACCCATCGTCGACAGTCATCCCTGCACAAAACATGTTAGCCAATTTGTATAGCGAATAACTCATATTTTATTCTTGCAGATATTGAAGTTCATACTTAGGTTCATGCATGTGGCCTATCTACATGATGGTCCACAGAATTATTTCCCATGATTAGCCGCTGTGACTCTTTGGTTCAGCTCATCGCTAAGGACTCAGATGTCGGCTACCTTTTTAATATGAGGTTTCTTTTACCTAAGGGTGCTCTTAATCTCTCCTAGGCCGAGTGGTTCCAGGCGCCCCAGATACCACCCGAGAGACAGATTTTTCCTTGTATATAAGTTGTCTGAGACCAATGCATGCTCTAGCAGTTCTAACAAATGTATCAAATTTTATTTACGGGCCAGGACGCGATCATTTCACGTCTTAACAGATATATGACATGTTCATTCCATGCCTTACTCTTATTCCTCTCAACATGTACAAGTTCGTCTGCACATGTCTACATTTTATAGCATACTAGCAACAGAGCATATGATTATTCATTTGAAACAGATGTTTAGCAACACTTGAACAAGCATTCAATTCGATTCATTTATCTTCTCTTATCTTTTGTTATTGTGGTATCGTTGATCATAGGAACGAGACAACAGAGTGGACCAGAGATCATTTTTATTAGGGCATACAAATAAATACAAGCCCGGTTGGAGCAACTCACCAAGATGAATCTTAGTTGAGAGAAGGATGACTTCATGCGTCGTTCACGATAGTTTACGCGTCCTACATTGCCACCAACAGTTGATTAGCATACTTCGGTCTCTTTCTCTCAAGATTCGGAATGAATGCGAAATGTGATGAAAGCGAACAATGAAAACCAATCATCGAAAACCAACACAAAAATGCATTCATCAAAACCAAGCAGCGAAAGAAAACATCCAACAAAACTCTTGGATTCATTTCAATAGAAGCCAATCCATCAATTGGAAAGGTTCATTGTATTTTATCCGTGATCAATCGATACCGGCAAAGGTTTCCCCAAATACTCAGTTCGAGACTGAGTCAGCAAGCCGTAGATATTACATAGTAGACCGCAAGGAGCGGGGCACTACACTAGCCAGATGGTAATTTTTTGGCGAGGAACATACTTCGAGAAGATGTTCGATACTGAAGGGATGTTCGAACTTTTACTGATGGCGATAAAGTTACTTTATTGAATGGTCTGAGAGTTGGTCTATGATAGAAGCAGACTCAAGATGTCCTATCTGGGCCCTATCTCCAGAATGTGGGGGTAAGGAGGTGAAGGGATTTGAGTTCTGTGCAGCTCAGACGATTAAACTAAAGTATAGGTCATCTGGAGTTAGTACATTCAGATATCCGTAACTTTTATCAATTCTCTACGAAGGCCGGTTCGAAGTGTTTTTCGAAGTACACGTTCATACGACTTCTCAAGTCGAAAGATAGAACATTCGAGAAGTTCAGGGACTTCAGGGCTGAAGCTGAACATTAAACCAGTCTACAACTACTCAGAAATGATTATGGCGGAGTGTCATTTTTTTAGATTCTTATCATTCTGTTATGAACATCGAATTTGCTATGAAACGACTGCTCTGTATATACACTTAGGATTGGTCAAGGCGGAGAGTATCGTTTTTTGGATTCATATCGTTCTGTAATGAACATGGAATTGGCTATGAAACGACTGGTCCATAGTATCTATAATCCATGGAGTGTTAGAAAAGGAAGATCAGGATGCTATCAAAGATAATGATATCTATACTGCAGATTTTTCAATATGCTTCTAGGGATAGATTGCGTGTACGATTACGTTTATTGTTGAATAAAATACCGTTCGTATATCTGACTATGATTCTCATCAGCACTGGTTCAAGGTTAGACATAATTTGAATATCATTCAAGTGTGGGGGTGTCTGGTGTACGTAAAGCTTTCGGATATTAAGATTCAAAAGTCAAGGACGATGACCAAGAAGACATTATTTCTTGAATTAGCTGTTGTAAGCTTTGTTCGGAGATCACTTGATATTGTATCAATCATATCATTGAGTCTCACGAGGCATAATTCTTTGAAGACAAAATTGCTAGGGACAAGAACATTATTCTCGCGGATGTTTCGAAGAATATTGTTGGTACTGAAGGAGCAAGTATATTTCAAAGAAGTAGTAGTCCAGAATGTGGTTGTCATTGATGACAATACTTGAACCAGTATTCGCTAAGCATTGTAACGCCCAGTCCCAAAATACGTAGGACCAAGTACGTAGACATGCCAGCTGTACTTATACGAAGAATACACCAATATATGGTAATCCCCGTATTGGTACATAAGCTGTAATAATAATACGTGATAAGCCATAATAAAATAACTAAATCTCATCCACAGCTCAACACAGAGAATATAATAAGTCCACTAAATAAGATAAATGATGATATCAAAATATAGCCGGGTAGACATTCCCACCCAAATAGCTATGGAAAAATAGTCTCAACTAAATGGAGTCCAACCTCCTCAAACAGCAAGAAAGATGATAAAAATATGTCCAATACATGGTCTCAGATAATAAAGAATAAAACTAAGTATGGACAGGAGATGTCCCGTCACCGATGTATGATGGATCCAAGGCGGCACCGTACTCCTCTGGATAGTCCTGCTCGTATAATCCTGGAGAGATCACCAGGTCCCCAGAGGGACGTAACAAGATATAGAAAACATGCCAAGTAACTGAATGTGAAAAGAAAATATGTAACTATGACTCTACAGGATCTCCTAACCGTCTATGTGAGATATACTTTAGAGGACAACGTTCTACACAGGGGCTGTAACGGATTCACGCAAGCAAGTAATAAAGAGTGGCCGTCAAGTAGCGCTCATCCGAGACACTATCGGCCAGGACAGAAAGTAGTACTCATACAAGTCACTCTCGACCCCAAAGTGTGTAAAAAAATAAATGTATCCCCTACGCTAGTAGCTGTCCCCTCCCCCCAACTGCTCCTGTCCAAGATGTATCCACAGCCTATCCAGTTGACAACTGCTATGGTTTCTAACTCGACTCACTAATAGCAGTTACCTCCTAACCGTCGTACGTCCCGTACGTATCGATGGCCAGTCGAGTACGCAGATTCGTGTCCTATATAAACTCACTCATCACGTGATACACATGTGTCAAGGCCATTGGGAATATAAAAATACCCTACATACTCATAGGGTAGTCAACTGACACAAGGTCGACATGCAAATAAAGACATAAATAAATATAACGACTAAATTTAGCCGCTTGCACCCAAGTGTGACTTGGACGCCCAATAGAAACAAAATGACAAATAAGAGAAAGAAATATGCAATAATAAAATATACTGAAAATAAATGAGCACAATCAGAATCTATGGCAAGGTATACTTGCCTGCGGTGCGAGAAGGGCAATCCAAGAGTAGCAAGTGTCAGCACCAAAACTCATAAATCACAGATGACTTCAGACGCTGAAACAAACATCAAAAATGATCTCGATGAAGAAGATATACCTAGGAAATACCTCTCCAAAAGTCCAATTCTGGAACAGGGGCAAAATCATAATTTCGGATCAAAACGATGTCCGCCGTTGGACCCGCTTAGCACCGAAATGCGTGCCAAAGTTAATGGTCTCTAAAGTCGTCAAACTACATGTCTAGGGATTCAGTTTGAGGAGAGAAATTCAATGATATGCCCAATTTTGGAATCCGATGAGCCGCGTACAAATTCGCCCGTTTGAGTGAGTCGCGGGCCCGCCAAGAAGGGGTTCCGATTCGACCTTCTCAGAATCGAACCAAACTTGGCACACAGGACCAGAATTTTGATTCGGACCTGTTGGCGCAAGTTTTGTCTCAAATCAACGACTGTACACGAATTTATGGGCAAGTTTGCAAAACGTCGATACGGGGGTATCTCGACGGATACACGTTGATTTCGTCGCGCACACGCGACGAAACTGAGTTCCGTCAGTTCCAACACGTCAGCAACATCCATACGCGCCTTTTGATGCGTATAGCGCACGACCACGTCACCCGGTTTGTCGGGGCGCACGTCGTATCGGGGAAATTTTTCTGAATTTAACTATTTTGAAAACAGTTTTTCGCACAACTTTAACACGGATTTAATTCTTGCACAGAAATTGAAATACAGCTCTACAAGTTGCGTTCTAATCGTGGTAATGTTGTCTTCACATGTGTTCAATTAGTTTCTGAAAAATCTCGACATACAGATCAAAATCTGGCTTCTAAGTTGTGGTTTTGAAACTAGGTTCAGACTCTGTTTTCAACAGTTTTTGGGGCAGCTTTGCCTCGATTTCTCGAGCAATCCCTTGGGGTTCTCAGGATTCCATTAGAAGAAGATTGGAGCGGTTCATATAGGCTACACAAAGGAGTTTATAATTTGAGAAATCATCGAGCGTGCGTGAAGAAAGGAGGATTGGAAGAAGGGTACCTTGCTGTTCGGCAAAACCGAGACTGTTCGGATGTGCGGTCGGCCTGGGCTGTCCGGCAGTGTTCGTGCGGTGGTGCGACGTCGCCAGCGGTCAGGGTAGTTTATCTGGGGTTCGAGATCGAGGGGGGCTTCAGGAGGGAGAAGATATAAGGAGGGTTAGGGTTCGGTTGATGTAGGTTTTATATACTGCTGCCGACTTCTATTCGTATTAGGAATAGAATATGGGGTCGGGTTGCTAAGGAGTTGCTTGGGTTTGCTAAGGGTTGCAGCTGCTGCTATGCTAAGTTTTGATGGTTTAATACCCAAACTTTGGGTATTAGGAATTGGGGTCGGTCCCCCCGCAGCTTTAGCTGCTGCAGTTGGTGGGGGTTCGGCCACCACTCAATGTTTTTCATTTTTTTACAATATATATATATATATTTTTTTTTTACAATATATATATATATATATATATATATATATATATATATATATATATATTTATATTTATATATATATATATATATATATATATATATATATATATATATATATATATATATATATATATATATATATATATATATATATATATATATTCACAAGAAAATTTTCTATAAGTCGTAATTAAGTATAAAAAATATTTTGTAACAAAGGTAGGCTATATTTAGTAGTATTTAAAATATCAAGCACACAACATACATATATTATATACATCTATAATTACGTACATATACCAATTAATTCTAAATAATATAGAAAAATAATTTTAAAGCACTAAAATAATTAGAAAATATTGGGGGTTTACATCCTACCCAACTAGAAGAAAATTTCGTCCTCGAAATTAAACTAAGGTCGGGGGATCAAATGCAATGCAAGGCAATTAATAGTAACTTAAGAGCTAAAAATGCAAGATATACCTTCGTCTTCGAACAAATGCGGGTAGAGATTTCGGATGTCGTCCTCGTGCTCCCAAGTAGACTCCCCTGGCGAGTGGTGCTTCCATGCCACGCGAACCAATGGAATAGATTGATTCTGCAACACCTTCACTTGACGATCGAGGATACCTACTGGTTGCTCTTCGTACGACAAACTCGGCCCAACTGTGATCTCGGAGTGATCAAGCACATGATTGCTGTCCGCCACGTACCTCCTCAACTGAGATACATGGAATACGTCATGCACTCCCTCCATCGACGGTGGCAAGGCTAATCTGTAGGCAACCTCTTTCACACGTTCCAAGACATCGAAAGGCCCGATTTATCTTGGACTCAACTTGCCATGTCCTCCGAATCGAATCGTACCTCTAGTGGAGGATATCTTCAAGAACACATGGTCGCCTTCTTTAAACTCCAAGGGTCGACGACGATTATCTGCCCACTGCTTTTGACGATCCTGTGCTGCTCGCAGGTGGCCCTGAGTTTTCTTCACTATCTCTACTTGTTTGTGAAAACAAATATTGATCTTTATTTCAACAAACTTTGTAAGAAGATTACAAAAATTCTAGGAAAGTACAACTATAGAAATCTGATCTAAATGACGATCGCTTTATCCCTTGGACGATGTGAACTTTGAAGACGGTAGCCTCTGAAGATTGCAACAGCACTTTGGCAAGAACTCCTGATCTCTGGTGATGATTCTGATCTCTCCGTGTGTATGTATCTCCCTGATAATGAAGACTTGAAACTCTATTTATAGAGTTCTGGAAATAACTAACTTTTAGTTATTCTGACTTGCGCAGGTTGGATTGTGCAGACTTTAGATTGTGCAAGCAATGAACCGTGCATGCAGTTACTCAATCGTGGACCATCTGTATGTGACGCGTGGTATTGTTTGATTGAAATGCGCTTGATCGTGTACAGACGATTGCCACATGGTGAGTAATTGATGGCATGAAGGCCACATATACATTGTCAATTTTTTTGATGGAGTGCGCCACATGAATTGCGCTGGCTTTAGATTGCGCTAGGATGGACCGCGCTGCAAAGTGTCTGGCCGATTGCGCTGCATGTACAGCTGTCCTCGAGCGCTGTGCTACACGATAAATGAACAGTTTCCTCGTTCTTCGTGCTGTCAGTTGTCAGAAGATCTAATTCTCTGTCAGATAATGATGACAAGGCCACGCCAGCTTGTGTACTTAGATGAGTGCGCATTTCAGCCTGCGCAATCGAGATGGTGCGCAATCTGACTCCTGCACAGTTCACTTGAAGGATGCCGAATTTGATTTTCATGACTTTTTTGATGGGTGCAACTTAATTTTTAGGACCTACAAGACCCCCTTCAAAGTTTTCGAAGTTTAAAAATAGTCAAAGCTTCGAAATACTTTGAATTTTGATTTTAAAATCAAGTTGCGCAAGTAATGACTTGTCTGCACAATTGGAGGAGTTAGCTCCCATTTCTTCGGCGCAATCTGAGGCGACCGTTGCTCTCGAAAAACTATAAATAGTTCTCTTTGTTCTTCTTGTTATTCTTTACTTGTTTTTACTTTGCTTAAGAGAGAAAAATTCCTGAGCCTACTCCGACTTTCTTCTTTCTTCTCCGTCGACTTCAAATAGCTCTAAAGCGTTCCGCCGCCGACAAGGGCAAGGCCCCCGTCGAGTCTTCGACTCATGCTGTGCCGTACGTTTTATGACACGAAGTTGGTCACCCAGCTTTGCAAGGTAGTTACTCGATCGAAAACCCTTTTTAGGGCTCTTCGACATGATTGAATCCCCAAACCTATCTCTTTTTAGAGATTTGGTTATACTGTGCCGCCCTGTTTAGGGTTTCGATTGCACAAACCTAATAGTTTTCATTTTTATGAAGACTATTTTCTTGTACAATCGGTTGGAAAGCGCTGGCAAAAGTCAGCACAATCTGCTGATTTGCGCAAGGCTGTCCAGCGTAAACTGATGCTCTGCGCAAGTTATTCAGCGCAATCTGATGGCTTGCGCAAGTGGATGAGTTGGCGCAACTGGACAGTTTGCGCATAGAAGCTGTTTTTGTACAATCTGATGCTTTACAGACAGCGCAATCTGATGCTTGTACAATTTGCTAATTTTTTGGACAAAATCTTTGATTTTGCTTGTACTGAATTCTGTCTTTCTGCTTGATGCAGTTAACATCAGAGAGGATCCAGAGTATGAAATCTTTGCAGGCACCCTTGCTGAACCAGAGTTTAAAGAAGATTTGTCCCATGTACTATTTCTCCAATATGCTCTGCCATCCTCCCGTCAAGCCATCTTGGTAGCACAGGACAATAAAACTTTATTGAGTTTGATGAATGGGCAGCCTCTGCAGACTGTCGATGCCATTACTCATAAGAAACCCTTGTTCTTAGTTGGCGAAGCTATTGACAAGAGTTCTCAGCCGAGACCCCGTGTTGAGCAGAGACTCTTCCAGAGAAAGGAGAAAGTAATACTGTTACCGGACATTGCTAGATGCCTCCCTCTAGCCCGCTATGCCCATGCAAGCCATCCCAGGAGGATGGACTGGGACATTACCCTCCTCTAGCAAGCAAGGACGAGAAATATTTGTGTAAAGAAAGGACCAAACAACAGGGATATGTTTTATAGCTCCTCTGAGCGTCATAGCACCTTGCTTAGAGGATTGAAGCCTGGCTGCATCCCTCCAGAGAACTCTTCCTTGTTGCTGCCGGTGAGGACGCCGATCTTTTACTAATGAATATGCAAAGGTTGAGGGCAGATACCCAGATCAAGACATCCGGTTGACAGGTCTGGTGAACCCAGACAACAAAAGGTGGAACTGCATAACCAATTGGATATTGGTTCAGTTCGAAGACAAGCTCAAAGCGATCGAGCTATATCAGGCGGTATACGCTACCGTATATGGATTCCTCCCCAACCCTCATCTGTTTCTGGCCTTGGCAGAGAGGTACAATTATAGGACAGGGACATTCATGACACCCTGCGGGGAAATTGGATTAGCCCTCCATGAGATGAAATACATCTCGTGCTTACCAATGGGAGACTTCCCTTATGAGGAATATGTTCCAACAAACGACGAGTTAGACCGACTTCGTCGAGAGAATGCAGAGATGGTGGCTGTTTTTGAGGAACTACTGTGCCACTACAAAATTTGCTCCATGTACTATAAGAGCGGTTCTTCCGGCACATGTTATTCATCAAAGTGGTTGCCCTATCTTTTCTTTAATCATATCATCGAGAAAAAGACAAAGGATCATGATACGTGCAACCCGTCCCTTTTCCAACCCCTCAGCCACAGTGAAGTGATAAGATTGATGGAAGAAAATAAGAAAATGGACATCAAAGTTAATGACGAACTTCAATACCCTCTACTCAAGACCGGAGATTTTATTGAGAGTTTTATGAGAATGGGCTACAGGCCCATGTCAAAGGAAGCCCAGTTGGCGGGTTTCCTGACATATTGGCTCCGATGCTTCGTCGTACCCGGAGCGAGCGCCATGGACCGCTTCTACCGCGGCGTGCTCTTTGCTGCTGTCCGGTTAGTCTTTGGCTACCGGATGAATTTGCTGTCGGCGATGACCTGTAGAGTGAACGCAGGTCTTCGTCTTTATGTAGAATCTATGCTCAAATAGAAGGGTGAGAAGGGGAACTTCCCTCGGCTGGAGTTGTCTTACACCTATTTGTTCGGATGGTTACTTCTGCATCATCCATCATTGATGAACCCTGACATAGGAGCAGTCGGCGGTAGCTATCTGCGGAGATTCTTCCGGAGCAAGTGGATATACACTAGTCTGAAAGATTGCAGACGTGCCTTGAACCTTAGGAAGGGGTGGAATTTTTACTGCGTTGCCCCTCCAACCGGTTATGAACATATGTCGACGAATCTAGTTGACCTTGGGAGGCAGCCGTTGGGTCGGGCAGCATTTGATTGGCTGAGGACGATCAGGCCGTCGCACTTGGTGTATAGATTTGAAGATGAATGTTTCTTGGAATCATATCTGCCAAGCCGTTTCGCTCGTCAATTTGGTTACGACCAGTTCCACGTAGGCAATGCTATAACTTGCCTACAAGGAAAGGGGTATCTGATTGATGGTGCCAGAGCATGGGCCTATTACAACGCTCAAGACACAAGAACAGTGTTCTCGATGCCGACCAAGAACGATCACGGCCCTCGGATGTTATATACATATTCGCTTTTTTATACAGCAGCGAATACATTTGTCGAGAACTTCAACCTTGTAGATAGCTTCGCGACGGCGACGCGTTTGAAGAAAAGAGCAACTGCTATGCTAGCTCCAGGAAATGACGAGCAGCATGAGCCAGTGGATGATCCATTGGAAGCCTCAAGGGAAGCTAACTTCCCTGAGGAGGTCAATGAACCACTACAAGTTTCTTTGAAAGTGGTCAAATCTCCAACCAAGGAGAGAAATAGAAGGATTAATAAACCTTCTTCTCAGGTTGCAAAGAAGAAACTTATCTTAGACCCATCAGAGAAGGTCACCACCAGGTCACAGTCTCGACAATTGGCCGAGTCAACCCAAAAAGAAGAAGCGACCACACCGACCTCTCTTCCAAGGCAGGTCGATGTAGTAGATGTGGAGAGTCCCGAAAGACCTCTTCATAGAAAGAAACTGGCCTCTCGAAAAAGAAAGAGGGTGATCACCCCTCCGAGACAAATCTTGTCCTCGGTGATGGCCAGTACTGTAGCTGGAATAACCATGTCATCTCCTACACCTGCCTCCGATCCCAGGCAGGAGACTCCTTCCCCAGAGCCAAGGGATGAGGTTGAACAGAGGGATGAAGCTGAGCTGAGAGATGAAACTGGGCAGAAGGATGATGAAATTTTGCGATCTCCTTCTCTTGCGGTGAAAACTACCCAGATTCCTGCTACACCAGGAGGGCTCCGTGAAGAAAAAGATCGTCTAATGATTGAAGCTCTAAATAATTGCGACTTCGGTCTGCAAGATGATGTCGAACAAGCTGCTGCCGCAACTGCCAGCAAGAAAGCTCCAGAGGATAGTATAAGCAATGAAGATACATCAACAAAAGATGTTGATGGTACATTAAATCCTGAAGAGGGCACTGATATCCACATGTCTTCCGAAGCCATAGACGATACACTGAATCCTGAAGCGGATGTGGAGGTATACGTGTCTCCGGAAAGAAATACGGATGTAGAAGTAGCACCTGCTAAAACTACTCCTGCTGATCCAAAAGGTATTAAATGATTTTATCTACCTTCTTTTCATAGATTCAAATAGCTGACATTTATATTTTTATGCAGAACTTGAATCTTCCCCGGTTCCTCCCGTGTGCACAGACATAGTGCCAGTAACGGCCATCGTTAGCGGTAGCCGACATTTTTTGGGTGGTTCTGAGGCCGGAAGTAGCCAGGCAGTGATGTCTGAGGCTACTTCTGTTAGATTGGAATCTGTGCCAACAGATGAAAGGCTTGTTGCTGGGGCAAGTCATGGTAAGATTGCCTTTGATCTTTTGATCCTTTTTAATTAGTTGCTAATGACAACAACAATCAATGATAAGGTTCATTTAATTTTGCAGAAGAGCATCTGGGAGGAGCAGCTAGCTCTATGATGGCTCCTCTAGCTAAAGAGCCGTCTACTCAAAAAGAAGAAACCGAACGTCTGTCTTTCCAGACACCTGCTGCTGCTTCTACATCTATGGGAGTAGCTGCTACTCCGGGTGCTCTGGCTACCAACCGTTTTGTCATCAGCTCCTTCAGCAACCTCTTCTTTAATTCTTTGAAACCCTTAGTAAATAGGGTGATAGAAAAAGAAGATGCTGGTTTCTCCACCGTCAGAGGTCCAACCTCCTATTTGATCGATGCCATCCGTCATCAAGGCGACGAAGCTCAGGCTGTTTTTTTTGAACATGTACTAGATGAGCTGGAGGCATTGGTTAAAATTTATAAAGAGCTCAATAAGGAAGAGATGGAGCTCTTGGTACAAGCTGAATTCGAAAAGATGTCACAAGAAGCTGCAGTTGCAAAGGTTGACCTGCAAGTTCTTTTGGACACTTTCTCTACCAAGTCTGCTGAATATAATTCCAAAGTAGAAACAGTAGCGTCTGTTGCTGACAAGAAAGAAAGAAAAGTTGCGGAGCTGCAATCAGAATCTGCCCATCTTAAAGAAGAGCTGAGACTTGTCCAGCTTGCTCTGGAGGATGAGGCCGCATAACACCAGACTGCAGTTCAACAGCTGAATGCTCTGACTCTGGAAAGAGATGAGTATGTCGCAACTCATCAAGAAGAAATCTCTCGCAGAATAGTAACTATGCCATATTTTGACGACAAGTCTGGGATGGAGGAAGCTAGGAAGCGGGTGATGGAATCTCGTGAGGAGCGGCTGCAATCTTTGAAGCAGCAGATGACCAACTTAATGACTCCACCGACAGAATGAGAAAGATTTTTGTATTTTCAATCTTTTTGTGAAATGTCATGTTGTAATGTCTTTCAATTTTTGATCAATAAAAGACATTTTCTTGGTGGCTCTATTATTTATTGCGTATCTTATTCAGATATAAATAATAGCGATAGAAAATATATTCAGATGTGCAGGACATGATATATTTCTTGATTTTAGAAAATAATCATATTCAATTATATCTGCTCAGAGGTAATATGGACGTGGCAAATATAATTTATTAAATATTATTATTTCAATAGACAACTTAATCAAAGATGACAAGTTGCTGATATGAACGAAATGGATGATTCATCAAAATGAATGAACGAAATGAATCGTCAGAATGAACGGATGGACCGTCAGATGAATTAAATGAACGGATGAACCGTCAGATGAATGGAATGAACGGATGAACCGTCGGATAATTGTAATGAACGAATGAACCGTAGGATGATTGGAATGAACGGGCGAACCGTCAGATAAATGTAATGAACGGACGAACCGTCGGATGATGAACGGACGAATCGTCAGATGGATGTGTGAACGGGTGAACCGTCGGGTGAATGAATATAATGAACGGACGAACCGTCAAAAGGATATGATGAACGGACGAACCGTTAGATGAATGAAATGAACGGGCGAACCGTCGGATGGATTTAATGAACGAACAAACCGTCGGATGAATTGAATGAAGTTTCGTTGTCGTATGAATCTCTGTCTATAAATAGAATAGAAGATCAGGTGGGATGGTCACTTTCACTTTTCAACATAAAGATGTCGTCTGGAAATGCATCCAAGAAGGCTGAGATCGCCTCGAAGGTTGAAGTGGGTACTGAGGAACATCCAGTCGAACCGGCTCAACCAAAGCAGATAGCAGCGGGCGAAGGTTCGTCTGCCCCCAAACTGCCAAAGGACATCTTGGACTTCCTTCTTGAACCAAGGAAGACTGAAGAAGAAGAAGCCATGAGGATGGCTGCTTGTAAGTTCCTGGTGGGTTCCAGCAAGAGTGTTCTCGGCTCTTTTGCTGATCATGTCTTTGATAAGGATGGTAGTGGCCCGCGTCCCAATTTTGAGAAGGATGATAGTGACCTTCCTTGATATTATGTACTATCATTCATGATGAAATAAAATTAAATTGTATTTATGAACTTGTCTGATGATTACAAGCAATGTCTGTTACATTTATACATAATACTTTTTGAGGAACTTGCCATTGATAGGCATCATTGCAACTCGATCGTCTAGCTTTATGAGTAGATAGGCTCCATTTGAGAAGACTTTGCTCACGATATATGGCCCTTCCCACTTCGCATCGAACTTGCCTTTGCTCGAGTGAGTCATAGTCATAGGACGTCTGACTGTTAGAACAAGCTCTCCTTTCTGAAAGGCTCTGACCTTAACTTTGCGGTTGAATGTCTTTGAGATGCGGGCTTGGTATAACTCAATATGCTGTTGAGCCAATAGCCGCTTCTCATCGAACGCCTCCAATTCTTGAAGTCGGAGAAGATCATTGTTCTCTGTCGTGAGTTCGTTGGCGATAGCAATCCTCAAAGACGAAATTTGGAGTTCCAGGGGTAGTTCTGCTTCACAATCGTACACCAAAGAGAAGGGTGTACAGCCTGTAGGGTTGCGGACCGTAGTACGATAGGCCCAAAGACATTCCCCAAGCTTTTTACTCCAGTTTCGTTTGTTAGTAGACAAAAACGTTTTAAGGAGCTTGATGATAGTCTTGTTGAAAGCTTCAGCTAAGCCATTAGCGGCAGGATTGTATGCTGTCGAAGCGATATTGTCAATCTGGTGATCGTCACAGAACCCTGTGAACTTTTGGCTGATGAATTGAGGTCCGTTATCGTGGTTGATTCGTCGAGGTACACCAAATCTATAGATGACATGGTGTTTGACGAAGTTGATAACGCTGCTGGTCTTGACTTCAGCCAATGGTATAGCTTCGGCCCATTTGGAGAAGTAGTCGGTTATTGCCAGTATAAACCGATGTCCTCTAGAAGAAGGAGGATTGATGGGACCTATGATGTCTATGTCCCAAGCTTCAAAAGGCCAGGAAGCAGCAGTCGGATGAAGGAATTCTGATGGTTGATGAATGAAATCTGCGTGGATTTGACAAGCTCGACATTTTCTCGCATATTCGATAGCATTAGATACCATAGAGGGCCAATAGTAACCCATGCGTCGGATACGATCCTGTAGTTTAGGACCGGGTTGATGTGCTCCGCAGACACCATCGTGAGCTTCACGCCGTACTTGCTTTGCCTCATCACCAGCAAGACAGCGCAAGAGTAGGCCGTCATAAGTTTGCCGGTAGAGAGTTTTGGTGGTCAGATTGTAGTAGAATCGCAGAGACTGCCGATGAATACTCGTAGCCTCCTTGGGATCTTCAGGAAGTATGTCATGAACTACAAAGTCGATAAAAGGAGTTCTCCAATCTTTACTGATAACATTGACTTCAGTAAGATTACTGAACTCAATATTACGATTGTTTTCGACGCAGAATAATTCCCGATTAGAGATAACCACCACCTGTTGTCTTTTGATGGGGATGGCTAAAACTGCTGTAAGATTAGCCAAAGCGTCTGCTTCAGTATTGCAAGCTCGTCGGACATATTCAATGAAGAAGGCTTTAAATGATGTAGCCATGTTGATTGCCGCTTCAAAGTAAGGCACCAGATCTTGATGGCGAACTTCATAAGTTCCTCTAACCTGGTTAACAACCAACTTAGAGTCACCATAGACTTCAAGATACTCGACGTCTAGTTGTTTGGCTAGCTGACGGCCGATGAGTAGAGCATTGTATTCTGCCACGTTGTTGGAGCAAGGCTCATCTAAAGAGTATGCTCTTTGAATAGCTGACCTGTCTAGAGAAACAAGGACAACTCCAACTCCTGCGACAATGGCACCATTGGGTCCAATCCTGGATGCACCATCAAATAATAGACGCCAAGTAGGAAATTCTTCAGAGATCGTATTAGATTCCAAAGTTTCATCTGGAATTTCATCATAGAGTTTGGACGTTTCTGGAACAGGATGAGCTGCTAAGAAATCTGTCAGTGCTTGACTTTTGACAGACTTTTGAGGAACATATACCATGTCATATTGGGCTAGCAGAATGGCCCATGTAGCCAGCCGAGAATTAAGTGTGCTAGGCTTCTTCATCAGTACCCGAAGAGGATTAACTCGGGATATGACATGAATAGTTTGGCCAATGATGTAATGCCTCGTCTTTTGAACAGCAAACATAAGAGCTAGGCATTCTTTTTCGACCGGACTATAACAGTGTTCAGCACCAATCATAGTACGACTAAGATAATAGATAGCTTGTTCGTGGCCTTCTTTATTCTTTTGGGCAAGTAAAGCACCCAATGAATTGTCCATACCACGGACATACATTAAGAACGATATGCCAGAGATTGGTGGCACCAAGACTGGTGGGTTCATGAGATACCGCTTTATGTCGTCAAACGCTCGTTGACATTTTTCGGTCCAAATGAAAGATATACCCTTCTTTATTAGTTGAGTAAATGGTCTGCAGCGTCCAGACAGATTCGAAATGAATCTCCTGATGTACGCAAGTCGACCTTGGAATCCTCGTAGCTCTTTGAGGTTGCGTGGAGGATGCATCTCTTAAATGGCTTTGATCTTCTCGGGATCCACGTGTATACCCTTAGAGGTAATGACGAAGCCGAGAAATTTACCACTAGAGACACCCAAGAATGATTTGGTGGGATTTATTTTGAGTTGATGTTGGCGCATGAGGTTGAAGATAGTTCTCAAGTCTTGGATATAATCTTCCTTTAGACGACTTTTGACAGCAATATCATCAACGTAGCATTCGACAGTCTTGCGCAGATGATCTCGAAATATGTACTCATGGCTCGTTGGTACATTGTACCAGCATTCTTGAGACCAAATGGCATTACAGTATAGCAGTAGACTCCGCGAGGAGTGCGAAAAGAAGTATTTTTTTCATCTTCAGGATTCATCCGAATCTGATTGTATCCGGAGAATCCATCCATGAAAGATATTCGCTCGAACCCACAGGTGTTGTCAATCATGAAATCCGTGACAGGGAGAGAAAATTCATCTTTTGGGCATGCTTCATTAAGATCCCGAAAGTCGATGCAGACTCGAACTTTGCCGATTTTCTTTAGAACTGGGACGACATTGGCTACCCAATCAGGATGTTGCTCTTCTCGGATAAAGCCACAAGCGATGAGTTTCTTGACTTGATCATCAATTGCGTCCATCATTTCTGGCTTGAAATACCGTTGTTGCTGTTTGACCGATTTTGCATTTGGCAGAATGTTCAATTTGTGAGTAGCAACTTTGGGATCTAGACCTGGCATGTCTTCATAGCTCCAGGCAAAGACGTCAATGTATTCTTGAATAAGAAGAATTAATTCTTGCTTATCTGCCTCTGGGAGGTTCTTGCTGATGAATATTGGACGAGATCACCCGCTCTCTCCTACATCAATTTGAACCAATTGATCTTTGGTAGGAGGTTCCCTTTGTTCGAATCGGAGTTCCTATTGGGTATCCATTCGTTGAGTCCAAGGATCTGTTTCGAAATTTTCTTCAACATCCTCGTCATAACCTTCTGGAAGTTCGACGGAGACCATGTTAGAAGATACAGTCAATCGATGAACTTGACCGATGCTGGTGTCAGAATCCCATGATCTGGAATTAGAAGAGTTAGAGCGCTCCTCGCTATCGGATTTAGAGGCTGCTGGGGGTAATACCGGAGGTGAAGCATATTCGAGACCTCTTTTGGTCCTGCTATAGTATATTTCTGACTTTCCTTTCGGTACAGCCGTACGAATAGGAGTTCTTCTACCTTTACCGTAGTTGAGGCCACTCTTGAAGTCATAACCCATCTTTCGAATGATGTCTTTTGATTGTTGATTGTAACGACGGAGTTGAAGATGCCCCATATCGTTACTTTTGCTATCATCCGTATAGCTGAATTGTTGTTCCGGTCCTTTACTAAAAAGTATTGGACTCTTGCCTTTCTTTCGAGTGGGGACAATACGATATGAATTATTGGGATGTTCGAGTAAGACTTCTGTTTGAAGAGATTGCACAAATCCCGTTGTAAATGATTGAAAGCTATCTAACATATCCAAATAGCACTTAGTATGATAAATGACATCAGTATACTGGAAAGTAGATGTTTTTTCATTAATTTGTACATCTGTATTTACAGCAGGACCTTTAGCCTTAGCAGGCTTGGTCAGATTGATTACAAGAGGGGGAGAAGAAGAACATGGAGAAGGATTGGCCTTGTTACGACGAAGGTCGATAACAAGCGGCTCAGAGGAGGTAAGCTCCCTTTTATCCTTATTATGAGATAATCAATAACAAGTGGCTCAGAAGAGGTGAGCTGCCTTTTTTCCTTGTTACGACGTAAGTCAATAACAAGTGGCTCAGAAGAGGTGAGCTCCCTTTGATCTTGACCATCATCAGTTGGTTGCTTCTAGACTGGCAAGTGAATAGCCAGTAGCTTGGAGGACTGAGGACGAGAAATACGCCCTTTGACAGGTATGATGAGGGTGTCATTAGGCACTGCTTCTTGTTCTTCTTCAGTGTCCAGAGACAGCACTACCTTCATGAATTCATCCTTATACATACGAGCATCGTTGCAGTATGCTTCGACGCCTTTGAAAGGATAGAGATCAGCAACCTCCTTTTGAACCTCTCCATTGTCATCAACGTATTTGAAACATTGATGGAGACTCGAAGGAACAATGTTATGTTCATGAAGAAATGGTCTTCCCAATAGAGCATTATTAGAACAACCATGGTTGTCAATGATGTAGAAGGTCACCTTTGTGCGAAGATTGCCTATTTGGAATTTTAGACGAATCTTGCCCAGAGGCTCACTCCTTCCCTGATTGAACCCAAGAATGGTGGTGATTGTACTAGAAAGGCTATGCACTGGGATCTTCAATGCATCCAACATTGTCTTCGGTATGATGCTGAGAGCAGACCCTGGATCTATCAGAATACGATCGACTTTCATCGAGTCGACATATCCTGTATAGTATAGAGGACGATCGTGCCTATTGTCTTCATCAGCATGTCATCCTGTGTAAAAGTTATGTTTGGAATTAACTCCAACACACTATGACAATGGAGGGAAGAGACAGGCTCCGCTTTTGGCTTCTTTAGGAGGGCTAGACAGGTTTCTGCCTGCATGAGAGCCTCACTCAGAGTTTCCCGAGTCTCTTTGGATAGACGCAAGAGCTCGAAGATTGACAGCCGGGCCGGTGTATTGGCTAACTGAGCCAAGATATCAAAATTGTAAGGCTTCTCAAGTCCGGAAGAAGATGACTTCTTTAAAGGTTTGTCGAAGCGGACTTGTTGTTTGCCTTTGTCGGCTACTGTTGGCTTGGGAGGAGTAGACTCTACAACCGGTAAGGATGCAGTAGGAATATCCTCAGTAGAAGCAGGCTCAGAAGGAGAAGCAGGATTCTCTTGAGCTTCGGGGTAATCCTTTAGATAGGCTTTCCCTGATCTGGTGCCCAACAGGATTTCCTCGTCAACTATGGGGTCAAAAGACACCATATTACAAGTCTTTGTCTTGTCCTTGGAGCAGTCTTTCTTCTTGGAAGAAGAAGGAAGTTCGAACTCCGAGGCCAAATCCGGATGAATCCACATAATCTCGCCATTGTCAAGAGACAAGGGGACGAGACCTTCACTTCATGGAGGAGGGAGATTCTCGATCTCAAGAGTAGCTTTGGGGATAGGAATGACACCGTGCTGTACCATTTGCGGTAGAAAGTCACCGAATTGAACTAGACCATGTTTGCGGTAACAGTCTTCTCGTCTTGCTGCAGAATGACAACACCAGCGTTGATCAGCTCTTGAATTTTGCCTTTGAGCACATAACATGCTCGAGTAGGATGCCCAATGAACCTGTGATAGACACAGTATTTAGGATGATCAGTTTTACCGACTTCATCAGGCTTCTTGGGATCTGGAAGCTGGAGCTTATTGCTTTTGATCAAGCAATCAAAGATGCTCATGGTGTCATTCTCGTCAAAAGAGTACTCTACTTTCGGACGAGGTTCCCTTGGTGGAGGTGCTGAAGGAGTAGAAGTAGACGTAGGTGGAGCTACGTTGACCGCCAGAGATTCTTTGTTTTTTAAATTGATATTCAAAGTTTCTTTTCCCTTACGGTTGTTCTGGCGATTATCACCACCTGATGTCTGGTGTTCATCCCGGTCGGGGTTAGACATTTGTACCCCTAGCTGCTTGAATTTTTCGGCGCTAACTTCGGCTGCTTTAGCGTTGACAATGAAGGATGGCCAATCTTGGAACTGAGTAGATCCTGTCCACATGCTGATAATAAGTAAAAGATTTGCCTTGCAGGTGTCTATGGTGACAGCAGCCGGAGTTCCAGGAGGCATTTTCACAGCTTCCCGGCGAAATCTTTCAATGAAACTCTCAGCAGTTTTATCGTGTCTTTGTTTGATTTTATTGAGGGCTGACATGGTTATGTCGTTGATCCCCTCATAAAATCGTTCCAAGAAGATTTGTTTTAAACCTGAGAAGGAGGTGATACAACCATCGGGCAAGCTTCTGTACCAATCGTATGCTACGCCGGCTAAACAGCCAACGAATACTCTGGTAAGAAGAGCGTCATTTGGTTGAAGTTGGACAGTCATTACCTCGAAGTGGTTAATGAACTGACTAGGAGAAGTGCTGCCATCAAATAGCGAGATTGTTGGGATTTTGTACTTAGGAGGAAATGGGACTTCCTTCCATTCAACTGGGTAAGGTTGCTTGATCCCCAACCTCTGCAAGTTGTCTTTCTCTTTGAAGGCCTCGAACTGAGTGCGCAGGAGCTTGACAGCTTCATTGGCATCTTCCACTGATGTAGAAGGAGCAGGCTGAGTCACAGTATTAGGAGGAGGAACAGCGTGGTAAGCACTCCCCCCAGCACCTGATTGACTGGTGTAGGTTGAATCTGTACAGGAGGTACTTGAAGAGATGCTACCTCCAGCCCTGTATTGACAGGCACGACGATGCTATGATTTCAGGATTTGTGGGAGGTATGGTCGGTGGTACTGTATGTTGAGCCACAATAATAGAATGCATACTTGCGACCATTTCGGCCATGGTCTTCAGCTTGTCTTCTAGTGCAGCTATTCGTTGTTCTTGACTAGCCGAACTGGAAGCATCTGGGTCTTCAGTGACAACATAAGCTGTCACTTCTCTAGGTACAGTGGAGGACACTGTCTATTCCGAACTTTTGCTGTATGCATCGTAGTCGGAGAAAGAATCATCTCCTGAGTGAGAAGGAGAAAGATGACCAGAAGGATCTTGAAGATTCCTTTGACCGATTGTGTCTCGGCTTCGGGATCTGGTATGTTGGAATACTCCATCAGAAGATTCTTGGAGTAGATCTAAATACCGCTGGCTTGGCTTGCGAGGCTTTCCGTGCTTGGAGCACTTCCTACCCCAGTGTCTCGGGAAGTCATGTTGACAGAAGCGTACAAAACTTCGTCTTCATCTTCTGACATAGGTTCAGAGTTTGTAAAGTTCAGACGATCAAAGACAGATCGTCTTATTGTCTGACAACAACACTTGATGACAACTTTGTGATTACAATGGTGTCCAAGTGGTTGCACTGGAGATGTTGAGATATTGTCCCGCTTTTGCTTGAGGTGTTCTCGGAGATTAGGAACAGTGACGGAACGAGAAGAAGTTTGAGGGATATGTTCTTTGACAACATTCAGAACATGGTTCCGGTTCTTCAAATGTTTTGTCCCTTGAGTGTACAGGGAAGTACTCATTTCATTGGCATAGGTGTCCGAATTTTTGATCCTGGAAGTTTGCTTTTGATGCTGGTTGGTCTTCGGCATTGGCTGTTTGCGTTTCACCGAAGTTGGTCGATTGAGATAAGTTCTTAGATCAGCAAACTCACCCCCAGGGGTTTCTGTCTGAGACACCAGCAATTTTTCCTGTCTTGAACGGGATATCTTGAGAGTGGGGAGATCTTGAAATTTTGCTACCGGAGTAGGCAGAATAACTCTCTGATCAGTACACTTCCCTTTGGCAAGGAGGAAAGAAGAACCCTTATTGGAAAGAGTTCTTGTACTGATTGGTGCCGGATCACGTTCAGATTGATCTTCTACGGTAAAAACCGAGGAAGACTGAGAAAAGACCAAAGGGCCTTTTTCTTTGTTTTGTGAAGAAGGGTTAGCTAAAGAGCATTTCCCTCTGTTGTCTTCCAAGTCGTGGGACGAAAAAGTTTGAGAAAAGACCAACGGTCCTTTTCCTTTGTTCTGGGGAGGAGGAGGAATAGTCAAAGACTACCCCCAGTGGATTGTGCAGGAGGAACAGGGTGCTTGAGAAGAGGAGCAGAGCTTCTCCCCTTGCTATGGGAAGAGGAGAGATTAGCCAAAGGGCTGTCTCTCTTAGACTGCGCTGGCGCAGTTTGCGCATGGGTTAAAGTAGTTGTTGGCGCACTGGCAGGTTACGCATGAGTAACTCTGGCAGAAGGTCTTCTGGCCACAGTCTCAGCAACTTGCGCAGCAGAAGTCTTGTTGCCAGAGTGTTTGGGATGCACTCTGGTTGCTGGAGTGATGGATTGCGCAGGCAGAGTTACAGCCAACTGCGCCAGAGGAATAGGAGTCTTGTACTTTGATAGAGCAGCATAGGAAGTGGTTTGTGCACTGGAAAGGGGAGCAGCATACTGCGCATGGGCAGTAGCAACAGACTGCACAGCAGAAGCAGCAACAGAGACAGTGTACTGCGCAGCAGGCTGAGCAGCAGAAGCAGTAGACTGCACAACAGTCTTTGGGACCCACACTGGGTGAACTTTGCTCGTGGCAGAAGTTGTTGCAGTACGAGGAGTGGTCCTGGAGTTGATCATCGCCTCGTAGGCCGTCTGGTTGACCTTTACAACCAGCGTCTTCTGCGTCTTTCCGATAGACGCAACGTCACATTGAGTTGTCACTTCCTCATCGGAGGAGAAAGTCGTCCCCAGCAGAGTCGCCATTTTGTTTGCAAAAATAAATGTTGATCTTTATTTCAACAAACTTTGTAAGAAGATTACAAGAATTCTGGGAAAGTACAACTATAGAAATCTGATCTGAATGACGATCGCTTTATCCCTTGGACGATGTGAACTTTGAAGACGGTAGCCTCTGAAGATTGCAACAGCACTTTGACAAGAACTCCTGATCTCTGGTGATGATTCTGATCTCTCCGTGTGTATGTATCTCCCTGATAATGAAGACTTGAAACTCTATTTATAGAGTTCTGGAAATAACTAACTTTAGTTATTCTGACTTGCGCAGGTTGGATTGCGCAGACTTTGGATTGTGTAAGCAATGAACCACGCAGGTAGTTACTCGATCGTGGACCATCTGTATGTGACGTGTGGCATTATTTGATTGAAATGCGCTTGATCATGTACAGACGGTTGCCACATGGTGAGTAATTGATGGCATGAAGGCCACGTGTACATTGTCAGTTTTTTGATGGAGTGCGCCACATGAATTGCGCTGGCTTCAGATTGAGTCTGGCCGATTGCGCTGCATGTACAGCTGTCCTCGAGCGCTGTGCTGCACGATAAACGAACAGTTTCCTCGTTCTCCGTACTGTCAGTTGTCAGAAGATCTGATTCTCTGTCAGATAATGATGACAAGGCCACGTCAACTTGCGCACTTGGATGAGTGCGCAGTTCAGCCTGCGCAATCGAGATGGTGCACAATCTGACTCCTGCGCAGTTCACTTGAAGGATGCCCAATTTGATTTTCATGACTTCTTTGATGGGTGCAACTTAATTTTTAGGACCTACACCACTGTGCTCAAGACTAACTCGGGACCCAATAGTTGTCGCTCTCCTATGTCGCTCCAACAAACAGGAGACCGACACTTCCTACCATATAACGCCTCAAACGGAGCCATTTGAATGCTCACTTGATAGCTATTGTTGTAGAAAAACTCAACAAGATAAATATGGTCCTCCCATAAACTGCCAAAGTCAAGCATGTATGCTCTCAACATATCCTCTAGCATCTGAATGGTACGCTCTGACTGGCCGTCTGTCTGCGGATGGTATGATGTGCTAAACTTCAATCGAGTAGCCAAACTCTCTTGCATGCTCCTCCAAAAGTACGAGGTAAATCTTGAGTCACGGTCCGACACAATACTAATAGGCACGCCATGCAATCTCACAATCTGCTCCATATACATCTCTGCCAATACCTCTGTCGACTGGCCCACTCTAAAAGGTAAGAAATGGGTTGACTTCGTAAGTCTATCAACAATCACCCACACTGCGTCATGTCCCCTAGGACTCCGAGGAAAACCCGTGATGAAATCCATAGTAATGTGCTCCCACTTTCACTCGGGAATGGGTAGCTGCTGCAATAATTCGGCCGTCCTCTGGTGCTCCTCCTTCACTTGTTGACATACTAAGCACTTGGCAACAAAACAAGCTATCTCTCGCTTCATTTCGTGCCACCAATAATACTGTCGTAAGTCGCGGTACATCTTGGTTCCTCCGGGATGAATAGAGTAAGTCGAACTGTGAGCCTCTGCCATCAGCTTCTGTCGTAACTCTCCATTGGGAACATAAATACGATCACCACATCGTAATGTCCCATCGGGTGGATCCTCAATCCCGTCTGCTCTCCTACTTCGGTCCTCTCCAGAGCCGTCGAAATCTAGCATCATTAGGCAATGCTGCCTTGATGCGCTCTACCAATGATGATTTACTTAGAGGTTGGCTAATACGCCATCGGCTCCAGGTAATACTACCTCAATACCAAGCTGCTCCAAGTCTCTAATCAACTCCTTCTGCGTAGTCAAAAAGTGTGCCATGGGCTTACGGCTTAACGTCTGCCACGACATTAGCCTTGCCCGGATGATAATGTAGCTCGATCTCATAATCCTTCATCAACTCCAACCAACGTCGCTGTCGCATATTCAACTCCTTTTGTGTGAACACGTACTTGAGGCTCTTATGATCAGTGTAGATATCAACCTTCTCGTCGTACAAGTAGTGTCTCCATAACTTTAAAGCAAAGATAACCGCTGTAAGCTCTAGATCGTGGGTCGGATAATTCTTCTCATGCACCCTCAACTATAGCGATGCATAGGCTACTACATGTCCGTGCTGCATCAATACGCATCCTAATCCTTTCCCGGATGCGTCACTGTAAATCACAAATCTTCCGGGCCCGATAGTAGTGTCAAGATCGGTGCTGTGGTCAATCGCTTTTTTAACTCGTCGAAGGCGGCTTGACACTCGTCTGTCCATACAAACTCCTGATTCTTGCAAGTTAATCGAGTCATAGGCCCCGCTATTCGTGAGAAATCTTCCACGAACCGTCGGTAGTAACCCGCAAGTCCGAGGAAACTTCTCACCTCAGAAGCTGATGTGGGAGCGGGCCATGATTCGACTGTTGTGATCTTCTCTGGATCCACTGATATACCATCACCCGTAACAACATGAACGAGAAATGATACCTCCTTGAGAAAGAAATCACACTTGCTAAGCTTCGCAAAGAGTCTCTCATTCCTCAATGTTCCAAAACTATCTGTAGATGCTGCTCATGCTCCTCTTGACTCTTGGAGTAAATCAAGATATCATCTATAAAGACTACTACAAATTTTTCCAAATACTGGTGAAAGATCTTGTTCATTAAATTCATGAAAACTGCGTGAGCATTGGTCAAACCGAAAGGCATGACCAAGAACTCGTAGTGTCCATACCTTGATCGAAAAGCCGTCTTTGCATTATCTTCTTCCGAACCTTCAATTGGTGATAGCCTGATCGTAAGTTATCTTGAGAATACTTTTTCCACTCAGTTGATCAATAGATCGTCTATCCGCGACAATGGGTACTTGTTCTTCACTGTCACTGCATTCAATGCTCTGTAGTCGATGCACATGCGTACGGTCCCATCTTTCTTAGGCACAAAAAAACGGGTGCTCCCTACGATGACGCACTGGCACGAATAAAGCCCTTCTCCAATAAGTCATCAATCTGCGTCTTCATCTCTACTAACTCCTTGGGTGTTAGCCGATAAACTCGAGATGAAATAGGCTCGGCTCCGGAATAAGCTCAATAGAAAACTCAATGTCTCGGTCAGGTGGCAGTCCTGGCAATTCCTCGGGGAATACATCCTCGAACTCGGTGATGATAGGGTGTTGAGGGGTGTCTTGCATCATCATGTGAGTCCCCGATGCAGGTGCATCGCTCTCAAGGCTTCATCTTTGGTGAACTCGAACTCCGCATCATTCGGTGGTCTAAAGACGATACTGCCCCTATGGTAGTCAATAAGAGCAAATACTGGCTCAACCAGTCCATTCCAAGAACCACATCGAACGTCGGCATCGAAATACAAGAAGTCGTGCCTTCATCTCTCTACTATTTATCACTACAGGACAATCTCTACAAACACCACTAACAGGTACTACTCCTCCTCCAGTGAGGATTCTAATGTTTTTAGATAAAGATGACATGGGTATACTGTGTCTAGTGGCAAAGCTAGTGGCTATGAATGAATGGGTGGCTCCAGTGTCAAATAATGTGATGGAAAATGATGCAACTAAAACCATACCTGCAATGACGTCCACCTCTGGTTCTGCCTCCTCTGTAGCTAGTGCAAAAGCCTTCCCAACTCTCTGGTTGCCCCTGTACCTTAGCCTACTGAAATTGGGTTGCCTGAGGGGGTAAAGGTGGTCGCGGTGCTCCTGGTCCTGTAATAGCTGGCCTCTGCTGCAGATTATGTGGAGTGACCCTCTGAAATGAGCAATCCTTAGCCTGGTGCTGATTTGACCTGCAAACCAAACAATGCCCCAACCGTCGTCTACAATCTCGTAAAACATGACCAACTTTACCACAGTAATGGTAAGTGACCTTCTCCTGTGTCTGGTATGGCCCTGTCCTCTGCTGATGTTGATGTGTGGAGGACGTCTCACTGGCCCTCCTATAGTGGTCTTAGCTGATCCCATAGTCGATGTAACTCGTCGATTCGCCTTCTTGCTTATGGCCTCCTGAGTTCTAGCCTCTGCCAGAACAGCTACTTGGAGACCCTCGACTCGGAGCTGGTGTACCTCTGCAACTCTACTCAAGCCTCTATGAAATCGTTTGGCCTTCTCCAGCTCTGTCGTAACCAACCCTGGTGCGAAACAACTCAGTCGGCTAAACTCGGCGTCGTACTCGTCAATTGTCATATTTCCCTGCTCTAAGTGTAGAAACTGGTCATATAGAGCATCCTTGGCAGTGTCAGAGAAAAACTTCTTATTGTACAGTTCTTTGAATTTCTTTCATGTCTGATCAACTCCTAGCCGCCTCTCCTCTGCGGCCCACCAATCATAAGCATTTCCTTCCAGCTGTAACTTTACTGCTGTCATCCATAGATTGTGGATAACTCTAAAGCCTTCAGGAGATTTTCTGTCTTAACCAGCCAATTGGTGATCCCAATGACGTCTTTAGTACCCTTGAAGTGTGGAGGATTCATGTTCGGAATCCTTCGATGGAACCCACAGAGGCTTGTGGTGCTCGGGCCAATGCTGTCTCTAAACTCCTCTTGATGGCCTCGCTCTGCTGCATCTGAGCCTGTACCAGGCTTTGGAGAATCTGCTCTTTGGTAGCCCCCCAGTCTGAGGCATGGGATGCTGTGGGGGCAGGTATGGCACCTGTGGCATGATCTGTAGGGCACCCTGTGGCCAGTACTGTGGAGGATATGAAGGATATGGAAAGGGATATGGTGGGGGGTATGTGGGTGGATACTGAGGTAGATTCTGTGGAGGATACTAGGGTGGATATGATGGTGGGTATGGTGATGGATATGGTGGAGGCTGCTGGGGCGGATAAGATGGTGGATACTGTGGTGGCTGTTGTGGTGGATATTGGGGTGGAATCTGTGGTAGAAACGGAGGTGGATAAGGTGTGGTGGTGGTAGGTACTCTCCCTGGGGTACAAGATCCTCAGGACCAGTCTGCTGAGTCGTATCTGGGGTCATCACTGGCTGGAGGGATGGCCCGGATGGTGCTGGAGTGGTCGAAGACATAGTTGGCTGCTGCGGATTCACTGGTTCTTCTTGAGCAGTAGTGTTCCAGTCAGTAATGGCAAGGGGAGTGTGAGACCGCTACAAAGATTCATCCTATATTGGCACGAAAATTAGAGTTGGTTAGAACAATTTCAAGCTGAAGGGAATTCAATAAGTTTATAGGAAAAGAAGATGGAGTAGAGATCAAAGAAGGTAGTAGTAAGTGGATGAGATCCTATATCCTATTCCTAGTTTGCAGGCTTGTTGGGCACAGTCATGTAACCCAACAATATTATAGAGGACCTGCATGGGCCACACAAAATATGTAACGCCCCAGTCACAAAATACGTAGGACCAAGTACGTAGACATGCCAGCTGTACTTATACGAAGAATACACCAATATATGGTAATTCCGTATTGGTACATAAGCTGTAATAATAATACATGATGAGCCACAATAAAATAACTAAATCTCATCCACCGCTCAACACAGAGAATATAAGTCCATTAAATAAGATAAATGATGATATCAAAATATAGCCGGGTAGACATTCCCACCCAAACAGCTATGGAAGAATAGGCTCAACTAAATGGAGTCCAACCTCCTCAAACAGCAAGAAAGATGATAAAAATATGTCCAATACATGGTCTCAGATAATAAAGAATAAAACTAAGTATGGACAGGAGATATCTCATCACCGATGTATGATCCAATGCGGCACCGTACTCCTCTGGATAGTCCTGCTCGTCTAATCCTGGAGAGATCACCAGGTCCTCAGAGGGACGTAACAAGATACAGAAAACATGCCAAGTAACTGAATATGAAAAGAAAATATGCAACTATGACTATACAGGATCTCCTAACCGTCTATGTGAGATGCACTTTAGAGGACAACGTTCTACGCAGGGGCTGAAACGGATTCACGCAATCAAGTAATAAAGAGTGGCCGTCAAGTAGCGCTCATCCGAGACTATCGGCCAGGGCAGAAAGTAGTACTCATACAAGTCACTCTCGGCCCCAAAGTGTGTAAAAAAATAAATGTAGCCCCTACGCTAGTAGCTGTCCCCTCCCCCAACTGCTCCTGTCCAAGATGTATCCCAGCCTGTCCAGTTGGCAACTGCTTCGGCTTCTAACTCGACTCACTAATAGCAGTTACCTCCTAACCGTCGCACGTCCTGTACGTGTCGATGGTCAGTCGAGTACGCAGGTTCGTGTCCTATATAAACTCAAACATCACGTGACACACATGTGTCAAGGCCATAGGGGATATGAAAAATCCCATACTCATAGGGTAGTCAACTGACACAAGGTCGACATGCAAATAAAGACATAAATAAATATAACGACTAAATTTAGCTGCTTGCACCCAAGTGTGACTTGGACGCCCAATAGAAAAAATGACAAATAAGAAAGATATATTCAATAATAAAATATACTGAAAATAAATGAGCACAATCAGAATCTATGGCAAGGAATACTTGCCCGCGGTGCGAGAAGGGCAATCCAAGAGTAGCAAGTATCGGCACCAAAACTCACAAATTGCAGATGACTCCAGACGCTGAAACAAACATCAAAAATGATCTCGATGAAGAAGATATACCTAGAAAATGCCTGTCCAAAAGTCTAATTCTGGAACAGGGGCAAAATCATAATTTCGGGTCAAAACGATGTCCGTCGTTGGATCCGCTTTACATCTAAACGCGTGCCAAAGTCTATGGTCTCTAAAGTCGTCAAACTATATATCTACGTATTCAGTTTGAGGAGAGGAACTCAACGGTATGTCTAGTTTTGGATTCCGATGAGCCGCGTACAAATTCGCCCGTTTGAGTGGGTCGCGAGCCCGCCAAAAAGGGGTTCTGATTCGACCTTCTCAGAATCGAACCAAACTTGGCACACAGGACCAGAATTTTGATTCGGACCTATTAGTGCAAGTTTCGTCTCGAATCGACGACTGTACACGAATTTATGGGCAAGTTTGCAAAATGCCGAAACGGGGGTATCTCGACGGATACACGTTGATTTCGTCGCGCATACGCGACGAAACTGAGTTCCGTCAGTTCCCACACGTCAGCAACGTCCATACGCGCCTTTCGATACGTATAGCGTGCGACCACGTCGCCCGGTTTGTCGGGGCACACGTCGTATCGGGGTAAATTTTCTGAATTTAACTATTTTGAAAACAGTTTTTCGCACAACTTTAACACGGATTTAATTCTTGCACAGAAATTGAAATGCAGCTCTACAAGTTGCGTTTTAATCGTGATTATGTTGTCTTCACATGTGTTCAATTATTTTCTAAAAAATCTCGACATACAGATCAAAATCTGGCTTCTAAGTTGTGGTTTTGAAACTAGGTTCAAACTCTGTTTTCAACAGTTTATGGGGCAGCTTTGCCTCGATTTCTCGAGCAATCCCTTGGGGTTCTCAGGATTCCATTAGAAGGAGATTGGAGGGGTTCATATAGGCTACACAAAGGAGTTTATAATTTGAGAAATCAACGAGCGTGCGTGAAGAAGGAGGATTGGAAGAAGGGTACCATGCTGTTCGACAAAACCGAGACTGTTCGGATGTGCGGTCGGCCTGGGCTGTCCGGCAGAGTTCTGTGCGGCGCCGCCAGCGGTCAGGGTAGTTCGTCTGGGGTTTGAGATCGAGGGGGGCTTCAGGAGGGAGAATATAAGGAGGGTTAGGGTTCGGTTGATGTTGGTTTTATATACTGCTGCCGACTTCTATTCGTATTAGGAATAGAATATGGGGTCGGGTTGCTAAGGAGTTGCTTGGGTTTGCTAAGGGTTGCAGCTGCTGCTATGCTAAGTTTTGATGGTTTAATACCCAAACTTTGGGTATTAGGAATTGGGGTCGGTCCCCCCGCAGCTTTAGCTGCTGCAGTTGGTGGGGGTTCGGCCACCACTCAATGTTTTTCATTTTTTTATTTACAATATATATATATATATATATATATATATATATACAAGAAAATTTTCTATAAGTCGTAATTAAGTATCAAAAATATTTTGTAACAAAGGTAGGCTATATTTAGTAGTATTTAAAATATCAAGCACACAACATACATATATTATATACATCTATAATTACGTACATATACCAATTAATTCTAAATAATATAGAAAAATAATTTTTAAAGCACTCAAATAATTAGAAAATATTGGGGGTTTACAAGCATTTAGCAAAGCGAGTGAGAAGGCTGAAGGATTTTGAAGATAAACTTTATCATCCATCATATGGAGGCTGATGAGGTATGAAGTCCAATTATACGATCTTCTGGAGGAAAGAGTCAATAATAAGATTGACCCTGTAACATCCAATATAAGTGGGTGTTAGTTAATCTGCCTGAAGGAGCTAAACCTATTAATCTTCGAGAAAAAAAGACGAAAGCCGAAGGAACTGATGATGAGTTCAAGGCTAGGTTGGTTGCCAAGAGGGTTTGCTCAAGAACAAGAGATTGGCAAGGTTGACATAATGTCAACTATCAGGATGATATGGTCGTGGTTGCTATTCATAAGTTGTTCTATCATCAGATGAATGTCTAGACAGAAGAGATTCACATACAACAACCAGATAGATTTGTCGTTCAGGGTATTGAAGACAAGGTCTACAAGTTGGTGAATTCTATGTACAATTTGAAGTATACTCCCAAGCTGTGGCTCTAGAAGTTTATTAGGTCAAAAGGCTACAAGGTCGACGAGACTGTTAAAGTATGTTTACACGAAGTTCGCTGATGAGAAATGAGTCATCATTTGTCTCTATGTGGACGACATAATCACTAGAACAAAGATGTTCCTGACGTCCAGATTCAGTATGAAGGACAAGGGAGATGCAAATTTATCCTGGGGATTTCAATAATCCAAACAGAAGTGGAGCTTGCCCTATCACAAGCTCACTACGTGGAAAGTTGCTCACACGCTATAGATATCAGGATCTTCCAGGGATCGATACTCCTTACAGGTGTGATCAAAAGCTGAAGCCAGATTCTAGAGAAGCGTCAGACAATTGGTGTACTCGAACATCATTTGGAGTTTGATGTAGGCTACAAGTACCACCAGGCCTGACATAGCTTTTGTTATAGGCATGACGAGTCGATTCACGAATAAGCCAAGTATTGATCTTTAGAAAGCTGTGAAGAGAGCAGTTGGATATCTCTCAGGGACTCAGAAAGATGCACTACATCGGTTACCCTGCAGGGGTAGAAGGCTTCAGCGATGCCTGTCGGTGCTCAGAAGGCGAGAAAGAAGAAGTTATATCTTCTACATGGATAATGCTGCTATATCAAGGAAGTCGAAAAAGCAGATCCATGGGTAGTGGTGCTATATCGAGGAAGTTGAAGAAGTAGGTATTTCTCTCACTATGGAATCTGAGTTCTATTAGCTGTAGCAGATGAGGCAGAATTGCTTCAGATATAAAGCAGAATGGCTTCGAGAGCTCAAGAAGGATCCTTTTGTGGTTGGTACACAAATTCAGGTGATGTCGATATATCGACAGCCAGACACGATCTTCCTGTGGGTGGTGCGTATTCTGGCAGTGCCGATTTATTGCGACAAACAGTCGACTGCAGCGTGACATCAAATGACCTCTTCAAATACAAAGAAGAGGACTATGCGATTAAGGCACAGTTCGATGAATGATCCAATTAAAAGAGCAGTTTATCGTGATGGATGTTCGAGCCAGGAGAATCTGGCAGATCCGATCACCAAAGGTCTCAAGCGCTAGCTGGTCGAGGACTCAATAAAAAAATGGGCTTGAAGATGTTATGATATTGTATCTCTGTAATCCTACCATAAAGTTTTATGCTATTAGTTCAAAGAAAAACCTACTAGGCATCTTGCTTTTGGTTCAAGGAAGGGCCATTGACTGAAAGAATATCAGATGAAGTGGGTAATCCTTTGGTATACTACGGGGTCACGGACCTAGAACTACTGTTAGTGGGCAGTCCTCTGGATATTGCGGGTCACATACCTAGAACCACTGTTAGTGGATAATCCTCTGAATATTGTAGGATTTCTGACCCAAAACTACTATGAGTAGGCAATCCTTTAGGACCTTACGGGGTTATGAACCCAGAACCACTGTTGTCTGTTGTTTGTTCTTTGTAGAGAAAAAGTCATGTGAGAGGATGGAAGTCTTAATGAGTTCTCGGGCATTTGGGATGTCCAACGTGCTTTACAGGAAGCACGGGTAGCACAGCACTACAAAGCGCAGTACTCCATGCTACAGTGGGGTGACACCACATGAGGTACCTAGTGAGGGTAAAGCCTCAGCTTCGGTCCAAGTCACAGCGACGTAGCACCGCACATAGGCAAGTAGGTCTAATGCTGTAGAATAAAGAGTGGTAGGCAGTACTACAAAGAGGCTGGGCCTCATGTTACAGTGGTGTGATACAACATGAGGCAGTGCCTCGGCTTTGTAAGCTATGTCATGGCGGCGTAACACCGCAATAATGCTGGATAGTTTGGCAATACAAAGAGGCTGGGCCTCATGCTTCAGTGGTATGACACCACATGAGGTATCACCTCGGCTTCGGGCCATGTCATAGCGGTGTAGCACCACAAGAAAGCGAAAGGGTTCATGCCAAAACTCTTTAAAAAACTCACCTAGAGTGTGTGAAAGAGATATAGGCCATCTCTGAAGGTAAACTTATAGACATCCAATATACATACACCGAAACCAGGCTGGCACCTGGCCTTTAATGTGCAGCTAGAAGCACAGTTGATGTCATTATGAGTGAAAAGAATTACAGTTATGGTGCAGAATCCAAGGCTTAGTCCATTCTTATATCATGTTGTTATTTAATCCATACATGAAGATTCAAGTCGTAGCGACATCCCTCCTAATACATGATGGCAGTCACTGTGGGGAACAATCAACCCATATATTGAGTATATGAAGATTATTGGTGTTTTTGCCTTTAGACTAGGAAAGATAGTCCCACATCGGCTACACCAAATGGTGAGTATCTTAATATAATGCATTGCTTGTGTTGAGGTGTACACATGAGGTGTGGTAGGGCACAAGTGTGTGCCATGTGGGAGTATTTTTTAAAAGAAAAATAGATTAATTCCAACAAGGATGCAAGTTGATTTTTGTTGTTTGACTCAGACTCGGACACGAACTCTAGGATGCCTCGTGCATGGGGTGTGTTCGGGAGGTAGGCATGGACTGGCACTCGACTTTGCTGATTGTGGGATGAACTAAAATATTAAACTCTATTTTTGAGTATTGGTATTTTAGTCCCACATAGGATAGAAGAAATGGTGAAGTCTCACTCCACTCTATAAATAAAGCCCCTGGCCTCATTTCTAAGATACACCAAAAAAGAGAGTTAAGGGAGTCCGTGAAGTCCAGGAGCCCGTTCAAGTCTCAAAAATTGACTAAACGAGCGTTCCAGAAGTTCTTTGAGAACTTGCTGGTTCCTGGAAGCGGATCGTATAAAGGCGAATCTTGCTTTGAGCAACGGTGATCTGATCACCCCAGCAAAGCTGCCTTACTCTTTCTTCTTTCATTCTCTTCTTCTCTAATCTAATCAGAAACCACTTTTGGGCTTTCGTCGTTGTGCTACGAAATTCATTTGTGCCTTCTTTGAAGTGTTACATTTGATTTTGTCTCTCTGAATCTTCTGGGATCTCAGTTGTGTACCTTCTTCAAAGTGTTGCATAATCACTCTGTCGACTCACGTTCTTCCATCTAAGATCTGTTCGGAACTAACATATATATATTTTTCTAGGACTTTGTCGCATGGAGCGAGTGGGTGGGGGAGGGGAGGGTGCGAGGGTGGTGCAGATAAGGGACGAGGTGGGCATTGGGTGTGTGTGGTGGGGGGGAAGAGATGGCAGTACGGGGGGGTGAGGTGGGGGTAGAGGTGAGGTGGGGTGGGGTGGGGATGGGGGTAGGGGTGAGCAACGGTTCGGTTAGGTTCAAACTGAACCGAATATATAAAAAACAAAATAACCGTAAACGTACTTCTCAAATTCGAAAACCGAATCGTTTTCATAAAAATCGAACAAAATCGAACCGAACTAGTTCTATTCGATTTACAGTTGGTTCGGTTTTGTATCGCCCTAGTCCCAAAATACTTAGGACCAAGTACGTAGACATGCATGTTTCATATATACAATAAATACTCCAATATATGGAATTCTCGTATATATACATAAGCTATAATAATAATCGTAGGCCAGAAAATCAGTAAACTATATCTCATCCACAGCAGATACAGAAGATATGAAGTCAAATAGAAAAAGTGAGTCCAAAAGATAGTCGGGTGGACATGTCCACACCAAACAGCTATAAAAAATAATCTCAAATAAAGTAGATGTCCACTATGAGTCTCAAAGAACAACATGAATCTAGATATCAGCAGGAGATGCCTCATCATCAAGGTATAAGGATCGTGCCGAGCCATACTCCTGCAAGAAATCGTCTATACCTGGAGAGATCACCAGGTCCTCAGAGGGACGTAACAAGATACAGGAAGAACATGCCGTATGAACTGAATATAAATGCACCATAAAATAAAGATAAAGTAAATGTCCAAATCATAACACGACTCAATATTCCATCATCGAAACATTAGTCTACCCTACAACCAAACAAGGACAAGGACTACTATTCTACGATGTGACATTTTTCTATGCCATGATTGAAACATAAATTTGCTAAGGTCTCCTAACCTTTCTAGTAGGCAATTTAGAAGACATCTCGATGCATGGGCAGGTAAGGCTGACTTCCCCAGGATAAGGTAATAACTCACAACACACACGTCAAGTACCAATACTATTAGCCGGCATAACTTGAGGCTAGCGCCCACGTGACCCATCAGTCCACATAGCTCGAGGCTAGTGACCTTCGCGACTCTACTCGTAGTACGCAGTTACTACAACTTTTGGATTTGGGGTAGCCCATACATTTAACTGTCTTCTCCCTCCCAAGTTCACTAACAGAAGGTAGTTCGCTAAGACTAGGTCCATATGCATACAAAAAGGCAAGAAGGAAAAATAACTGAAAGCAAAATAAAGTGAACTAAAAATAGCAAGTAATGGATCCAACTGAGAACATAAATAAATATGCAGTAAATAAATAAATAAAGATTCATGTAATTATAAGCAGTAAATAAGGCAAGGTATCTTGCCTGAGGGTGGTACGAGAAGCAACAAAATCCAACAATCAGAATCGTCAGCACGAAAGTCAAAATCCACAAGGAGCTCCGGATGATGAAACAACATCATGAACGTGTTTGGTATAAAAGATATGTCTAAAAAATCTGCCAAAAATCTAATTCTGGAACAAGGCAAAATCATAATTTCGGGTCAAAACGATGTCCGCTGTTGGACCCGTTTTGCACCGAAATGTGTGCCAATGTCTACGGCCTCTAAAGTCGTCAAATTACATGTCTACGGATCCGGTTTGAGGAGACGAACCCAACGGTATGTCCAATTTTGGATTCCGATGAGCCGTGCACAAAATAACCGTTGGGTCGGGTTGTGGGCCCGCTAATTTGGCGTTCCGATCAACCTTCTCAGAATCGGACCAAACTTGGCATACAGGACCAAAAAAATATACGGTCCTGCTGGCATAAGTTTTATCTCGATACGACGAACGTACACAAGTTATGGCCAAGTTTGCAAAAGGTCGATACGGGGGTATTTCGACGGATATGCACTGATTTTGTTGCACACACGCAACGAAATTGAGTTCCGTCAGTTCCCACACGTCGACAACATTCATACGCGCTTTCGATGCGTATAGTGCGCGATCACGTCGCCCGTTTGACGGGACACGACGTATTGGGAGGATTTTAAAATTTTAGAACAGTTTTAAAAGCGATTTTTCTCAGTTTTGGAAAACAGATTTCTCGACCTATACTCGATGAAAGATTAAACTACAAAATATATTTTGAAGTGGTATAAGTGGTCTAATTTACTATTCAAAAAGTTTTGAAGGTTTTCTACGAGGTTGATCAGGATGTGACTCCAACATGGGTGGTTGATTTGATTCTCTATTTCGAATTCGGACAGTTTTTCGGAATGTTTACATCGATTTTTACAACAATCTAATGCACTAGAAATTAACCTACTTAAAGGATAGAAGGTGGTTATATTGGCTTTCTATACGAGTTTACGGAATTGAATTTCGTGAAGTAGATAGTAAGAAATCTAAATCGAAAAGGAGTACCTGGATGTCAAAAATGCCGAAACAGAGGAACCCATCTGTTCTTGATGTTTTCGGGTATCACCGGCGACGACGATGATCCCAGGCGGGTGCAGGATGTTCCTGGGGTGCGTGGGGCTAGGCGAACAGCTCTTGTCGAAAATTTTCTACTTCGAAGGGGGTGCGCGATGAAGGAGAACGTGAACTTCTCGACGGTTTATTAATATATAGAAGATTAATATACTTCTAACTCCGAATTACCGTCTCAATTCAACAATATCTAAATATTGATTTGGATAGATCGGGGGAGAATCTATATGGGATTGCACAGAAGAAGATTCGAAGAGATGTGATGCAGATTTGGTGAAGATTTGGTTTTTTTGAATTTTTTCTTTTCGAGACCTCAGTCTCTGTTTTGTTCTTACGGAAATAATGGGGGGGGGGGGGGGGGGGGGGGGGGGGGGGGGGGGGGTGGGGGATGGTCGGGTTCGGCCTGTAAGGAAGAGGAACAGTGCATAGCACTGTTCCATGCTTTTTCCTTTTTTTTGTTTTCCTATCTACTCTCTATATATTTATATATATATAAAAATATTTGAGTTAGTAAATATATTCATATTAAAATATTTTATGCACCTTTATATTAGTACTATTCAATTATTAATATTAATAAATCATTCTAGCATTCAAATACTAAATAATTTAGAAAGCAAAGTTTAACCATATATTATATACAAGGAAATATTCAGTATTATCATATAGTAAATGCTTTATCTAACCATAAAAAGACTTGGAAAAATCTCTAGCCCTAATAAATTATAATAATATTTTGTAAATATTTATTAAGAGGGATTTTTTATACATATTTAGGTATAAAAATCTATCATTAATATTATACAACAAGAAAATAAACCAAAAATTTACAAATCATTCTAAAATAGTAAAAATTCAATTTAAGCGAGAAAAAAAGTACCCAAAATTTGGGGGTTTACATCCTACCCAACTTATAAGAATTTCGTCCTCTAAATTAAAAATAGAACCTAATATAAAAATATAATGAGGCTGAATACGAAGGAATAGTAATTATCTCAAATATCGATCATAACTCAGCTTTAAAAAAAAATGGATGGGGTAGTTATAGAAGGAATCCAACTGACAACATATTTTATAAGGTAGGGCATTCTTAGTCTGGCATGGTTATGGTATCCAGTCGTTTGAGGGAATGGGACAAAATTGCATGGTAAAAATCAATTGGGACAAAATGGACATACATGGTTTGCTACAAGAAAATTGTGTTATACATGTGGTGTAATTGAAATGGAGCATAGGATGGAGTGTTTTCTTGGGACAGGTATGTCATAGGTGTAGAGTGGCTTGTATAGTTCATGAGGGTGGAATTTGTTGGAAGAAAATGGTTAGTGTTGTGCTTCAAATATCAAGGTCACGCAGATGTGTCAAAATGATACGGATGGAAATAGACGCTATAAACCAATGATTTATAAGTCCCATTGGAACCAATTTTGATTAATTTAAGTCTCAATTTTAATCCATATTAGCTGGTCAGGTTACCTAAAATCAATCTAACCCTTCCTACTAAGTGAGGGTAGCCTGGAATTAGTTTGAACTCAAGTGGTTGGGCTAATTGATGGTCGATGGGTTACTAGGTTCCTTAAGCTCAAACGTGTCTTTTGCGACTTTTGTGTTTAAGTAGCGCAGGAGAATTTAGTGGCACACTAGTGGCATATGTGTAGTGGGCTTCGAGTGGATCATAACCATATATTAGGTTGAAAGATTTGAGTCGAGGTTGGGCCTCTAATTGAGGTCGAGAAGTTCATCGATATAGCGGTAAGGGTTATAAATGACCATCCTGATCTGAAAGTCGTATCATAAAAAGGGTACAAGGAGACGTGTTTGAGTGAGACGTGATATGCCTAGATGAAGGTGGGATCGTCTAGGTCTCGTATATGAAACTTGTTGGAAGAAAAAGACTATTGTGTGCTCCAAATTTCAAAATCACGGTAGGAGTATCCATAGTGTTACGAATAGAAGTGGACGTTGTGAACCACTGAGTTTGCTCGATTTGAGAAAATATGTCAAGTCAAAGATCGAACAATAGAAAACGACTACGTATGTCATCCTTGTGCTTCCAAGTTGGCGAGGGATGCCCTGATGACACATGCACCAGGGGAATTGAATGATTCACCCCCTACAGCACAAGACAATTACTGATGGGTAATAAACTATAAGGTACGTTAGGTATGATCTCTAACTACTAACTTTAATCACTATTCGTAGTAAGTCTGCTAGACTATGGTCAATAGATTTCTAATGGCGTCAAAAGTAGTGCATATGCAGTATTGCTGATAACTAGTGATTTATACTAAGACAAGTATTATGATATGCATGTTGACCAAGCTAATGGATGTTGTGTAACACCCAGTTTCTAAAATGAGGGTATATTTAAAATTTTATATTTTAATTTATCTAATTATGACATTTAAATAATAATATAATTTTTTTAGTGAGTTTTAATCATTTTAAAACTATTTAAAATCATGACTTGTGATTGGTGTCTTGCTAGTGTAACCCTAGAGCCTAGCCATGTGATTAGGATATTTCATTTATCATTTCTAGCTTGAGGGTATTTTAGTCATTCTTGAAATTTTGGGATTTATTTGGAATTATTTTGTATTAATTAGAATTATTGGAATTTAGGTGATTTTTAGTATAATTTAATTTAGTGCTATTCTTGACTTTGACTCAGGATGACTTAGGAGACAGTCCTAGAAGCTAACCCTAGTCATGACTACTTGGTTAGAGTTTGAAATCCTAGTTTGACCTAAGTTAGTCATGTAGGAATCAAGACTTGAATAGAAGGCTTAGTGATTTGGTTAATAGGCTTGATACTTAGAAATTGGTTCAATGACTAGTGCAAATAGGTCCATAGCCTATTAGACTCAACCCTAACCCTAACTATTACTTTATGACCAGCCACCTAGGGCTATTCCCCTATAAATAATCTCTTCATTTATTGTTCTTGCCTCTTTATTGAGATTTCAACATTTTGGAGAAGGAGGTAATATCATTTCTTCCCCAATCCCTAGATTCTTCATTTTAATTCCTTTTCCACTCTAGTCTTTTGCATTAGTTCCTAATTCAACTCTATTTCATGTCCATGGAGAGAAATCTCAGGTTTGGACCAATTTGGAGCACTTGGCCATCAAGAAGAAACCCCCCTTTTTGAAGCTTTTTTATGCAAATTGCACATATAGGTAAATCCCTATTCATCCACCAAATTTTGTTTTCTTTGCATGGATAGGAAGCGCTAGGTCCCCTAGCTGCTAGCATAGGTTTGGTGTCGATTGGTGTCCATTTCGTGTCCTTGGATACGTATCAGTCCATGTTTACAAGTGTTTGATAAATGTTTGTGAGGAAATTATTTTCTGTTTTGCAAAACGTTTGATGGGAATTATAGATCTATATGTGCTTTGATGTTTCGAATGTCTCTGAGGTTATTTTGTCGTGTCTGTCATATTTGGTCGTGGACATGCTGCACGCTGCCTCGCACGTGTGCCTGCTACCACGTGTCCATTTCTTCCTGGATACGACACTTCGACACAATTTTTGGTGAGGAGGTGGGGTCCACGACTGTCAGCCCCTCCGAAGTTTCGTGAGGTTTCGATCGTGTCTAGGAAGTTATCGAGCCCGTACCGATTTTGTACTGCCTGTGCACGCGTTAAAAATGCCACTGACACGGGTCTCGTACTCGGACACGACACTCCTAGACACGTTTGGTGGTTGGACACGAAGCCCTAGACCTAATCTAACTTAGGACTCGACCACAGCACTCGTGGTTAGACACACGTGTCCCTATCTAGCCCGACACATGCCCACGAGGTTCTGTAGCTGTATTCTGACACAGTGAATTTTGGTGTTTTGGACACGTTTGTGTCCACATGTTTGGACACAAATACCATGTTTGACACATGTATGCATGACTCAATGTTTACCAACCTTTGCATTGGGTTTTTACCATGTTTTGATATTTGATTTGGGTTTTTCCTAATGTACACTGATACCATTGTTCAGTCCTGTTCAGTTTTAGAATGATGATTAAATTGAAACTTTAAAAGCTGATTATGATTAAATAGTGATGTCTACATAAGAAACACTTCTGTACAATTTGTTTTGGGTTTTCAAATTGAATTGGGTTCGATTTCATTTCAAAATCCCATTTTTCTGATACCATGAGACAGTTCAATAATCTGAGTTTAGATTTCAAGTAAATTGATACTTAAATGCAAATTTTAATGTTAATACATGATTAACATGTCTGAATGATTATGTGCATGTTAGAATTCATATTAGCAAGGAATTTAGATTGTAGGATTTTGGTTTTGTTTGAATGTGTTAAACTATCAATATGCATTAACTGAAATAGGAGTAGGGATAATGCAAAACTGAGATTTTGGCAATACATGTAAACTGAAATGGGGATAGGGGTTTGGTGTTTAACAGTGAACTAAAAATTTTAGCTTTGGATTCATGAATGAGTATTGGACTAGATGTGGTATTGAAAATGGAAACTGGGATTTCTTAATAACATGAAAACTGAGTTTTACTTTAATGTGAACCTGAGAAGAGTTATTTATACACACACACACACACACAAATTCCTTAACTAGTTTTTCCTGTCACAGACACTCACCTAAACACACACTCACCCTCTCATCACACACACACACACCAACTGGAACCAACCTGAGAATTAGATAGCCACATATACCCACACAAACACATGTGATTCCTGTCACTCTTTAACTCTACACACATTCACTCACACACTCTCATGTATGCCTACACTCACCCATGCCACACATGACACTTTAAACACACACCCTATACTAAATTCCTGTCACACCTTTCTTAAACACACTCTATTACACTATACCACACACACATGCTAGACACATGCCTACACTCTATGGCATTCATGTCCACACACACACATAATTTTATATGTCTTCCCTCTCACTCTATATGCATATATAATATTAACTATTCTTGAAAATAATGATATGGTATATATATGTGTATGTTATTTATATTAATTTAGTATATAAATAAATGTATGAAATATGTGATGTAGGCTATATGGCATATAGCTGTGGCATGTGGAGTGTGCACACTTGAGTTTAGTGTATTATTGGACTAGTGTGACTTTTGTATGGTATGTGAGTGCTAGCCTAGGCTTGGTTAGGCCTAGTGAGACTTATTAGACTTGTTGGGTTGAGTTTGACCTTGTTGACCTAGTTTGACCTAGACAGTTGACCAAGGGTTGACTTTAGCCTAGATTGACCCCAAATATCATGTAGATGTATTGTGCAGTCTATCATTATTTTAGACATGTAGTGACTTGTACTATTTTGATAGGAGGCAGACACCACTCCTCAGGCAGTAGTTTTCTTCCGGATATTCAGGAGATCAGGCGATACATTCTGACCGTTTCATACTTGTCTGGATTTACATTCTTGCTCTAGATTACTGTACTTGATGCTGACACGATTGTTATCACGGATTGGTACTATATGGATCTTTTTTGAGATGTTATCCCTTGTATTCACTAAATACATATTGTGATTGCGTTTCACTTACATATTGTATTTATTGAATACCCTTATCCTTGTATACTCATTGTGCATATTGTACTCTCATTATCACATGAGTCTCATGGATAGACCATTGTACAACTATTGTATAACATTGTACATCTATTGTATAACATTGTACACTATTGTATAAGATAACGTAACTGGAGTGGATCCTTGTGTATTGATTGGGGAGGGGGAGTAGAATTGGTTATGTAATCAAATCCTATTGTACAACATTGTATAACTATTGTATATGTCTATTGTGCACTCACGTATAATAGAGTTACCATTGCATTGTCCTAAACCATTTACATAACCATATTTACTCTAAATCACATATTGCTTACAGCTCTTACTTGTCATATATAGATATTTTCCTATTATCAAATCTCTGCTGTTTTTCATACACATATTCCTCTTTCAGCGTTTTCTGTATCTTACTCTATTGCATGCTTTATATTTCCTAACTTGATATGAACTGCGTGAGATATTTTGTGCTCGCTCCTGTCCTGACTGGACCTGTTGAAAATATTACAGAGGATGAGGATGAGGCCTGCGTAGACACCTACTATGGGACAGCTATAGATGACTCTTGTGACCCAGATTTCCAGTCGGATCCACTAGCTGTAGAGGCTGATGTTTCTTAGATTAGGTTTCTCTTATTTCATGTTATTGGAGATTTGAGTTGTATATTAGGATCTTGTATATTCTGGATGTTGTTGAGTTTCATCTTAGACACTTAGCATTATCTCTCTCTGGTTGTATTATGTGGATCCTTTCACTTCAGTATTTATTCTATCTATCTTTCTATCTTATCATTCTGCCTTAGATGTGATTGAGACTGTATATTGCTATGTCACCTCAATTCGGAGTATATATACTATACAGGTACCTTTATATTGTTAGATGATTGACCTAGGACATCGTTCTACCGCCGATACTGCGGCGTAGGCTGGGCGTTTACGTTCTCGTGCCCTCACAGTGGGTGCGGGTCGTGACACGTTTTTAGTGGTGGCTCATGCAGGTCGAGTTTATGTAGTGGTATTCGAACTAGAGTATCACTACAGCCTGCAGTAGGATTAGGATTTTGAAGGTACTCAATCACATTAGGAAAAACTCTTATCTAATTCATACTATCTCAGTTCTTGCTGATATTGTTCTCCTTTGAATATAACTGTCCTCCTTTGCTATTTCGACTCATTCTCAGCAATTGTTCTTTTGATCTGTCTCCAGGATGGTTGAGACAAGATCACATCGCCAGGGCCAGGAAGACGCCGATGAGAGGTCTGCCACCTCTCATACCCAGCAGCCAGCCCCTGGTACCGCAGCCCCAGTCATGCCAGCTGGGGTAGGCGTTTCAGCTGCGTTTGGAGGAGCCCCTCCACCAGCAGCAGGGGTATGCCTCCACCAGTTCGGAGGCAGGACCCAGTCATTCCAGAGGTGCCTTTCCAGCAGCCGCCGCCTACAGGATACGTGGACGCGGCACAGATGTTCGCCTACTTTCAGCAGTTATGGAGGCGCAGCAGGCCCGCAGCCCAGGAGCATGGAGTTGGCCCTTACGACAGTCGCAGCTCAACCAGCAGTCCAGCAGACGAAGACACCTGGGATAGAGCAGTTCCAGAAATGAGCCCCAGAGACTTCTTGGGGACGAAGGGGATTTTATATGCTGACGAGTGGATCGAGCATATAGAGGAGATCTTCCGCCTGGCCCGGATACCGGCAGATCTCCAGATAGAGGCAGCAGCTAGCGGATGCGAGATCTTGCTCGCACCTGGTATCAGTCAGACCCCAGGTGGGGGTAGCTGGACAGACCTGGGAGGAGTTCAAGGGCTTCTTCAAGAAGAAGTTCTTTCCAGATGCAGCGCTCGAGCCTTGGAGTCGCAGTTTGAGAGCTTAGTTCAGGGGAGCCTGTAGTAGAGGAGTACGCTGGAGAGTTCGGCCGTCTCGGCAGATTCGTAAAGGGCTTGAGCGGGACGACGAAGGCCCAGAGGTTCCGGAAGGGTCTGGTCAAGGAAGTCAAGTCCTTGACCAAGGGCAACAGGGATGCCACTTTCGAGAGATTTTGACGGGAGCTTTTTGGCTGAGATGATCTTGAGCTGAAGCTCAAGAGGGGCGAGACACTGTCGGAGCCAGTAGCAGCGGAGGCCATGCCAAGAGGCCTCTCATACAGATTCAGCAGCAGTATCATAGCCGATGTCCACTTCCAGCAGCAGCAGAGGCCAGTTCAGCATCAGGGACGGAGACAGGTACTGTATCAGCAGGCACCCAGGCAGCAGCAGAACACTGTGTGCAACTTCTGCAAGAAGAAGTAGGCCATGGGTGGGACGACGGTAGGAAGAGGCTGGGAATGTGTTTACTTTACGGTTCAGCGGAGCATCAGTGTAGAGAGTATCCCGAGAACACGACACCATTGGCTCAGGTAGAACCAGGAGCTAGGGCTCCGGCAGGGCAGCAGAGGGGACCACCATTACAGACTCAGCAGCAGAGGTTCGTACAGCATCAGCAGCAGGCCAGGGAGGCCAGCTGTCACGACCCGCTCCGAATAATCGGACACGAGTTGGACACGCCCAGCCTTCGTCGTTAGACACGACGAAGTAAGTTGTACCAAACTAGGGAAATCTAACAGATAAACATGAAAGTATACAATCACAGCAACTAAAAGTATCCCAGAATGATCATCATAATCCACAATTCTATGTATATAAATGTACGAGTCATCAAGAATAAAATGTACATGAATTCTAAAGACAATATCTAAGAGTAAAGCTAACAGTCTAAACCTGAAACCTCAAGCTAAGTCATGACCATCCTGCTCAGCTAAGATCCCGGGCTCTGGCCTATATGGTGGAATGATATCCTGCAAGTATACCTGCAACTTATCCAGTCAGGAGCGGAACAAAGTACAGTTCTAGGTAATGAAACATGAACATGATATGAAATGAGTACAAGGGTACAGGAAAAAAAATACAGGAATGAACATGAAAGTACAGGAAAATAGTACAGGAAAATGAGTACAGGAAATATAGTACATGAATGTAAAGTACAGGAACATGTAAAGTACAGGAATGTAATGTACAGGAATGAAACTATAATCTTGTAGTACCAGACATGATTGTGCACAATATCGAAATACATCTAGTCCATGTGATCGGCTGGGGTGAGTACATGCACAGGAGTACATGAATATGGTACGACTTAGGACCCGCGTGCACAGTGCGAGGCCTAAGCTAGGCACATGAATATATAGTAACCGGGATTGGTCACATGGCTAGTGTATTTCCCCACCCGACACTAATAAGTACAAGAACAAGGGTACATGAATACAGGAGCACATGAATATCGTGCCATGACGTGTCACAAGAAAGAGTACAAGAATGTAAATGCACAAAACCATAGAAAAGTACTTGCCTTGCTCCAGGAAAGTACGGGTGAAGGTCGGGGCTAGATGTCCTCCTGAATTTAATAATGTGTACAAGTTGATCAACATCTACACAAGTTTTAGTTTAGGGATTTCAACTTCTAACATACCTTACTATAGAGTTAATAATATCAAAAACTATAATCTAAGCTAGTAAGAAATTTAGGTTGCAAATTATATATATATATAATATATATATATATATATATATATATATTGGTATGTACCATAAGTTCTATCTTTAATAAAACTATTCTCTTAGAACTTAGAAAATCACAACTAAATTGTTTTAAGGAAGATTTATTTATACTAGGAGTTAGGTCAACCATATTGCTTTACCAACAACATTAGCATAGCTATATTAAACAAGTGGCTCACTTATGAATCTCATCTACTTAGTCCAGAATGTAGCCTCCCAACTAAACTATTGTAGTTCTCATTCCAGCCCAATAGAAGATGTTAAAGTATCAATCAAAACACAACACAACTATTGAAGATAACCCCAGATTTTATGTCAAAAACTGAACAGCAACTCAACCTTACATTCCTCATATAAGCAACTTAAAAATCCACATGTCCTTTCCTACGTTGTTGGTGCTAAAACTCAACTCCTCTAATTCGAGTGGATCCCAACCACATACCATAGAGTATGAGAAAGCTTAAACTGAGCTCGAAAATTCTCAATTCTAAATACCTACAGGTTTCCTCCTTGCCAGTACTAGGAAATAATAAAAGAACATATAAATTTGCCATTAAACCAATCTCAAAAATATACCAATTCAAATCCAACACCATTCGAGACTCATGGCTACATTACTCAGGGTTAGAGGAACTGCTAAACTCAAAATAAGAAAAAGAGCATAACACCCACACAATTTAAATCCAACAAAATATCCACAAGGAAATTATACAGAAATTTACACACAAAATGTAAATCAATTTAATACTTCCTACAACCCAAATCAAATTCCCCCAAGCCCGCCAACTGCTACTGAATCATTGGAGCTTCAATACATATTCAAAGAGGATCGACACCCCTATTACTGCAATGGTCCAGCCTCTTACACTGTATTCGAACACCTACTTCGGACACACCCGTACTCCGATACAAATATCACGAACCTACTCACATGACACGACTAACCCTTCCACGCCGTAACGTCCCTGGCCTACACAACCGACTCAAAGAGAAGAAGTAAAAATTCAAAATCAAATGGAAGGATGACATAATTACCTGGAAGAGGGCTCAACCGGATCAAGAATACTTCTGCAGTTGGCGAGTCTTGTCCGATACTACTCGTTCTAGAACACGAACAATTCACGAACAATCTCCTAGCCCGTACATTCAACAAAATCAACAAATTCATGGCACGAAAAGATCAATCGATACAAGCCGCAAATCCTGATCAATATCCTCCCTGTATCCATCGGTCACAACTCAAAAATGCCATAGAGTAAACAGAAGGAAAAATCAAATTAACTCACCACTGTGCCAATCTTGTCAAGAACTCGATCCGCAGTCGACACCAAGGATTGTGTCGACGAGCTCTAGACTCTGGACCCGATCACTCAAGAAGAAAGAAAGGAAATCGACAAGATTGGCTCTACCATTTCAGACCTGAAGATATTACATCGAGGATGAACAGACAACTCGAACTAGAAAATGGAAGAACGGAGAATAATCAAGAAGCTCACCGAATGACTCATCGGAGAACTTGAACTCGTGGAGGAGGCTCGTACACAAGGAAGAAGTCACCGCTTCACGAAGAAGATTCTCGTCGAAGAAATTTGCCGATCGTCGGAGAAATTCGTCCGCCACCGTTGCTGTCGCCATGGCGCCGAGATAGGTTAGGGTTCGGTGGCCTGCGAGTTGGTCGCGTCAGATCTGGCCGATCGTCGGAGATTGGGGCTGTTGCGCCGACATCGTCGTCGGATCGCCGTCCTTGGAGTGGTGGTCGCCGTTGTCGAAAAAGAACGCAGCCCTCGCCAGAGAAGAATCTCGGTCGAGCGTCGCCATGAGGAAGTCGTCGACCGCCTAACTGTCGTCGGAGAAGCGACCCACCGCCGTCGCCGTCGGGTTACCACCGCCGTCACCGTCGTGGGTTAGGGTTCGCTCGAAGAAGGAATTGGGGAGAACGAGAAAGCTTAAAGGAATGGAATAAAAATGTAACTATCATTCTTCTCTTCCCAGCTCGGATTGATATAAAGAAATAATGAATAACTTTACAAAAACCACCTCCCACCAAAGAGAATTTTTCAATGGAGCCCTCCCCCTTTTCATTTATTACCCCTTAACCTCTCCACTCAGTAATTATTTACGAAAAACCCACCCCCTTTTCACTTATTACAAAAATGCTGGAAAAAAACAGTTAAACATTTTTGGAAAAAATATGAGGGGACCACAAGTTGGTTGCAACAATTTTTTAAAATTGAAATTGCTCCCAATTTAAATTCCCTCCAAAATAGATCATCAAAACTATTAGTTAAAATAAATAAAAATTAACTTTTATTTGAAACCCAAATAAATTAATTGCTATTATTAAAATCAAATTTTATTTTTCTCAGGAAAAATTGGGAAGTGGAGTTACAAATCTTCCTCCTTAAAAAATTTTGTCTCGAAATTCGAGAGACCCAAAAATAAATCTCAGTAATTCACAAAAGATCCAAACACCCGTCATTTATTGAAAATAAAATTTTCAAAAGAACAGAGTACAATCAAATCAATCAAACAAACAGATGGGGTAGCGCTCCCGCATCTCGTCCTCGCGCTCCCATATGAACTCTCCTGGAGAGTGGTGTCTCCACATGACACGGACAAGTGGAATAGTCTGGTTTCGCATGCGCTTCTCCCTCCGGTCAAGGATCTCCACTGGCTGCTCCTCGTAGGTCAAACTCAGGCCCACCTCTAACTCTGAGTAGTCTACTACATGGCTCGGGTCTAAAATATAGCGTCGGAGCTGAGACATATGGAAAACATCGTGAACTCCCTCCAAGCTAGCTGGAAGTGCTAGTCGATATACCACCTCGCCAATCCGCGTCGTCACGTCGAAAGGCCCGATGTACCTCGGACTGAGCTTTCCGCCTCTGCCGAATCTGATGACGCCCCTAGTCGGCGAGATCTTCAGGAACACTCTATTTCTAACTGCGTACTCCGGTGACCATCTGCTGTTGTCCGCCCAGTACTTCTGTCGATCCTGTGCAACTCTGAGACGCCCTGAGCCTTTGAGATCAAATACGATAATTACACACAAGAAAATAATACGATCTAACAATGATCAAGGATAAAATAGGCATGAATGGAATAAGTTCAATTACCTCTTAGAGGAGCAAAATCATGAAGACACAATTATTAAGTACGATCAAAATCGATAGTTTAACACAGGTAGACTAGAACAAGATAGAAAATCATGGTCAGATAGACATGACTTAAGATCGAAGTTTAGACAAGTCACAAACGAAGTACGGAACCACAATCTGGTAATATACAATTTTGAGGAATTCAATGATCTAACGATAAAATGCTAGAAGAAAAATTTAGCAAGGGTTGATTGAGGAGACGTACGCAATACTCAGAGATACAGTATCAAATCAGGATGAACGTGCAAGGATCCGTGATTCTCGAAAACCAATAATCATATAAAAAGGGATATAGTTTCCATGGTGTCCGGGAACATATAGCTATTTGAAATCACTTTGCCTAGAATCCCTACCCCGCCAGTATATCTGACTGCAGTGGACTTTCGGCTCCGTGACTCAAATAACAATATATCACTGAATATTCTGTCAACCTTATCCATTTTTAATAATCATTGGCGAAGCAACCCAAGATATCAAGGTATGAAGAATATGACAAGTCTCGACAGTACTCGAAAACCTATGATTGTCTGAAATCACTTCAACTTAGAGTTCCTGCCTCGCCAGTGCGCTACTGGCTGCAGTGAACCCTCAGTCTCCATAATCCAGCTAATGGCTGCAGCACGTAACTGTCATGCCATAGTAGATCATCGAATAGCCTCTCGACTTTATCCATAGGAGAATTTCAAGAAATCCCAATAAGTTTCAATAGTCCAAGTCACGAAAATGGTGTGGTTACATGTCTGTTAGAATACAAGGGTTATTAGGTACTATGAAGCAACACGAAATCAAATCAAGGGTAGTGAGTACAAAAGGGCAACCAGAGAGATTTAAAATTTCAGACAGGGAGCGAAGTTTCAAATTATAACGAAATTTCAACTGATATCTGGAATGGTAACGAGATTCCATATATGGGATATTATCCCAAAGGGATAACAGAGTCTTGAAGGGTAAACTGAAGCAAGGTATCAGATAGGAGACAAGTTTCAAAATAAAAAATAAAATCCCGTACTGGAAACAAGTTCAATAAAATCTCGAATAACAATGAAATCTCGAGCAAAAACTTGAATAGAAAAACGAAATCTCCAATGGGGTACACTGTGAAAATAGAAATTCAAGTATCAACAAAGTCGTGAATAAGGAACAAAATTCGAATAGAAAATCTCAACGAGGAAATAAGATTTTGAGTAGTAACTAGAAAACAGGTTTCAATAGGAAACAAGGTATTGGATTGTAATTATGAAACAAGCAAATCTCAATAGGAGACGAGGTCAAAAGAAAGTCGTGAACAGAATAATTTCCCAAATAGAAAACAAGCCACGAATAGAAAACGAAATTTCATATAGGGAACAAGTCAAAACCTCATATTTGAAACAAAGTTTTCAAACAAAGTTTTGATTGGAGATTAGAAGCAATTATTGAATATGAATCAAATTCCAACAAGCCCTGAATAGAAAACTGAACCTTGAGTGGAAAACAAATTTATGAATTATAACAAGTTCTGAATAGGAAATGGAATTTTGAATAGAAGCCAAAATAGGTAACAAGTTCATGCATAGTGAATATGGTATCTAATAGTGAACATGAAATAACCTTGAACGAAAAAAAAAAAAACAGAATCTTGAATAAAAACTGGAGTTTCGAATAATAAAAACTGGAGTTTCGAATAAGAAACAAGATTTAAAACCTTCAAAGGAATTCTCAACAATGTACTGCATAGGACAGAGCTTAAACCAGTTTCGAATGAGGAACAGGATTTCGAAATGAAATCTCAAAAAGCGATTAAATATTAAATAACACGAAGTTTGATAAAGGAACAAAATTTGTGAATATGTGCCATCACTAGGAAACAAGGTCATGAATGATGAATGTGCAAACGGTATCGAATAATGGATTTCAAACAATTATCAAATTGTGGATCTGAAACAAGTTTACCGAAATAGAAAATAATATCTCGAAATAAGTTTCGAATATCATCCCAGGTCTCAAAAATAGAAAACGAGAAGTTGCAAGAAATGAACTAAGTGCTAAAGAAATTTTAAGGGAAAACTGGATTACGAATCAAGATACATGGTTCTCTCCAACCATGCAAAAGAAGCCTTCTGTCTTCGATCTATCTTCAGTGTTCCTCCGGAACTGGAGTCTCTTCAATCTTCCTCAACTACCCTGACGTAGGCTGGTCCCTGCGATAATGCTCCATATGATGGCTGAATCTGGAGAGGTGGGTCCTTCTTCTGTGGTACTAGCGCTCTTTGTGCTCGTCCTTGGTAGTACGATCAGCGACCTCCGGGCAATGCTTCATTCAGTGGCAAAAGTTTACAGTATAAACAAACCGAGTCTCTTGCGGCACTCCTCGAAGCGATGTCTGGATGGCGGAGGAAAGCACAAATGGCCATCATCTGAATCTGATGGTACGGTTGAAGAGGTGCTGTCTAAGTGTGGCGATGCTTTACTGATCCCTAGTAGTTGATATCTTCATCATAAGTCTTCATGTCCTTCATGAGCTTCAGCTTCCCGTCGCGTCCTATTGTCCGTGCTATATTCTGGATCTCCTGGCTGATAGCTCCAATCTTCAGAGGAGTCGAGTCCTCAGGGACTTGGATGATCTTTAGTTGCGACTCCAGGTTCTCGATCTGCTCCTCGATGCAAGATATGTGCTCGGTGTCGGAGAAGTCCAAAGGTCTAGAAGTCTGGAAAGCAGAAGTCTTTTCTGGCTCGAAAAGTGCATTCACAAGTCTGGCTTGAAAATGACGGCTTGCTCTCTCTGGGTGTCAAGGAACTCTTCAATCATCTCCGTCAACTACGTACTACCCATGGGGATAGTAGGGACGACCTGCGGGGTGGAAGCTTGGAGACCTCAAGTATAGGTGGATCAACCGTTCCGGTGTTGCGTGCTTGAATTATCTGAAAAAACAGAAAACTGTTAAAATAACCTAGACCTAAATACAACAAGTGTTTATAGAATATCAATATACCTGATATACCCTTATTTTTCGATTTTCTATGCTGTGATCAAGTTTTCCTAGTGTAATCAAGTCCCCAATAGTACGCTAAGAACCAGGTACCATTATGATAGACCTGCATGGGACACCACTAAAAAATGTCACGACCCGCTTCTGAATAATCGGACACGAGTTGGACACGCCCAGCCTTCGTCGTTAGACACGACGAAGTAAGCTGTACCAAACTAGGAAATCTAACAGATAAACATGAAAGTATACAATCACAGCATCTAAAATATCCCAGAATGATCACCATAATCCACAATTCTATGTATAAATGTACGAGTCAAGAATGAAATGTACATGAATTTTAAAGACAATATCTAAGAGTAAAGCTAACAGTCTAAACCTGAAACCTCAAGCTAAGTCATGACCATCCTGCTCAGCTAAGATCCCGGGCTCTGGCCGATATGGTGGAATGATATCCTACAATATACCTGCAACTTATCCAGTCAGGAGCGGAGCAAAGTACAGTTCTAGGTAATGAAACATGAACATGATATGAAATGAGTACAAGGGTACAGGAAATGAAATACAGGAATGAACATAAAGTACAGGAAAATAGTACAGGAAAATGAGTACAGGAAATATAGTACATGAATGTAAAGTACAGGAACACGTGAAGTACAGGAAATGTAATATACATGAATGAAACTATAATCCTATAGTACCAGACATGAATGTGCACAATATCGAAATACATCTAGTCCATGTGACCGGTTGGGGTGAGTACATGCACAGGAGTACATAAATATGGTATGACTTAGGACCCGCGTGCACAGTACGAGGCCTAAGCTAGGCACATGAATATATAATAACCGGGATTGGTCACATGGCTAGTGTATTTTCCCACCCGACATTAATAAGTACGAGAACAAGGGTACAGGAATACAGGAGTACATGAATATCGTGCCATGACGTGTCACAAGAAAGAGTACAAGAATGTAAATGCACAAAACCATAGAAAAGTACTTGCCTTGCTCCAGAAAGTAGGGTGAAGGTCGGGGCTAGATGTCCTCCTGTATTTAATAATGTGTACAAGTTGATCAACATCTACACAAGTTTTAGTTTAGGGATTTCAACTTCTAACATACCTTACTATAGAGTTAATAATATCAAAAACTATAATCTAAGCTAGTAAGAAATCTAGGTTGCAAATTCTATATATATAATATATATTATTATATTTTTTATAATATATTGGTATGTACCATAAGTTCTCATCTTTAATAAACTATTCTCTTAGAACTTAGAAAATCACAACTAAATTGTTTTAAGGAAGATTTATTTATACTAGAGTTAGGTCAACCATATTGCTTTACCAACAACATTAGCATAGCTATTAAACAAGTGGCTCACTTATGAATCTCATCTACTTAGTCCAGAATGTAGCCTCCCAACTAAACTATTGTAGTTCTCATTCCAGCCCAATAGAAGATGTTAATGTATCGATCAAAACACAACACAACTATTAAGATAGCCCCAGATTTTATGTCAAAAACTGAACAGCAACTCAACCTTACATTCCTCATATAAGCAACAACTTAAAAATCCACATGTCCTTTCCCAGTTTGTTGGTGCTAAAACTCAACTCCTCTAATTCGAGTGGATCCCAACCACATACCATAGAGTATGAGAAAGCTTAAACTGAGCTCGAAAATTCTCAATTCTAAATACCTACAGGTTTCCTCCTTGCCAGTACTAGGAAATAATAAAAGAACATATAAATTTGCCATTAAACCAATCTCAACAAATATACCAATTCAAATCCAACACCATTCGAGACTCATGGCTACATTACTCAGGGTTAGAGGAACTGCTAAACTCAAAATAAGAAAAAGAGCATAACACCCACACAATTTAAATCCAATAAATATCCACAAGGAAATTATACCGAAATTTACACACAAAATGTAAATCAATTTAATACTTCCTACAACCCAAATCAAATTTCCCCAAGCCCGCCAACTGCTACTGAATCATTGGAGCTTCAATATGCATATTCAAAGGGGATCGACACCCCTATTACTGCAATGGTCCAGCCTCTTACACTGTATTCGAACACCTACTGGACACACCCGTACTCGATACGAATATCACGAACCTACTCACATGACACGACTAATCCTTCCACGCTGCAACGTCCCTGGCCAACACAACCGACTCAAGAGAGAAGAAGTAACAATTCAAAATCAAATGGAAGGATGACATAATTACCTAGAAGAGGGCTCAACCGGATCAAGAACACTTTTGTAGTTGGCGAGTCTTGTCCGATACTACTCGTTCTAGAACACGAACAATTCACGAACAATCTCCTAGCCGTACATTCAACAAATCAACAAATTCATGGCACGAAGAGATCAATCGATACAAGCCGCAAATCCTGATCAATATCCTCCCTGTATCCATCAGTCACAACTCAAAAATGCCATAGAGTAAACAGAAGGAAAAATCAAATTAACTCACCACTATGCCAATCTTGTCAAACTATCCGCAGTCGACACCAAGGATTGTGTCGACGAGCTCTCGACTCTGGACCCGATCACTCAAGAAGAAAGGATTAGGAAATCGACAAGATTGGCTCTACCATTTCAGACCTGAAGATATTACGTCGAGGATGAACAAATGAATAGACCACTCGAACTAGAAAATGGAAGAACGGAGAATAATCAAGAAGCTCACCGAATGACTCGTCGGAGAACTTGAACTCGTGGAGGAGGCTCGTACACAAGGAAGAAGTCACCGCTTCACGAAGAAGATTCTCGTCGAAGAAATTCGCCGATCGTCGGAGAAATTCGTGCCACCGTTGCTGTCGCCATGGCGCCGAGATAGGTTAGGGTTCGGTGGCCCGCCGAGTTGGTCCGCGACAGATCTGGCCGATCGCCGGAGATGGGTGCTGTTGCCGTCGACATCGTTGTCGCGGTCGCCGTCCTTGGAGTGGTGGTCGCCATTGTCGAAAAAGAACGCAGCCCTCGCCAGAGAAGAATCTCGGTCGAGCGTCGCCATAAAAAGTCGTCGACCGCCTAACTGCCGTCGAAAAGCGACCCACCGCCGTCGCCGTGTGGGTTAGGGTTCGCTCGAAGAAGGAATTGGGGAGAACGAGAAAGCTTAAAGGAATGGAATAAAAATATAACTATCATTCTCTCTCTTCCCAGCTCGAATTGATATAAAGAAATAATGAATAACTTTACAAAAACCACCTCCCACCAAAGGAAATTTTTCAATGGAGCCCTCTCCCTTTTCATTTATTACCCTTTAACCTCTCCACTCAGTAATTATTTACGAAAACCCACCCCCTTTTCACTTATTACAAAAATGCTGGAAAAAACAGTTAAACACTTTTTGGAAAAAATATGAGGGGACAACAAGTTGGTTGCAACAATTTTTTTGAAATTGAAATTGCTCCCAATTTAAATTCCCTCCAAAATAGATCATCAAAATTATTAGTTAAAATAAATAAAAATTAACTTTTTATTTGAAACCCAAATAAATCAATTACTATTATTAAAATCAAATTTTATTTTTTCAGGAAAAATCGGGAAATGGAGTTACACCAGCCAGGACGAGCTTTCGCCATGACAGCCGAGGATGCTCAGGCCGTTGGAGATCTAGTTGCAGGTTCATTCTTTTGATTCAAATTCTGCAATTACTGCCTTAAAATTCGATTCTCTCTGTTCTGGTTGATTTATCAACTTTGTTCTGTTGTTCATGTGTTATGTTTGATTTTCTTCTGAGATAAATCATATGGGCTGGGTGACCTCAGTTATGGGATCTAGAATCTTCAATGTCGTGTTTGGCTGGCATAGTGAGGACGTATAGTCAGATTTAGGACGTATTTTGGGTGTAGGAATTTAAGGTTTTGCTGCCAAGCATGCGGCAATGCAAAAATTTTAAATACCATGATTCTAGAGGTATGTGCCTTAGTCAAGGACTCTGTGATTATCGTAGCCTTGCTTACTAGCACGCCGAAGATTTGAGTATCATGATTTTGGCAAACGCATATGATTATCTGACGGTATGTTTGAGACTTTGATTGTGGGGTGTTTGACCTAGAAGGACTACTACCATTTTAATTTCGAGGACGAAATTTTTCTAAGGTGGGTAGACTTATAATACCCAGTTTCTAAAATGAGGATAATTTTGAAATTTTATATTTTAATTTATCTAATTATGACATTTAAATAATAATATGATTTTTTAGTGAGTTTTAATTATTTTAAAACTATTTAAAATTATGACTTGTGATTGGTGTCTTGCTAGTGTAACCCTAGAGCCTAGCCATGTGATTAGGGTATTTCATTTATCATTTCTAGCTTGAAGGTATTTTAGTCATTCTTGAAATTTTGGGATTTATTTGGAATTATTTTGTATTAATTAGAATTATTGGAATTTAGTGATTTTTAGTATAATTTAATTTAGTGCTATTCTTGACTTTGACTCACGGTGACTTAGGAGATAGTCCTAGAAGCTAACCCTAGTCATGACTACTTGGTTAGAGTATGAAATCCTAGTTTGACCTAAGTTAGTCATGTAGGAATCAGACTTGAATAGAAGGCTTAGTGATTTGGTTAATAGGCTTGATACTTTGAAATTGGTTCAATGACTAGTGCAAATAGGTCCATAGCCTATTAGACTCAACCCTAACCCTAACTATCACTTTATGACCAGCCACCTAGGGCTATTCCCCTATAAATAATCTCTTCATTTATTGTTCTTGCCTCTTTATTGAGATTTCAACATTTTGGAGAAGGAGGTAATGTCATTTCTTCTCCAATCCCTAGATTCTTATTTTAATTCCGTTTCCACTCTAGTCTTTTGCATTAGTTCCTAATTTAGCTCTATTTCATGTCCATGGAGAGAAATCTCAGGTTTGGACCAATTTGGAGCACTTGGCCATCAAGAAGAAACCCCCCTTTTTGAAGCTTTTTTATGCAAATTGCACATATAGGTAAATCCCTATTTCCTTCACCAAATTTTGTTTTCTTTGCATGGATAGGAAGCCCTAGGAGTCCCCTAGCTGCTAGCATAGGTTTGGTGTCGAGTGGTGTCCATTTCGTGTCCTTATTGGACACGTATCAGTCCCTGTTTACAAGTGTTTGATAAAATGTTTGTGAGGAAATTATTTCTCTCTTTTGCAAATTTTTTGATGGGATTTATAGATCTATATGTGCTTTGATGTTTCGAGTGTCTCTGAGGTGAATTTGTGTCGTGTCCGTGTCGTATTTGGTCGTGGACACGCTGCACGCTGCTCACACGTATGCCCTACTACCCCGTGTCCATTTCTCCCTGGATACGACACTTCGACATGCGATTTTTGGTAAGGAGGTTTCGGGTCGTGTCTAGAAGTTATCGAGCCGTACCGATTTTGTACTGCCTGTGCACGTGTTGAAAAATGCCACTGACACGGGTCTCGTACTCGGACACGACACGTCCTAGACACTTTCAGGTGGTTGGACACGAACCCTAGACCTAATCTAACTTAGGACTTGACCACAGCACTCGTGGTTAGACACACGTGTCCCTATCTAGCCCGACACATGCCCACGAGGCTGTCTGTAGCCTGTGTTCTGACACAGTGAATTTTGGTATTTTGGACACGTTTGTGTCCACATGTTTGGACAAAACACCATGTTTGACACGTGTATGCATGACTCAATGTTTACCAACCTTTGCATTGGGTTTTTACCATATTTTGATATTTGATTTGGGTTTTTCCTAATGTACACTGATACCATTGTTCAGTCCTATTCAGGTTTTAGAATGATGATTAAATTGAAACTTTAAAAGCTGATTATGATTAAATAGTGATGTCTACATATAAGAAACACTTCTGTACAATTTGTTTTAGGTTTTTCAAATTGAATTGGGTTCGATTTCATTTTAAAATCCCATTTTTCTGATACCATGAGACAGTTCAATAATCTGAGTTTAGATTTCAACTAAATTGATACTTAAATGCAAATTTTAATGTTAATACATGATTAACATGTCTGAAATGATTATGTGCATGTTAGAATTCATGTTAGCAAGGAATTTAGATTGTAGGATTTTTGGTTTTGTGTTTGAATGTGTTAAACTATCAATATATGCATTAACTGAAATAGGAGTAGGGATAATGTAAAAACTGAGATTTTGGCAATACATGTAAACTGAAATGGGGATAGGGGTTTGGTGTTTAACAGTGAACTTAAAATTTTAGCTTTGGATTCATGAATGAGTATTGGATTAGATGGTGTTGAAAATGGAAACTGGGATTTCTTAATAACATGAAAACTGAGTTTTACTTTAATGTGAACCTGAGAACAGTTCATTTATACACACACACACACACATTCCTTAACTAGTTTTTCCTGTCACAGACACTCACCTAAACACACACTCACCCTCTCATCACACACACACACACCAACTGGAACCAACCTGAGAATTAGACAGCCACATATACCCACACAAACACATGTGATTCCTGTCACTCTTTAACTCTACACACATTCACTCACACACTCTCATGTATGCCTACACTCACCCATGCCACACATGACACTTTAAACACACACCCTATACTAAATTCCTATACCTTCCTTAAACACACTCTATTACACTATACCACACACATGCTAGACACATGCCTACACTCTATGGCATTCATGTCCACACACACATAATTTTATATGTCTTCCCTCTCACTCTATATGTATATAAATATTAACTATATTTTGAAAATAATGATATGGTATATATATGTGTATGTTATTTATATTAATTTAGTATATAAATATAATGTATGAAATATGTGTGATGTAGGCTATATGGCATATAGCATGTGGCATGTGGAGTGTGCACACTTGAGTTTAGTGTATTGTTGGACTAGTGTGACTTGTGTATGGTATGTGAGTGCTAGCCTAGGCTTGGTTAGGCCTAGTAAGACTTATTAGACTTGTTGGTTGAGTTTGACCTTATTGACCTAGTTTGACCTAGACAGTTGACCAAGGGTTGACTTTAGCCTAGATTGACCCCAAATATCATGTCGAGCATTATAGCAGTCTATTTCATTATTTTAGACATGTAGTGACTTGTACTGTTTTGATAGGAGGCAGACACCACTCCTCAGGCAGTAGTTTTCTTCCGATATTCAGGAGATCAGGCGAGTACATTCTCTGACCGTTTTATACTTGTCTGGATTTACATTCTTGCTCTAGATTATTGTACTTGATGCTGACACGATTGTTATCACGGATTGGTACTATAGATCTTTTTTTGAGATGTTATCCCCTTGTATTCACTAAATACATATTGTGAGTGCGTTTCACTTACATATTGTATTTATTGAATACCCTTATCCTTGTATACTCATTGTGTATATTGTACTCTCATTATCACATGAGTCCATGGATAGACCATTGTACAACTATTGTATAACATTATACATCTATTGTATAAATTGTACACTATTGTATAAGATAACGTAACTGGAGTGGATCCTTGTGTATTGATTGGGAGGGGAGTAGAATTGGTTATGTAATCAAATCTATTGTACAACATTATATAACTATTGTATATGTCTATTGTGCACTCACGTACAATGGAGTTACCATTGTATTGTCCTAAACCGTTTACATAACCATATTGTACTCTAAAGCACATATTGTTTACAGCTCTTACTTATCATATATAGATATTTCTATTATCAAATCTCTGCTATTTTTATATACATTCTCTTTCAGCGTTTCATGTATCTTACTCTATTGCATGCTTTATATTTCCTAACTTGATATGAACTGCGTGAGATATTTTGTGCTCGCTCCTGTCCTGATTGGACCTGTTGAAAATATTACAGAGGATGAGGATGAGGCCTGCGTAGACACCTACTATGGGACACTATAGATGACTCTTGACCCAGATTTCGGTCGGATCCACTAGCTGTAGAGGCTGATGTTCCTTAGATTAGGTTTCTCTTATTTTATGTTATTGGAGATTTGAGTTGTATATTAGGATCTTGTATATTCTGGATGTTTGAGTTTCATCTTAGACACTTAGCATTATCTCTCTCTGGTTGTATTATGTGGATCCTTTCACTTCAGTATTTATTCTATCTATCTTTATATCTTATCATTCTGCCTTAGATGTGATTGAGACTGTATATTGCTATGTCACCTCCATTCGAGTGTATATACTGTACATGTACCTTTATATTGTTAGATGATTGACCTAGGACAGCGTTCTACCACCGACACTGCGGCGTAGGCTGGCGTTGTTACGTTCTCGTACCCTCACAGTGGGTGCGGGTGTGACACGTTGTTCGAATGCTAAGCCATGTCTAAAACAAATAAATATTGCAACTGCAATAATACCTGCCAATTCTCCAACCTCGGGATGGGTGCCTATCACAATCATACTAAATGCTTGCCCATGCCTTTGTCCATTTATCTCATGTCCAGCCCGACTAACTTGTGCCGATTGGTCAGCTAAGTGTGATCCTCTAGGATAACTTCATATGGTGGTTGATTTGGCTCTGCTACTGGTCCATGTTCTACGGGTCTTTGTATCCTCTGTTGTGCTGCATTTAGTTGTTCTGTACAGTCTCGGGCTTTGTGATGATTGGAGCCACAAATCATGCATTGTCCTAATCTGCGACGGCAATCCTTCATGACATAACCTTTCCTATGACAGAAGCCACATGTAAGAAGCTATCAATTGGATAGGGTGATGCCCTTGGTGGTTGTTGTGTTATAGAATGTCTGATTGGTCCACCATGGATAAGGTTACTTGGCCCAGTTGCTGGAATATGGCATCTCTGAGCCTGTTGTACTTCCTTGTCAAGGAGTTCCTGGCTTCTAGCTTCTTCTAACACTGTAGCATGAGAAACTCTAGACTGCATTGTAGTATGCTTCTTGAGCTCGGGTGTCAATCCTTGGTGAAATCTCTTGGCCCTTTCCTTTAGTAGGAATCAGTCTCACCGAATATGCTCAGTCGACTGAATTCTGCATCATACTCGTCTACGGTCATGTTTCCTTGCTTGAGGTGTAGGAACTGATCATAGAGGACATCATATACATGGATAGGAAAGAACCTCTCATTGAAGAGTTTGTAGAACTCTTCCCAAGTCTGATTGGCTCCCAAGCGTCTTTCTTCGGCTTCCCACCAATGATGGGCATTGCCTTCTAAGAGCAAGTCTACTGCTGTCATCCAATCATTTTTTGGCAACTGGGATGCCCTCAGTAGCTTCTCTGTGCTGATAAGCCATGCGGTGACCTCTAGTGGTTCTCGGTACCTCTGAAGGGCTTGGGGTTCATATCCATGAAGTCCTTAATAGAACCCTATATGGATGTAGAGCTGGTGCTGGTACCGGTGTCAGAGGTGGAGGTAGGGCCTAGTTAGTGCTTCCGTCATGCTCTGTCTCATCAGCTCAGCATGTTGCCACTGAGTCTGTATCATGGCGTACACGAACTGTGTAGTAGGGTTCCCATCCTTGGTGGTGGAGGCATTTGTGGTCCGTACTGAGGTGGGTACTGCTGAGCGAATGGTGGTGGAGGTGGTGGTACATTCTCTTCGGTTGGTGCCTCGGTAGTCTGCCCAGTCTGGATGACTGGTGGCACTTGAGTTCCCTGTTGTACCATCGATGGGGTCATGGTGGCCTGCGACTGTCCTGGCTGATACGGGGTCAACGGGGTCACTGGTAGGACCTCTCCCTCTTGAGTGGCTGTATTACCAGACGTGATCGCCGAGGTAGGAATGTGTCCGCTTCGAAGGTTCATCCTTACTAGCACGAAAATAGAATAATGTTAGAATAGATTCGAACAAGTTATAGGTCAAGCAGTTGAAAGAGAATGGTCAACATAGTTGCGGATGAGATCTTGGGGAGCTAGTTAATTATATCTCATTCTGTATAAAAATTTATAAGGAGTGAACCAAGTACACTGGGTTGATCAGGCCATCATGCACCGGTTCTGATAGACAATATGTTAGTGGGGTACCTCCAATAACATATATGTCATGAACAAGCTCGAAAATGATTAAGCTTGCAAATCTAGGCTATGATAGCAGCATTGGTCAAGATGGTAGAACATAAGTACGCGAAATAATGATCAAAGTAAATATAAAAATTTCAGTCCTTTAAGAATCGAAGTTTTGTTCGGGGTTCGTGCCTGTACAGTCATCCTACTGTCTTCTTGTCTGAGGCCATGGTTACGGTCAAGGAAGGATAGATCGTGAGGAAATTCAGGTGATCAAAGAGGATTCGAAAAGGTTGGAAGTCAAAGGAGGTAATAATCATGGATGAGATACTATTCCTATTCCTATATGCAGACGTGTTGGGTCCAGTCATGTAACCAACAATATTTTCTGACCTGCATGGGCCACCACAAAAACATGTAACGCCCCAGTCCCAAAATACTTAGGACCAAGTACGTAGACATGCTAGCTGCATATATACGATAAAAACTCCAATATATGGAATCCTCGTATATACATAAGCTATAATAATATAATCGTAGGCCAGAAAATTAGTGAAACTATATCTCATCCACAGCAGATACAGAAGATATAAGAAGCCAAAATAGAATAAATGAGTGAGTCCAAAAGATAACCGGGTGGACATGCCCACACCAAACAGCTATAAAAAATAATCTCAAATAAAGTAGATGTCCACTATGAGTCTCAAAGAACAACATGAATCTAGATATCAGCAGGAGACACCTCGTCATCAAGGTATGAAGGATCCAGTGCCGAGCCATACTCCTGCGGTAAATCGTCTATACTGGAGAGATCACCAGGTTCTCAGAGGGACGTAACAAGATACAGGAAGAACATGCCATTGAATATAAATGCACCATAAAATAAAGATAAAGTAAAGTGTCCAAATCATAATACGTCTCAATATCCCATCATCGAAACAGTAGTCTACCCCTACAACCAAACAAGGATAAGGGATAACATACTATTCCGTGATGTGACATTTTTCCATGTCATGATTGAAACATAAAATTTGCTAAGGTCTCCTAACCTTTCTAGTAGGCAATTTAGAAGACATCTCTATGTATGGGCAGGTGAAGGCTGACTTCCCCAGGACAAGGTAATAACTCACAACACGCGCACGTCAAGTACCAATACTATCAGCCGGCATAACTCGAGGCTAGCGGCCCACGTGACCCATCAGTCCACATAGCTCGAGGCTAGTGACCTTCGCGACTCGACTACCGTAGTACGCAGTTACTACAACTTTTGGATTTAGGGTAGCCCATACATTTAACTATCTTCTCCCTCCAAGGTCACTAACAGAAGGTAGTTCGCTAAGACTAGGTTCATATGCATACAAAAAGGCAAGAAGGAAAAATAACTGAAAGCAAAATAAAGTGAATTAAAAATAGCAAGTAATGGATCCAACTGAGAACATATAATAAATATACAGTAAATAAATAAATAAAGATGCATGTAATTATAAGCAGTAAATAAGGCAAGGTATCTTGCTGAGGGTAGTACGAGAAGCAGCAAAATCCAACAATCAGAATCGTCAACACGAAAGTCAAAATCCACAAGGAGCTCTGGATGCTGAAACAAACATCACGAATGTGTTTGGTATAAAAGATATGTCTAGGAAACGCCTGTCCAAAAATCCAATTCTGGAACAAGGGCAAAATAGAAATTTGGGTCAAAACGATGTCCGCCGTTGGACTCGTTTTGCACCGAAATGCGTGCCAATATTTACGGCCTCTAAAGTCGTCAAACTACATGTCTACGATCCGGTTTGGGGAGACAAACCCAACGGTATGTCCAATTTTGGATTTCGATGAGCCGTGCACAAAATGCCCGTTGGGTCGGGTTGCGGGCCTGCCAATTTGGCATTTCGATCAACCTTCTCAGAATCGGACCAAACTTGGCATACGGGACCAAAAAAATGATATGGTCCTGCTGGCACAAGTTTGTCTCGATACGATGAACGTACAAAGTTATGGCCAAGTTTACAAAAGGTCGATACGGGGGTATTTCGACGGATACGCACAGATTTCGTCGCACACACGCAACGAAATTGAGTTCCGTCAGTTTCCACACGTCGATAACATCCATATGCGCCTTTCGATGTGTATGGTGCACGACCACGTCGCCCGGTTTGACGGGACGCACGGCGTATCAGGAGGATTTTAAAGTTTCAGAACAGTTTTAAAAACAATTTTTCTCAGTTTTGGAAAACAGATTTCTCGACCTATACTCGATGAAAGATTAAACTACAAAAAGTTTTTTGAAGTGGTATAATGGTCTAATTTACTATTCAAAAAGTTTTGAAAGTTTTCTACGAGGTTGATCAGGATGTGACTCCCAACATGGGTGGTTGATTTGATTCTCTATTTCGAATTCGGACATTTTTTGGAATGTTTACATCGATTTTTACAACAATCGAATGCACTAGAAATTAACCTACTTAAAGGGGATGGAAGTGGTTTATATTGGCTTTCTAAACGAGTTTACAAATTGAATTTCATGAAGTAAACAGTGAGAAATCTAAATCGAAAAGGGAGTACCTGGATGTCAAAACTGCCGAAACAGAGGAACCCCTCTGTTCTTGGATGTTTTCGGCTATCACCGACGACGGCGATGATCCCAGGCGGGTGCAGGCTGTTCCTGGGGTGCGTGGGGGCTAGGCGAACAGCTCTTGTCGAAAAATTTCTGCTTTGAAGGGGGCACGCGATGAAGGAGAACGAGAACTTCTCGACGGTTTATTAATATATAGAAGATTAATCTACTTCTAACTCCGAATTACCATCTCAATTCAACAATATCTAAATATTGATTTGGATAGATCGGGGGAGAATCTATATGGGATTGTACAGAAGAAGATTCGAAGAGATGTGATGCAGATTTGGTGACGATTTGGTTTTTTTGAATTTTTTTCTTTCCGAGACCTCAGTCTCTGTTTTGTTCTTGCGGAAATAATAGGGGGTGATGGTCGGGTTCGGCCTGTAAGGAAGAGGAACAGTGCATAGCACAGTTCCATGCTTTTTCCCTTTTTTTTGTTTTTTTTTGTTTTCCTATCTACTTCTCTGTATATTTATATATGAATAAAAATATTTGAGTTAGTAAAAATATTCATATTAAAATATTTTATGCACCTTTATATTAGTACTATTCAATTATTACTATTAATAAATCATTCTAGCATTCAAAATACTAAAATAATTTAGAAAGCAAAGTTTAACCATATATATACAAGGAAATATTCAGTATTATCATATAGTAAATGTTTTAATATCTAACCATAAAAAGACTTGGAAAAATCTCTAACCCTAATAATAATTATATAAATAATATTTTGTAAATATTTATTAAGAGGATTTTTTATACACATTTAGGTATAAAAAACTATCATTAATATTATACAACAAGAAAATAAACCAAAAATTTACAAATCATTCTAAAATTATAAAAATTCAATTAAGCCGGGAAAAAAATACCCAAAAATTTGGGGGTTTACAGGTTTCATGGGATAATGTGTCATACCTTCACATTTTAGCAAATAGAACAATTTAAATAACAAATCTTGAAAAAATGTGACATTGTTGCATTTGTGAATTATTACAATGACAAAATAAAAAATATATTAATATATAGATTGATGGTAGAGAGAGAGAACTTAAAGAAGTAACATCATGTGCCAACAGAGAATGAAAAGAGAGTGTACTAGATAAGGTTAGCAAAAATATTAGTATACATAATTGAGGGTAGTTTGATAAACTATTTAATCTAAATCTATTTTCGGTTAGGTTACTCGGACCAAGAACCAAAAATTGAACTAATATATCAAAAATTTAAATATCCAAACCAAAAACCGAACCTATAATCAAAAAACCGAACCAATCGCCATATTTCGATTCTATTTGGTTCGATTTCTAATAGTTATATGCTCACCCTAGTTGGGATGGGGGGCATGGGGGAGAGGGATGATGGAGCCGGATAGGACGATGGTAATTTCGTCATTTTTATTTTTTTAGGATATCAAATTCATACCTATCAAAATTAGGTTGAAAATTTTAGATACTGTATCAATTATAATTTAGCCATGAATTAATTTATGTGCTTTAGTGAGGAGATTAGTGGACCCAAAACTTACTTCATATCCATGATGACAATATAAGATTTTTTCTAAGGGCACCATAAAATTTACTTGGGGGCAGCCCAAGCAGGTGAAGATTTTGTTGGGGGCACCCAAAATTTGCTTCGAGGCAGTCCAATATTAGAATTTTTCTTCTCCTCTCCTCCTCCTCCTTCCTCCAGCGACGTTCCTCCCTCTCAAGGACCTCCGGTTTCCCTACTCCCTACTCCCTACCGCCGCGGCCATCGCCATGGCCACCAACTCCTTCCTCCTCCTCGCTCACCGACCTCCCCTCCTCTCCTTCCGGATCCGCTCACCGCCCACTACTAAAATCTGTCAAATCAGCGATGCCTCCGGACGTCGCTAAAGAGGGAAAATACGTCGCTAATTTCAATTAGCGACGTATTTAGCGACGTTTGCATGTAGTCGCGATTAACCTAGTCGCTAAACAACACGACGTCGCAATACGTCGCTATTGCGACGATACTTAGCGACGCGTACACGTCGCTAATTCAGCGACTACCAGTGACGTAAAACATCAGCAGTTACCGACGTAACCTAGCGACGTTGAGCGACTTGACATGCATCGATGCTGACCTGGCTTGAGAGCCAAATGGCGACGTTCTGCGACTTTGTTACGTCGCTATAGTACCGACATATAGCGACGTTTAGTGACGTCATACGTAGCAACTTTTAGCGACGATCAGCGACGGTTTTTATCACAGTTAGCGACGTTCCGATACTTACTTAGCGATGTTAACTTCCGTCGCTAGCCGTCGCTGAACGTCGCTAATTTTGAAAAAAAATACAGCATTTGCAGCATCCCCTGCAGCATTTGCAGCATTTGCAGCATCCCCTACACCATTTGTTACAACAACGATGGTGTGTATCACGAACACAGTATCAAACAACACAGATACACACAATCACGAACACGTTTGAAACACAATCTCATCAATCAACACAGATATATGAAAAATTGTAACAACATTGTCAAACATAATGCTCCACATAAGAATAATGTATGTATAACCACAAAAGATCCAACAATAGGCCATCACACAATAATATATATATATATGTCGACTACGGCTGATCAGGAGGAGCATCACGGCTCCTGGAAAGAAGGTAAGCATACTGCTTTGGTGTAAGAACCACCGACGACGATGAAAGAGGAGGCAATGCAACCGCTGGAGAAGGGGGCTGTGTAACCGCTGGAGAAGGAGGCAGTGTAACCGCTGGAGATGGGTGCGTCCGCATCTCCTCTAGGGCTAGCAGTCTGGCGCTGCATTGCTCCATGCAAGCCGCTATCCTAGTAACGGTGTCGTGAATAGACTCATGCGTCCCCTGTACGTGCCGCACGGTGCATTCGAGCTCGTCAAAGCGTGCGGTGACCGACGCAGCATCCCCTTGTGCCTGAGACCCTGGCTGCTCAGAAATCCTCCTCAGCATATCGTCGCGCAGCTCAGCAATCTGGCGGGCAATGGTACCCTCGACTCGGGATGACTCGGCCTGTGACGGCTGTGAATGCGCACTGGTAGAGGGAGCCCTGGATGCCTGCGTCACAACAAATGTGCCATAGGACCCCGTACCGTAGTACGTACCCCTCTGAAGACCACCAACAGCGATCTTCCAGAGCTCGTCCTTCGACTGAGGCGGAGAGGGCTGCGATGTACCAACCCCTCCCTCTGCCGGTACACTAGCACTCGCACGCTCATCACGTAGCCTAACAAACTCTTCCTAGAAATTATTGTGCATCTCTATAAATCAGTACTTATCTAAATTAGCCTAATAAACATCTAAAGTATTTAATTATTATTAACTATATGGTTATCTGTATATTCTTCAAGTTGTGTTAAAAATTAACGAAATCTAAATTAGTACTTACATAGCTCTGAGTAGCCCGATCGTCGATGAGCTTCCCGTCCTTCCGATGGGTGGCCAGGAAGACGGTCACCATGTGCGTCCTCACCCCTCTTTACCTGCGTGTTTGTTATATTTTATTCTTTAGTAAAATAGAAAATTATATACTCCTACTATCAATAAAATCTTATATTTTATAATAAATTACATACCAGACGATGGAAATGCTCCGTCATAGGAATCGATCCACCACACCACTTTTCGGCCCTCGCCCTAGCCGCTTCGCCTTCTCCGACCGCTCTCTGTACCGGGGCTCCTCAAATCGAGCCCTCATCGTGGTCCACTGGTCAGGTGTGATCCAACCAGTAATCAGCTTTCCGGAGCGCTGACGAGCTTTCTGATCGTCAATTGCATCACGGATCAACTTGGCGGCGACAGCAGAAAACTGCCTCTCAATCTGCTCGGCCCGGTGTGGTGGATAAAAATAAGTCCTCTACAAGAATTACAAATTAAAATAATAAGTTCTAAAAATGCTTAAAATTATATTAATCATACTAAATTAAATATCTTTAGTTACCTTGAAGTGGGCAAACCAGAATGCCTTCCTCTCTTCCGAGGCATCCGAGTAGTTGATCCACGGACCCCCATAGTTGGACCTTAGAAAGGAGCCCAACGCTCTCTGTACCGACGAGGGATGATATCTGTATACAACGATAACAGACGTATTAATGAATATATAGATATACAGACATGCATAATATATATATATATATATATATATATATATATATATATATATATATATATATATCATTTAACTTACTTCGTAGGACCGTCGGCCCAAATCTCTATCCTCGTCTCGTCCTGAGGTGCGCATGGAGGGTCGCTCTGGTATGGATCCGCCCGGGCGAGAGTAGGGACTACCTCCTCCACCTGCTCCCCACCCGCCATGCTGCTGTCAGCGGTAGGAAGGCTAGGGGAAGAAGTATGATCAGCAAGCCTGGAACTGCTCGTCGCAGGTGTACTGCCACCCGGACCTGCGATCGTATGGTACAATGGAGTGCTCGGGTCAGACGATGGTCCGGAGCCATCCTCTGGTAACGGAGCTCTCTGCCCACCTAAGGACACGGCTCGTCCTGGCATATCTTCGTGTCGTCCTGAGGTGCCTCCGCGTTGTCCTACCATGCTGATAATAATATTGGAGTTCATAATTTAAGATTACAGAAATATGAATACATCAAAATCACAGTTTATGATTAAAACTATAAATAAATACAATAACAGTTTAGAAATATCTGCATACATTGGAGTTCATAATTTAAGTTTTCAAAAATCTGAATACTAATAGAAATATGATCATAGTTCATAATTTAAGATTACAGAAATATGAATACATCAAAATCACAGTTTCTCAATATCATCCTCTGAAAATTTATCTTCTTCGTTTGCCTCCTCCTCCTCATCCTCATCCTCTTCCTCTTCCTCTTCCTCCTCATCGTCACTAGCATCTCCTTCGTCTTCCCCTTCGGATACTTGTACCTCTTCTACACAAGTAGATATTGAATGGGAAACTTCTGCTGAGTCGACATCAACTGTATTTGGTACAAGAGGCAGCTCGTCCTCCTGATAAGCCACTTCGTCGACGTCGTAGGTATTTCTGGCTTTAGTCTTGCATACTGTCCACCAGTCGTACCTTATTGTTTCCCGTCTAGGATATGTTGTAAAATATACGAGTTGAGCTTAACTTGCTAGGATAAATGGTTCGTATCCTTGGTATCGACGACGGTAGTTAATATCCACAAGACCATGCTTGTCAATTTTCCATCCTTGATCTTGTATGGGATCGAACCAATCAACTTTGAACAACACGATCTTGGCAGGCTTTATGCCATAGTTGTACGTCAATTTCACGATCTCCCGTAAGACGCAATAGAAATCATTGCATGGAGTGACATCTTTGTAGTTTGTAGATTTGATACACAAGCAACTGTTTTTTGTGGAATCAAGATCCAGGAAGCTATCTCTGATGATAGCATTTGTTGACTTGAACTTAAACCCATTCACGCAATAACTTGTCCATATTTTGACGGCATAAATTGGTCCCTTGGCAAGAGTTCTAATAGATTCATTCTCAAGGATGACGTCCGGACGATCGACCTAAACACGAGAAGATACAAAATTAAGTTTAATGTTAAGTTATTTCTTGTGCAGTTGTGAATGGAGGAAGATTCTAACTAGCTTCTTACGTACATATGCAGTCAACCAAGACGGAAAATGAAGTCTCATTTCTTCTTCTACTTCTTCATCTGCAATGTATGGTCTACTTGACCTCACCTCATCATTAAATTTGCTGAAAACCAATAAATATCGGGATATACTCGTTAAATTATAATAATGTAATCAACAAATAGATGACTTGAACGTTGAAGATTTTCACTTACCACTCTAGCTTTTCCACTTCATCCTCCTCGCAGTTGAGTAATATATAACTGGGCAGCCTTTAGTTCCTCATCATTCAAATATCTCTTTTTCAGTTTTCCAGAAGGCTTTCCAAGAGCATTGAAGACTTTCAATAATGCATCATTATATTCTATATCTCCATCGTCGTTCCTGGGAGCTCTTGTTCTATTTGTAGCAATATGAGGCTTGAAATACATTAAACAAAAGTTTGTAATCTCCTCAAGGACATAGGCTTCAACCCATGCCTTATTTTTCACCTTCCTCTTCAGGTGGTTTAGATGGCGCTCGAATGGGTACATCCACCGATAATCGACGGGCCACCAACACGTGCCTCATATGAAAGATGAATTGGCAAATGCTCCATAGAGTCGAAGAATCCAGGAGGGAACACCCTCTCAAGCTTACACAATGTTACTGCAATGTCCTTCTCCTGCTTTTCAAGCCGATCGACGAGCAACTTAGTAGAACAAAGATCTCTGAAGAATATGCTAAGCTCTGTCAGTGGATCCCAAACGACCTGAGGTAAGAATTTCCGAAATGCAATCTGGATTAACCTCTCCATAAAAACGTGACAGTCGTGGCTCTTCATACCCTGTAGTTTGTTCTCCTTCGGGTCAACACATCTTCTCAAATTCGATACGTACCCGTCTAGAAATTTTAGGCCCTGGATCCACCTACAAAGTTCACCTTTGTCCTCCTTGTCCAGTGAGAAAATGGCCCTGGGCTGCTTATACTTCCCACTGCCTTCCTTTATCAAATGCAACTCTGGACGTCTGCATATTTCTTCTAAGTCCAACCTGGCCTTGGGATTGTCTTTCGTCTTCCCCTTTACGTCCATCACAGTATTTATTATATTGTCAAATACATTCTTCTCGATATGCATGACATCCAGGTTATGTCTGAGCAGATGGTCACTCCAATATGGTAGGTCCCAGAATATACTCCACTTTGTCTAGTTGTGAGCGCGGCCAAATCCTTCACACTTGTACCCCGCTGTAGGATCTTCAATAGCACTTGACAATTCTTTAACTTCTTCCCATATCGTGTCCCCGGACCACCGTAGTGGTGGACTGGACTTCTCTACCACGCTAGCACGAAAAGCATTCCTGTTCCTCCGGTACGGATGATCCTTTGGCAGGAACTGTCGATGACAATCAAAGAAGCACGATTTTTCTCCGTGTTTCAAACGAAAAGCCTTAGTGCGATCCATGCAATACAGACATGCGAGACGACCATGGGTGCTCCAACCCGATAATATTCCATAGGCCAGGAATCATTGATGGTCCACATTAGTGCGGCCCTCATCTGAAAGTTCTGCTTTTTGGAAACATCATATGTGGTTGCACCTACTTCCCACAACTGATTCATCTCATCTACCAAGAGCTGTAAGTACACATCGATGTTCCTCTTCGGGTTCTTCGGACCTGGAATAATAACAGTTAGGAACATGTAAGGAGTCTTCATACACATCCAAGGCGGCAAGTTGTACGGAGTAACAATCACAGGCCAACAAGAATATTATGAGCCCGAAAGTCCAAATGGGGTAAAACCGTCGGAGGAAAGCCCCAATCTGACATTATGCGGCTCCGAAGCAAAATCGGGATATACTCGATCAAAGTGCTTCCATGCTTCCCCGTCGGATGGATGATCCAGTACTCCATCTATTTGTTTTCGCTTGTGCCAACTCATATTACCAGCTGTCTCCTTTGCCATAAACAACCTCTGCAACTGCGACGTCAAAGGCAAATAGTGCATCGAATCTGTTGGCTTGCGTGCACCAGAAGTCCTTGTTGTACTAGTTGCCTTGAAGCGATCGGCACTACAAAATCTGCATGCATCTTCATCCTTGTCGTCCTTATAGTACAACATGCATCCGTTGCGACATGCATCAATTTTTTTATACCCCATCCAGAGCGATCTCACCATTCTCTTGGATCGGTAGAAGTCTTTAGGTAACTTGCCACCCTCCGGCAATATATCTTTAATTAACTCCAGGATTCGGTTGTAGCATTCTTGAGACATGTTAAAATCTGATTTTATGCTCAACAATCTTATAATCACCTCCAACGGTGAATGGTCATCACAACCAGGATATAAAGGAGTCCTTGCATTCTCCAGCAACTCCATGAACTTTGCAGCATCGGCATTCGGTGCCTCCTCAGCTGCATATTGATTGTTCGGATCGAAACTAGGCTCCGCAGCATCGAAAACCATGTTCGTCCACCCTTGGTCGTAATCAGCATCCTCGTGGACATCTACATAAGGCTCCACATAAGGCTCCGGCTCGGAGGCTAAAGGCACAAGTTCTCCGTGTGCGATCCACTGATAATAATTTGGCATGAAACCCCTCGAATACAAATGATATGTCACATCCACTTCCGAATGATATTTCAAGTTGCGACATCTCACACATGGACACTTAATTCTTGTACGGTCCATGTACTGAGGGAACGCCTTGGCAAACTGCAGGAACTGTTGCACACCCTGTATAAATTTATCCCGCACATTGCACATGTCATCAGGATGACGATTGTACATCCACAAACGGTTCCGCAGATAGTAATTCATATCCATTTTAAGATAATTCTGCAAAGCTTGACACAGATAATAATTTATCAGGATGACGATTGTACATCCACAAACGGTTATATTTCATCAGGATGACGATTGTGCAAAGATTGACATAGATTTCTGGCTCACCAGTCGAATGGCAGATAAAAAGGTTATATTCGATTTTTTGTCAAGTGTGAGAACGGATGGCTCAGAACACAACCCAAAATTCATTCTAGCATACATTAGTGTGAATCATCTATGTTCTGTACATATGGTGTAGTATATGTTCTTATCGAATATAGTATCTGAAGGATGTAACAGAATCAATAAGATGAACACACAAAATGTAATACTAAGATATTATCTACTACTAAAAGATGTAGTGATAGGTATATCATCATTGCCGAGGGATGGGGGTCGGAGGACAATCAACTTTATCTACGGCTACATAGTTTCTGCCTCGCCAGTCGAATGGCTGCAGGGACTATGTCCTGATCACGATGTCGTACCGTAGATTAATGTAAAGTCCTTATAGCAAATGTCGTACATAGATTTCTACCTCGCCAGTCGAATGGCTGTAGGGACAGTGTCTGACTTGGTGTATCTTACCATTTTTCCAAAATGCCTGACATTCAAACTCAGAAAACAGTTGCTAACTGATATCACTGTTCAGTTAAGCCTATTCTCAGGTTAATCCTTATTCCAATATCATTTCCCAATAGGAATTTATCTAAGTCCATATCAATAGACAAATTTCCTTTGGGTAATATGAACTAGCCAAGCCATCATACCTAGGGTAACATGATACTGCTACCAATGTTGATAACTAATACTGAAATCTTAACCACTGACATCTTGAAACCTATATGAACACACTTACATAAGTGCATACATATTGAATTATATATAATCAGATATAACAACCCAAAAATCCAAAATCTGAACCAAAACATAGGCCAAGTGCCATATCCAATTACTGCCTAGTACATTCACTCACTAACCCTTCAACCCATATCTTAGTTTAAATTCTAAAATCAAAATCCAGTTTTCAGTTCTCCATATTCCATTTAATCACAGTTTGTATATTAATATTCGAATTAAAAAATAACTTTTAAACATTGAATCTCATAATCAAATTTAAACCCAAAATCAAAATATCAGTTTGAATTTACAGTGTCAGGACTGATTTTAATGTATCAGTGAAAAGAATTTAAAAACCCAAATTCGAACTGGAAAACCAATAAAAACCCAAATCAGTTGTACAGAAGTGTCACCCCCCACATGTGTACGTGTCAGGGGGTTGATTCGTGTCCACACAAGTGGACACGAAGTGTCCAACTTCACGAGAACACACATCAAATTCGAATCCTAAACTGGAAAGCGGGGACAGGGGAGAGTGTGTGTGTGTGGAAGAGAGAGAGAAAGAGAGATGGGGGAGCTAGCTGAGGAGGAGGAGGCCGGAGGAGGGAGATCGCCGGAGGAGCGCCGCGGAGGAGGAGGCCGGAGGAGGGAAATCGAGGAGGAGCGCCGCAGAGGAGAAGCGCCGCGGAGGAGGAGCGCGCGAGAAATTGGGAGAAAAATTTGTGATGATGATCGAAAAGGAAACCCTCGCAGCCTATATGAAACGTTTAGCGACGTCCGAAAAGGACGTCGCTAAACGTCGTTGATATTTAATAAAAGGCGACGACGCTTTTGTTACGTCGCTATATCAGCGACGTGTACCGACGAACTTGCGACGCAGGTTCCCATTTAACAAATTGTAGTCGCTAGACGTCGCTAGTAGTCGCTGTTGGCGACCAACAGCGACGTCTTAGTTAGACGTCGCTAAAACCCTAAAAATTAGCGACGTTCTACCTTGGAGTCGCTAAATCCGTCGCTGATATGACTTATTTTGGTAGTGGCCCCTCCTCTTCCACCCCCTGACATGATCAAAATCAGCTCCTCTTTTTCTCTAGAGAGAACCCTCTTTTTCCCTAGTAGTTGAGCCAAAACCCTACTCCAGTAGGGAAAAAGGAGTTCCCTACTCCCTACAGCGCCAGCAACTCCTACGCGCTGGCCTTCCTCGACGCGCTCCCTCGCAACGCGACTCTCCTCGGGGGGCTCACCTTCGTCTCCGCTTGGTCCCCTTCGCCGCGTGGCACGAGAGCGGCGGTTGCGCCAGGCCTGACAGGTCCCTTCCCATGCTGCTGCTGCTGCTGCTTCTTCTTCTTTTCTCCGAGAACTGCCAACTTGTTGGCAGTCCTAACATTATGTTAGGACTGCCAACGTGCTGGCAGTCCTAGGACTGCCAGTAAGTTGGTAGTCCTAACATAATGTTAGGACTGCCAACTTGCTGGCAGTCCTACTTGCTGGAAAAAAATTGGACTAGTCCCAAGTAAAAAATGGATGCCAAACTTGTAATTTTTTTAACATTTTTGGACTAGCCTAAAAAGTGAGGTGCCCTTAAAAAATCCAATTTAAATAGATATTATCCCATCACTCATGTGGCATCTACCAAGAATGATATCATTACCATTTTGAGATGATAGATACAATGTTAATTAAATCAGTGTATAAGCTTTTTATATGTAAACTTTTCTTTGTTCTTACGTCGTAGGCGTTCAAGCACATCTCGTGAGACATGCGCGGAGAGAGAGTTCTGATCGATCATATGTAATTTTGTAAAGTTTGGCATATATTTGCATTTTTGGACTTTGTTTTGGTAAATTATAAGGGCACAACACATTTTACTTAGGGCTGTCCAAGTATTAGTTTTTCATTATTTACAAGTTTGCCACTGAAAAAAATTACTCAGGACTATCCAAGTGGTAGGTATAAAAGATAATGAGGACTGCCAGGAATTGTGGCAGTCCTGAAAGTAATGAGGACTGCCACAATTCCTGGCAGTCCTAGAAGTAATGAGGACTGCCAGAAATTGTGGCAGTCCTGAAAGGGACATGCTCTACAACAGGACTGCGACAATTTCTGGCAGTCCTAGACATATTGAGGACTGCCAGAAATTGAGGCAGTCCTGAAAGATACTTGCTGTACAGCAAGTTCCTTTCAGGACTGCCACAATTTCTGGCAGTCCTAAAGTCGACATTCCCGAATGAAAAAAAATATTAGGGTTTATTTCAATCTTGATAATAGAGTGAAATATGCATTTTAGGATTTATTTTCATGCATTCTTTGTGAGGAAAGAAGTATTTAACCTTTATTTTCATACATTTAGGGTTTATTTAATTTTTTGGGTGCCATCGAAATTGGGAAAGAGAAGGAAACTAGGGTTTTGATGGAGATGGTGATGATGGAAACGGTGGAGAAGAAGAAGATGTGATGAGAAAAAAACTAGGATTTTGATGAAGATGTGAGAATGGAAATGGTGGAGAAGAAGAAGATGGATAGAAGAAGAAGAAAGCTAGGGTTTGTGAAGAAGAGAGAGAGAGTGGAGAAGAAGAAAATGGACAGCCCCTGAATAGAAAATTTGGACAGCCCGAGTAAAAGTTCCTCAAAGCCTGGTTAGTCCTAATCCTGGCTAGCCCCGAGTAAAAAAGGCTGTGCCCTTATAAATAGCCTTTGTTTTCATGTACAGACAACGGTTGCACGCATGGAAATTTCAGGTTTTACCTAGGTCCAATTTGCATAAAACAAGCACGCTGAGTCGCTGACGAAGAAGAAGACCCGCGTCCTTTTCTAATTCTTACACGAAACGACGAAAGTGCCCTTCTACGTGCCTTCTAGCCCCGTCACCGCTCACGTATCTCGCATGTGCTTTCCTTCTAATCCCCCTCTCCTCTCTCTCTCTCTCTCGCTCTCTCTCTCTCAGAATTAGGGTTTTTTT